>CM051456.1:57358990-57828944 GCA_028274465.1 Plantago ovata | reverse complement strand
AATAGTGCTCAGTTTTTCTCCGAAAATCATATCTTTCCAGACCTTCTCTCTCACCTCTCTCTATAGTTTTGGTAGGGACTTCCGGTGCCTGTCCTGGGAGTTCCGTAGCTTAGGGGATACTTTTTCATAGCAGTTTGGAGCTCGTAGGACCGCAATCATCCGGAGATTGACAACCTTCGGTAACTTTGTATCTTACAGTTTTATTGTACTTATTTATTTATCTTTCAACATGTTTTCTTCTATGATTTCTGTTGATTGCATGCCTATTATGAGTAGCTAAACTTATCGTTGGTGGTAGTATGTGAATTCTTAGCGAAGGGAAGATAATCATGCTAATGGCTATATCGCGCATTATATTCCGTGTCATTGCTTTATTTCGTTGATCAGTTGTAACCAAAATTCTCGTATGTTGTATTAATTATTATGCACAATTGGACACTTGTCAACCATCAGACCAATTATCTTCGTAGTGTTGAATAATTATGGAATACATTAGGATAATAGTGGTTGACTTGTCAGACCAAATTATCTTCGTAGTGCTTAATGTTGCAACAGGACACTAGATTGATTCAAAGATCTCTATGCAAGACCGAGGAATTTATGCATGATTATCGACCCGTTATGCTAAGAAGGACCATACTATCACCAATCTCCATTATCTGCTAGAAACCCCTCTGCTATCTGTTTGCTGTTTTTATATTATAATTAGATTTGATAAAGCTAGTTATAGTCCTGAGAGAACGACACTCGAGTCATTCTACTGCTACACTACGGTTTTCGTTGTAGTTGTGGATTGCCTTTGGCTAAATAACAAATTTATTTGCGTGAACTCGGAGCACGACATCCGCGCGTTCATCAAATTGGCGCCGTTGCCGGGGACTATACTCCTTTTTTCTGTTTAATTTGTTTATATTTACAGCTTTAGATTCCTAATTCTATTAGTTTTAGTTTTCCTTTCTAATCTCTCTCTAATACTGCTTTCCTAGTCTGTTTCTAATCACCTTTCCTAGTCTGTTATAGATTGTGTATGCCGCATACACGTTCTGCAGGAACACCGCTAGCTGATTCAATTGCTGAGATCGATAGAGTCTACCACCAAAGAAGGCGACTACTTGAAAGGCGCGCACTAGAGGAAATAGAGGAAACCGATTTCTCTGAATCTCTACTCAGTCTCTTCAAGGAAATCGACGGAATGGCAGAAGCTAGACCACTGAAGGCATGGGTACAACCCACCAAGGATCGTATGAGGGGACCGGCGATCGTTCTTTCGTCCGCAACCCGAGATCCGGAAATCAAGAACCACGCATTCCAACAAGTTCTGAGGTTCTATGGCTTATCAAGGGAAGATGTGATGGGTACTTGCACGATATCGATGATTTCGTCAACCAACTCCCACGACCTGGAGCTGACATAACAACGGATGAGTTGAGGATGAAGGTTTTTGCTATGGGGCTTGGCGACAGAGCCAGGTCATGGCTGAGTTCTCTACCAGCCGGCTCGCTGGACACTTGGGAAAAGGTTTTTTCAGCCTTCATGGAGAAATACTTCCCTCACACCTTGACTACCGCGCTAAAGGCGCAGATCACTGGTTTCAAGCAAGACTATGATGAGACCATCTACACCGCGTTTGAGAGGTTCCAAGATCTCACGAACAAGTGTCCTCACCATGGTTTTGAACTTTCCGACCTAGTCCAACACTTCTACAATGGACTAACCTTCGAGAACCAACAAGTGGTGGATTTCCAATGCCGAGGCAATATTTGGGAGGAAACCGCAGAAGCCGTCTGGGCTGTTTTCGAAAGGCTTGCTAAGGGTTCGTAGTTCAAGGACCCAAGAGCAATGGTTAGGAGATGTGGACCTGAAGCTCCACCGACTCAAGAAGCCCCTATGTACAGGGGGAATGGGGATCAATTCGAGTGCTTTACCAACGAATTGAAGCAAGTCCTCAAGAGCGCCACCGGGACAACTGTTTCGAATGAAGTATGTCGAATATGCAAGAACTATGGGCATGGGGCTCATATGTGTAGATCGGAGCTGGCATACGATAATGGCAACTGGGCTCGAGGAGGCGAAGAAGAAGCCTTTGCTACGGAGTTTGGTACTCAAGAAGTTAGCTACGGACAAGACGGTAGGAATCCTCGAGGTGGATTTTGGAGAAGAGGATACCGCAACAATCAAGGATATGCACCGGCTAACCAAACTTATGGACCTAACCAAGACCGTAGTAGGCTAAACTATGGTAATGACCACTGTGAAAACCCCGCTCCGAAAGGGCCACCGAAGTCGAAATCGGCTCAACTGATGGAAAACTTGCAGAAGATGGTTGATCACACACAAAGTTTTCTCAAACGTTATGATGAAGATTCCGAGAAGACTAGGGCAAGGCTCGATAGGTTGGAAGAGAGCACTAGGCTTGCCCATCAAAAGATGCAAGAGTTGATCGACCGAGGAGCAAGTAGGGAGCAGGGCAAACTGCCCAGCAACACTGAGAAGTCGTTGTCCGTAAACTTAGTGGGTGATCTACCTGTTGAAATCACCATCAAGAAGGTTGCTAAGTGCGAGAGTTGCAAGAGGGAACTGCCCCCACAAGCCGAAGAAGAAGAAAAGGGACTTGGTACTGACAAGAGTGAAAAAGAGCAAGAGGATCCCGAGCCACTCCCTCAAAGTTTCGATGTTAAGGTCTGGATTGGGGAGCTTGAAGATGTCCGAGCCACACTCGACACAGGATCCTACTCTAATGTGCTCCCTTTGAATGTTTTCGAGAAGAGTAACCTTGGGGAACTAACTGTGCATAAGGCTATTGTGCAACTGGCGGATAGATCCCTTGTGAAACCAGAAGGCGTTGTGAAGAATGTATTAGTCAAGATTGGTGAAACTTCTATCTACACCGATTTTGTAATTATGCCAGCATCAGCACCAGGAACGGGGGATATCATACTCTTAGGACGAACATTCTTGACTAAGCTACGCTCCGTGATGGACATCTACCAAAGGACTTGCACTATTGAAGTAGATGGCAAGCAACATGTGTTGCACGCCATATCTGATCCACCTGATCCACCTGGTATTTCTAACACTATTGATTACAGTCGTCTTAACGTCTATGTTCACTCTTATTCACAGGATCAAGGCACGGGAAGGAGACTCGTGAAGGGGAAGTCTAGTACCCTCAGAAAGAAAAAATGGGCGAAGACAGGAGTCGAGTCGGAGACTTTAAACAATGGCGCTATTCGGGAGGCAACCCGGAATTTTTATCGCTTTCTTTATCGCTTTATTGCATGCATTCATACTTGAACAATTTGCTTTTCATATGTGAATTTGTTCGTTTCTGTGTCGTTTGTGTTTGTGTTATGTTCGAGTGTGACTTTTCGAGTGATTTCTTTTAAAATGTTTTTCGGGGACTAAAAACCACTTTTTATTTTTCAAAAACGTTCGTCTCCCACCTAGGAGTGGGGGGCGAATCGCCCCACGTCCAGAGCGCGCGCGCGCGCTCCGGACGTGCGGGGCGGTCCGCCCCAGGTGTGGGGCGAACCGCCCCACACCTCCAGATTCTAAAAACGGGGGTTTCTTCCCCAAACCCCCATTTTCCTCCATTTTCATCTTCCAAACTCCAAAATTTCCTCCATATTCAAAATAACTTCAAATCTTCATAACTTCTTCATCTCTCCATCATTTTCTATGTTCTTTAGCTTCATTCGAAGCCCGTTACGTGCTCTATCATTCTATCCGAACAAATTTCTTCCTAGCTCATTCAATTTCCGGATTTGAGGTATTATCACATGAACCCTAATTTTTACAATTTGGGGATTTTTGATTTATGCTTCAATTAGGCTTGTATGATGTATGGGTTGATGTTTTATGTGATTAGATTCGTGATTCATTGTCAATTACATGTTCAATTAGGCTTGGTTTGATGATTTGAGATTTTCACTAATTGGATGATATATGTCTTGTTAGAGAAATGTCTCTCTTACTTTCATTCCATGCTTAAACATGTGTTTATTGATATGATATTGATGGATGTATGGGTAGAATGCATGATTGATGAATTTGAGGATTTATGCTAGATTTTTGATTTTTATGGTGTGGATTGAACCTTGTGATTCAAGGCCTTTGTTGTTAGCAAGAGCGTAATGTGATATGTTATTGTAGTAGTTACATTGATATGTTGCGTAATGAATTAGCTAGACTAGGCTTTGGGATTTTGAGGGGTTGAATTTTTGTGATTATTACTCGTTTGATCACTCGTATATTTACATATGCATAGGTCTGTTTTGCATCGTACAAGATACTAATTGCTGTTTGTAGGAATCATGGCACCGAGGACAAGGAGAGCCGGCTCTAGCAAAAAGGGGAAGGGAGTGGCATCAAGCTCCCAACCATCTCACGATTTGTACGAGTTGTCTGCCGCTGCGATAGAGGTGCGACAAAGGCTAGAGGCGAAGATGGCCGACGGAGGAAGGTCGATCATCCCAGATAGGAGGATTGACATTCCTGAGTCCGCGGCGGATAGAGCGGGATATAGGACGCTGTCACGATTGGGGTCACAAAGGAATTGGGCATGGTACAGTTCCGACAGGTTCAAAGGGTATGACGAGAGCCTCCTCCGAGATTGCTACACTGGATACACAGATCTCGACGAGAAGAATGGGGTGCTAGTCCAAGGCCTGAATATACCATGGAACCCAGAGTACATTTCTTCCTTCATCCATTTCGGGAACTTGGAATTCACAGGAAGCGACCACGCCTACTTGTATTCGAGGACCGCTAGGGGGATAGGGAGACACATCACCGACGTGATCTGCAACAGGGGGTACCGATATCCGGAAGTAGGGGCAGCACCTGGACGGATCAGTTATAGCGACCTTAGCATCGAGGCTAAGGTGATGATGAAATTTTGCATCTCCGACTTGATCCCGAGGAAGAATGACACATGGATTCAGCCCTACTACGCCGAGCTCCTCTACTGCCTCATAGACGGACATCAGATCGACATAGGGCACATTATGTATGAGGAGTACGAGCGCCACTGGGAAAAGAAGAGGAAGCCTTTCATCTTCCCAAGCTTCATCACAGCATACTGCATATATCATGGGGTTGATGATATTGAGGAGGGGGATTGCGAGGTCGCTGCCCTTTCACCCTCGACCATTGAGGTACAGCTCAACAGGTATCAGTTGAGGAACCCCACAGCAGCCGCTGCTGATGTAGGAGCACCGTTCCAGCCAAATGATTCCGATCATGAGGATGCTATGGAGGCCGATGTTGGTGAAGCCCCTAACCCAGATATTCCGTTTGTCCATCAAGCACATCATGCACCGCCTGGAGCACCACAGGGGTCTGGAGGATTTGACTTCTCTGAATTCCGTACCTACCTCGACGGCCGTTTCGACAGAATTGATGCCAACAACGCGGCTATGCGACAGGACATTGACAGGCACATTGTCCAGCACAACCGCGATTCGGAGATATTCGAGGAGCATCGCCGAGAGGATAGGCAGCACATGTGGGAGGAGCAACAGCTCATCCAGCAATAGCAGGAAGCTCTACGACAGTCCAATGAGCTCATGAATGACATGTGGAGTGACTTTTATGGGGACTACCATCCCGATGATTAGTCCTTCCACGTGTCCACTCTCAGCCGACCGAGGCCAAACCTTTCGGTAACATCTAGTATCACTTCTTATTACTCATTCTCTTTTGCTAGGGGCTAGCTTAAGAATCATAAGGGGGATGGGATGTGAACCATGATGTTAAGTATTGTTTGGCTTTGTGTCGATTAGTATCTCGTTCTTTGTTTGCATTTGCATTTGCACGTTTACTGCTTTCTTAGATTTTTAGGTTGCATTTCACTACATTCATCCTAGGATAGTCTTGCACGTTTTATATGGAGTTTATTGCCGAATTTTTTGAACTTTTTTATTGGGTAGATCAACCAACTATGCCATTAATCGTATACTTCATCTCTATGAATTTGTTTGAGGTTTTTCTCACTTGGCTTGTCACATTTATGTATTGCACTTAGTTAAGCTTGGTAGTCTCGACATCACTTAGTGGTGTTTTCTCTACTGCGGTTCACGAAGGCCTTTATAATAGGATGATGCATGTTAGGGTCTTATGGTTGTTTTCCCGAGTAATTATGTACCTAAGAGGCAACAAGTCTTCACCATGCTTTGAGATTGCTAAATGCCTAGGAAGGAGGTAGTGTGAGGGTGTGTGATCCTTTGTTTATAACCTATTCTTCCGAATAGGTTTGGGGAGGGGGTTACACCGTCATAGGCTTGTTTTTGTTTTTCATTTTTCGTATCGTAAGTTTATTTTTCCTTTTCCGTGAATTTTGTACTCCAACCTATTCTTTCGAATAGGTTTGGGGAAGTCGTGTGAGTCATTTTGTTTCCCTTTTTGTTATGGTACTGCTGGCTAAAAAAAAAAATCGAAAAAGAAAAGAAAAAAATTCCAGAAAAAAAAAAAAGAAGAAAAAGGAAAAAAGAATCTGGAAAGAAAAAAAAAGAAAAAAAGAGAAGACCCTAAAAAAGCAAAGAAGGGTCAAAAAAAAAGAAAGCCAAATAGCAGTTTAGCAAAGTGTTGAGTCTTTTCCATTTTTGTAATGTTCGTAATCGTGTTTTTTATGTTTTAACTATTTTGTCTTGAGTGTCATCTGTTCTAGACCACCCTCGTCCTGCCATTCAGGAAGTGGTGAATAGTTTAAGACTTTACTTGAGAGATGGGTAGAATAGGGGAGTGTTTTCTTTTATAGGGAACCCTCCGTTTGATGAGAGCCAGTACTGGTTCGACCTCTTTTGAGGGAAAGTCTTAACATGGTGGAACAGCAGTAAGTCCTCAGTTTCATAGGCACGGGGCAACCATTCGTATCTTAGCATGCATCATTACGTCGTCACTGACTAGGTCCAGGTAGAGAATGTTACGAGAGACTATCTTGTCTTGACATAAGTGCTTATGTGGATGTGTATAAGTCAATCGAGGTATTCTTCAACCTATATTCATGCTTTGATTCGTATGGTTTTTGTTCATATGTATTTTGGTAGATTCAGTAGATTAGTTCATTTTATTTGGCATGAAACTCCATTTTGTGTCTTGCATGTTTTTTGTATTAGAATCTAGCTTAGTTGCTTGAGGACAAGTGATGAATGTGTATTTTACACTTTCATTCAAGTCTTTTTCACCTAATTTAGCTATCCTCTATGATAATTTAGCTATATTTTAGTACATTTTATTAGAATAGTGTCACGTTTCCCTTTAGATTTTATTTTACAGGTTTTGGTTGAAATTCGGAGATTTCGGAGCATTTATATTGAAGTCTACAAGGAATTGGTGTTCCAGAAGTCTATTTGGAGTATCTGAAGGTTTCCGGATAGGATTTGGAGTCTAGGGGCCGAATCTGGAGGTTAGAAGGCTACTAGAAGTCATAAACCGAGTCCGAAAAGGTGAAGAAATCCAAATCCGCGTCGAAAAACACGGAAATTTCGCGAAATATCGGGGGGCGAACCGCCGGAGTCAGGGGGCGAACCGCCCCGGAGTAATTTCGGGCCTATATATAGTGCTTAGTTTTCTCTCCGAAAATCAGATCTTTCCAAGCCTACTTTCTCACCTCTCTCTATAGTTTTAGGTAGGAACTTCCCAGGGCCTGTCCTGGGAGTTCCGCAGCTTAGGGGATACTTTTACATAGCAGATTGGAACGCGTAGGATCGCAATCATCCGGAGATTGACAACCTTCGATAACTTTGTATCTTACAGTTTTTATCTACTTATTTTATTCTTCTTTCAATATGTTTTCTTCTATGATTGCTATTGATTGCATGCCTATTATGAGTAGCTAAACTTATCGTTGATGGTAGTATGTGAATTCTTAGCGAGGGAAGATAATCATGCTAATGGCTATATCGCGCATTATACTCCGTGTCATTGCTTTATTTCGTTGATCAGTTGCAACCAAAATTCTCGTATGTTGTATTGATTATTATGCACACATGGACACTTGTCAACCAACCAGACCAATTATCTTCGTAGTGTTGAATAATTACGGAACACATTAGGACGTTAGTTGTTGATGAGTCAGACCGATATTATCTTCGTAGTACTTAATACTTGCAACAGGACACAAGATTGATTCAAAGATCTCTATGCAAGACTGAGAAATTTATGCATGATTATCGACCCATTATATTAAGAAGGACCATACTATCACCAATCTCCATTATCTGCTTGAAAACCCCTATTGCTTTCTATCTGCTGTTTTATATTCTTAATTAGATTTGATAAAGCTAGTATAGTCCCGAGAGAACGAAACTCGAGTCATTCTACTACTACACTACAGTTTTCGTTGTAGTTGTGGATTGCCTTTGGCTAAATACAAATTTATTTGATTGAATCTGACACGTTCATCAACAAGCAAAGGTTCGGTTTGGGGAGTTTGATGAATGTGTATTTTACACTTTCATTCGAGTCTTTTTCACCTATTTTAGCTATCCTCTATGCTAATTTAGCTATATTTTAGTACATTTTATTAGAATAGTGTCACGTTTCCCTTTAGATTTTATTTTACAGGTTTTGGTTGAAATTCGGGGATTTCCGGGCAATTATATTGAAGTTGACAAGGAATTGGTGTTCCAGAAGCCTATTTGGAGTATCTGAAGGTTTCCAGATAGGATTGGAAGTCTAGGGGCCGAATCTGGAGGTTAGAAGGCTACTAGAAGTCAGAAACCGAGTCCGAAAAGGTGAAGAAATCCAAAAACGCGTCGAAAACGCGGAAATTCCGCGAGAATACTCTGGGGCGAACCGCCACACCATGGGGCGAACCGCCCCGTAGTTTTTCGGGGCCTATATATAGTGCTCAGTTTTTCTCTGAAAATCATATCTTTCCAGACCTTCTCTCTCACCTCTCTCTATAGTTTTAGGTAGGAATTTCCCGAGGCCTGTCCTGGGAGTTCCGTAGCTTAGGGGATACTTTTTCATAGCAGTTTGGAGCTCGTAGGACCGCAATCATCCGGAGATTGACAACCTTCGGTAACTTTGTATCTTACAGTTTTATTCTACTTATTTTATATATATTTCAACATGTTTTCTTCTATGATTTCTGTTGATTGCATGCCTATTATGAGTAGCTAAACTTATCGTTGGTGGTAGTATGTGAATTCTTAGCGAAGGGAAGATAATCATGCTAATGGCTATATCGCGCATTATACTCCGTGTCATTGATTTATTTCGTTGATCAGTTGTAACCAAAATTCTCGTATGTTGTATTAATTATTATGCACAATTGGACACTTGTCAACCATCAGACCAATTATCTTCGTAGTGTTGAATAATTACGGAACACATTAGGACAATAGTGGTTGACTTGTCAGACCAAATTATCTTCGTAGTGCTTAATGTTGCAACAAGGCACTAGATTGATTCAAAGATCTCTATGCAAGACCGAGGAATTTATGCATGATTATCGACCCGTTATGCTAAGAAGGACCATAATATCACCAATCTCCATTATCTGCTAGAAACCCCTCTGCTATCTGTTTGCTATTTTAATATTCTAAATTAGATTTGATAAAGCTAGTTATAGTCCTGAGAGAACGACACTCGAGTCATTCTACTGCTACACTACGGTTTTCGTTGTAGTTGTGGATTGCCTTTGGCTAAATAACAAATGTATTTGCGTGAACTCGGAGCACGACATCCGCGCGTTCATCATAAGACTTATAGACAAGAACCTGATTTGATAAAACCAGTTGGCATTGCTTATTACTCTGACCCAGTAACCAAGAAAACAAAGAAGAGACTTGGATTGATTCCTTATGAGTATTTCTATCTCACTGCTAAGGATCAAGAAGAAGATCTTCTCTGGCTAAGAAAGATTCATCCTAAAAGCATTTCAGATACACAGCTTCTCCATGCCAGCAATTGGGGCATGCATTTGTGGGTAACTCACTACATGGAAATGAATGCTGAAAAGCATCATCATACTGCCTGCAAAAATGCAAGAATTCTTCAACTACAAGTCCGTAGGCTTCTTGAGAACTATGAAAAGGACTGTGTTGAATTTACTGCACTTGCTGAGAAGAGTGTAAGAGAGATTTTGAGAAAATCTTCTGGAAGAGCTTAACTCTCTGTAATAGTTTTTGTTAAAGTTTTGTTTGCTGATTTTGTTTAGTTATCTCTGTTACTTCTTGTAAACTTCTGAAAGATAACTATCAGCAATGAAGCTTTTGACTCTTATTGGTTTTTGATTATGCAATTTACTTATGATTATTGTTTAATTATTCAAGTATGCTTGCATAAATCAACTGATTTATTCAACACCAGAAACCTCTAAAAAGGTAACAATTAATTTATCCATGGATTGCTAACATCAAAAAGGGGGAAATTTGTTAGGAAACTTGTAATTTTGATGAGCAATTAACCATGCTAAATTAAGGAAAGTCCAGTAACTAGTACTCTTAAGGTCCATAGGAATTTAGAATTTTAAGAACATTGTAAAAGAGGAACGTTTGCTGAAGACTTAGAGTAGGTGCTAGATAGGTTGGTTTTAAAGCTTATGATGTATCTTGTTTTCTAAAAAGAAATACAACCTATTGAAGCATTTGCTGATGATGTACTTTATTTTTATAAACAAACTATTGAAGCATTTAGAACCGCTCAGAATCTTGAAGATTTCAAAGACTGAAGACTAGAAGATTTCTGAAGACTGGTATCTACAAAGGCATATGTTGCTCAGAAAGTGGAAACTTCAGCAACAGCATTGCATAAGTGAAAATCCATACGACAGAGTAGGTTGTGCTTGCTGAAACTGAGACTGACCACTTGCTGATGGAACATATGTGACCTCTTGCTGAAAGTACTTGCATTTGCGCTCCAATGTTACTGTTTGAATTCTATTCAAAAGAGCATTAAATGCAAAGCATGCACGCGAAGGACATGAAGACTAGAAGACAAACAAGGACGCTGCTGAAAGTACAAAAGCAAGATAGTGACATTTTAAGGAACAAAAGCCTTAGAATTTGAAATTCAAACGGCTCCGGCAAAGAGTTGAAGTGTGTCAACAACGTGATCACACTCTCACTTGTGCTTAAACTCACAAACCCTTCAATACTCTCTACTGCCATTGATCCGTTTCAAGAACAAGTCTAAGAAATTAGTTAAGTGTTCTTTCTTGAAAAAGCTACTTGTGAAGAAGTAGAATTTACATGACTAAGAAATTAGTTAAGTGTTCTTTCTTTCTTTCGAACAAGAACAAGTCTTGACACCAGAAACAATCAAACTTGTTTACTGCAAAGTATTCAAAGTTTTGTTTCTTAGATTACTTGTTGTAACTGAATAAGTTATAATTAAGTTATCTCATCCAAACCTCTCTAACTGAAAATACACCCTTTCAGGCGTGATATTCAGGGGGAACTTAATCGAGCATAATTTTGCTGATTAAAAGTACCAAGTTTGGTAGAGAACAAGGTTGCGTTCTCTAGATTAGGTTGGAGACGAAGCAAGTGTGCTTTGGTTTCTGTTTGAATCGCTCTAGATAGGTGTTGTAAGGAACCTCAATCTTATCTTAGTGGATTCAGTCCTAGAAAGGACAAAGTGGATTAGTTGAGAGATTACGCCACTCTCAGATACCACTATAAAAGTGTGTGTGTGATTTACTTACTGTACTTGTTTTCAGCAAATCATATCTATCTGTACACAGTCACTCACATCACTTGCTGAAACCTTCATTTACTGAAAGAGCACTTATTGTATCAAAGACTTCCGCTCTCTGATTTTAAGTATCAGCAAACCTAGTTACTGTGAAGTAACTTGCGCTTGCTGAGAAAGTTAAGTATCAGCAAACTCATTACTGAAAAGTAATAAGCACTTTGCTGAGAAAGTTTTAAACGACGAAAGTTTGAAAAGACTATTCCCCCCCCCCTCTAGTCTTTTCTTGTTGTTTAAAGGGACCAACAAACCATCATCTTCTGAAAAGAAGAATGATAAAGAGCCTGCTGATGAAAACGCTCTTGTTGTTAGAAACATGAAGAAATTCATCAGTAAGGAACTTGAAAGGCGAAAAGCAAAAGAGAAGATGAAAAAGCATCTTGGTAACAACTACCATAAATACAAGAATGAAGCTAGCTCGCTGAACAAGAAAGCTCAGCAAGCATATTCCTCTAAAGAACCAGCAGTTGGCAATGATCTCTGCTTTTTTATTGCAAAAAGCATGGACACTTCAAAGCAAATTGTCCTTTGGTGAAACGCAAATCTGCTGAAAAGAAGAAGAATTTCAAAAGGGCTTTGATTGCTGAAGAAAAGAAGAAGCTTCAAGCAAAAATCGATGCTCTTTGCATTGATACAAGCGCTGAAGACAATGAGGTAGAGAGCTCATACACTGAAGAAGAAGAAGCCACTCTTGATGTAGAGATTGGCAAGGAAGTTTGTGGATATCTATGGAAGCTTATCCAGATGTGTCAAACTATAAATTCTGCATCATGGCCGGTCAGACTTTAGCCACGGAGATAAATAATGCAATTTGGCACTTTGACGGGCAACAAGAAAAACCTTATAAACTATAGACGGTGGTCTAAAGGTCCAACAATAAGTGTTGCTGGTGGAGGCTTTGGTTCTACTAAAGGTTATGGTGACGTGAAATTAGGATGCATTACCGTTTCAGGAGTTCTTTATGTCAAAAATCTTAAGTTTAACCTTTTCAGTATGAGTCAATTCGCTGACAAAGGTTACTTCATCAAAATAAAAAGTGATGAATGTAAACTTATTGACTTTGAGACGAAGAAGGTTATTATGGTTGCTAGAAGATCAGGAGGTCTCTGTACTGTAGATTGGTCTTCAGCAATCGTTGAAAAATGTCTTGTCTCAGATCATGATTACCTTGCTGAAAACGCATGGTTATGGCATAAATGAACAAGTCACCTAAACTTCAAGACGCTGAATAAGCTGTCTAACAAGGCACTTGTAGTTGGATTACCTAAGGTTATTTTGAAGAAGGATGGTGTTTGCAATGCATGTCAGCAAGGAAAGCAAACCAAATCGTCTTTCAAGAACAAGGCAGTATTGTCAACTACAAAACCTTTACAACTCTTGCACCTGGACTTGTTTGAATCTTCTTCAACAAGCTATGGTGGCAAGAAGTATAGTCTGGTGGCTTCTCCAAGCGGTCCGCTTGGCAGCGGTTACGTTTTCGGATTTTCCTTCTTAGATCTGATCTTTGGTCATTTTTTGAATATGTTTTGAACTGTAGCTTCCTTTTGGAGAGCTCCTAAGCCCCAAAACGTAGAGAAAACTCAGATTACATTGTATTTTAGCTTGGGATTGAAGGTTTTGATTGGAATTCATCCTTTGTAATCATCTACGGAGAGGTTTTCTTTGCTTTCCACCGATTAGTGACAGCTTTGGTGGTAACTTGTATCACTCTCTTGTCTTGTAGTTTGATATGATGTATTCTGATTATTATTCATATGAATTGATGTCTATGTTCATGAATATGAGTAGCTAAATCTTTTGCGTTGGTGGTAGAATGTAGAATATGCATGCTATGGGTTATGTTTATGCTTACATGAGATTGTGATTCAATCTTGCTGCAAATCCCTTCATATGATTCTTAGTTACCTATAAAATATATTCGAATTGAGTATAGTGACAAACTCTTGGTCAATGAAAGCTATAGGATTGTATGTTAGAGATTTGCAGCATGCTAGATAAATGGTGTTAGTGACAAGCACCTCTAAAGTATTGATAGTGGTCTTTTATGATGTGTGTCTTGAAATTTACCTAGACGAGTTGCTTAGCAGACTTGATCGAATGTTTTACGCACTGAACTTGTGAGCATATTCGTAACCCATGCATGTGTATTTGATTTCTACCACCAACCGTTTTTCAAACTTGATTACAACAATCTGATTTCTCGTTGCTTTGTTCAAAGAAAACGATTCTAAAAACATTTGAACTCGTTGACTGAAACTAGCAAAAACCTCAAGCAAAGCCACGTTAGGTCCCGAGAGAACGACACTCGGGGACAACTTGCCATTACACTCTAGTTTGTGTAGTGATAAGTGTTCTTAGGCTTTTAAACAAATTTAATTGGTGAAAAACGACATCATCAGGGGCGGTTCGCCCCACATATGGGGCGGTTCTAGTGGCCTTCTAACCTCCAGATTCGACCCCTAGACTCCAAATCTTATCCGGAAACCTTCAGATACTCCAAATAGGCTTCTGGAACACCAATTCCTTGTCAACTTCAATATAATTGCCCGGAAATCATCGATTTTCAACCAAAACCTGTAAAATAAAATCTAAAGGGAAACGTGACACTATTCTAATAAAATGCACTAAAATATAGCTAAATTAACATAGAGGATAGCTAAAATAGGTGAAAAAGACTCGAATGAAAGTGTAAAATACACATTCATCAAACTCCCCAAACCGAACCTTTGCTTGTCCTCAAGCAACTAAGCTAGACTCTAATGAAAAAAACATGCAAGACACAAAATGGAGTCTCATGCCAAATAAAATGAACTAATCTACTGAATCTACCAAAAAACATATGAACAAAAACCTTATAAATCAAAGCATGAATATAGGTTGAAGAATACCTCGATTGACTTATACACATCCACATAAGCACTTATGTCAAGACAAGATAGTCTCTCGTAACATTCTCTACCTGGACCTAGTCAGTGACGAATGAAGCATGCTAAGATACGAATGGTTGTCCCGTGCCTATGAAACTGAGGACTTACTGTTGTTCCACCATGTTAAGACTTTCCCTCAAAGAGGTCGAACCAGTACTCGCTCTCATCAAACGAAGGAGGGTTCCCTATAAAAGATAACACTCCCTTATTCTACCCATCTCTCAAGTAAAGTCTTAAGCTATTCACCACTTCCTGAATGGCAGGACGAGGGTGGTCTAGAACAGATGACACTCAAGAACAAAAGACAAAAAATAGAAAATCACAACACGATTACGAACATTACAAGAATTGGAAAATGAGACACACACTTTGCTAAACTGCTATTTGGCTTTGTTTTTTTGGACCCTTCCTTGCTTTTTTGGGGTCTTTTCTTTTTTCTTTTTTTTTCTTTCCAGTTTCTTTTTTTTCTCTTTTTTTTTTATTTTTTCTGGAATTTTTCTTTCTTTTTTTTTGATTTTTTCCTAGCCAGCAGTAGCATAACAAAAAGAGAAACAAAATGACTCACATGACTTCCCCAAACCTATTCGAAAGAATAGGCTGGAGTACAAAATTTACGGAAAAGGAAAAACAAACTCACGATACGAAAATGAAAAAAACGAAAACAAGTCTAATGATGGTGTAACCCCCTCCCCAAACCTATTCGGAAGAATAGGTTATAAACAAAGGATCACACAACCTCACACTACCCCCTTCCTAGGCATTTAGCAATCTCAAAGCATGGTGAAGACTTGTTGTCTCTTAGGTACATAATTACTCGGGAAAACAACCATAAGACCCTAACATGCATCATCCTATTTATAAAGGCCTTCGTGAACCGCAGTAGAGAAAACACCACTAAGTGATGTCGAGACTACCAAGCTTAACTAAGTGCAATACATAAATGTGACAAGCCAAGCGAGAAAAACCTCAAGCAAATTCATAGAGATGAAGCATACGATTAGTGGCATTGTTAGTTGATCTACCCAATAAAAAAGTTCAAAAAATTCGGGAATAAACTCCATATAAAACATGCAAGACTATCCTAGGATGAATGTAGTGAATGCAACCTAAAAAATCTAAGAAAGCAGTAAACATGCAAATGCAAATGCAGACGGATAAAACATGCAAGGTACTATACTCAGCCTACCAATGTCAAGCTCCAAACTAACAATACTAGATCACTTAAATCCCATCCCCCCTCATGAAATTAACGCTAGTCCCTAGCAGTAAGAAAATGAGGAAATAAGATGTGATACTAGACGTTACCCCATGGTTTGGCCTCGGTCGGCTGAGAATGTTGTTTGTGAGTTATTGGGACTGCTCTGGGAGCTTTATAGGGTGTCATCATGTCTTCTGGTAGGCGTGGTAGCTTCGACTATAGGCCGGATAGCAACAACTCAACCATTTGTATCATCATTGTCCCTATTGTCTTCATTGTCACTACTATCACCAACATCATCACCAGTAGAGTTGCAGTGTCGAAAAGAATCTTCAAGATTGGCCGCCTCTGTTATGGAATCCTCCATCCTGTAGCCCTCCAATAGGTTGTGAACTGTTGAAGGTGAAAGGGCAGTGGTATCAGAGCCTCATTCTCCAGCGTTTTATACCCAGTGGAGGTTACAGTAGGCTGATCGGATATTCAGAGGTTGTCCGCCATTTTTTCCTATGTCGACCACATTCTCTACAGTTGATGCTCCCGATGTCTATATGATGCTCCCTTTAGAGGCAGTCAAGGGTTGCCCCAACGAGGGACTGGGCACCCATGTCATTATGTTTTGGAACCAAGCTAGCGCTTCGGAACCTTCTAGCAACTGCGGACTCAAGATTGAATCCGTCACGGCAAGACTGTCCCGGTGCCTTCCAGTTCACACGAACTTTGCAGCCCTTGCGATGGATTGCTGACGTAATAATGGTTTCTGTCCCTTCGGTGGTGCATGAATAGGCATAGGAGTCCTCACTCCAGGTGTACTCTAGCTCCTCCTCTTGGATAATCCACGACGTTGTTGCAAAACCCCCTTGCTCGAACGCACATCTAACGAGGTCACTCTTCTTGACATGGTTGTAATCGACCCCCCTCCAATATTTCATAGAAATCATACGGGAATGCTCCTTTCCCATGGCATGGCTCCTGCAAACAACAGTTAGTACCTCACATGACACAAAACTGACTCATGCATATGCTAGTGTAAGAACGAAACACACAAGTGATATGATCAACAATCGAGCTCCCCAAACATTAAATGTCTAGCCCAGCTTCCACAATATGCAACATACCAATGTATCTACTACATGCAATACATCACATTATGCTCTTGCTAGACAACCAATAACCTAGATAATTAGGCTCAATTCATACCATAGTAACGAAAAATTCGATCATCATAAATCCTCATACTCAACAATTAAGCATTCTATCATCAAATCCACCAACATTACACCAATAAACACAATCATAAGCATGTAATCAAAGATAAAGACATATTGCATAACAAGATATATCATCTAGTAGAAAAATTCCCAAATCAATAATCCAAGCATAATCGAGCATGCAATTGATAGTAAATAACACTTCTAATCACACAAACAACATACCCATACATCAAATAAGCATAATTGAAGCTCAAATTAGAAAACCCCCAAATTCGAAAATTAGGGTTCTTAGGATGATACCTCAGATCTGAAAATCTAATGCATTAGGACAAAATCTGTTCAGATAGGAAGATAGATCATGTAATAGGCTTCGATTTAAGCTAAAGAACACTAAATTTGGTCAAGAAATGAAGAAGTTATGAAGATTTGAATGTAAAATCGCGATTTTCGTTTTTTGGGGAGGACGAATGATGAATATATGAAGAAAATGAGGTAAAGAGGAAGAATCCGCGTTTTTGACTTACTGGAGCCGTGGGGCGGTTCGCCCCTGGTGCGGGGCGAGTCGCCCCACACGGGGCGATTCGCCCCACATGTGGGGCGGTTCGCCCCGTGCTCCCTGATGCGGGGAGACGGTTCCTATTGTCAGAAAACGCGGTTTTAATCCCCGAAACCAATTTTTTCAAAAAACCACTCGAAAAATATCACTCAAACATAAGCATGTACGACACAGATATGAACAAATTCGCTACGAGAAGCAAATAGTTCAAGAATGAATGCATGCAAAAAAGCAGTAAAGAAAGCGATAAAATCTCCGGGTTGCCTCCCGGATAGCGCCATTGTTTAAAGTCTTTGACTCGACTCCTGTCTGCGTCTATCTCTTCTTTCTGCGGGTTCTAGACTTCCCCTTCATTGATCTCCTCTCCATGCCACGAACCTGTGAATAAGAAAGAATATAGGCTGCAAGACCACAGTAGTGAGTAGTGAAAGAAATATCAGGCGGATCAGGTGGATCAGATGTGGCTTGCAATACGTGTTTCTTGCCATCCACTTCAATAGTGCAAGTTCTTTGGTAGATGTCCATCACGGAGCGTAGCTTAGTCAAGAACGTTCGCCCTAAGAGTATGACATCCCCCGTTCCAGGTGCAGACGACGGCATAACTACAAAGTTGGTGTATACAGAAGCTTCACCAATCTTGACCAACACATTTTTCACAACGCCTTCGGGTCTCATAAAGGATCCATCCGCCAGTTGCACAATAGCCCTATGTTCAGATAGTTTTCCAAGGCTACTCTTTTCAAACACATTCAAAGGAAGTATGTTCGAGTAAGATCCCGTGTCTAGTGTGGCACGGACATCTTCAAGCTCACCAATCCCTACCTTAACATCGAAACTTTTAGGGAGTGGCTCGGGATCCTCTTGCTCCTAATCACTTCCGTCAGAACCAAGGTCCTTCTCTTCTTCCTTAGCTTGTAGAAGTTCTTCCTTCTTGCAACACTCGCACTTAGCAACCTTCTTGATGGTGATTCGTCAGGTAGATCACTAGCTAATGTAATGGCATTCGACTTCTCAGTGTTGCTAGGCAGCTTGCCTTGCTCCCTACTTGCTCCTCAGTTGATCAACTCTTGCATTTTTTGATGGGCAAGCCTAGTGCTCTCTTCCAACCTATCAAGTCTTGCCCTAGTCTTCTCAGAATCTTTTTCATAACGTTTGAGAAAACTTTGTGTGTGATCAACCATCTTTTGCAAGTTCTCCATCAGTTGAGCCGTCTTCGACTTCGGTGGCTCTTTCGGAGTGGGGTTTTCGCAGTGATCATTACCATAGTTTAGCCTACTACGGTCTTGGTTAGGGCCATAAGTTTTGTTATCCGGTGCATATCCTTGATTGTTTCGGAATCCTCTTCTCAAAAATCCACCTCGAGGGTTCCTACCGTCTTGCCGTAGCTAACTTCTTGAGTACCAAACTCCGTAGCAAAGGCTTCCTCTTCGCCTCCTCGAGCCCAGTTGCCATCATCATACGCAAGCTCCGATCTACACATATGAGCTCCATGTCCATAGTTCTTGCATATTCGGCATACTTCGTTCGAAACAGTTGTTCCGGTGGCGCTCTTGAGGACTTGCTTAAATTCGTTGGTAAAGCACTCGAATTGATCCCCATTCCCTCTATACATAGGGGCTTCTTGAGTCGGTGGAGCTTCAGGTCCACGTCTCCTAACCATTGCTCTTGGGTCCTTGAACTGCGAACCCTTAGCAAGCCTTTCGAAAACTGCCCAGACGGCTTCTGCGGTTTCCTCCCAAATATAGCCTCGGCATTGGAAATCCACCACTTGTTGGTTCTCGAAGGTTAGTCCATTGTAGAAGTGTTGGACTAGGTCAGAAAGTTCAAAACCATGGTGAGGGCACTTGTTCTGAGATCTTGAAATCTCTCAAACGCGGTGTAGATGGTCTCATCATAGTCCTGCTTGAATCCAGTGATCTGCGCCTTTAGCGCGGTAGTCAAGGTGTGAGGGAAGTATTTCTCCATGAAAGCTGAAAAAACCTTCTCCCAAGTGTCCAGCGAGCATGCTGGTAGAGAACTCAACCATGACTTGGCACTGTCGCCAAGTCCCATAGCAAAGACCTTCATTCTCAACTCATCCGTTGTTATATCAGCTCCGGGTCGTGGGAGTTGGTTAACGAAATCATCGATATCGTGCAAGTACCCCATCACATCTTCCCTTGATAAGCCATAGAACCTCGGAAGTTGTTGGAATGTGTGGTTCTTGATTTCCAGATCTCGGGTTGCAGACGAAAGAACTATCGCTGGTCCCCTTATACGATCTTTGGTGGGTTGAACCCATGCTTTCAGTGGTCTAGCTTTTGCCATTCCGTCGATTTCCTTGAAAAGACTGAGTAGAGATTCAGAGAAATCGGTATCCTCTATTTCCTCTAGTGCACGCCTTTGAAGTAGTCGCCTTCTTTGGTGGTAGACTTTGTCGATCTCAGCAATTGAATCAGCAAGCGGTGTTCCTGCAGATCGTGTATGCGGCATACACTATCTGTAATAGACTAGGAAACAGTATCAGAGAGATTAAAAAGGAAAACTAAAACTAATAGAATTAGGAATTGAATGCTGAAAATATAAAACAAATTAAACAGAAAAAAGGAGTATAGTCCCCGGCAACGGCGCCAATTTGATGAACGCGGGTTTGTCGGTTCCCGGTTCGATCAAATATATTTGTTATTTAGCCAAAGGCAATCCACAACTACAACGAAAACCGTAGTGTAGCAGTAGAATGACTCGAGTGTCGTTCTCTCAGGACTATAACTAGCATTATCAAATCTAATTTAGAATATAAAAACAACAGACGTAATAGCAAAGGGGTTTCTAACAGATAATGGAGATTGGTGATAGTATGATCCTTCAAAGCATAACGGGTCGATAATCATGCATAAATTCCTCGGTCTTGCATGGAGATCTTTGATCAATCTAATGTCCTGTTGCAATTATTAAGCACTACGAAGATAACGATTCTGAGAAGTCAAGCACTATTGTCCTATTGTGTTCCGTAATTATTCAACACTACGAAGATAAACTCGCGAACAGGTCGACGAGGGTCCAATTGTGCATAATAATTAATACAACATACGAGAATTTTGGGCTTAAGCCTGATCAACGAAATAAAGCAATGACACGGAGTATAATGCGCGATATAGCCATTAGCATGATTATCTTCCCTTCGCTAAGAATTCACATACTACCACCAACGATAAGTTTAGCTACTCATAATAGGCATGCAATCAACAGAAATCATAGAAGAAAACATGTTGAAAGAATATAAAAATAAGTAGAATAAACTGTAAGATACAAAGTTATCGAAGGTTGTCAATCTCCGGAGAATTGCGATCCTACGAGCTCCAAACTGCTATGAAAAAGAGTCCCCTAAGCTACGAACCCCCAGAACAGGCTCTGGGAAGTCCCTACCTAAAACTACAGAGAAAGGTGAGAAAGTAGGTCTGGAAAAGTATGAATTTCGGAGAAAACTGAGCAACTATATATAGGTTTCGAAATACTGTGGGGCGGTTCGCCCCACACACCGGGCGGTTCGCCCGGTGTGGGGCGGTTTGCCCCGGAGAGTTTTTTGCGGAATTCCGCGTTTTCGACGCGTTTTTGGATTTCTTCCCCTTTTCGGACTCGGATTCTGACTTCTAGTGGCCTTCTAACCTCCAGATTTGACCCCTAGACTCCAAATCCTATCCAGAAACCTTCAGATACTCCAAATAGGCTTTTGGAACATGTAAAATAAAATCTAAAGGGAAATGTGACACTATTCTATTAAAATGCACTAAAATATAGTTAAATTAACATAGAGGATAGCTAAAATAGGTGAAAAAGACTCGAATGAAAGTTTAAAATACACATTCATCACCTTGTTGTATTTAACAGCAAGTAGACCTGACATTCTGTATGCTGTTTGTGTGTGTGCGAGATTCCAATCTGATCAAAGATTATCACACTATAAAAAGGCACTTAAGATACTAAAATATGTCGAAGGTACAATCAATGTTGGATTATGGTATCCAAAGGATTCTGGATTGGAATTGGTTGGTTATTCTGATGCTAATCATGGAAGATCAACTCTTGATAGAAAAAGTACTTCTGGAACTTGTCAGTTTCTAGGTACAAGATTAATATCATAGTTCAGCAAGAAGCAAACCTGTGTTGCCAATTCATCGACTGAATATGAATACATTGTGGCTGGTTGTTGCACAGCTCAAATCCTATGGATTCAGCAACAATTAAGAGATTATGGTATTTCTCCAAAGAAACCACCAATCTTTTGTGATAATACAAGTGCTATTGCTATCACGCAAAATCCTAAGTTCCATTCAAGGACAAAGCACATTGATATTAGACATTAGAGATTATGTGGAAAAAGGGGACATTGAGGTTGTAAAAGTAGGCACTGATGATCAACTTGCTGACATATTTACCAAGCCCCAACCAGATAATAGGTGTGCAATGCTAAGGTATAACCTTGGATTGATTGAACTACCTCAATAAAAAGGAATACATTTGGTGGATTGCTGAAATAGGCATTCAGCAAGCCAATGATTGCTTAAAAAGTATTCCTTGAAAAGTCCCTTCCACTGACTTCTCTAAAAAGGAAATGATTGTACACTATATGTTTGCTGAAAGAGGCATTCAACAAGTAATTCCTTCAAACCGGGTATTTGTTAGGAAACTTGATCACTTGTTGAGATGGGAACTCAGTAAGAAGACCTCAAAGATTGCTGAAACTGGCATTCAGACAATCAAAGATACTGAAACAAGTATTCAAGTATCAAAAGAAAAATCTGAGACGGGAACTCAGGAAAGTGCAAAATACTTCTCAGATTTTACCTAAGGATATCTCATTATAAAGAATTTGCTGAGACGGGAACTCAGAAATATCTTTTACAGTAAAAGAAAACTGAGATATTTGATTAAGGGGGAATTTTCAGCAAATACAAGGATTGTTAGATGAAAAGGTAAGTGCTAAAGTCATATTGAATAAAAATGCTGAAAAGATTCTTATTTACTTCAGCAAGCAATTAGCGTTGGAGTAAAAGAGATCAAATCCCGTGAATCAAGGTAAAATCAATTTGTGACGTTAATCATGGCATAGATAAACTCGTTGTTAATCATGACATGAAATACAATCGTGGCCATTGATTTTAAAGCAGTTGCTGATCCAACGGTTAATATTACAAGGAGAAAGTATGCTCTGACGGTTTTATGTTAGTGGTCCACTACACATTTAACGCAAAGGCTCCACTAACTTAATAAATCTCTGTTTTACCCTTGTTGAGAACTCAAAACCATTGAGCTTCTCACATAACTGTGATACTATATAAATGAAGAGTTAGAGAAAGACAAAATTCTTTAACTCACATTTCCTTTCTCTGCAAAATTTTCTAGCCTGTGCTCTGAATTATTGTACCTTCGGTCAAAAAGAAAAATCTCTTTTTTCGTAAAACTCTCAAACCCTCAGACTACTATATAAGAGATGGCTCCCAAAAGACAATCTTCTAAGACCTCAAAATCCTCAAAGGCAGACAGTGCTGGAAAAAGCACTGCTCCTACTCCGGTTGAAACTCCGCTGAAGAATACGGTGAAAAGCGTGTTGTCTAACAACCGAATCACTGAAAGACCCATGCCTCCTGCATATCTCGACACTGCAAAGTATGAGCAGATGATGCGATGGGGCGGATTTGCAAAAGAGAAGTACATTAGATACTTCTATGAACAAGAACTGGACGAAGAAAACGAAGAGGCGTTGAATTTTATTAATCAACAAGGCCTAGTTTTCTTCATCACCGCTGACTAAACAAGTGAGCATGCTGGATACCATGGAATTCTACAATAATGCAGAAGTCCAAACCCTTACTGATGGACAAGGAGTCACTAAAAAAGTGATTTCTACCACAGTTCAAGGAGTGCAAATCATCCTGAAATGGATTGATTTAGCAAACGTCTTTCAGATTCCAACTACTGGAACTGAAGATGACATCACTGCTTCTGATGAAGAAATTGAAGCCTTCTACAGTGATTTCAGAAAATGAAAGGATGAAGAAAGGCGAGATTGCTCCCATGACTTGGACAAAGCACGTAAAAAGGAAGCATCTCTGCCATTCACTTGATCTAGTAGCTCTGCTACTCATCAAAGTCTTAGACTCCCAAGTTGGAGGAATTGACCAAGTAGGCCTGAGAAGGTGGCCTTTGCTGATGCATATCTATGAGAACAAAACTGAAATCAACTGGGCTAAGTACATTTTCAACAGGCTTGTTGATTGTGTTACAAAGTTCAGGGTGAAGGTTGAAGACAACTCAGCCTCACCTTGGTTTCCAGTGATGTATGGATTGAAAATATGCTACATCCTTGAACATTTCAGGATTCGGCTAAGAAACCCATTGCCGATTAAGAAATCAGTATGCAATGTGGGAAGAGCTTTTTACAAGTTGAATGGACCTAAGGTTGCTGACAAGATGTCAAAGAAGCCAACAGCTGCAAATGTTGCTGAGACTGATAACCAGTCCATGAATGCAACAGCTGCAAATGTTGCAGATACTTATAAGCAAGCTAGGTATACAAAAACTGCAAATGTTGCTGAGAATGCAACAGCTGCAGATGTTACTGTTGATACTACTGCGGTTGTTGACACTACTGCACCCAGTGAGAAATCTAAGAAAAAAAAGAGGAAAGCTGATGATGACACTCAAACTGCAGCTTCATCAGCTGATCCTATTCCTAAGAAGGCACGGACAAAGACTTACCCAAGAAAGCAAACAACGGCACGCAAGTCCGTTCCAATTGTCCATGTCATTCAGGATGACGATGTTCCAGTGGTTGCTGAAACGCAAGGCACTATAGTAGATGTTGCTGAAATGTTTGCAGAAGCCTTCAGCAATCCAATTAACTTGGATTCATCTGCTGAAGAAGGACCACATGGCAGTGGAAATGAAAATCCTTCCCAAGATCCCCTAAAATATATTGAAATTGTAGATAATCTTGATGACAACACTCTGGAACCAGAAAGTGACATTGCTGTTGATTTGAGAAATGTTGCACTTGCTGAAAAAGCAACTAGGCCAGTCCAAGAAATTGTTGAAGCTGAAATTGCTGAAGAACTAGTTGCTGAGACTGCAATGGTTCAAGTCCCAAAGGTTGTTGAAACACAATAAGGGACATTATTCGACGACGCATCTCAAGATGCTGAGAATATTAGACCTAGTTCACCAATGACTTCTATTGACAAAGTTCAACTGGTGCTGACAGACCTAAGCCAGCAAATGGACTTGGAGATTGATGACAACTCCAATAAGTCAGTAGACCTGTTCATGACAAGTAGTGAACTTAGAGGTCAAGATGTCTCTGCTCAACTTGTCAATTCAGAGACAAGGGAGATTGCTGAATCTGCACAGCCTTCTCAATTAGAGCAAAAGAAGAAGTCTGCTGAAGAACAAGCCTCAGAAAATGAAGCTGATATCATTGCTGAAAGGATTGAGTCACCACCTGCCCTTCTTCAGCAGGTAGTTAACTCAGATATAAGCAAAACTTCACTATCTGAAACTTTATCTTTAGCTAATATAATTGTTTCTTTACAGACTTCTCAAGATACAAGTCAGAAGATTGCTGAAACTTTTGCACCAGATTCCACAACTCCTGTTCGGCAGGTATATGAAAATTTTGGTAATTCTACTAAGTTTGAAAACTTAGTACTTGTATCTAATATAAAGTTATTTCAGGATGAACAATTCAAGGATGTTGCCACAGCTCTTGAAGCAAAGGAAATAGTACCAGCACAACTTAGTGTGCAACATGAGCTTGTTGAAAGTCTGTAGGTAAATCATGTTATAGTTTTAGACTCTAAAACTATTTTCCAAACCAATCCCGAAATTAACTTTACTCTTATTCAGGCTCAAAAGGAGAACGATGAAGTGGTTCACATCATATAAAATATTGAAGTTAGTTCTGAAGAACTATACTCGAACTTCAAAAAGAACACTTTGACCAGAGTTGCTAAATCTGTCAGCAACTGGCAAAGATATAGAAGGATTGACTTTTTAGATCTTCACATCCATCTGTCCAATGAGAAAAAGAGAATCTCTCTACTAAAACTTGAGACGTTTGTACACTCAATACTTCCAGAAGAACTCACATATTCTCAGCAAATGAGTTCAATTCTGATTGCTACAATCAGAGAGAATATGAAAGCAAAGTTCAAGAGTGCCTCTCCATCTGAACAAGTTGTGATGCTCAAGGGTTCCTTTGTACCTGTGGTGGCTGATCCCCACAAAATCAATGAAGAAGAGGAAGTTACAAGTGCTGCAATGTACAAACATCTCGAGTTAGTCATACTGACGGATGATGATGATGAAGAAGAAGAGGATGAAAATATCCCTAAAGACACAAGTGATGATGAAGCCAAAGATTCTAAGGACAACAAGGACGATGGTGATGATAATCAAAGTCCTACTCCTGATGCTGGCGGAGTAAAAATGACAGTTGCTAATAATGAAAATCAAAACACTGAGAATCAGCAAGCTGACCAAACTCCCAGTCAGCACCAAGAATCTACTCCCGCTCCAGCTGAGACAAGTACTCCAGCAACTGAACAAGTTGCTGAAACTGAATAAGAGTACGCCAGAAAGCGTGCTGCAATGCACAAAGGTAAAGCTAAGCTTTCTGATGCCGAGTTAGCATTACTCGAAGCTAAGGTCACTGATCCAAACCTTGGAGAAGAAGAAGAAATGGATGAAGATTATCAAAGAGCTTTACAGAATAGTCTAGAGATTCATGATAAACATACAAAGAATCTGGATATTGCTCAATCTTCAGGAGTGAACAACACGTAAGTCTCCTCCCTTCCACCTACTACTGGTGAAACTCCAGTCGTTGAGTCCAAAGAGTTACCCTTAGCAATCACTCAACCAGAAGTGTATGAAGCTAAAGATTCGGGAATCAAGGTTGCTGGCCTTGACGAATCTGATGAAGAAGAAGATCTATCTAACTTCTCAGGAAATGAAGAAGAAAAGACAAAGAAAGTTGAACCCACAGTGGTTGAAATTCCTCCACCATCTCTGTTAACTAATGAAGGAGATGCTGAGAGAAGTCGTTTGCTGAGAAATGATGATCAGTTCGCTACTGAAATCAATGCTCATTCACTTACTACCTCTTTAGTGCCGTTTCCAAATGTTGAGGAGTTTACTCCTAGAATAAAGGCACTAATGGTTGTTCACAAAGCATGCCAAGAAGAGGATGATGCCTTGCTTGCTGAGAGTCCGCTTGACATTGGCAAAATACTGACTACTGTGCTGCGACGCACTACTACACTTACCATAGCTCAGAAAGACATCAGTCTACATCACAAAAGCTATGAAGGAGATGTCAGTCAAACACTCAATCTTGCTAAAAGCGAATTAAAAAAGGCTCAGGCTATGCTAGAAGAAAAAGTTGAAAATGAGCGCAGACATGAGGAGAATCTGGCTTTTAGTAAGGCTTTTATTAAGGAAGAATTGTCTAAGCTAACCACTGATCAGCAAGACATGATTCAGAAATACAACAGCCTAAACACTCTTGCTGAAAATTGCAATGAGTTTTTCTCTCTGCACATCAGACCTATGATGCAATCCATGTCTAAGGGGGAAGATAGAAAAAGAAAGTCTTCAAGAGACAGATCAACCAATCCCTCTTCTGCTGAAGCGCCATTAATACTGCCTAGACCACCTCCCCGAGAACCTCTTGCTGAAATAGAGCAAAGTTCTAAGAAAAGAGGTGAAACAGATTCTGAGAGAAGTTCAGCAAATCCAAAAAGGAGAAGAACTTCTGCTGAAACTCAGGAATTCTGTCACACTGAAAGTCATCAACAAGGCCTACTTTTCTCAATAGCTCAAGCTATAAGAGCTACGTCTATTTCTGCCTTAACTCCTTCTGGCCAATCAAAACACTTCTCTTCTGACTCCAGATCTTCAGCAAGAGATCAAGAAAATGCTAAGTCAAGAAGAAGAAGGAAAAGACAAGAAGAAAGAAGGCTAGCCAACATTGCAATTGGCACTTGCATTTGATTATACAAAGACCAACAATGAGGAAACCACTCAGAAAGTGATCAGAAACCTACATGGTTGCTGGATCATAAAGCTTGAAGATCTTTTGGCCAATGATTTCTTTCCAACTGCTGTACTGAATCAAATGTACACTTGGATTGAATTAAAAGTTGCAAGAAAAGAAAGGGATCCTCCTCTCTACCCAAGGAACATTGTTGCAAAATGGCTGAACTTAGAGATCTTAGTAAGAAGAACTTTCATCGGCAAGAAGATAAAACAAGAGCCCGATTTAATCAAGCCGACAGATGTTGCTTACTATAGTGATCCTTTAACCAAGAAGTCCAAAAAGAAGTATGGCTTGATTCCTTATGAGTATTTTTATCTCACTGTCAAGGATCAAGAAGAAGATCTTCTCTGGTTAAGGAAGATTCATGCCAACAAGGGAATTTAAGACACTCAACTTCTACATGCTAGCAATTGGGGCATGCACTTGTGGGTAATTCACTACAAAGAGATGAATGGTGAAAACCATCACTATACTGCCTGCAAGAATGCAAGGATTATTCAACTTGAAGTCCGTAAGCTACTTGAAGATTACGAGAAGGATGGTGTTGAATTCTCTGCTCTTGTTGAGAAGAGTGTAAGGGAGATTCTTAGAAAATCTTCTGTTGGAATAGCTTAGTGATGATGTCGTTTTTCACCAATTAAATTTGTTTAAAAAGCCAAAGAACACCTTTCACTACACAAACAGAGTGCAATGGCAAGTTGTCCCCGATTGTCGTTCTCTCGGGACCTAACGTGGCTTTGATCAAGGTTTTTGCTAGCTAATTTCAGTCAACTAGATGATGATTTTTGAGAAAGATGTTTGAACAAAGGAAGTGAGAAATCAAGAGTTTTTGTAAACAAGTTTGGAAAACGGTCGGTGGTAGAAATCGAATACACATGCATGGATTACTAATATGCTCACAAGTTCAGTGCGTAAAACCTTCAACTAAGTCTGCTAAGAAACTTGTCTAGGTAACATTCAAGACACACATCATGAAAGGTCACTATCAATAATTTAGAGGTGCTTGTCACTAACACCATTTATCTAGCATGCTGCAAATCACTAACATACAATCCTATAGCTTTCATTGACCAACGAGTTTGTCACATACTCTATTCGAATATATTTTATAGGCAACTACGAATCATATGAAGTAATTTGCAGCAAGATTGACTCACAACCTCATGTAAGCATAAGCATAATCCATAACATGCATAATTCTACATTCTACCACCAACACAAAGGATTTAGCTACTCATATTCATCAACATAGACATCAATTCATATGAATAATAATCAGAATACATCAGATCAAACTACAAGACAAGAGAGTGATACAAGTTACCACCAAAGCTGTCACTAATCGGTGGAAAGCAAAGAAAACCTCTCCGTAGATGATTACAAAGGATGAATTCCAATCAAAATCTCGAATCCCAACCTAAATTACAATGAATCTATGAGTTTCTCTGAGTTTTTTGGGGCTTAGGGCTGTCCAAAACTCGTCTCCAATGTTCTGTATATCAAAAAGTAACTCCAAAATCAAGTAATGAAGGCAAAATCTGGATCTGTAACGGCTGCCAAGCGAAGCGCTTGCTTCCTGTTCCTCTTTTGAAATCTCCTGAAATTCCAAGCGTCCCGCTTCTCCAATTCCAAGCGAAGGGCTTGCCTCCTGGGCAGATTTTGGCCTCGAAACTTGATCTTTTGCCCACGAACGGCCCTCGGGTGCCTTGGGCTCGTCCTTCTCGGCACTTATTGGGGCTCAGATACTCACGAACAAGCCACGGAGATTGGGGAACTTCAACGGGGCCATCTTTTCCATCAAAAAGGCTCGTTTTTAGCTCCAAAAACGCCGTTTCGTACCTAAGTGCCTGAAAATGCAAAAAACACAAAACGTGACACTATTGTACAAAACTAACCAAAAAACAAGGCTAAAAGATAGCAAAAGAAGGTAAAAAAGACAAGATGAACGCGTCAAAAATACGTTCATTAAACTCCCCAAACCAAACATTTGCTTGTCCTCAAGCAACAAACTATCCTAAATGCAACACAAAAGGAGTCTCATGCCAAGTAAAGTGAACTAATCTATTGAATCTACCAAATGCTTATGAACAAAACCAAATGAGCATGACATGCAAGTAGGTTGAAGAATGCCTCGATTGCGAATATACACATTCTCATGTGCACTTGGTTAAGCAAAGGAGTCTCTCGTAACATCTTCTACCTGGACCTGGTCAGTGACGACACAATGATTCACATTATCATACTACAATTGGCCCGTGCCTATGAAACCGAGGGCTTACTACTGCTCACCAAGCGAGACTTTTCCTCAAAAGAGGGCGAACCAATACTGGCTCTCATCAAACGAAGGAGGGATCCCTAGAAAAAGAAGACACTCCCCTATTCTACCCAGACTCTCAAACAACGAATCTCAATCAACCACTTCTTGAATAGCAAGACGAGGGTGGTCAAGAACAGGCCTTGGACAAAGGCGACACGAAACAAAAGATAGAATTTACAACTCGATACTTCACAAGGACAAAATATTTACATGACACTTGACACTACGAGACTGCTTTTGGTTTGCAACGTCCCTTCTTTTGCTTTTTGGGTCTTATTCTTTATTTTCTTTCTTCTTTTTTGTTTTCTTTTTTCCTTTTCTCTTTTTTTTTTTTTTTTTATATATAGCTAGGCAAGCAGCAGTACTACGTGTCAAGAGAATAGGTTTGAGCGCAAAGACGAAAAAGAAAAAGGGAAAAACTTTTTACAAAGACACCTCCCCAAACCTATTCGAGAGAATAGGTTGGGACACAAAACAAAAGAAAAATAAAGCTAAGAAAAATCTACAACGACTCAAGACAAAAGACAAGTATAACAACGTAACCCCCTCCCCAAACCTATTGAATAGAATAGGTTTAATACAAGGAATCACACACCTCACACTACCTCCTTCCTAGGCATTTGGCAATCTCTAATCGAGGTGAAAAACTTGTCGCCTCTTACGTACATAATTACACGGGTTACAACCATAGATTCTAACATGCATCATTTTATATGGTCATCGTGAACCGCAGTAGACGAAACACCACTCGAGGTGATGTCGAGACTACTAAGCTTAACTAGTGCACAAGTGAATGTGACAAACCAAGCGAGACAAGCCTCAAACTACTTGCAAAGTGATGCAACATATGATAATGGTCATAAGCACTTAGTCTACACAATAGAAATGTTCGAAAAAACTTGGCAATAGACTCCACACAACAACGTGCAACAACTAATCTATGGATGATATGCATGCAAAAATTTGAAAAAACACGAAAAATCACATGAACTTGAGTAAAATCAGGCATGCACGAACCACACAAGCATATAGTACTGAAAATCCAATACCCCCTCCCCAAACCTAAACTTTTGCTCGTCCTCGAGCAAAGAAAAGTTGAATGAAAAGGAAAAATTGGATTGAAAGTACACTTCCCTGAGATAAAGGTTCGTGTCCAATCTCCTATATATGAGTAGTACCTGAAAGGACTCAAGAAACATGTGAAAACGGGTGCACAAAGGTGGCGAAATGAGAAAAAGGGAAAATATGGGGGAACAGGGCCCAAGCGGCCCGCTTGGCATCATCCAGGCGGGCCGCTTGGTGATGCCCAAGCGGGGCGCTTGGCCTGTTTCCCCATTTTTTTGATTTTTCTCAATTCTAACCAACTAAGGCACCGAGACAAAAGGCTAAGCTACTCTAAACACGACAAAAGGCACACAGGCCAAAACTACAAAAGCAAACTAAGAGTACAAGAGTCATAAGTCATAGCATCATACAACCAAATCGAAAGAAAAAGAGTTTCAACCAACAATAGTGAACAAGCCAAAATAACGATAATAAGGATACTACCGAATAAATGGCCTCTGTCAGCTGAGATCTCTAGAAGGAAAGAGGAAGGTTGCTTCCACTACCATCACCTTGCGGGTGGAACGGGTACCCCGGAACTTGGCGAGCTAGAGCATCATACCGGTTCATCGTGTCCTCCTGGTGAACTCTCCACTTCTCGGCGTCCTCTGCTCGTGCGGCCTCCCAACGCTCATCAACACGCGTCTGAAAGGCATCCCAACGCTGGCCGTCTCGCACCTGGTAGTCCTCCCACCTTTTTTCCTCTCGCTCCTCAAAGCTTCTGAATTGCTCGGTCATCTGGTTCGACTAAGCCGTCAACATGCTGGTTTGGAAGTTCCCAAACTGAGTGGCCAATAGCTGGTTGAACTCCGAAAAGTCGAAGCCCCCTTGGCAGCTCCCTTGATCGGCTGAAGGTGGAGGAGATGGTGGTGCTACATAGCGTGGCTCCCTCGGCGGTGCAGCCTCCCCTTGGTGAAGGCACCAAGTCCCGTACATCTCATTGTATGTGTCAATGTTCATGGGCTTCTTAGCCCTCACAGTTGGCTCGATGTTGGGAACTCCGGCGACCTTGCACATGCCCGTGATCAGATTGCCAAAGGCTAGCTTCCTATTTCTGTCGCGGCGTTGCTTGAACTCCTCGAAAATGATGATGCCGGGAGTGAGAGCTACATCATTCAGAAGGGCGTACACCAAGGCTCCATAGTAAGACTGAATGGCGGTGTCATGATTAGTAGGAATCAAGTTTGCGTGGACAAACTTCAACATCATCCGAGCCTCGAAGGAGAGATCATTGTTGTGCAAGACACGAGGTGGTTCCTCAGGCATCACATAATCATCCACGGTGATGCCCTCAAGTATCTCCAATGGGAAGTGGGTGGTCTCCCGGTCGTAGACATAGACCTGAGTGTAGTCGCACCTCTCATAGGGCTCGGGCCTGCGATTTGGGTCACGCTCCAGAGGCGTTTCCAATTGCATCAGAAAGCTGGTGATGCTCAAGGGAGTGAAGACAACTCCTACTCCTCAGACGGGGACTTCACCGGTCTGTTCATCTCGATCCGCAAAGCCAATGTAGAAATCCTCCACCACGGCTTGGTCCCAATTGGGCATAACTTCTCCATAGTACTTCCATCCCCGCTTGGTGATTAGGGCGTTGAGCTCACCAACACCGGGCAATTCATTTTCGCTAGCCGTAAAGCGAATGCTCCTCTCCCCAATGTATGTGTGGTGTCTGGAATGGAAGTGAGTTTCATATAACCTCGCTTTATCCGTTAGTTGATACCGAGCTCCCCTTTGACCATCCCTTGAGGATCCTTCTCCTCGGGTTCTCTTTTTCCTTCTTGTCGACATGGTACCTAGAAAAATCCCATTAGACCATTCCAATAGATCAAAATGACTAGACTCTTACACTACTACCAATCAATCTACTTCTACTCTAAGACAAGTATACGTTCTTCGTTTAAAACAATTCATAACGCAACAAGTCGACTCTTAGACGCCAAAACTCACTAAAGTGTTCTTTTTAACGAGTTTGAAGGCTTGCTAAAATTCATACATAGCGAATCGAGAAGCTTTAACACTTCGTTACGATTAGCTAATTCGAATCAAACCAAGCAAAAAAACTCGCCATTAGAACTACCCAACCAATCCTACACATTCTCATGCAATCTAAACAAACCAACATCATATCAATACTCAAATTTCGAGCTAACAATCATGCAAACAATTATCTAGCAAGAATTCAAGCCATAGAGTTCATCAAATCAAAGTAAGAAAAATTCGAATTTAGACATCAAGACCAATAAGAAACATGCTCAACAATCAATATCAAACTCTAATTTACCAATACATAACACAATTGAAGCCAATAAGATCAAAATCTCAAATTCAAGAAAGTTAGGGTTCTTGAGGGTTACCTTCGATTCCTTGTGAATTATGCTTCAAACGTGAAATTTGTTCGGTTTAGATGATAGATAAGGTGATGGGATCTTTAGAATGCACAAGATTGCAAAAATTGGTGGAGAATTGAGTGAGATTGAAGTTTTTGGGGTGAAAAATCGGGAAGAAGATGAAAAAGAATGAGGAGGAGAGCTTCAAAACTCAAGTGGCTCGCTTGGCTTTTAAAGAAGCCAAGCGAGCCGCTTGAGCGTCCCAAGCGAAGCGCTTGGTTCAAGCGGGACGCTTGGGTCGCCTCAAGCGCTTCGCTTGGATTTATAGTAGGAGAAGTTCCTACTGTAAATCCAAGCGGTCCGCTTGGCTTGAACCAAGCGGAGCGCTTGGCCAAGCGGTCCGCTTGGCTTGAGCCAAGCGGAGCGCTTGGGACATGGAGCTCCTAACTTCATTTCTTTTCGACTTTTTCTCAATTTTCACCTCAAAAACCTTGTCTACTCAACCAATCAAAATTTAAACATGCTTCTAATCTATATGCAATTACCTACAACCTCGGGTTGCCTCCCGAGAAGCGCCTTTGTTTAGAAGTCGTTGGCTCGACTCGTCTTAGCTCATGCGGGATCAATTTCGCATCGGGTACTAGACTTCCCCGTCCACGTGCTCTTCAAAGCATCAAGTCCCTGCACATCTTGATGAACATAAAGAGGACCAAAGAATCCTACAAGTTCGTTAGTATCAACATAAGCACATGAATTAATTATGGCTCGCAACGTATGTTGCTTGCCATTTACCTCGAAGCTACATGTACGACGATACATGTCTATCACCATATGTACTTTGTTGATGAAGGCTCTACCCAAAAGAACCACATCCTTGAGCTTTGCGGAGGATGTAGGCATGACGATGAAGTTCGGCTTGACATCTACACCGGCGACTCTTACCACTAGATTCTCGATCACACCTAATGACTTCTTCATAGACCCGTCCGCCAATTGCACCATGCACTTCATTGGTCTTAAGCCAGACAAACCCGACTCTTCGTACACGTTCAAATGTATGACATTCACACCCGCTCCCGTGTCTAGAGTTTCCACTATTCCATCCTTCTTACCCAAGCCGATTTCCACATCAAAGCTCTCTTGGATAGGCACTTCCACCATATCCACCAACTCATCCTCAGGCGATGAGTTTTCATTCACTTCTTCCACTATCGCATCAGATTGTGCGACCACTTTCTCTTCCACAACTACCTTAGGAGTCTCAAGCTCCTCACTCACTTTGCAAGTTTCAGTTATCTTGCAACTTGGCACCTCAACTCGTGCATTGTCTCTCACAACCGTGATCTCCTCGGGCAAATCAGTCACCACGGTTATAGCCATGGCTTTCTCCGTGTTTCTGGGAAACTTCCCTTGCTCTCAACTCGCCCCTCGATCTATAAGCTCTTGTAGCTTCTTATGGAGACTGCTACTACTAGCCTCAAGCTTCTCAAAGCGTTGATTGTTAGTAGCCTCATTACGATAGTAATGCTCCATGAATTTGTTCGTCTTCATAACCAGATCATTTAGTGAAGTAACAAGAGGAGAAGGGAGCACCCCTCCACCTTGCGGTCCTGAACTAGCAACCGGAGGTGGGGGTGTGGGATTAGAAGGTAGTGCTCCTTCATACCAGTTGTTCCCATAGCTGAGACGGCTTCGATCTTGATGTGGACCATAGGCATATTGGTCCGGGTTGTGGACATAACCATGGTTGCCTTGGTTCTGGTGCCTACCTCGTGGTCCTTGTCCCCCACGGTTTTGTAGCCTAACATTGCCATATCCTTGGCCATAGTTCACGTCCTCGGTCACTTGCTCCCCTTCGGCAACAGCATAGACCTCTTGACGGACCTCGTTCTTGATGAATTGATCTCTAGCAAACTCAGAACGGCATAGATAGGCCGGGTGCCCATAATTCTTGCAGACACCACAAATCTCCGTAGAAGGGATAGGAACGCTTTGCCTGAAAACTTACTTGACCTCATGGGCAAACCCATCAAAGGCATCTTGTTCCACTACTACCTTTGCCTCTCCCCTTTGCTCCTTTTGAAGCACATGAGCTCTAACATTCCGGTTTTGAGAATTCCGGTACATCGTGTCTAGCTTCATTTGAGCTTGAGTAGGAGTCAACTCTCCCATACTTCCACCGCAAATGCTATCCACTTGAGATTGAATCTCAGGATGCAAGCCATTGTAAAAGAATTGGAGAAGCTGACCTTTATCATACCCATGGTGAGGGCATCTATGTTGCAACCCCATGAAACGATCATAAGCCTCGTGAAAAGCTTCATCATATCGCTGATCAAAGGTGCTAATTTGGCTCTTCATAGCCATCGTCTTGGAAGCGGGGTAGTACCGATCCATGAACTTGTCGAAACAGAGCGCCCATGTAGTCAAAGACCCAGCCTCTAGAGTATTGAGCCAAGCCTTTGCTAGATCACCTAGACTGATGAACGTATTTTTGACGCGTTCATCTTGTCTTTTTTACTTTCTTTTGCTATCTTCTAGCCTTGTTTTTTGGTTAGTTTTGTAGAATAGTGTCACGTTTTGTGTTTTTTGCATTTTCAGGCACTTAGGTACGAAACGGCATTTTTGGAGCTAAAAACGAGCCTTTTTTATGGAAAAGATGGCCCCGTTGAAGTTCCCCAATCTCCGTGGCTTGTTCGTAAGTGTTTGAGTATCAATAAGCATCGAGAAGGATGAGTCCAAGGCACCCGAGGGCCATGCGAGGGCAAAAAGATTGAGTTTGAGGACAAAAATCTGCCCAGGAGCCAAGCTAAGCGCCTAGAATAGTGAAGCGCTCCGCTTCAAATTCCAGGAGCTTTGGCACAGAAACCAAGCGAAGTGCTTGGAGTGCTCGAAGCGCTTCGCTTGCCAAGCGCTCCGCTTGGCTACTCCAAGCGGTCCGCTTGGCAGCGGTTACGTTTTCCGATTTTCCTTCTTAGATCTGATCTTTGGTCATTTTTTGAATATCTTTTGAACTGTAACTTCGTTTTGGAGAGCTCCTAAGCCCCAAAACTCAGAGAATATTCAGATTACTTTGTATTTTAGCTTGGGATTCAGGGTTTTGATTGGGATTCATCCTTTGTAATAATCTACGGAGAGGTTTTCTTTGCTTTCCACCGATTAGTGACATCTTTGGTGGTAACTTGTATCACTCTCTTGTCTTGTAGTTTGCTATGATGTATTCTAATTATTATTCATATGAATTGATGTCTATGTTGATGAATATGAGTAGCTAAATCTTTTGTGTTGGTGGTAGAATGTGGAATATGCATGCTCTGGGTTATGTTTATGCTTACATGAGATTGTGATTCAATCTTGCTGCAAATCCCTTCATATGATTCTTAGTTGCCTATAAAATATATTCGAATTGAGTATAGTGACAAACTCTTGGTCAATGAAAGCTATAGGATTGTATGTTAGAGATTTGCAGCATGATAGATAAATGGTGTTGGTGACAAGCACCTCTAAAGTATTGATAGTGATCTTTCATGACGTGTGTCTTGAATTTGCCTAGAACCCGAACGGGTGGACCTATTGTTGAACCTTTTGTAGACGAGATCGATCGTTTGTTTCAAAGGAGAAGGAGGAATTTGAATCTCGAGTTTGAAGGAGTAGCATCTAGAGCTTCCACCTCTGGTATTCGGGAAGAGTCTTCTTCTTATCTTTTGGAGCCAATTCTTGAATCGGTTTACTTGGAAGGTGAAATTGCGGAGAGACCTATACGTACACTTACTAAGCCTACGGTTGGGGCTAGAGGACCAGCAATTGTCCTCAATGATGCCACCAGGAACTTGGAGATCAAGAATCACATGTTCCAACAACTTCCCAAATTCTATGGGATGGCTAATGAGGACGTGATAGGATACTTGAATGAACTCGATAACTTTGTTCTCCATCTTGGGCGACCGGGAGCTGGTGTTACGGATGATGATCTCCGCATGAAGGTCTTTTCTATGGGGCTAGGGGATCGTGCAAAGGCTTGGCTCAATACTTTGGAGGCCGGGTCTTTGACAACATGGGATCTTTGCTTTGATAAGTTCATGGAGCGTTACTACCCCGCTTCCAAGACAATGTCTATGAAGAGCCAAATTAGCTCCTTCGAGCAGAGGTACGATGAGCCTTTACACGAGGCCTATGATCGTTTCATGGGGTTGCATCATCGATGCCCACATAACGGGTATGATAAAGGTCAGCTTCTCCAATTCTTTTACAATGGTTTACATCCTGAGATTCAATCTCAAGTGGATAGTATTTGTGGAGGTAGTATGGGGGAGTTGCTTCCTTCTCAAGCCCAAGTGAAGCTGGACATGATGTACCGGAATTCCAAAAACCGGAATGTGAGGGGTCGTGTGCTCCAAAAGGAGAAAAGAGGTGAGGCCAAGGTAGTAGTGGAACAAAATGCCTTTGATGGGTTCGCCCATGAAGTAAAGAAAGCTTTGAGGCAAAGCGTTCCTTCTCCTTCTACGGAAGTTTGTGGTGTGTGCAAGAACTATGGGCACCCGGCCTACTTATGCCGTTCTGAATTTGCTAGAGAGCAATACATCACGAACGATGTCCGACAAGAAGTATATGCTGCTGAGGGAGAGAAAGTAGTTGGAGATGTGAACTACGGGCAAGGTTATGGCAATGTGAGGCCACAAAACCGTGGCCCCCGAGGTGGGTACCAGAATCAAGACAACCGTGGTTATTTTCATAACTCGGATCAAAATGCCTATGGGCCTAATCAAGATAGAAGTCGTCTCAGCTATGGGAACAATTGGTATGAAGGAGCACCGCCTTCTAATCCTACACCTCCACCTCAGTTTGCTAGTTCGGGACCACAAGGTGGAGGGGTGCTTCCTTCACCTCTTGTCTCTTCACTCAATGATCTGGTTCTGAAGACGAACAAATTCATGGAGCATTACTATCGTAATGAGGCTACTAACAATCAACGCTTTGAGAAGCTTGAGGCTAGTAATAGCAACCTCCATAAGAAGCTACAAGAGCTTATAGATCGAGGGGCGAGTAGAGAGCAAGGGAAGTTTCCCGGAAACACGGAGAAGGCTATGGCCATAACCGTGGTGACTGATTTGCCCGTGGAGATCACGGTTGTGAGAGACAATGCACTAGTTGAGGTGCCAAGTTGCAAGGTAACTGAAACTTGCAAGGTGAGTGAGGAGCTTGAGACTCCTAAGGTAGTTGTGGAAGAGAAAGTGGTCGCACAATCTGATGCGATAGTTGAGGAAGTGAATGAAAACTCATCGTCTGAGGATGAGTTGGTGGATATGATGGAAGTGCCTATCCAAGAGAGCTTTGATGTGGAAATCGGCTTGGGTAAGAAGGATGGAATAGTGGCAACTCTAGACACGGGAGCGGGTGTGAATGTCATACCTTTGAACGTGTACGAAGACTCGGGTTTGTCTGGCTTAAGACCAATGAAGTGCATGGTGCAATTGGCGGATGGGTCTATGAAGAAGCCATTGGGTGTGATCGAGAATCTAGTAGTAAGAGTCGCCGGTGTAGAGGTCAAGACGAACTTCATCGTCATGCCTACATCCTCCGCAAAGCTCAAGGATGTGGTTCTTTTGGGTAGAGCCTTCATCAACAAAGTACATATGGTGATAGACATGTACCGTCGTACATGTAGCTTCGAGGTAAATGGCAAGCAACATACGTTGCGAGCCATAGTTAATTCATGTGCTTATGTTGATACTAACGAACTTGTAGGATTCTTTGGTCCTCTTTATGTTCGTCAAGATGTGCAGGGACTTAGTGCTTTGAAGAGCACTTGGACGGGGAAGTCTAGTACCCGATGCAAAATTGATCACGAATGAGCTAAGATGAGTCGAGCCAACCACTTTTAAACGAAGGCGCTTCTCGGGAGGCAACCCGAGGTTGTAGGTAATTGCATATAGATTAGAAGCACGTTTAAAATTTTGTTTCGTTGTTTAGATAGGTTTTTTGGGGTGAAAATTTAGCAAAAGTTGAAAAAAAAATGGATTTGGGAGCTTCAGGTCCCAAGCGAACCGCTTGGAAAGCCCAAGCGGTCCGCTTGGATTTGCAGTAAGAATCCCATTCTTACTGGAAATCCAAGCGAAGCGCTTGGCAACCCCAAGCGGTCCGCTTGAATTTCCAGTAGAAATGAAAATTCCTACTGGAAATCCAAGCGGAGCGCTTGGGAGTTCCCAAGCGGACCGCTTGCCAAGCGCTTCGCTTGGGAAGCCCAAGCGCTTCGCTTGGCTTTCCTTAAGGAAGCTAAGCGGGGCACTTGAGATTCAAAGCCTCCCCACTTCGTTTTTTCCTCCATTGCCGATTTTTGCACCCCAAAAATCTCAATCTCTCTCAATTCTCCACCAATTCTTGCAATCTTGTGCATTTTACAAAGCCCATCACCCCCTCTATCATCTAAACCGATCAAATTTCACGTTTGAAGCATCCATAACAAGGAATCAAAGGTACCTCTCATGAACCCTAACTTTCTTGAATTTGGGATTTCATCTTAATTAGCTTCAATTGTGCTATGCATTGGTGAATTAGAGTTTGATAATGATTATTGAGCATGTTTCTTACTAGATGTGATGTCTAAATTCGAATTTTGCTCCTCTTGATTTATGATGAACTCTAGTGCTCGAATTTTTTGCTATGTAATTGTTTGATGATTGTTAGCCTTGAATTTGAGTTATGTTATGATTCGAATTTTTGCTATGTAATTGTTTGATGATTGTTAGCCTTGAATTTGAGTTATGATTATGATTATGGTGATGTTGTGATTGCATGAGAATGAGTTGGATTGGTTGGGTAATTTAATTGGAGAGTTTGTTTGCTTGGTTTAGATTCGTATGGATTTATCGTAACGAAGTGTTAAAGCTTCTCGATTTGTTCATATGAACTTTAGCAAGCCTTCAAACTCACCATGAGATTACTTGAGTGAGTATTGAAGTCTAGGAGTCGAGTCTAAGTCTCATTGTCTCTTGAAGTTATCTAATAAGATTTTTCTAGGTACCATGGACACAAGAGCCAATAAGAAAGCAAGGAAGGATGGAGCTTCAACCTCCAAGGAGATTCCCCGTGATGAAAGCGACCGTGACCCATACAAAGAATCCGACGCATTGCGGAGGTTCCGATACAACTTCTATAGGGGAGGAGAACGGTCAGTGATTTGGGACCGTAGCATCTCCTTTCCTTCAAAGGATTTGGACGTATTAAAGGGGACAAAATATGAGAACAAGGGGCTTTTCTTTGATGTACCCTATGCACCATATGCTCACCTTACCAGGCTTATAACGGCGAGAGGATGGACCTTCTATGGGAAAGAACTCTACGGATGGGATAGAGACCTTGTCGAGGAGTTCCACATTGCCTTCGAGGACTATAACTATAAGGCCGAAGCAGTACCTATTTGTGGTGTGATGGTCCCTTTCTCGCCATTGGGTATCACTAGATTCATTATGGGACTAGAGGAACCCTTGCGGGAAGACAAGAATAAGGTAGCATACTATGAGAGTGATCCCTTTGTGCACTATGTCTATGACCCAACGATTGAGAAGTTTCCGAGGAAGATAGCCGGGGTTCTGACAACCGAGGACTATAAGCCAAGGAAGACGCGTCTTGATAACACCTTGAAGTATAAAGATTTGCATTTGCACGCCCGCATGATCCTACCTTTCGTGGTGTCTAATCTGATCCCGGGACTCATAACCGAAGAGATAACGTCGGAAGTCGGGATCTTAGTCTATTCCCTCATGGCAAACCTGCCCATCACTCCCGGGGACATCATCTTCCAGCAATTTGAGATTAAACGAGAACCCGGTCACCCACTAGTCTTCCCAAATCTGATTACTCGTTGCTATTGTGAGAAAGCAAATGTGCCCAACATCCGGCTCACCGAGGCATCGAGGGTACCAATCGACATAGAGACACACGATCTGATACTCCACCGCTTCGAAGTAGAGCAAGGGATCGAATCTGAGTGATTTTGCGGTGGCGGTATTCCTTTTTGATACTCTTAATTGATGTTATGACTTTTGACTCTTGTACTCTTTATTTGCTTTTGTAGTTGTGGCCTGTGTGCCTTTTGTCGTGATTAGTTTAGTCTAGTTTTGTCTTGGTGCCTTAGGTGATTAAGAGAGGAAAAACATCGCAAATCTGGAAACAGGGCCAAGCGAAGCGCCTAGAAGGGCCAAGCGGTCCGCTTCAAATTCCAGGAAGTTTTGCAACTTCCTGGAAATTCAAGCGGAGCGCCTGGAGCCTCCCAAGCGCTCCGCTTGGACCCTGTACCCAGATTTTCCTCGTTTTTCCATTCTTCCCACCTTTGCGCACCCGTTCTCACTTGTTTCTTGAGTCCTTTCTGGTACTACTCATATATAGGAGATTGGACACGAACCTTTATCTCAGGGAAGTGTACTTTCAATCCAATTTTTCCTTTTCTTTCAACTTTTCTTTGCTCGAGGACGAGCAAAAGTTTAGGTTTGGGGAGGGGGTATTGGATTTTCAGTACTATATGCTTGTGTGGTTCGTACATGCCTGATTTTACTCAAGTTCATGTGATTTGTCGTGTTTTTTCAAATTTTTGCATGCATATCATCCCTAGATTAGTTGTTGCACGTTGTTGTGTGTGGAGTTTATTGCCAAGTCTTTTGAACTTTTTTATTGAGTAGACTAAGTGTTTATGGCCATTGATCATATGTTGCATCACTTTGCAAGTAGTTTGAGGCTTGTCTCGCTTGGTTTGTCACATTCGCATGAGCAATAGTTAAGCTTAGTAGTCTCGACATCACCTTGAGTGGTGTTTCTTCTGCTGCGATTCACGATGGCCTTATGAAATGATGCATGTTAGAGTCTATGGTTGTAACCCGTGTAATTATATACGTAAGAGGCGACAAGTTCTTCACCTCGATCTGAGATTGCCAAATGCCTAGGAAGGAGGTAGTGTGAGGTGTGCGATTCCTTGTGTTAAACCTATTCTATCGAATAGGTTTGGGGAGGGGGTTGCTTCGTTGATCTTGTCTTTCGTCTTTGAGTCGTTGTAAAGTTTCCTTTTTCTTTTTCTTTCTGTTTTGTGTCCCAACCTATTATTTCGAATAGGTTTGGGGAGGTGTCTTTGTAAAAGAGTCTTTCCTCTTTCTTTTTCGTCTTTGTGCTCAACCTATTCTTTCGAATAGGTTTGGGGAGGTGTTTTTTACACTTAGTACTGCTGCTTGCCCCTTTATAGAAGGAAAAAAAAAGAGAAAAAGAAAAGAATAAAAAGAGGAAAAAAAAAGAAAAAAAAAAGAGAAAAGAAAATATATAAAAAAAAAGAGAAGAAAGAAAATAAAGAATAAGACCCAAAAGCAAAAGAAGGGTCGTTGCAAGCCAAAAGCAGTCTAGTAAAGTGTCAAGTGTCATGTAAATATTTGTTTTTGAAGTTATCGAGTTGTAAATTCTATCTTTCGTTTCGTGTCAGCTTTGTCCAAGGCCTGTTCTTGACCACCCTCGTCTTGCTATTCAAGAAGTGGTTGAAAGAGGCTCATTCTTGAGAGTCTGGGTAGAATAGCGGAGTGTTATCTTTCTAAGGGAACCCTCCTTCGTTTGATGAGAGCCAGTATTGGTTCACCCTCTCTTGAGGAAAAGTCTCACTTGGTGAACAGAATAAGCCCTCGGTTTCATAGGCACGGGACAATTGTAGTATGATAACATGCATCATTGTGTCGTCACTGACCAGGTCCAGGTAGAAGATGTTACGAGAGACTCCTTTGTTTAACCAAGTGCACTTGAGAATGTGTATATTCGCAATCGAGGCATACTTCAACCTATTTGCATGTCATGCTCATTTGGTTTTGTTCATAACCATTTGGTAGACTCAATAGATTAGTTCACTTTACTTGGCATGAGACTCCTTTTGTGTTGCATTCAGGATAGTTTGTTGCTTGAGGACAAGCCAAGGTTTGGTTTGGGGAGTTTGATGAACGTATTTTTGACGCGTTCATCTTGTCTTTTTTACCTTCTTTTGCTATCTTCTAGCCTTGTTTTTTGGTTAGTTTTGTAGAATAGTGTCACGTTTTGTGTTTTCTGCATTTTCAGGCACTTAGGTACGAAACGGCATTTTTGGATCTAAAAACGAGCCTTTTTGATGGAAAAGATGGCCCCGTTGAGTTCCCCAGTCTCCGTGGCTTGTTCGTAAGTGTTTGAGTATCAATAAGCATCGAGAAGGATGAGTCCAAGGCACCCGAGGGCCATGCGAGGGCAAAAAGATTGAGTTTGAGGACAAAAATCTGCCCAGGAGCCAAGCTAAGCGCCTGGAATAGTGAAGCTCTCCGCTTCAAATTCCAGGAGCTTTGGCACAGAAGCCAAGCGAAGCGCTTGGAGTGCCCGAAGCGCTTCGCTTGCCAAGCGCTCCGCTTGGCTACTCCAAGCGGTCCGCTTGGCAGCGGTTACGTTTTCGGATTTTCCTTCTTAGATCTAATCTTTGGTCATTTTTTGAATATCATTTGAACTGTAACTTTGTTTTGGAGAGCTCCTAAGCCCCAAAACTCAGAGAATATTCAGATTACTTTGTATTTTAACTTGGGATTCAAGATTTTGATTGGGATTCATCCTTTGTAATCATCTACGGAGAGGTTTTCTTTGCTTTCCACCGATTAGTGACAGCTTTGGTGGTAACTTGTATCACTCTCTTGTCTTGTAGTTTGATATGATGTATTCTGATTATTATTCATATGAATTGATGTCTATGTTGATGAATATGAGTAGATAAATCTTTTGTGTTGGTGGTAGAATGTAGAATATGCATGCTATGGGTTATGTTTATGCTTACATGAGATTGTGATTCAATCTTGCTGCAAATCCCTTCATATGATTCTTAGTTGCCTATAAAATATATTCGAATTGAGTATAGTGACAAACTCTTGGTCAATGAAAGCTATAGGATTGTATGTTAGAGATTTGCAGCATGCTAGATAAATGGTGATGGTGACAAGCACCTCTAAAGTATTGATAGTGATCTTTCATGACGTGTGTCTTAAATTTGCCTAGACGAGTTGCTTAGCAGACTTGATCGAAGGTTCTACGCACTGAACTTGTGAGCATATACGTAACCCATGCATGTGTATTTGATTTCTACCACCAACCGTTTTCCAAACTGGTTTACAACAATCTGATTACTCGTTGCTATTGTTCAAAGGAAACGATTCTCTAAACATTTGAAATCGTTGACTGAAATTACTTGCAAAAACCTCAAGCAAAGCCACGTTAGGTCCCGAGAGAACTACACTCGGGGACAACTTGCCATTACACTCTAGTTTGTGTAGTGATAAGTGTTCTTAGGCTTTTAAACAAATTTAATTGGTGAAAAACGACATCCATCATAGACCCATGGAGAAAACCTTCATGCGAAGATCATCGTCCGTCACTCCAGCACCCGGTCGCCCAAGATGGAGAACAAAGTTCTCGAGCTCATTCAAGAACCCAATCACGTCCTCATTAACCATCCCATAGAACTTGGGTAGTTGTTGGAACATGTGGTTCTTTATCTCCAGGTTCCTAGTGGCATCATTGAGGACAATTGCTGGTCCTCTAGCCCCAACCGTTGGCTTGGTGAGTGAACGAATAGGTTGCTCCGCCATTTCACCTTCCACGAAAACCGACTCAAGAATTGGTTCAGAGAGATGTGAGAAAGATTCTTCTCTACTTCCAGATGTGGAAGCTCTAGATGCTACCTTTTCAAACTAAGAATTGAGATTCCTTCTTCTCCTCCGATACAAGCGATCGATTTCGTCTATGTAAGGTTCAACGTTAGGCCCACCCGTTCGGGTTCTAGGCATACACACACCTGAAATACAAGATAGTGAGTATCTCAAGCAAAAAGAAACAAAAACAGAAATGAGACAAAGAAGAGATGTTGGCTGAAAATAACCAAACAAAAACACCAACCAAAGGAGTTAAGTCCCCGGCAACGGCGCCAAATTGATGATGTCATTTTTCACCAATTAAATTTGTTTAAAAAGCCAAAGAACACCTTTCACTACACAAACAGAGTGCAATGGCAAGTTGTCCCCGAGTGTCGTTCTCTCGGGACCTAACGTGGCTTTGATCAAGGTTTTTGCTAGCTAATTTCAGTCAACTAGATGATGATTTTTGAGAAAGATGTTTGAACAAAGGAAGTGAGAAATCAAGAGTTTTTGTAAACAAGTTTGGAAAACGGTCGGTGGTAGAAATCGAATACACATTCATGGATTACTAATATGCTCACAAGTTCAGTGCGTAAAACGTTCAACTAAGTCCGCTAAGCAACTTGTCTAGGTAACTTTCAAGACACATATCATGAAAGGTCACTATCAATAATTTAGAGGTGCTTGTCACTAACACCATTTATCTAGCATGCTGCAAATCACTAACATAAAATCCTATAGCTTTCATTGACCAACGAGTTTGTCACATACTCTATTCGAATATATTTTATAGGCAACTACGAATCATATGAAGTAATTTGCAGCAAGATTGACTCACAACCTCATGTAAGCATAAGCATAATCCATAACATGCATAATTCTACATTCTACCACCAACACAAAGGATTTAGCTACTCATATTCATCAACATAGACATCAATTCATATGAATAATAATTAGAATACATCAGATCAAACTACAAGACAAGAGAGTGATACAAGTTACCACCAAAGCTTTCACTAATCGGGGGAAAGCAAAGAAACCTCTTCGTAGATGATTACAAAGGATGAATTCCAATCAAAATCTCGAATCCCAACCTAAATTACAATGAATCTATGAGTTTCTCTGAGTTTTTGGGGCTTAGGGCTGTCCAAAACTCGTCTCCAATGTTCTGTATATCAAAAAGTAACTCCAAAATCAAGTAATGAAGGCAACATCTGGATCTGTAACGGCTGCCAAGCGCTTCGCTTGGGCAGAGCCAAGCGAAGCGCTTGCTTCCTGTTCCTCTTTTGAAATCTCCTGAAATTCCAAGCGTCCCGCTTCTCCAATTCCAAGCGAAGGGCTTGCCTCCTGGGCAGATTTTGGCCTCGAAACTCGATCTTTTGCCTACTAACGGCCCTCGGGTGCCTTGGGCTCGTCCTTCTCGGCACTTATTGGGACTCAGACACTCACGAACAAGCCACGGAGATTGGGGAACTTCAACGGGGCCATCTTTTCCATCAAAAAGGCTCGTTTTTAGCTCCAAAAACGCCGTTTCGTACCTAAGTGCCTGAAAATGCAGAAAACATAAAACGTGACACTATTCTACAAAACTAACAAAAAAACAAGGCTAAAAGATAGCAAAAGAAGGTAAAAAAGACAAGATGAACACGTCAAAAATACGTTCATCACTTAGTCCCTTGTAAAAGCTTTGTTTTGTTTTGTTTGCTGATTATGTTATTTATCTATGAGCTTTCTTGTAAACTTACTGAAAGATAACTATCAGCAACGAACTTTTTGACTCTTATTGGTTTTTTATTATGCAAACAACTTATGCTTACTCTTTTATTATTCAAGTATTCTTGCATTAATCAACTGATTTATTCAACATCAGAAACCTCTAAAAGGGTAACAATTAATTTAGCCATGGATTGCTAACATCAAAAAGGGGGAAATTTGTTAGGAAACTTGTAATTTTGATGAGCAATTAACCATGCCAAATTAAGGAAAGTCCAGTAACTAGTACTCTTAAGGTCCATAGGAATTTCGAATTTTAAGGACATTGTAAAAGAGGAACGTTTGCTGAAAACTTACTGTAGGTACTAGTTAGGTGCTTTAGTTTGCTTATGATGTACTTTGTTTCTACATATGAACTATTGAAGCACTAGAACCGCTCAGAAACTTGAAGATTCGAAGACTGAAGATTTAGAAGAATTCTGAGAAAGGTATCTACAAAGGCACATGTTGCTCAGAAAGTGAGATTTTCAGCAACAACTCGCATAAGTGAAAATCTATATGACAGAGTAGGTTGTGCTTGCTGAAACTGAGAGTGACCACTTGCTGAAAAACATATGTGACCTCCTTGCTGAATGTACTTGCATTTTTGCTCCAACGTTCACATTTGAATTTGATTCAAATGAACATTAAATGCAAAGTAGGCACGCGAAGAACATGAATATTAGAAAAGTACAAAAGCAAGATAGTGACATCTTAAGGTACAAAGCCTTAGAATTTGAAATTCAAACGGCTCCCTTGATTCACTATAAATAGAGGTCATCCGGCAAAGAGTTGAAGTGTGTCAACAACGTGATCAAACTCTCACTTGTGTTTAAACACTCAATCTTCCATACTCTTTACTGCCGATTGATCCGTTCCAAGACTTAAGCTTGAAACAAAAGCTACTTGTGAAGAAGTAGAACATTCACGGCTAAGAAATTAGTTAAGTGTTTTTTGAAAAAGAACAAGTCTTTACACTAGAAACAACTTAACTTGCTTACTGAAAAGAATTACAAGTTGTGTTTCTTTAGATAACTTGTTATAGATGAAAAAGTTATACTCAAATCATCTCATCCCAAACCTCTCTAACTGATAAGCACCCTTTTTCAGGCGTGAAATTCAGAGGGAATTAGTCAAGCATTGTGTTGTTGATTATAAGTCCCAAGTTTGGTGGAGAACAAGGTTACAGTTCTCTAGTTAGGTTGGAAATGAAGCAAGTGTGCTTTGGTTTCTGAAGAATCATTATAGATAGGATTTGTAAGGAACCTCACATCTTATTTTAGTGGATTCAATCCTAGAAAGGACAAAGTGGATTGGTTGAGAGATTACGCCACTCTCAGATACCACTATAAAAGTGTTTGTGTGATTTACTTTACCGCATTTAGTTTTCAGCAAGCTATACTTATTGTACACTGTTACTCTGCTCACTTGCTGAAACTAGCATTCTCTGAAAAGCAATTATTGTATAAAGTCTTCCGCACTCTGTTTTTAAAAGTACCAGTAAACTCGTTACTGAAAAGTAACAAGTACTTGCTGAGAAAGTTAAGTACCAGCAAACTCATTACTGAAAAGTTGTAACACCCCGTCTTTTATTTTATTAATTTATTTATTTATTATTTTATTAATTTATTTATTTATTATTTAATTATTTAATTTAATTAATTAATTATCGGAGTAAATTATTTTATTCGGTAATTATTTAATTCACTTCTCGCGTGAGAGTTTTAGTTAATTCACGTAAACGAGTTCGTTTCGTTATGTTTGGACCGAGCTGGAAAGACTGGACTTTCTTACTTCTTTTGGCCCATTTTAGTGGCCCGGTCAACTTGGCCCATTGACCGGCCCATCTGATTACTTAACCCTAACCCTATTTAGCTACCCCTCTCTTCTTCATTCTATTTGCCGTTCAAAACAAAGAGAGAAAGAAAGAAAGAAAGAAAAGAGGAAGAGAGAGAGAGAAGAGAGAAGAAGGCTGTTGCTGCTTCCGTTCGATCCCGTCCAAGCTTCCGCCGCCGCGCTGTCCCGTCGCCTGTCCATTCCGATCCACCGCCCAGACCGCCGCCGTTCCGCTTGATCACGTCGCCTCTGTCAGTTTTGTCTCCGATTCGCGCGCCGCCATCGCCGCGTCGTTCCGTGCTGTCCCAATCGACCCGGTCCATCCGCCGCTCCGTTAATCCGTTCGCCGCCGTTTTCGTTCTTTCCGGCAGCTAGATTCCGATCTCGATCGGTGAGTGGTACAATCCTTATCCGTTCTGGATTCAGATCTCGATTGAATCTTGATTTAATCTTGTTTTGTTTATCTTTAATTCGCAGATTGATACAATCTCTTTTCCATTCGAAGGTAAACTCGTTTCCCTTTCTGTTTCTTTCGATTTACTGTTCATATTCTGTTTGGACTTTTTGCCCCTGGACCGTTTTGCCCTTGTACGATCTGGCCATGTTATTTTGATTCGAACTGAGAACCGGGACTTAGGTTTTGTTAGATTGTTGTTGCTGTTGTTGGACTTATTTTGGTTGTTGACCTCGTATGTTGACCGTATTGTTTTTTGTTGACCTCGAAAAGGACTGACTGGACTTTAGGGAATTAATCTGAACCTTATGGACTGTTTTGGGATGTTAGAAAACTTAAAGGACCCTTTTGCAATTAAACTTTGACCGTAGTTGACTGACAGAGGACTTATTTGTAAACCTTTTTATTCTGTGGGGACTGATATGTATGTTTGGAAATCTGCTAGACTTGTTTGTACTTTCTGATTTCAAAAATGATCTTTTTGCAATTTACCACTGAAGGGTATTTTAGTAATTTCTAGAGACTGAAAACCGAAAGAGTATTTTCTAAAAACGTTTCAACTTAGTTTCTGCTTTTGTACTTTAGTAGTGACTTGACTTGCTAGCTTAGTAGGTTAGGTCTTGCTTGACTAACTTAGAGGTCTCGAGTTCGAACCCCGTCTTTACCACTTCTTTACCAACTCTTTTTCCTTCCGTTCGTTCGACTTCTAAAGTGTAATTAGTATTCTCTTTAGGTTCTCCGTTGTTCGATAACCCTTAAGCACTGCTCGTTGGAGACTCTTACTTGCAAGTTGATGTCAGTGTTCACCCCTAAACTTATCTATTTGCGAAAAACTGGAAGGCTAAGTGACTATCTGTATCTACTACTATATAAACTGTTTTACTGTATGCTTCCGCGTAAAAGTAACTAAGTACTAAGTATGACTATTTACTTTCTCTGTTTATTGCTACTCTGTTCTGGATTAACTTTTCTGCAGGAACACTTCTCGGTGTTTGATTGTTCGTATCTGTTTGATCTGTATCTGTTCTGTCTGTTTCTGTGTGACCGGTCGATTAGGTCGTAATTAGGTAGGCTTGGGTAGTAGAGGACAATCGGGTTTGCTTGATTATTGCCTAGTCTACTCCCTTTTAGGCGCGAGGCAGAAGTCGCTGAGGTCTATTAGGGTCGTAGGTTCTATTTCCCCAAAGTACACGGGGGTTTCTGTTTCTGTCCGGAGTTGTGCACCCTCTGGAGGGAGCTATAAGGGCATTCCGGGAGTAGGAGTAACAAGGCGGGTTGCACCAACGGTCTTCAACTTATCTGTTCTGTTGTTCTATTATGTGACCTGTTCTGTTTGTTTGCTTTGCTGAAAAGGATTTTGATTTCAAAACCGTTTACTTTCTGTTTTAAACTTAGAACCTCATTGAGATCCTTTATCTCATGCTCTCTTTGTTTTCAAAATTCCTTCCTTCCAGATACTGCTGAGGTTGAACGCGAGTAGGATGCCAGCGACAGAGAGAAGGATCTGGGATGTCTCTGGGGTTTTGTTTATTTCAAAATAAGAAGATGAACTTTTCTACTGTCTTCACTAGTTGTTATTCTTTTGAATTCTAAGTTACCGTTGAATATCTACTTGTTTCCGTTAGCGCTGCGCGCGTCAAATATTATTTTGGTATTTATTGTCGACCGTTGCTTTTAAAGTTATTTCGGATTTTCTCTTTCAAGGAATTATTTTGTTTTTAAAAACCTATACCGTTACAGTTGGTATCCGAGATTGAGTTCAAACTCGAGCTTGCTAGGATAGGATCTTTTGACCTTTGGGGTGTGTGTGAGGGTCCGAGTCGCTGGTTAGGTCTTGTATTCTCTGTTATTTTTCTGATCCGAGTCTTACGTACTAACCTTAAAATGTTTCTTCATATTCTCTGTTCTGATTCTGGCGACTTTCTGATCCGTTTCTGAAACTGTTGACCTTCCGTGGTTGTTTTTGATTTTGACGTAGTTATTAACTAGATAAATACGCATGTGCTTACAGATAGGTATGAGTTCCGAAAAGAAAGTCATCCGTTACCGCCTAGTCGAAGGAGAGTTTAACCCTTATACCTCCGTTCCCGTCATTGGCATTTAGCCTGGAAGCGTGATGGACAGGGTCGTTCGTGAACGAGACCATTACTGGCTAGAGAACATGAAGCTTCAAGACGAAATGGCAACGAAGGATGTTGAAATCCGATTCCTTAAGATGGCTTTACGCGCCGCAAAGAACAATCCGAGTTTACAACATAGGTGGTCATGTATCACCTGACGCCGCGAATGTGGTTGAATGTGGTCATAGAGAGGAGAAAGTCGTGTGGTGATGAACGTGTCAGATTCAATCAAATAATATTTGTATTTAGCAAAAGGCAATCCACAACTACAACAAAAACCGTAGTGTAGTAGTAGAATGACTCGAGTGTCGTTCTCTCAGGACTATACAAGCTTTATCAAATCTAATTAAGAATATAAAACAGCAGATAGAAAGCAAAAGGGGGTTTCAAGCAGATAATGGAGATTGGTGATAGTATGGTCCTTCTTAGCATAATGGGTCAATAATCATGCATAAATTCCTCGGTCTTGCATAGAGATCTTTGAATCAATCTAGTGTCCTGTTGCAAGTATTAAGCACTACGAAGATAATTTGGTCTGACTAGTCAACACTGCTGTCCTAATGTGTTCCGTAATTATTCAACACTACGAATATAATTGGTCTGATGGTCGACTAGTGTTCAATTGTGCATAATGATCAATACAACATACGAGAATTTTGGTTACAACTGATCAACGAAATAAAGCAATGACACGGAGTATAATGCGCGATATAGCCATTAGCATGATTATCTTCCCTCACTAAGAATTCACATACTACCACCAATGATAAGTTTAGCTACTAATAATAGGCATGCAATCAATAGAAATCATAGAAGAAAACATATTGAAAGAATATAAAATAAGTAGATAAAAACTGTAAGATACAAAGTTACCGAAGGTTGTCAATCTCCGGATGATTGCGATCCTACGTGCTCCAATCTGCTATGAAAAAGTATCCCCTAAGCTATGGAACTCCCAGGACAGGCCCCGGGAAGTTCCTACCTAAAACTATAGAGAGAGGTGAGAAAGTAGGCTTGGAAAGATATGATTTTCGGAGAGAAAACTGAGCACTATATATAGGCCCGAAAAAACTCCGGGGCGGTTCGCCCCCCATTATTTCGCGGAATTTCCGCATTTTTCGACGCGGATTTGGATTTCTTCACCTTTTCGGACTCGGTTTATGACTTCCAGTAGCCTTCTAACCTCCAGATTCGGCCCCTAGACTCCAAATCCTATCCGGAAACCTTTAGATACTCCAAATAGGCTTCTGGAACACCAATTCCTTGTAGACTTCAATATAATTGCCCCGAAATCTCCGAAATTCAACCGAAACCTGTAAAATAAAATCTAAAGGGAAACGTGACACTATTCTAATAAAATGTACTAAAATATAGCTAAATTATCATAGAGGATAGCTAAATTAGGTGATAAAGACTCGAATGAAAGTGTAAAATACACATTCATCAAACTCCCCAAACCGAACCTTTGCTTGTCCTCAAGCAACTAAGCTAGACTCTAATACAAAAAACATGCAAGACTCAAAATGGAGTTTCATGCCAAATAAAATGAACTAATCTACTGAACCTACCAAATAACATATGAACAAAAACCATATAAATCAAAGCATGAATATAGGTTGAAGAATACCTCGATTGACTTATACACATCCACATAAGCACTTATGTCAAGACAAGATAGTCCCTCGTAACATTCTCTACCTGGACCTAGTCAGTGACGACGTAATGAAGTATGCTAAGATACGAATGGTTGCCCCGTGCCTATGAAACTGAGGACGTACTGCTGTTCCACCATGTTAAGACTTTCCTCAAAAGAGGTCGAACCAGTACTGGCTCTCATCAAACGAAGGAGGGTTCCCTATAAAAGATAACACTCCTCTATTCTACCCATCTCTCAAGTAAAGTCTTAAGCTATTCACCACTTCCTGAATGGCAGGACGAGGGTGGTCTAGAACAGATGACTCTCAAGACTAACAAGATAAAAAATAAAAAACACGATTACGAACATCACAAAAATGGAAAAGACTCAACACTTTGCTAAACTGCTATTTGGCTTTCTTTTTTGGACCCTTCTTTGCTTTTTTGGGTCTTCTCTTTCTTTCTTTTTTTTCTTTCCAGATTCTCTCTTTTTTCTTTTTCTCTTTTTTTTTCTGGAAATTTTCTTTCTTTTTTTTCGATTTTTTCCTAGCCAGCAGTAGCATAACAAAGAGAAACAAAAATGACTCACACGACTTCCCCAAACCTATTCGAAAGAATAGGTTGGGGTACAAAATTTACGGAAAAGGAAAAACAAACTCACGATAAGAAAATGAAAAACAGAAACAAGTCTAACGATGGTGTAACCCCTCCCCAAACCAATTCAGCAGAATAGGTTATAAAAAGAGGATCACGCAACCTCACACTACCTCCTTCCTAGGCATTTAGCAATCTCAAAGCATGGTGAAGACTTGTTGCCTCTTAGGTAAATAATTACTCGGGAAAACAACCATAAGACCCTAACATGCATCATCCTATTATAAAGGCCTTCGTGAACCGCAGTAGAGAAAACACCACTAAGTGATGTCGAGACTACCTAGCTCAACTAAGTGCAATACATAAATGTGACAAGCCAAGCGAGAAAAACCTCAAACAAATTCATAGAGATGAAGTATACGATTAATGGCATAGTTAGCTGATCTACCCAATAAAAAAGTTCAAAAAATTTGGCAATAAACTCCATATAAAACATGCAAGACTATCCTAGGAAAGCAGTAAACGTGCAAATGCAAAAATTTCAAAAATTTCACGAGTTTCATAAGCAAGATAAGTATAGAAATAACCAGCGATAACCTCCTCCCCAAACCTGAACGTCGTCGCTCGTCCCGAACGCCGAAAGTGGATCCAAGGTGAGAGCTAATGCTTGTATAAGTTACCTATAATACTCAATCAAACTCGTGAGAAAAAATCTATAGCAGTAAAGAAAGCGATAAAAAGCCCGGGTTGCCTCCCGGATAGCGCCATTGCTTAAAGTCTCTGACTCAACTCTTGTCTTCGCCTATCTTTTCCTTCTGAGGGTACTAGACTTCCCCTTCATGATTCTCCTTCCCGTGCTTTGATCCTGTGAATAAGAGTGAACATAGACGTTAAGACCACTGTAATCAATAGTGTTAGAAGTATCGGGTGGATCAGGTGGATCAGATATGGCTTGCAACACATGTTGCTTGCCATCCACTTCGATAGTGCAAGTCCTTCGGTAGATGTCCATTACGGAGCGTAGCTTAGTCAAGAATGTTCGTCCTAAGAGTATGACATCCCCCGTTCCTGGTGCTGATGCTGGCATAATTACAAAATCGGTGTGGACAGAGGCTTCACCAATTTTGACTAATACATTCTTCACAACGCCTTCGGGTTTCACAAGGGATCCATCTGCCAGTTGCACAATAGCCTTATGCACAGTTAGTTCTCCAAGGTTACTCTTCTCGAAAACATTCAAAGGGAGCACATTAGAGTAGGATCCTGTGTCTAGTGTTGCTCGGACATCTTCAAGCTCCCCAATCCCGACCTTAACATCGAAACTTTGAGGGAGTGGTTCGGGATCCTCTTGCTCCTCTTTGTTAGTACCAAGGTCCTTTTCTTCTTCTTCGGCCTGTAGGGGTAGTTCCCTCTTGCAACTCTCGCACTTAGCAACCTTCTTGATGGTGATTTCAACAGGTAGATCACCCACTAAGTTAATGGACAACGACTTCTCAGTGTTGCTAGGCAGTTTGCCTTGCTCCCTACTTGCTCCTCGGTCGATCAACTCTTGCAACTTTTGATGGGCAGGCCTAGTGCTCTCTTCCAACTTATCGAGCCTTGTCCTAGTCTTCTCAGAATCTTCCTCATAACGTTTAAGAAAACTTTGTGTGTGATCGACCATCTTCTGGAAGTTCTCCATCAGTTGAGCCGACTTCGACTTCGGTGGCTCTTTCGGAGCGGGGTTTTCGCAGTGATCATTACCATAGTTTAGCCTACTACGGTCTTGGTTAGGTCCATAAGTTTGGTTAGCCGGTGCATATCCTTGATTGTTGCGGTATCCTCTTCTCCAGAATCCACCTCGAGGATTCCTACCGTCTTGTCCGTAGCTAACTTCTTCAGTACCAAACTCCGTAGCAAAGGCTTCTTCCTCGCCTCCTCGAGCCCAGTTGCCATCATCGTATGCCAGCTCCGATCTACACATATGAGCCCCATGCCCATAGTTCTTGCATATTCGGCATACTTCGTTCGAAACAGCTGTTCCAGTGGCGCTCTTGAGGACTTGCTTCAATTCATTGGTAAAGCACTCGAATTGATCCCCATTCCCCCTGTACATAGGGGCTTCTTGAGTCGGTGGAGCTTCAGGTCCACGTCTCCTAACCATTGCTCTTGGGTCCTTGAACTGCGAACCTTTAGCAAGCCTTTCGAAAACTACCCAGACGGCTTCTGCGGTTTCCTCCCAAATATTGCCTCGGCATTGGAAATCCACCACTTGTTGGTTCTCGAAGGTTAGTCCATTGTAGAAGTGTTGGACTAGGTCGGAGAGTTCAAAACCATGGTGAGGACACTTGTTCGTGAGATCTTGGAACCTCTCGAATGCGGTGTAGATGGTCTCATCATAGTCCTGCTTGAATCCAGTGATTTGCGCCTTAAGCGCGGTAGTCAGAGTGTGTGGGAAGTATTTCTCCATGAAAGCTGAAAAAACCTTTTCCCAAGTGTCCAGCGAGCCTACTGGAAGAGAGCTCAGCCATGACTTGGCTCTGTCGCCAAGTCCCATAGCAAAAACTTTCATCCTCATCTCATCCGTTGTTATGTCAGCTCCGGGTCGTGGGAGTTGGTTGACGAAATCATCGATATCGTTCAAGTACCCCATCACATCTTCCCTTGATAAGGCATAGAACCTCGGAAGTTGTTGTAATGCGTGGTTCTTGATCTCCAGATCTCGGGTTGCAGGCGAAAGAACAATCGCCGGTCCCCTCATACATCCTTGGTGGGTTGTACCCATGCCTTCAGTGGTCTAGCTTCTGCCATTCCGTCGACTTCCTTGAAAAGACTAATTAGAGATTCAGAGAAATCGGTTTCCTCTATTTCCTCTAGTGCGCGCCTTTCAAGTAGTCGCCTTGTCTGGTGGTAGACTCTATCGATTTCAGCAATTGAATCAGCAAGCGGTGTTCCTGCAGAACGTGTATTCGGCATACACAATCTGAAACAGACTAGGAAAGGTGATTAGAGAGAGATTAAAAAAGAAAAACTAAAACTAATAGAATTAGGAATCTAAAGCTGTAAATAAAAACAAATTAAATAGAAAAAAGGAGTATAGTCCCCGGCAACGGCGCCAATTCGATGAACGTGTCAGATTCAATCAAATAATATTTGTATTTAGCCAAAGGCAATCCACAACTACAACGAAAACCGTAGTGTAGTAGTAGAATGACTCGAGTGTCGTTCTCTCAGGACTATACTAGCTTTATCAAATCTAATTAAGAATATAAAACAGCAGATAGAAAGCAAAAGGGGGTTTCAAGCAGATAATGGAGATTGGTGATAGTATGGTCCTTCTTAGCATAATGGGTCGATAATCATGCATAAATTCCTCGGTCTTGCATAGAGATCTTTGAATCAATCTAGTGTCCTGTTGCAAGTATTAAGCACTACGAAGATAATTTGGTCTGACTAGTCAACACTGCTGTCCTAATGTGTTCCGTAATTATTCAACACTACGAATATAATTGGTCTGATGGTCGACTAGTGTCCAATTGTGCATAATGATCAATACAACATACGAGAATTTTGGTTACAACTGATCAACGAAATAAAGCAATGACACGGAGTATAATGCGCGATATAGCCATTAGCATGATTATCTTCCCTCACTAAGAATTCACATACTACCACCAATGATAAGTTTAGCTACTCATAATAGGCATGCAATCAATAGAAATCATAGAAGAAAACATATTGAAAGAAGATAAAATAAGTAGATAAAAACTGTAAGATACAAAGTTACCGAAGGTTGTCAATCTCCGGATGATTGCGATCCTACGCGCTCCAATCTGCTATGAAAAAGTATCCCCTAAGCTATGGAACTCCCAGGACAGGCCCCGAGAAGTTCCTACCTAAAACTATAGAGAGAGGTGAGAAAGTAGGCTTGGAAAGATATGATTTTCGGAGAGAAAACTGAGCACTATATATAGGCCCGAAAAACTCCGGGGCGGTTCGCCCCGTGATGCGGCGGTTCGCCCCCCAGTATTTCGCGGAATTTCCACGTTTTTCGACGCGGATTTGGATTTCTTCACCTTTTCGGACTCGGTTTATGACTTCCAGTAGCCTTCTAACCTCCAGATTCGGCCCCTAGACTCCAAATCCTATCCGGAAACCTTCACATACTCCAAATAGTCTTCTGGAACACCAATTCCTTGTAGACTTCAATATAATTGCCCCGAAATCTCCTAATTTCAACCAAAACCTGTAAAATAAAATCTAAAGGGAAACGTGACACTATTCTAATAAAATGTACTAAAATATAGCTAAATTATCATAGAGGATAGCTAAATTAGGTGATAAAGACTCGAATGAAAGTGTAAAATACACATTTATCAAGTGGAAAGGAGATAAGAGAAAGGATGAGAAGTTTCTGCTATCTGCTATGGAAGCTAGAAGGTTGTACGTGAAGGGTGCTACCTGCTTTTTGGCGTATCTGATCAATAAACCTAAAGATCGGCCAAAAATCGATGAAGTTAGTGTTGGTCCCTTTAAAAAACCAAAAAAGACTAGAGGGGCGGGGGGGGGGGGGGGGGTGAATAGTCATTTCAAACTTTCGTCGTTTAACAACTCTCTCAGCAAGTGCTTATTACTTTTCAGTAATGAGTTTGCTGATACTTAACTTTCTCAGCAAGCGCAAGTTACTTTGCAGTAACTAGGTTTGCTGATACTTAAAATCAGACCGGAAGTCTTTGATACAATAAGTGCTCTTTCAGTAAATGAAGGTTTCAGCAAGTGATGTGTGTGACTGTGTACAGATAGATATGATTTGCTGATAACCAAGTACAGTAAGTAAATCACACAAACACTTTTATAGTGGTATCTGAGAGTGGCGTAATCTCTCAACTAATCCACTTTGTCCTTTCTAGGACTGAATCCACTAAGATAAGATTGAGGTTCCTTACAACACCTATCTAGAGCGATTCAAACAGAAACCAAAACACACTTGCTTCGTCTCCAACCTAATCTAGAGAACACAACCTTGTTCTCCACCAAACTTGGTACTTTTAATCAGCAAAACTATGCTCGATTAAGTTCCCCCTGAATATCACGCCTGAAAGGGTGTATTTTCAGTTAGAGATGTTTGGGATGAGATAACTTAATTATAACTTATTTAGTTACAACAAGTAATCTAAGAAACAAAACTATGAATACTTTGCAGTAAACAAGTTTGATTGTTTCTGTGTCAAGACTTGTTTTTGTTCGAAAGAAAGAAAGAACACTTAACTAATTTCTTATTTGTGTAAATTCTACTTCTTCACAAGTAGCGTTTTCAAGCTTTAAGTCTTGGAACGGATCAATAGCAGTAAAGAGTATTGAAGGGTTTGTGAGTTTAAGCACAAGTGAGAGTATGATCACGTTGTTGACACACTTCAACTCTTTGCCGGATGACCTCTATTTATAGTGAAATAAGGAGCCGTTTGAATTTCAAATTCTAAGGCTTTTGTTCCTTAAAATGTCACTATCTTGCTTTTGTACTTTCAGCAGCGTCCTTGTTTGTCTTCTAGTCTTCATGTCCTTCGCGTGTATGCTTTGCATTTAATGCTTATTCGAATAGAATTCAAACCGTAACATTGGAGCGCAAACACAAGTACTTTCAGCAAGAGGTCACATATGTTCCATCAACAAGTGGTCAGTCTCAGTTTCAGCAAGCACAACCTACTCTGTCATATAGATTTTCACTTATGCAAGTTGTTGCTGAAGTTTCCACTTTCTGAGCAACATGTGCCTTTGTAGATACCAGTCTTCAGAAATCTTCTAGTCTTCAGATCTTCAAAATCTTCAAGTTTCTGAGCGGTTCTAAATGCTTCAATAGTTTGTTTGTAAAAACAAAGTACATCATCAGCAAATGCTTCAATAGGTTGTATTTCTTTTCAGAAAATAAGATACATCATAAGCTTTAAAACCAACCTATCTAGCACCTATTCTAAGTCTTCAACAAACGTTCCTCTTTTACAATGTCCTTAAAATTCTAAATTCCTATGGACCTTAAGAGTACTAGTTACTGGACTTACCTTAATTTAGCATGGTTAATTGCTCATAAAAATTACAAGTTTCCTAACAAATTTCCCCCTTTTTGATGTTAGCAATCCATGGCTAAATTAATTGTTACCCTTTTAGAGGTTTCTGATGTTGAATAAATCAGTTGATTAATGCAAGCATACTTGAATAATTAAACAGTAAGCATAAGTAAATTGCATAATCAAAAACCAATAAAAGTCAAAAGCTTCATTGCTGATAGTTATCTTTCAGAAGTTTACAAGAAGTAGCAGAGATAACTAAACAAAATCAGCAAACAAAACTTTAACAAAAACTATTACAGAGAGTTAAGATCTTCCAGAAGATTTTCTCAAAATCTCTCTTACACTCTTCTCAACAAGTGTAGTAAATTCAACGCAGTCCTTTTCGTAGTTCTCAAGAAGCCTACGGACTTGTAGTTGAAGAATTCTTGCATTTTTGCAGGCAGTATGATGATGCTTTTCAGCATTCATTTCCACGTAGTGAGTTACCCACAAATGCATGCCCCAATTGCTGGCATGGAGAAGTTGTGCATCTGAAATGCTTTTAGGATGAATCTTTCTTAGCCAGAGAAGATCTTCTTCTTGATCCTTAGCAGTGAGATAGAAATACTCATAAGGAATCAATCCATGTCTCTTCTTTGATTTCTTGGTTACTGGGTCAGAGTAATAAGCAATGCCAGGTGGTTTTATCAAATCTGGTTCTTGTCTATAAGTCTTACCAATGGCAGTTCTTCTTACTTAGACCTCAAGATTCAACCATCCCCCAACAATATTTCTTGGGAGGGATTCTTCCCTTTGTCTTCTTTGTACCTTGAGTTCAATCCATGTGAACATTTGGTTTAGAATGGCTGTAGGAAAGAACTCATTCACCAGCAAGTCTTCCAGCTTTAAGATCCAGCAACCATGAATGTTTCTGATCACATTCCGAGTGGTTTCATCATTGCTGGTCTTTGTATACTCGATGCCGGAGCCAATAGCAATGCTGGCCAGCCTCTTTTCTTCCTGCCTTTGCCTTCTTCTTCTTGACTTAGCATTGTCTTGATCTCTTGCTGAAGAGTCAGACGAGAAATGCTTTGAATGGCCAGACGGAGTTAAGGCTGTTAAAGGTCTAGCTCTTATGGCTTGAGCTATTGTCTGATTGTCATCATCTTCATCATCTTCATTCAGATTTTGATGACTTTCAGTATGGCAAAATTCTTGAGTTTCAGCAGCAGTTTTTCTCTTTTTGGTACTTGCTGAATTTAACTCAGATTCTGCTTGCCTTTTAGAACTTTGCTCTTTTCCAGCAAGCGGTTCTATGGGCAGTGGCTCATCAACAGTAGGAGGGGTTTGGTTTCTCTTTCTCGTATTTTTCTTTTCCCCCTTAGACATGGATTGCAACATCGGAGTGATAGCACTGTAGCCAATATTTTTCCAATATCAAGCGGGCTCTCAACAAGCAATGCCTCATCTTCTGCTTTGCAGGCATCATGGACTTTCTTTAGTGCCAAAATTCTAGGAGTAAACTCCTCAACTCTTGGGAACGGCACTAGGTTTGGGGTCAAGGAATGAACTTTCAGTTCTGAAGCAAACTGATCATCCTTCATCAGCAATTCTCCTCTTAGACCATCATCTATATCATTTATGTAATCAGGAGGAGGAATTTGAACCACTTTGGGGTCTCTTTTGGATTGTTCATCCTCATTTGCTGATAAGTCATCGTCATCCTCAGATTCATCAAGGTCAGCAACCTTGGAACCTAAGTCAGCAGCTTCACTTCCTTTTGGTTGAGTGGTTGCTGATGGCAACGCTTCAGACTCAACAACTGGAGTTTCACCAGTAGTTATTTTTAATTGAGTAGTTGCTGAGGGCAACGTTTGAGACTCAATTACTGGAGTTTCGCCAGTAGTTAGTTTTAATTGAGTTTGAGACTCAATTACTGGAGTTTCGCCAGTAGTTAGTTTTAATTGAGTTTGAGACTCAATTACTGGAGTTTCGCCAGTAGTAAATGGAAGGGAGGGGACTTCCTTTGGTCTTACTCCTGAAGATTCACCAATTTCTAGATCATGCGTATGCCTTGCATGGATCAATAGACAGTTATGTAGAGCGCGTTGGTAATCTTCATCCAATTCATCATCATCATCAAGGTTTGTATCAGTGACCTTGGTATCAGAAATTGGGCTCTTGCCATTTTTCAAGGCTGCCCTTTTTCTGGCATATTCTTCTTCAGTATCAGCACCTTGTACAGGTGCTTGATTTTCAGCAGCAGGAGCAGGTTGAGATTCATGCTGAGGTTGTGGTTGTTCAGCTTGCTGATTGTCTTGTGGAGTATTTTCAGCAACTGTCAATTTCAAACCACCAGCATCAGGACTTGGACCTTGATTGTCATCATCATCGTCTTTCTTGTCCCTGGAATCTTTCCCTTCATCATCACTTGGATCAGTGGGAATGTTCTCATCTTCTTCCTCTTCATCATCATCGGTCGAAATTACTAGCTCGAGGTGCTTGTACAAAGCAACACTCGTCACTTTCTCTTCCTCATTGATTTTGTGGGGATCAGCCACCACAGGTACAAATCAACCTTTGAGCATCACAGCTTGTTCAGCTGGAGAGGCACTCTTGAATTTAGCCTTCATATTCTCTCTGATTTGAGTAATCAGATTCGAGCTCATTTGCTGAGAGTATGTCATTTCTTCAGGGAGGATAGAGTGAACGAATGTCTCGAGCTTCAGCAGAGAGGATCTCTTTTTCTCATTAGATAGATGAAGATGGAGATCAGAGAAATCCATTCGCCTGTATCTTTGCCAATTGCTGACGGACTTTGCAACTCTTGACAAAGTGGTTCTTTTGAAGTTCAAGTACAGTTCTTCAGAACTCACTTGTTGATCTTCAGCGATGATTACCACTTCAGTGGTCTCCTTTTGAGCCTGCTGAGATTCAGCAAGCTCATGTTGTACAATTTCCATTCCTTGAGGAGCTTGAGTAGTATCCTCCATTTGTTCATCCTGAAATAAATTTGAGTTAGATACAAGTACTAAACTGTCAAACATAGTTTTATTACCAAAAACATTAACTACCTGCTGAGCAGGGAGTGTTGGTTCTGGTGCAGAGGCTTCAGCAACCATCTGACTTGCATCTTGAGAAGTCTGTAGAGATAATATTATATTAGCAAAAGAATAAGTTTCAGAAATTGAAGTTTTACTGATGGTTGAATTATCTACCTGCTGAAGAAGGACAGGTTGTGGCTCAGTCCTTTCAGCATTAACAGCTGCTTTATTTTCTGGGACTGTTTCTTCAGCAGACTTCTTGTCTTGCTCTGTTTGAGAAAGCTGTGCGGTTTCAGCAATCTCCCTTGTCTTTGAAATGACAAGTTGAGCAGAAGCATCTTGACCTTTAAGCTCACTGCTTGTCATGAAGACATCAATGGATTTGTTGGATGATTCTTCAATCTCCAACTCCATTTGTTGGCTTATAGCTTCCAGTACAAGCTGGACTTTGTCAATTGATGTCTTTGGTGAACTTGGGCCAGTATTCTCAGCATCACGAGATGCGTCGTTGGATAGTGCTTCTTGTGTTTCAGCAACTTCTGGAACTTGAACCATTGATGTCTCAGCAACTGGTTCTTCAGCAATCGGGGTTTCCGCAACTTGATGAGTTGCTTGTTCAGCAACCATCTTTTTAGCAGCATTAGCAAGTGCCGCCTTTTGCAGATCAGCAGCAATATCACTTGCTGGTTCCATAGTTGGATCATCTAGATTATCTACAATGTAGATATCTGGGACTTGGGCAGGAATTTCATTTCAACTGCCTTGTGGTCTGTTCTCAGTAGAGGGGTCAACGTTGAGTCGATCATTGAAGGCTTCCGCAAACACTTCAATGTTGCTGACATAGGCTTCAGTAACTACCTTGTCACATCTACTGGAACTTGCGTTTTAGCAATTGTCTGGGAATTGTCTGAGAGGTCATGGACAATAGGAACTGACTTGCGAGCCAGTGTTTTCTTCCTTGTGTTATTTGTCCTTTTCCTCTTTGGCACAGGATTTGCTGATGACGCTGCAGTCTGAGTGTCATCATCAGCTTTCCTCTTTTTCTTGTTAGATTTCTTCAGTTTCCCAGCAGATACGTCAGTAGTTGCATTTTCAGCAACGGCTGGTGTACACGTACCTTGTTGATCATCTACAGCAGTTTCATCTTTGTCACCACCATCTACAGCAGTTTCATCTCTAAGATGCTGAGTGGTGACATCTGCAGCTGTTGTATACCTTTCTTGCTGGCTTGTGCTGACAACATTTGCAGCTGTTGTCTTCTTTGATTTTTCTAGTTTCTTGCCAACAGTCTTAGGTACATTCTGCTTGTAGAAGGATCTTCCCACATTGCATATAGATTTCTTGATTTGCAATGGGTTCTCAGCTGAATCCTGAAATGTTCAAGGATGTAGCATATCTTTATTTCATACATAACTGGAAAGGAAGGTGAGACCTTGTTGTCTTCTACCTTTACCTTGAACTTAGTGACACAATCAACAAGCTTGTTGAAAATGTACTTAGCCCAGTTAAGTTCCGTTTTATTTTCATGGATATGCATCAGCAGCGGCCATCTTCTCAGGCCTACTTTGTCAATTCCTCCGACTTGGGAGTCCAAAACTTTTATCAGTAGCAGAGCTACTAGACCAAGTGAATGGCAGAGATGCTTCCTTTTAACGTGCTTTGTCCAAGTCACGGGAGCAATCTCTCCTTTCTTCATTTTCTCATTTCTGACGTCACTGTAGAAAGCTTCAATTTCTTCGCAGTGGCAGTGACGTCATCTTCAGTTCCAGTGGTTGGAATCTGAAAGATTTCCGCTAAATCAGTCTATTTCAGGACGATTTGCGTGTTCTGAACTGTAGTAAAGATCACTTTTTCAGTGACTCCTTTACTATCAGTTAGGGACTGAATTTCTGCATTATTGTAGAAATCCATTGTGTCCAGCATGCTCACTTGCTTAGTGCGAGCAAATATGAAATTCATGAGGCCTTGCTGCTTGATAAATTCAAGCGCCTCTTCATTTTCATCATTGAGTTCTTGTTCATAGAAGTATCTAATGTACTTCTCTTTTGAAAATCCACCCCATTGCATCATCATCTCACACTTTGCAGTGTCAAGATATGACGGAGGCATAGGTTTTTCCGATATCCTATCGTTTTTCAACACAACTTTCATTGTGTTTGATGCCGGAGTAGTCACCGGAGCAGTGCGTGTCTCAGCACTGTCAACCTTAGACGACTTTGAGGATTTAGAGGACTGTCTCTTTGGTGCCATTTCTTTTATAGAGAAGAAAGTGTACGAAAACGATAGTTTGCTTTTTGACCGGAGGTACAGTAGATTCAGGCTAAAATTTGCAGAGAAAGGAAATGTGAGTTAAAGAATTTTGTCATTTCTCTAACTCCTTCTTTATATAGTGTTTCTGATGTGTAAGAAACTCAATCGATTTGAGCTCTCAGCAAGGGTAAAACAGAGAAACACAGGCGTTAGTGGAGCCTTTGCATTAAATGCGTAGTGGCCCACTAACTTGAAACCGTCAGAGCATTCTCTCTCTTTGTTTTTTTAACCGTTAGATCAATAACTCCTTTTAATCAATGGACACGATTGTATTTCATGTCTTGATTATTACGAGTTTATCTGTGTCCAATTAACGTCACAAATTGATTTTACCGCGTTTTAAGGGATTAGATTGCTTGCTGAAATAGACAAGAATCTTTTCAACAAGTTTGCATTAACATCCTAGATACTTGCTGAAAGTTCCCCCTTACTTAGATATATCATATTTTCTTATGTTTAAAAGATATTTCTGATTTCCCGTATCAGTAAATTCTTTTGTACTTGAGATATCCTTTGGTAAAATCTGAGAAATGAGTTTTGCTCTTTTTCTGAGTTCCCGTCTCAGAATATTCCCTTGATACTTGAATACATGTTTTAGTATCTTTGATTGTCTGAATGCCTGTTTCAGCAATCCTTAAGGTTTTTCTCTTACTGAGTTCCTGTCTCAGCAAGTGATCAAGTTTCTTAACAAATACCCGTTTTGAAGGAATTACTTGTTGAGTGCCTGTTTCAGCAAACATGTAGTGACTTATCATTTCTTAGAAGAAATTAGTAGACGCAGCTTTTAAGTAAGAATACTTTGGCTTGCTGAATACCTGTTTCAGCATTCTCCCAGATGTATCCTTTATTGAGGTAGTTCAATCAATCCAAGGTTATACCTTAGCATTGCGAACCCATTATCTGGTAGGGGCTTTGTAAAGATGTCAGCAAGCTAATCATCAGTGCCTACTTTCACAACCTCAATATCTCCCTTTTCTACATGATCTCTAATGAAATGATGTCTAATATCAATGTGCTTAGTCCTAGAGTGAAACTTAGGATTTTGCGTGATAACAATAGCACTTGTATTGTCACAAAATATTGGTGTTTTCTTTGCATAAATACTATAATCTCTTAATTGTTGTTGAATCCATAGGATTTGAGCTGTGCAACAACCAACTGCAATGTATTCAGATTCCGTGGATGAATTGGCAACACAGGGTTGCTTCTTGCTGAACCATGATATTAATCTAGTACCCAAAAACTGACAAGTTTCAGAGGTACTTTTTCAATCAAGTGTTGATCCTCCATGATCAGCATCAGAATAACCAACCAATTCTAGTCCAGAATCTTTAGGATACCATAATCCAACATTGATTGTACCTTTGACATATTTTAGTATCTTGATTGCCTTTTTGTAGTGTGATTCTCTTGGATCAGATTGGAATCTTGCACACACACAAACAACATACTGAATGTCAGGTCTACTTGCTGTTAAATACAACAAGGAACCAATGAGCTTCCTATACTTGTGTTCTTCAACACTTTTATCTTCTTTAGTATAGCCCAGTTTGGTACCAACACTCATAGGGATCTTTTCACGTTTGTCTTCCTCTTTGATCCTAAACTTTATGAGCATTTCTTTTGCATACTTTGCTTGATTTATGAATATTCCATCTTTGAGTTGCTTGACTTGCAATCCTAGGAAATAATTCAATTTTCCCATCACACTCATTTCAAACTTGTTTGTCATGAGTTTGGCAAAATCATCACAAAGTTGCTTGTCCTTAGATCCAAAAATTATGTCATCCACATAAATTTGAACTAAGAGTATTTTACCATCATGGTTCATGGTAAATAAGGTTTTGTCAACTTCACCTTTCTTGAAACCATTTTCCAGCAAGAACTTAGCCAAGGTATCATACCATGCTCTTGGTGCTTGCTTTAGACCATATACAACTTTCTAAAGCTTGTATACCATCTTGATTTCTCAGGGAAGTTCAAAGCCAGGGGGTTGTTCTAAGTAGACTTCTTTAGCAAGTTCACCATTCAAGAATGCACTTTTAACATCCATTTGGTAAACAATGAAGTCATTGTGAGCAGCAAAGGCCAAGAAAAGCCTAATTGCATCCAACCTTGCAACTGGTGCATAAGACTCATCATAGTCCAATCCTTCAGTCGGACAGTAACCTTGAGCAACTAAACGTGCTTTATTTCTTGTTACTTCACCAAACTCACTCAACTTGTTTCTGAACACCCACTTTGTACCAATAGCTTTCTTCTCTTCAGCAAGTGGTACAAGTTTCCACACTTTGTTCCTTTCGAATTGATCCAGTTCTTCTTGCATTGCCTTTATCCATTCAGAATGCTTTAAAGCTTTTTCTATGGTTTTAGGTTCAATTTCTGAAACAAAGCAAGAGAACAATGATTCTACTTCTACGACAGTTGCTTCTTCAGCAAGTCCATGAGTAGCTTTGGATCTAGTCACTTGGCGTTTATTAATATCGCCAATCATATCCGTAGAGGGATGATCTCTAATCCATTTATTAACAGGTTTTCTGCTTGTTGGATCAGGATATGTTTGCTCATCAGCATGTGACTCTTCAGTATGTACTTGTTCAGTAATACTGGGATTTTGTGTCTCTGCTGAGATTGGTTCATCAGCAACTGCTTGTTCAACATTGCTTGAATGTGGTAGCTCATCAGCAGGCACTGGAGGTTGCGTAGTTTCAGCAACTTCCGGAGCAACTGCGTCTTTTGCTGGAAATTCTTTGTCGTGAACTATATTTATCTTGTCATGACTTGGGGGAGGAGAGTCATTGTCAGAATCATCATTTAGTTCAATTGACTTGATTTGCCTAGCATTAGATTCAGTTCTTTGCTCATGTATGATTAAATTTTTCATACATTCTAATATTTCTTCTTCAGCAGGCACTCCTTGTGTCTTTTCATAGAATACAACATGCACTGATTCTTCAATCTTTTGTGCCTTTTTGTTGTAAACTCTATAAGCTTTACTATGCAAGGAGTAACCGAGAAATATCGCTTCGTCTGCCTTTGGTTGAAATGTTCTTAGGTATTCTCTACCATTGTTAAGAACGAAACACTTGCAACCAAATACTCTTAGATGAGTGATGTTAGGAGGTCTTCCAACAAATAATTCATAAGGAGTTTTGTTGTATTCCTTAGTAATCAAACATCTGTTTTGAGTGTAACAGGCGGTATTAATTGCTTCAACCCAGTAAGCCTCACTTATTTCAGTGTCAGCAAGCATTGTTCTTGCGGCTTCTTTCAGGGTACGATTATTCCGTTCAGCAACAACGTTTTGCTGTGGTGTCCTTACTGAGGATAACTGATGTTGTATACCTTTTGAGGTACAATATTCTGTTATGTACTGGTTTACAAACTCAGTACCATGGTCTGTCCTTATGACTTTTACCTTATCATTTTTCATGACTTCAAGCTTATTCAGCAAGTTAGGTATTTCAGTCCTGGTTTCAGATTTGTGCTTGATGAATACTACCCAAGTGAATCTTGAATAGTCATCCACCACGACCAGACCATACTTCTTACCAGCATAGCTTGTTGAAGAAGATTCAAACAAGTCCATGTGCAAGAGTTGTAAAGGTTTTGTATTTGACGGTACTGGCTTGTTCTTGAAAGAAGATTTGGTTTGCTTTCCTTGCTGACATGCATTGCAAACACCATCCTTCTTAAAAGTAACCTTAGGTAATCCAACTACAAGTGCCTTTTTAGACAGCTTATTCAGCGTCTTGAAGTTTGGATGACTTGCTCGTTTATGCCATAACCATGCTTTTTCAGCAAGGCAATCGTGATCTGAGATAAGGCATTTTTCAACGATTGCTGAAGACCAATCTACGGTGTACAAGCATCCTGATCTTCTTGCAATCATAATTACCTTTTTAGTCTTGAAATCTATAAGTTTACATTCATCACTTTTGATTTTGATGAAGTATCCTTTGTCAGCAAACTGACTCATGCTGAAAAGGTTAAACTTAATATTTTTGACATAAAGAACTCCAGTAATGGTTATGCATCCTAACTTCACGTCACCATAGCCTTTTGTAGAACCGGAGCCTCCACCAGAAAACCTTATTGTTGGACCTTTAGACCACCGTCTATAGTTTATAAGGTTATTCTTGTTGTCCGTCTTGTGCTTTCCACAACCACTATCAAAGTGCGAGATTGCATCGTTTGTCTCCGTGGCTGAAGTCTGCACAATCAAGAGCAAACAAGTTAATTATCCAATAATGGATGTCCATTAACATGTTCAAGAATGCGTCCAGTGGAAACCCAAGTCTTAAGTTTTTCAACTTTGACTTGTTTTCTACTTGCTGAGGAACTAGGAAGTTTTGAGCTGAAAGACTTTTGATTCGTGCAGATCAAGTCCACTTTCTAATGTGGTGTCTTGCTCGGTTGACCTTTTTGCTGAACATACTTTTCAGTAAGTTCTTTTCTAGCAAGGTTCCTTCTAACCCTAGCATTAAGAGTCTTTTCAGAACTCTTAGGCTTGATTTTCTTCATCTCTTTGAAGTATCTTTGCTGACTTTGCTTATACTCGTGAAAAAGTTGACTTTGCATGGTTTTGAAACCGAGTCCACTTTTCGGAGAATGCTGAGCTTTTGTGTCAGCAAACTTACTTGATTCAGGTTTGTCAGCAAAGGTCTTCTGATTACTTTTAGTAATCTTGCCTTTTGACTTAACAATTTGCTTTTCAGCAACTTGTTTGGCGGAATGCTTCACAGCATCCTTCTTCTTTACAGTTTGCTTTTCAGCAACCTGTTTTGCTTTTAAAGTCTTGTTACTTTGAGTAGCAACAACGGGCTTTATGGTCGTAGGTACTTGATTGCATGTTTCAGCAACCTTAGATTGACCAAACTGATAGAGTTCTGGTAGACCACTATCAGTAGCACGTAAAAAGGAAATCGGTGATTTACCTTTACTCAAGATTTCTACGTCATCACCTTCATACGTTGCACCTAAACCTTCTTTCTGAGATGGATCTCTCAAATAAGAGTTTAGTTCAGTCAGCGTATTACTTGCGTCTGCATAAGATTTGAAATTGATTTTCATCTTTTTCATTTCTTGGATTTCAGCAAGTAACTTTAGAATTGAGGACTGATATTCTTCCAATTCTAATGCCATTTGAGAATTCTTCTCTGTAGCTTCAGCAATCAACCTCTTAAGACGCCTTATTTCAACATCCTTTTCTTCTGTCTCTTCCTTCAGCAAGACATACTTTTCAGTAGTCTGCTTGGTCAGAGTTTCAACAATCTGTAGTTTCTCTTGCTGTCTGCTCAGAGTTTTCTCAAATCTTTCGATTTCTCCTTGAATCTTATCAAGATCAATCTCGTCTTCACTTTCTGAGTCTGAGTCAGAGGTAGGATTATTTACTTGACCGGCCATGAGGCAGAACTCGTAATTTGACACATTTGGATAAGCTTCCATAGCTATTCCACAAACTTCTTTGCCAATCTCCACATCTAGAGTGGCTTCTTCATCGTCAGTGTCTGAGCTTTCATCCTCACTGTCTTCGGAGCTAGTATCAATGCATAATGCATCGATTTTTGCATGAAGCTTCTTCTTTTCTTCAGCAATAAAAGCTCTCTTGAACTTCTTCTTCTTTTCAGCAGATTTGCCTTTCAGCAAAGGGCAATTAGCTTTGAAGTGTCCCGGCTTTTTGCAGTAAAAGAAAAGATCATTTCCAACTGCTGGTTCTTCTGATGAAGTTGCTTGCTGAGCTTGCTTGTTCAGCGAGCTAGTCTCATTCTTGTACTTATGGTAGTTGTTACCAAGATGCTTTTTCAGCTTCTCTTTTGCTTTTCGCCTTTCAAGTTCCTTGCTGATGAATTTATTCATGTTTTTTACAACTAAAGAGTTTTCATCAGTAGGCTCTTTATCATTCTTCTTTTCAGAAGATGACGGCTTTGCAGCAAGAGCAATGTTTTGCAATTTTTCAGCAAACACATTTTCTCTTTGCTTTGTCTCATAATTGACAGTAGCAAGATGAGAGAACAACTCTGTTGGTGTAATATCTGGCATTCCTTGATTGTAATAGAAATTCTGAGTCTGGATCCATTCTTGATTCAAACTTCTGATAATGGTTTTCACCTTCTCAGAATCTGAGTAAGGATTTCCATCACCCAAGGCTGCCATTTCACAAACAAGAGTTGTGAATCTGAAATCCAAGTCTTCCAGTGACTCGTTTGTACCTTGTTTAAAGTTTTGAAACTTTAATTTAAGTACTTCAAGTTTGTTTTCCTTGGTTTTGTCAGATCCAGCACAAAGATCTTGAACCATTTTCCAAGCTTCCTTAGCAATTTTAGCACCCCACAGTTTGGACATTATGATATCCGGAGTTGATCGAATGATGATGTTTCTTGCTTGGCCATCAAGACGGAATCTCTTGGCTTCGTCGGAAGTCCATTCATCTCTTGGTTTTGGCACAACGGTATCAACCGGTTCGCCTAGGATAGTTTCCTTTCCAGCTTCAGTGGTTTTGTGAGGGAAACTCTTTTCAACCTTAGTGATCTTGGTAGGTCCATCATTAATGACAGTGACCATCTCATCACTAATGGCCTCAAGATGTAGCATCATGTTGTTTCGCCATTTTTCGTAGTTTTCCAGCTTCAGCAAGGGAGCATCTCCTAAAGACATCCTGTCAGCAAAGCACTACCAAACTGATAAAGTGAGAATGATTTACGGAAAGCACCTAAGGGGATCTAGGTTCAGTGCTGAAGGTTAAAGAACCTCCATCTATGATACCACTTGTTGGTCCCTTTAAACAACAAGAAAAGACTAGGGGGGGGGGGGTGAATAGTCTTTTCAAACTTTCGTCGTTTAAAAACTTTCTCAGCAAGTGCTTATTACTTTTCAGTAACGAGTTTGCTGATACTTAACTTTCTCAGCAAGCGCAAGTTACTTTGCAGTAACTAGGTTTGTTGATACTTAAAATCAAAGAGCGGAAGTCTTTGATACAATAAGTGCTCTTTCAGTAAATGAAGGTTTCAGCAAGTGAAGTGAGTGACTGTGTACAGATAGATATGATTTGCTGATAAGTACAGTAAGTAAATCACACAAACACTTTTATAGTGGTATCTGAGAGTGGCGTAATCTCTCAACTAATCCACTTTGTCCTTTCTAGGACTGAATCCACTAAGATAACATTGAGGTTCCTTACAACACCTATCTAGAGCGATTCAAACAGAAACCAAAGCACACTTGCTCCGTCTCCATCCTAATCTAGAGAACGCAACACTATGCTAGATTGGTACTTTTAATCAGCAACACTATGCTCGATTAAGTTCCCCCTGAATATCACGCCTGAAAGGGTGTATTTTTGGTTAGAGAGGTTTGGGATGAGATAACTTAATTATAACTTATTCAGTTACAACAAGTAATCCAAGGTTGGGTAGTTTCTTTCATATGGCTTCAACTTTCTCGAGGCATATGCGATCACCTTTTCCCGTTGCATCAGTACACAACCCAAACCTTCCTTTGAAGCGTCAGTGTAGACCACAAAGTCATTGGTCCCCTCAGGAAAAGCTAGTATAGGGGCAGTAGTCAGTCTCTTCTTCAGCTCTTCGAAGCTTTCCTCACACTTCTCACTCCATACGAACTTAGGATTTTTCCCTGTTAAAGAGGATAGGGGTCCAGCTACCTTCGAATAATCCTTCATAAAACGGCGATAGTAACCAGCCAAACCGAGAAAACTCCTCACCTCAGTGACAGATTCAGGTCTCTTCAGATTAACTATCGACTCAATCTTCGATGGGTCGACCTCCAAACCTTCTCCAGAGATAATGTGCCCTAGAAAGGCTACTTTATCTAGCCAAAACTTACACTTGCTGAATTTGGCATACAACTTGTTGTTCTGTAGAGTTTCCAAGACAATTCGAAGATGTTTCTCATGATCCTCTTCGGATTTCGAGTAAACGAGAATATCATTGATGAAAACAACAACAAACTGATCCAAATACGGCTGAAAAACTCGGTGCATCAGATCCATGAACACAGCTGGGGCATTCGTAAGGCCAAACGGCATCACCACAAACTCATAATGACAATACCTCGAGTTCAGAGCAGTCTTAGGTATGTCTTCTTCCCTTACCCTAACGTGATAATAGCCTTGTCGCAGATCAAGCTTCGAGTAAACCTTCGAACCTTCCAATTGATCAAAGAGTTCCTCAATATGGGGTAGGGGGTACTTGTTCTTGACAGTGACTTGGTCCAGGTCTCGATAGTCAATGCACATCCTCATACTACCATCCTTCTTCTTTACGAACAGAACCGGTGATCCCCAAGGCGAACAACTAGGTCTCACAAAACCGTTATCCACCAGATCTTGCAGTTGAGTCTTAAAATCCTTAAGCTTAGCAGGTGCCATCCTATAAGGTGACTTCGAAATGGGTGCGGTGCCAGGTACCAAATCAATACTAAACTCCACTTCTCGTTCAGGGGGTACGGAATCCAGCTTCTCAGGGAAAACACCCTTGAATTCCTTAACCACCCTAATTTCCTCGATTTTTGGCTGATCTTTGGGTTTATTGATCAGATACGCCAAAAAGCAGGTATCACCCTTCACGTACAGCCTTCTAGCTTCCATAGCAGACAGAAGAAACTTGTCATCCTTTCTCTTATTTCCTTTCCACACGACTTTCTCCTCTCCAGGTTTTCCTAGGGATATAGCCTTGGTTCGACAATCCAGTTGTGCGTAGTGCTCGGACAGCCAATCCATACCCATAATAACATCGTAGGTTGATAGAGGTAGAAATATAAGGTCAGCAGGGAAAGTTCTTCCTAGGATGGAAATCTCGCAACGCTCGATGAACTTCTTAGTGATTAAACTAGCTCCCAAAGGCGTACATACTTCTAAAGCGTGGGGTAAAACTTTGTATGGTAAAACGAGTGACTCTGCAAATACTTCAGCAATAAATGAATGCGTAGCACCAGGATCAAATAAAGCTTTAGAAGAAGTTTGAGCGATCAGTAGCGTACATTCAACCACATTCGCGGCGTCAGGAACTTCATGACCACCTATGTTGTAAACTCGGGGCTTAGCCATAGTACCCTTTCCATCATCTCTCGGAGCATAGCCTCTTGGTCTTCCTCCTTTGACAAACGACATGACGGTTCGGACAGTGGTTGATCTTGTGATCCTTGCTCCAACAAGCCAAACACAAGCCTTGTCTCTTCCAGCAGTTGTTCTCATCGTGGTTGACTCCTCCATAGTAGTTGCAGTTCTTCCTTGCATGCGATGACTGCCCAGACCCTCCAGTGGTCTTGCGGGAACGGTTGTCCTGCTGATTACGGGGATACTTCACCGGTGGTGCTTGATATCCATATTGATACCCACCTCGACTCTCCCTCTTGTATCCATATTGGCTTCCTCCTCCATGGCTCCCAGAAGAACTAGACTAGCTCCTCTTGCTAGAGTACGTCTTATCATCCATCTTGATCTCTTTGAGACCACTTTCTACCTCGGAGGCGAGTTCGACAGCCTTGAGGTAGGTAGGCATGTTGGTCCCAAACAGACTGTACCGGATCTCAGAGTTCAGACTCTTCACAAAGTGACAAACCTTCTCTCGTTCATCATCCTGGAAATGTGGTACATACTTCAGTAGCTGGGTAAATTCTGAGTCGTAGTCGGCAACATCCATGTTCCCTTGAACCAAATCTTGGAATTCATCTCTCCTGTTCTCGCGGACCAGGCGAGGTACGTACTTGTCCATGAAATCCTTGGTGAAGTTCTCCCAGGTGCGAGCAATTCCCTCTTGCCTCCATCTTGCATTCACGGTCCTCCACCAGTTCCTGGCGGCTCCCATGAACTGAAAGCAGCAAGCTCAATTTTCCTCTCGTCCGGATAGTGCAGGATCGAGAATAAGTTCTCCATACTTTTGATCTAGAGCTCAGCCTTACGGGCATCAGGCGTTCCCTCGAACCTTTCAGGATGGAAGCGAGTGAAACGTTCCGCAGCTTGATCGATGGTCTGAATCGTTGGTGGTGGCGGAGGAGCTGGCTGAACAGGTGGTGCACCAGCGCGGCGAATGGTTTCGCTGAAATTTCCCAAAGCAGCGACGATGCGGTCCACTTGGTCTCCATTTTCAGCATGTTGATCATCTCCACTTCCATTGCTGCTGGCACCACGAGTGTTTCTGCGATTCATTGTAACAAAGGGGCACTACTTAGCAGTTGATTTAACAACCTCGAATTTCTAACTTAGAAAAGAACGGAAAAATGAACTAAGGCCAGTACTTAATCTTCTACAACAGGTATGAAACTGAGCAGTGAAGAAAACATTCCTTGAACTTTAAAACAAAAAGCAAAAACAAGAAATCAACGTAGTCTCAAAACAGCCAAGCATGCAATTAATCAAAGGAAAATAGGTCTCTACTCGTCTTAGCGAGAAAGCAGAAAACCACAGAGTCAAGTAAACGGAAAAGCATAAACAGTCTCAGTCGGGCTGGACAAAAAAAACTCGCTTGGCAAAAAGGAAATTCGGTACGAGCTCGAAAAGGCATCTATCCTAATAAACGTCCTCGATATCGTCTTCGAAACGTCGTTCGGGCACGTGAGCATCTTCTCCTTCTTCCTCAGAGGGGTCCTCCTCGGGTTATTCTTCGGGCTCTTCCTCATCCTCCACTCTACGTGAAGGTCCGCAACCCTCGGGAAACGTCCTCCGAGCCTTCCTCTTACGGATCTTGGTGCCTTGGTTGCATGTGGTTAACGAGACAAACCCAGAGCGCATAAAGCCATCTTAAGGAATCGGATTTCAGCATCCTTCGTTGCCATTTTGTCTTGAAGCTTCATGTTCTCCAGCCAGTAATAGTCTCGTTCGCGAACGACCCTATCCATCACGCTTCCAGGGTAAATGCCAATGACGGGAACGGAGATATAAGGGTTAAACTCTCCTTCGACTAGGCGGTAACGGATGACTTTCTTTTCGGAACTCATACCTATCTGTAAGCACATGCGTATTTATCTAGTTAATAACTACGTCAAAATCAAAAACAACCACGGAAGGTCAACAATTTCAGAAACGGATCAGAAAGTTGCCAGAATCAGAACAGAGAAGATGAAGAAACAGTTTAAGGTTAGTACGTAAGACTCGGATCAGAAAAATAACAGAGAATACAAGACCTAACCAGCGACTCGGACCCTCACACACACCCCAAAGGTCAAAAGATCCTATCCTAGCAAGCTCGAGTTTGAACTCAAGCTCTGATACCAACTGTAACGGTATCGGTTTTTAAAAACAAAACCCCAGAGACATCCCAGACCCTTCTCTCTGTCGCTGGCATCCTACTCGCGTTCAACCTCAGCAGTATCTGGAAGGAAAGAATTTTGAAAATAAAGAGAGTGTGAGATAGAGGATCTCAGTGAGGTTCTAAGTTTAAAACAGAAAGTAAACGGTTTTGAAATCAAAATCCTTTTCAGCAAAGCAAACAAACAGAACAGGTCACATAACAGAATAACAGAACAGATAAGTTGAAGACCGTTGGTGCAGCCCGCCTTGTTACTCCTACTCCCAGAATGCCCTTATAGCTCCCTCCAGAGGGTGCACAACTCCGGACAGAAACAGAAACCCCCGTGTACTTTGGGGAAACAGAACCTACGACCCTAATAGACCTCAGCGACTTCTGCCTCGCGCCTAAAAGGGATTAGACTAGGCAATAATCAAGCAAACCCGATAGTCCTCTACTATCCAAGCCTACCTAATTACGACCTAATCGACCGGTCACACAGAAACAGACAGAACAGATACAGATCAAACAGATACGAACAATCAAACACCGAAAAGTGTTCCTGCAGAAAAGTTAATCCAGAACAGAGTAGCAATAAACAGAGAAAGTAAATAGTCATACTTAGGACTTAGTTACTTTTACGCGGAAGCATACAGTAAAATAGTTTATATAGTAGTAGATACAGATAGTCACTTAGCCTTCCAGTTTTTCGCAAATAGATAAGTTTAGGGGTGAACACTCACCTCAACTTGCAAGTAAGAGTCTCCAACGAGCAATGCTTAAGGGTTATCGAACAACGGAGAACCTAAAGAGAAAATACTAATTACACTTTAGAAGTCGAACAAACGGAAGGAAAAAGAGTTGGTAAAGAAGTGGTAAAGACGGGGTTCGAACTCGGGACCTCTAAGTTAGTCAAGCAAGACCTAACCAACTAAGCTAGCAAGTCAAGTCACTACTAAAGTACAAAAGCAGAAACGAAGTTGAAACGTTTTCAGAAAATACTCTTTCGGTTTTCAGTCTCTGGAAATTACTAAAATACCCTTTAGTGGTAAATTGCAAAAAGATACTTTTTGAAATCAGAAAGTACAAACAAGTCTAGCAGATTTCCAAACATACATATGAGTCCCCACAGAATAAAAAGGTTTACAAATAAGTCCACTGTCAGTCAACTACGGTCAAAGTTTAATTGCAAAAGGGTCCTTTAAGTTTTCAAACATCCCAAAACAGTCCACAAGGTTCAGATTAATTCCCTAAAGTCCAGTCAGTCCTTTTCGAGGTCAACAAAAAATAATACGGTCAACATACGAGGTCAACAACCAAAATAACTCCAACAACAGTAACAACAATCTAACAAATCCTAAGTCCCGGTTCTCAGTTCGAATCAAAATAACATGGCCAGATCGTACAAGGGCAAAACGGTCCAGGGGCAAAAAGTCCAAACAGAATATGAATAGTAAATCGAAAGAAACAGAAAGGGAAACGAGTTTACCTGCGAATGGAAAAGAGATTGTATCAATTTGCGAATTAAAGATAAACAAAACAAGATTAAATCCAGATTCAATCGAGATCTGAATCCGAAACGGATAAGGATTGGACCACTTACCGATCGAGACCGGAATCGAGTGGCCGGAAAGAACGAAAATGGCGGCGAACGGATTAACGGAGCGGCGGACGGACCGGGTCGATCGGGACAGCACGGAACGACGCGGCAGCGGCGCGGCGAAATGCGGCGATGGTGGCGCACGAATCGGAGAAAGAACGGAGAGAGGCGACGCGATCGACCGGAACGGAGGAGCGGAACAGCGGCGGTCTGGGCAGAATCGGGCGGTGGATCGGAACGGACAGGCGACGGGACGGCGCGGCGGCGGAAGCTTGGACGGGATCGAACGGAAGCAGCAGCAGCCTTCTTCTCTCTTCTCTCTCTCTTTTCCTCTTTTCTTTCTTTCTTTCTTTCTCTCTTTGTTTTGAACGGCAAATAGAATGAAGAAGAGAGGGGTAGCGAAATAGGGTTAGGGTTAAGTAATCATATGGGCCGGTCAATGGGCCAAGTTGACCGGGCCACTAAAATGGGCCAAAAGAAGTCAGAAAGTCCAGTCTTTCCAGCTTGGTCCAAACATAACGAAAGGAACTCGTTTACGCGAATTAACTAAAACTCTCACGCGAGAAGTGAATTAAATAATTACCGAATAAAATAATTTACTCCGATAATTAATTAATTAAATTAAATAATTAAATAATTAAATAATAAATAAATAAATTAATAAAAGAAAAGGACAGGGTGTTACAAAAGTAATAAGCACTTACTGAGAAAGTTTTTAAACGACAAAAGTTTGAAAAGACTATTCACCCCCCCCCCCCCAGTCTTTTCTTGTTGTTTAAAGTGACCAACACTCTCATAAATACAATTAATTCAATTAATATTCTCATAATATTAATTGTGTCATAACTAATTATAATTAATTATAATCCCAATCCTATAGTTATGCGGATAAGCTGAATCACCACATAGTGTGACCCATAGGGCCTCAGTGTATTAAGCTAGTAACATTACTAGGCGTCATGGGATTCCTAGACGGTCCCATTTGCAATATTAATACGTGAGGACGTTTGAGAGGTTTCACAAAGCTACCTTTCGTTGTTGCAGCCTGTTGCAGTCAATGCGGCGATGGTAAGGTCCTTTCATCTGACTGACTCGAATGTATCTAGGATCGATGATGTGTCTATCCCAATAATACTCTTGGTGTCTTCAGTGAGTTGCTTGGTTAATGCGATATATCTTATGACGATTCATAAATATGTCCATATTCTGGCCAGCAATTTACCAACACAACTATGAATGACTTGAGCAGTTCTCTCCAATGGTACACATGAGAGATGAATCCTCTCAGGAACACTTGTCATCCACATTTTAATATAACCATGATCCCAGAAGGGCCGTAGCCAGCTGCTTATTCAGAGCGGGCATTGGATTTCAACCAAAGACATGGGGCAACAAATGTGATAATGAAGTCCTGAGAGTCAGAGGACGAATGGCATCACTTCGACAACTCCGGTTACCACAGACACCTTGGTGTAGAGTATACATCGATGGGACTATCCGGTGGGTACTTCCATTGTTCGCAATCCTCTTCGAACAACTATGCGCAGTAATGGGAACATCATGGACTCGTCTAACGATCCGTTTCGTGTTCGTGGGACTGACCCACACTTGCTCTAACAAGTATAACCTCCACGCATACTAGTCTCCATTGCCTCATCCAGACCCCTACATGTGAGATGAACTTCGACTAGGGAGAATTTTGGATAGATGATAATTCACATAGTTCCCACTAATTATGTGACCAGTTATCTATCCACTGGGGACAGGTTTGATATCTATACAGACCAACCAGATAAGGATATAACATACTGTATGCCTGGTTTAATATATAAATACACATGTAAACACAAACATGGATAAACAAACATATAATATATTACGTTGACTATGTAATAGTACATTTGCCCTTAATAAAGGTTGTCTCTAGGACATACATACTATCAATCTCCCACTTGGACTAGAGCCATCCACCTTTATGCTGAATCCCTAATTTACCATAGTGTCTTAAATGAACCTCCACGGGTAAGACTTTGGTTAAAGGATCTGCCACGTTGTCCGTGGTAGAGACGCGTTCTATACTAACTTCTCCTCTATCAATAATCTCACGAATCACGTGATATTTTCTAAGAACATGTTTGTTCTTGTTTGTAGATCTAGGCTCCTTGGCTTGCGCAACGGCGCCCGTATTGTCGCAATAAATCTTTATTGGACTAGGAGGAGGAACAACCCTCAATTCCTTCATGAACTCTAAAATCCAGACAGCTTCTTTCGATGCTTTTGATGCAGCAATGTACTCGGCTTTTGTGGCTGAGTCAGCAATTGTGGCTTGCTTCGAACTCTTCCAGCAGACAGCTCCTTTGTTAAGTGTAAACACATATCCTGTTTGTGACTTGAAGTCATCAGGATCTGAATCGAAGCCGGCATCGACATAACCAGTAATTCTCAACTTTGGTTATCCACCAAACACCAGGAACATATATTTTGTCCTTCTAAGGTACTTGAGTATGTTCTTTACAGCTGTCCAGTGAGGCATACCTGAATTCTGTTGGTGTCGACAAGTGACACTAAGAGCAAACGCCACATCTTGCCTTGTGCAATTCATTGCATACATGATGGATCCTACCGCGGAGGCATAGGGATTTCGGTCCATGGTATTTCTCTCTTCCTCAGTTTTAGGAGCATCCTTAACTGACAGCACGATGCCATGTCTTGCTGGGAGAAAACCTCTCTTAGAACCATCCATCGCAAATCGCTTAAGCACTTTGTCGATATAGGTAGATTGTGTCAATCCTAACATCCTTTGCGATCTATCCCTATAGATCTTAATACCAAGGATGTAATTATCTTCTCTCAAGTTCTTCATTGAAAAAGAACTTGATAACCAAACTTTTGTCTCTTCCAACATAGAGACATTGTTTCCCGTGATCAAAATGTCATCGACATAAATAATCATGAAAACTACCCCATGTACGAAAAAAAGAGCACATAGTAATGAAAATCCAATGACCCCTCCCCAAACCTAAACTTTTGCTCGTCCTCGAGTAAAGAAAAGTTGACAAGAAAGGAAAAATTGGATTGAAAGTACACTTCCCTGATATAAAGGTTCGTGTCCAACTCCTATAAAAGAGTAGTACCTGAAAAGGCTCAAGAAACAAGTGAAAAAGGGTGCGCAGAGGTGAGAAGAATGGAAAAAACGAGGAAAATCTGGTTACAGGGTCCAGGCGAACCGCTTGGCGGGAGCCAAGCGGTCCGCTTGTCAAGCGGAGCGCTTGGGAGGCTCCAGGCGCTCCGCTTGAAATTCCAGTAAACTTTTTGATTTACTGAAGATTCAAGCGGACCGCTTGGACCTTCCAAGCGCTTCGCTTGGCTTTGTTTCCAGATTTTCGATGTTTTTTTCCTATCTTAATCACCTAAGGCACCAAGACAAACACTAGACTAAACGAATCACGACAAAAGGCACACAGGCCACAACTACAAAAGCAATAAAAAGGAAAAAATAAACTACATGCAAAGAAATACCACAAAGGTTATCCATTATCAAATGGGAACGAATCTCGTGCATTCGTTCCATTACTCCTTGCATCTTGGGAACCATCTTTGGCTCCTCTCCTCAAGTCCTCAAGCAAATCCATGATTTCCTGAAAATAAAAATCAACTAAATTAACAAAATCAAAATCTAAGAAATAAGTAAAGGAATCAGAGGGAAAATAAAAAGAAAAAAGCGGATCAAAACTCCGGAAGTAGCTTTCTATGCAAGTCCCCTCTAGGATGAACGTGTATGTCTCTTCTCCCACGCAAACCATCTCAGAAATATCCAAGCCGGTTAGTTCCGGAATCAGTCCATCTTCAAGTAATGGTGTGCAAACAACGCTTGAATCTGAAGAGGATTCATCAATATACTCTTCGCCACATTCATCTTTATCAACTATGGAAACTTCCGGTGGTGGGGTGGCGAAGCGAGACGTCCATGGCATGAAACGCATAGAATTCCAACGCAGAAAACTATTAGCTATTTCGTTCCAGGCTCTCAATGATCCTTCTAGGTGATACGTAAGCCATTCCTTAGCCGGTCCTCTCATAGCTCCACCAAACGTGCATATGCAAATCTGTTCAGGTGATAGAAGAATTCTCTCCTCATTCATACAAGGAAGCCTCAACACACCGACCTCAAATGTCTCCAAGAATTCTCTAGGATTCCCAAATCCATCGTATGTGTGAAGGATGGAGTAGTACGAAGGGTCGACATAAAAATTCTTGCAATCTTTATCCAAGGCTATACAAGACCTTCCAGGTTTTCCATACAACAACTGGAACAAATGCTTCCTATAAGCATCTCCATCATTGTCCCCACCAGCTTCACAATGCAAGTCATTCATGAAATCCTACACACACAAAGACAAGCCCAAAAGGAGTAGTTCCGCAACAAAAGCAAAAAGCTATACTATGATATATACAAAACTCAACCAAGAACACAAGCACACAAAGTAACAAAGAAATAGGGGGAAAGAAATAAGATAAGAAAGTGAAGTTGGTAAGAAACAAAAGTTAAACACTAAACCAAAGGAATTAAGTCCCCGGCAACGGCGCCAAATTGATGATGTCGTTTTTTCACCAATTAAATTTGTTTGTAGCCAAAGAACACTTATTCACTACACAAAAGATTTAGTGCAGCGGTAAGATGTTCCCGAGTGTCGTTCTCTTGGGACCTAACGTAGCTTTGTTTAGTGCGTAACAATTGTAATCAACCAACAAGCAAGTTTGTGTGATTAAACCAAGCACTCACGCAAATCAGAACTATCAAGAGGAAGATAAAATCAAATAGAGAAAGATGTTGGTGGTAGCTTAGTGGACATGAAAAACCATGGGTTACAACTTGCTATCATGCTATGAACATTTAAGCATACAATAGAGAAGTATTAATTGACCACAAAGTTGTCACATGCTTTGCATTCGAAAATACGGAATTGGCTACTCCCAATTGTATGGATGATCTAGAAGTATTAAGCGACCATAAGGGCTGTCACTACCTTGTATTCGAAGATTTGTAATTGGCTACTTTAGATTTACGCAATGGTTCAAAGCACAACAAGCATAATCATAACCCTGGCTATCATGTCCACATTCTACCACCAACAATTGTGAATTAGCTACTCATAACGGATCTTGAAACAAACAACATCATATATGAATAAAAATAACAAACATTCATAATCAGAATCAAAATAAGGAGAATTGATACAAGTTACCACCGATTGTCACGAGACGGTGGAATGCCCAAATCGCACGGATCAAGATACAATGAAGATGAAATTGGATGTAATCACGTCTTTCTTGATGATAATCAAGCCTCTAGATAATGGGTCTGAGCTATGGAGCTTCAAAGAGCTCTCGTAAGCAATTACAAAGTGAAAGGAATGAGAAAAAATAACTGAAAATCGAGTTTTAATGCCAAAATCACGATCTGGATCTGAGTCCAAGCGAAGGTCTTGGCTTCTGTCAAGCGCTTAGCTTGGCAAGCGAAGGGCTTGACAGGGGCCAAGCGCTTCTCCTGGAATTCCAGTGAATCTGCCCAGAATTTCCGCCTGACTTTAACTCGCTCTACAGGGCTCATACGATGTCGGATCAGAGCGTGTAATATACCGTTGGATATCTCTTTGAGTTAGATACGCGTGGAAGTTGGTTTGAGGTCAATACAATGCTGTATTGAAAAGTTATGGCCCAAATGGCTAGGCTGTGTCAATCATAAACACTTGAACGACTCCAAAACATCCACCCGAACTTTTGAATTTGCTTCCAAGGTAAGGCTAAGTTCTCAAAAATGTGATTATTGGCTTAACTCGAACTAAGGACACTCACGAAAATGTCCACGGAGATCAAGGAACTTCAACGGGGTCATTTTTCATCCAAAATGCTTCGTTTTTAGCTCCAAAAACACCGTTTCGTACCTAAGTGTCTGAAAATGCAAAAAACACAAAACGTGACACTATTCTACAAAACTAACCAAAAAACAAGGCTAAAAGATAGCAAAAGAAGGTAAAAAAGACAAGATGAACGCGTCAAAAATACGTTCATCAAACTCCCCAAGCCAAACCTTTGCTTGTCCTCAAGCAACAAACTATCCTAAATGCAACACAAAAGGAGTCTCATGCCAAGTAAAGTGAACTAATCTATTGAATCTACCAAATGCTTATGAACAAAACCATATGAACATGAAGTAGGTTGAAGAATGCCTCGATTGCGAATATACACATTCTCATGTGCACCTTGTTAAGCAAAGGAGTCTCTCATAACATCTTCTACCTGGACCTGGTCAGTGACGACACAATGATTCATATTATCATACTACAATTGGCCCGTGCCTATGAAACTGAGGGCTTACTACTGTTCACCAAGCGAGACTTTTCCTCAAGAGAGGGCGAACCAATACTGGCTCTCATCAAACGAAGGAGGGTTCCCTAGAAAGATAACACTCCCCTATTCTGCCCAGACTCTCAACGAATGAGTCTCCTTCAACCACTTCTTGAATAGCAAGACGAGGGTGGTCAAGAACAGGCCTTGGACAAAGGCGACACGAAACGAAAGATAGAATTTACAACTCGATAACTTCACAATAACAAATATTTACATGACACTTTACTAGACTGCTTTTTGGCTTGCAACGACCCTTCTTTTGCTTTTTGGGTCTTATTCTTTATTTCCCTTTTTTTTTTTCTTTTCTCTTTTTTTTTTGATATATTTCTTTTTCTTTTCTTCTTCTTTTCTTTTTCAAAGACACCTCCCCAAACCTATTCGAAAGAATAGGTTGGGACACAAAACAAAAAGAAAAAGAAAAAGAAAACTTTACAACGACTCAAAGACGAAAGACAAGTATAACGAAGCAACCCCCTCCCCAAACCTATTCGACAGAATAGGTCTACTACAAGGAATCACACACCTCACACTACCTCCTTCCTAGGCATTTGGCAATCTCTAATCGAGGTGAAGAACTTGTCGCCTCTTACGTACATAATTACACGGGTTACAACCATAGACTCAAACGTGCATCATTTCATAAAGCCATCGTGAACCGCAGCAGAAGAAACACCACTCAAGGTGATGTCGAGATTACTAAGGTTAACTAGTGCACATGCGAATGTGACAAACCAAGCGAGACAAGCCTCAAACTACTTGCAAAGTGATGCAACATATGATCAATGGTCATAAACACTTAGTCTACTCAATAAAAAAGTTCAAAAGACTTGGCAATAAACTCCACACACAACAACGTGCAACAACTAATCTAGGGATGATATGCATGCAAAAACTGAAAAACACGACAAATCACAAGAACTTGAGCTGACAACAGGCATGTACGAAACCAAAAGAGCACATAGTACTGAAAATCCAATGACCCCTCCCCAAACCTAAACTTTTGCTCGTCCTCGAGTAAAGAAAAGTTGACAAGAAAGGAAAAATTGGATTGAAAGTACACTTCCCTGATATAAAGATTCGTGTCCAACTCCTATAAAAGAGTAGTACCTGAAAAGGCTCAAGAAACAAGTGAAAACGGGTGCGCAAAGGTGAGAAGAATGGAAAAAACGAGGAAAATCTGGGTACAGGGTCCAGGCGAACCGCTTGGCGGGAGCCAAGCGGTCCGCTTGTCAAGCGGAGCGCTTGGGAGGCTCCAGGCGCTCCGCTTGAAATTCCAGTAAACTTTTTGATTTACTGAAGATTCAAGCGGACCGCTTGGCCCTTCCAAGCGCTTCGCTTGGCTCTGTTTCCAGATTTTCGATGTTTTTTTCCTATCTTAATCACCTAAGGCACCAAGACAAACACTAGACTAAACGAATCACGACAAAAGGCACACAGGCCACAACTACAAAAGCAATAAAAAGGAAAAACTAAACTACATGCAAAGAAATACCACAAAGGTTATCCATTATCAAATGGGAACAAATCTCGTGCATTCATTCCATTACTCCTTGCATCTTGGGAACCATCTTTGGCTCCTCTCCTCAAGTCCTCAAGCAAATCCATGATTCCCTGAAAATAAAAATCAACTAAATTAACAAAATCAAAATCTAAGAAATAACTAAAGGAATCAGAGGGAAAATAAAAAGAAAAAAGCGGATCAAAACTCCGGAAGTAGCTTTCCATGCAAGTCCCCTCTAGGATGAACGTGTATGTCTCTTCTCCCGCGCAAACCATCTCAGAAATATCCAAGCCGGTTAGTTCCGGAATCAGTCCATCTTCAAGTAATGGTGTGTAAACAACGCTTGAATCTGAAGAGGATTCATCAATATACTCTTCGCCACATTCATCTTTATCAACTATGGAAACTTACGGTGGTGGGGTGGCGAAGCGAGACGTCCATGGCATGAAACGCATAGAATTCCAACGCAGAAAACTATTAGCTATTTCGTTCCAGGCTCTCAATGATCCTTCTAGGTGATACGTAAGCCATTCTTTAGCCGGTCCTCTCATAGCTCCACCAACCGTGCATATGCAAATCTGTTCAGGTGATAGAAGAATTCTCTCCTCATTCATACAAGGAAGCCTCAACACACCGACCTCAAATGTCTCCAAGAATTCTCTAGGATTCCCAAATCCATCGTATGTGGGAAGGATGGAGTAGTACGAAGGGTCGACATAAAAATTTTTGCAATCTTTATCCAAGGCTATACAAGACCTTCCAGGTTTTCCATACAACAACTGGAACAAATGCTTCCTATAAGCATCTCCATCATTGTCCCCACCAGCTTCACAATGCAAGTCATTCATGAAATCCTACACACACAAAGACAAGCCCAAAAGGAGTAGTTCCGCAAAAAAAGCAAAAAGCTATACTATGATATATACAAAACTCAACCAAGAACACAAGCACACAAAGTGACAAAGAAATAGGGGGAAAGAAATGAGATAAGAAAGTGAAGTTGGTAAGAAACAAAAGTTAAACACTAAACCAAAGGAGTTAAGTCCCCAGCAACGGCGCCAAATTGATGATGTCGTTTTTTCATCAATTAAATTTGTTTGTAGCCAAAGAACACTTATTCACTACACAAAAGATTTAGTGCAGCGGTAAGATGTTCCCGAGTGTCGTTCTCTTGGGACCTAACGTAGCTTTGTTTAGTGCGTAACAATTGTAATCAACCAAGAAGCAAGTTTGTGTGATTAAACCAAGCACTCATGCAAATCAGAAACTATTAAGAGGAAGATAAAATCAAATAGAGAAAGATGTTGGTGGTAGCTTAGTGGACATGACAAACCATGGGTTACAACTTGCTATCATGCTATGAACATTTAAACATACAATAGAGAAGTATTAATTGACCAAAAAGTTGTCACATGCTTTGCATTCGAAAATACGGAATTGGCTACTCCCAATTGTATGGATGATCTAGAAGTATTAAGCGACCATAAGGGTTGTCACTACCTTGTATTCGAAGATTTGTAATTGGCTACTTTAGATCTTACGCAATGGTTCAAAGCACAACAAGCATAATCATAACCCTAGCTATCATGTCCACATTCTACCACTAACAATCGTGAATTTGCTACTCATAACGGATCTTGAAACAAACAACATCATATATGAATAACAATAACAAACATTCATAATCAGAATCAAAATAAGGAGAATTGATACAAGTTATCACCGATTGTTACGAGACGGTGGAATGTCCAAATCTCACGGATCGAGATACAATGAAGATGAAATTGGATGTAATCACGTCTTTCTTGATGATAATCAAGCCTCTAGATAATGGGTCTGAGCTATGGAGCTTCAAAGAGCTCTCCTAAGCAATTACAAAGTGAAAGGAATGAGAAAAAATAACTGAAAATCGAGTTTTAATGCCAAAATCGCGATCTGGATCTGAGTCCAAGCGAAGGGCTTGGCTTCTACCAAGCGCTTAGCTTGGCAAGCGAAGGGCTTGACAGGGGCCAAGCGCTTCGCCTGGAATTCCAGTGAATCTGCCCAGAATTTCCGCCTGACTTTAACTCGCTCTACAGGGTTCATACGATGTTGGATCAGAGCGTGTAATATAGCGTTGGATATCTATTTGAGTTAGCTACGCGTGGAAGTTGGTTTGAGGTCAATACAATGCTGTATGAAAAATTTATGGCCCAAATGGCTAGGCTATGTCAATCATAAACACTTGAACGACTCCAAAACTTCCACCCGAACTTTTGAATTTGCTTCCAAGGTAAGGCTAAGTTCTCAAAAATGTGATTATTGGCTTAACTCGAACTAAGGACACTCACGAAAATTTCCACGGAGATCAAGGAACTTCAACGGGGTCATTTTTCATCCAAAATGCTTCGTTTTTAGCTCCAAAAACACCGTTTCGTACCTAAGTGCCTAAAAATGCAAAAACCACAAAACGTGACACTATTCTACAAAACTAACCAAAAAACAAGACTAAAAGATAGCAAAAGAAGATAAAAAAGACAAGATGAACGCGTCAAAAATACGTTCATCAAACACTCAAGTCCTTCTCTACTCTTTACTACCTATTGATCCGTTCCAAGACTTAAGCTTGAAACAAAAGCTACTTGTGAAGAAGTAGAACATTGAAAGCTAAGAAATTAGTTAAGTGTTCTTTCTTTTAAACAAGAACAAGTCTTGACACCAGAAACAACAAACTTGCTTACTGCAAAGTATTACAAGTTGTGTTTCTTTAGATTACTTGTTATAACTGCAAAGTTATATTCAAGTTATCTCATCCCAAACCTCTCTAACTGATAAAACACCCTTATTCATGCGTGAAATTTAGAGGGAATTAATCAATCATAGTTTTGCTGATTAAGTGTCCCCAGTTTGGTGGAGAACAAGGTTTAGTTCTCTAGTTTAGGTTGGAAACAAGGCAAGTGTGCTTTGGTTTCTGAGAATCATTAGTGATAGGATTTGTAAGGAACATCATATTTTATCATAGTGGATTCAGTCCGAGAAAGGACAAAGTGGATTAGTTGAGAGATTACGCCACTCTCAGATACCACTATAAAAGTGTTTGTGTCATTTACTTTCCTGCACTTAGTTTTCAGCAAGCTACATTGTTTTACACTGTCATTCTGTTTACTTGTTGAAACTAGTTTTCTGACAAAAGCACTTATTGTAAAAGACTTCCGCACATTGTTCTTAAGTACTAGCAAACTCATTACAGAAAATTAATAAGCACTTGCTGAGAAAGTTAAGTACCATCAAACTCATTACTGAAAAGTAATAAGTACTTGCTGAGAAAGTTTTAAACGACAAAAAGTTTGGAAAGACTATTCACCCCCCCCCTCCCCTTTAGTCTTTTCTTGTTATTTAAAGGGACCGGACCAACAAGTGGTATCAGAGCAGGAGGTTCTTTAACATACATCACTGAACCTAGATCCCCTTAGGTGCTTTCCGTAAATCACTTTCACTTGATCAGTTTGGTAGTTATTTCCTGACAGGATGTCTTTAGGAGACGCTCCTTTGCTGAAGCTGGAAAACTATGAGAAATGGCGAAACAACATGATGCTACTGATAGTGTATATGTCCTAGAGACAGTCTTTATTAAAGGCAGACAGCCCTTATTAAGGGCATATATGTACTATTACACAGGTCAACGTAATATAATATATGTTTGTTTGTTTGACTATTGAGTATCGCTTTCATATTTATATTACACCAGGCATACAACATGTCATATCTCTATTCCTGTCTGTATTGATATCAAACATGTCCCCTCGGATAGATGACCGATCATACAGATTGTGGGAGCTATGTGAGTTATCATCTATCCCAAACTCTCCCTAGTCGAGGTTCATCTCGGATGTAGGGGTCTGAATGAACCAGGTGAGACTAGTATGCGTGGAGGTTATACTTGTTAGAGCAAGTGTGAGCCGATCCCACGACCACGGAACGGATTGTTAGACAATCTAGAAACATTCCTATAACTCCGCATAGTTGTTCGAAGCGTGATTACCGAACAACGGAAGTACCCACCAGAAACTCCCATCGATGTATACTCTACACCGAAGTGTCTATGGGAACCGGAAAGTTGTCGAAGTGATGCCAGTCGTCCTTTGGACTTACAGGACATTATCATCACATTTGTTGCCCCATATCCTTAGTGGACCCGTAGATGTCAGCTCTGAATAAGCAGTTGACCCAAGACACGATCCAGGATTATGGCTACATACAAATGGGGGTGATAAGTGATTCTGTGAAGGATTCATCTCTCACGTTCATAGTTGTGATTGGTTAAACCGCTGGCCAGCGTATCAATATTATTATGATAGTCATAATATATATTGGATTCACCAAGCAACTCACTGAAGACGTCCGTGGATGTATTATTGGGATAGACACTTCATCGATCCTAGATGCATTCGAGTCAGTCAGATGAAGGGACGTTACCATCGCCGCGTTGAGCGCAACAGACTTCACAACGAAAGGGTTTTCTTTGAGAAACCTCTCAAACGTCCTCATGTATTAATATTGCAAATGGAACCGTCTAGGAATTCCATGTTGCCTAGTGTAGCACTTGCTTAATACAATGAGGCCCTATGGGTCACACTATGTGGTGATTCAGATTATCCGAATATCCTTGAAAATGGAATCGCAATTAATTTAGAATTAATTGTGATTGATGAATTATAATTGATTTGGAATTAGTTATAATTATTTGTGGCTCAATTAATAATTTGGAATTATTAATGGAATTGATTGATTAATTGTATTTTATGTAAATACAATTAAAGATTATATTTTAGAAATATAATAGAGGTTTGATTTGAAAGGATATGTTAATTTAGAATTAATATATGCACATGGGCAAAATCTACTTGGAGTTTGAATTGTCTTAGAATTATAAGTGGCTCCCAAAATCGGGACCCACCTAACCCCCTTGATGAGCCGCGCGACCAGCAGTAGTATGGGGAGGAGTTCGACTCCTTCCCATATTAGAAGTCAAGGGATAAGTTAGATTTTCCTGATTGAGTTTTAATTTGATTGGGAGTGAATCTAGACTCAAATTGATTTCCTTGTGGAATAAGAATTAGATTCTTATTCCTTTATGAAGTCTAATTGATTCTTCTTTAGGCTTCTATTGACTACTACATATAGTAGACTATTATAGAGCTTTTCATACGATTGATTGAAGATTATTATGAATCATTCTACCTACCAGTTTTCTTAGAGAAAATAAAAAGCTCTCCCACCTCTCTATAGCCGCGCGTGCCACTCCCACCGGAGGAAAATTGCCGCCCCATCTTCTTGGCCACATAAAGAATATCCTAGCATTCTTTCCGATAAACTGTTCATCCGTGGATACCAAGGTTGAGGTTCAAAGAGCTGGAAACTAACTTCTATTGTCTTGTAGATAATCAAAGTATTGCAGATATCTTCGACTTCGAGGAAGGAGACGATTCACCGGACTATTACGAAGAATTCATCGATTGGCATATCGATTCAATACCTATTCTTACTTTTGGAGTATTGTAAGTCTTCTGATTAATGTGTTTATTATATACGTTATATGCATGATCAATTAACCTGCATGTTAAGAAAATTTTTGAAATTCCGCTGCGCACCCTAGGGGTAACTCTGACCATATTTTCTTACAGCTACATCTTGAGGCCATTAGTGATGAGATGGTGATTGTTATAAACGATGGCCCAATCAAGATCACTAAAGTTGAAAGAAACTTTCCTCACATGACCACAAATACTGGTGGAAAGGAAACTGTCTTAGGAGAACCAGTGAACACTATCGTACCAAAACCAAGAGAGGAATGGACTTCAGATGAAGCCAAAAGATTCCGTCTTGATGGCCAAGCAAGAAACATGATTATTCGATCTACTCCAGATACTATACAGTGCAAACTGTGGGGTGCTAAAACTGCTAAGGAAGCTTGGAAAATCACTACAAAAAATCAGAACTTTACCGACGGATAAAATGACGGATTTTATCCGTCGGTAAATAGCGACGGATCGGGCATTATTAGCGACGGATGACGGATAACGAACAAAGTTGACCACTTTGTTCGTCATCCGTCGCTAATAGGTTTTTATCCGTCGGTATCCTAGCGACGGATAAGTTATCCGTCGCTAAATATTAAGAATAAATAAAAAAAATTAAATTACACTTACCGACGGATAAGCTTATCCGTCGGTAAGCTCCATTTATACCGGCCGCGACTGGCAGAACACCATTTCCATCTTCTTCTCCTTTCTTTCTTCTTTCCGTTTTTCACACTTCTCATCTCCATTTCTCCTTCAAAACTTCACCATTTTCATCCATTTTGGTAGCAAATTGAAGCTTATTGCACAAGGAACAAGGAACAACCTTCAATTTGGATTTTTTTTGGTCAATTTGTGCAAAATCAAAGGTATGAACTCTAACCCTTATTTGATTTTTAATTTGGGAATTATCTAATTGTTGGTTAAATTGTCAAATGTATGTTACATAGTAGTTGATACAAGTATATTTTGCTTAAATGTGTAGTTGATTGTTGTTAAATTTGAGTAATGAATCGATTTTGGGATTTTATTAATTTGGGGATTTCTTAAATTATGGAAATGTATGTTAGTATTAAGTAGATATTAGTTGTTATAGTTGAATGTTAGTTTTGGATTATGTTAATTTGGGTTTGTTAATTAAAATCGAGACTTAGATCAATTTAGGGCTTTTTTTAGTTTTGTATTTAATCGAATTTAATGTTCCATAACTAGGTTATGTACTTATATAAGGTTAATTTTGTAGTTGAATACGATAAAATAGAGTAATTTATGAAAATCGAGACTTGTATCTCAATTTGGGGGTTTTGAAATAAAGTGAAAATGGGTTCGAGATGATGATATGATGATGATGTTAGGTTAGAGATGATGTTCATATGGTTGTTGTTGACAATGCTAGGCTAGAGATGATGTTGTTAATGGTTGGTTGATTGGTGATAAGGTTGATGATGTTAGGCTAGAGATGATGTTGTTATATGGTTGATTGGTGATATGGTTGATAATGTTAGGCTAGAGATATGTTCATATGGTGGTTGTTGATGATGCTAGTCTAGAGATGTTGTTGATGGTTGGTAAAATTAAATGAAATGATTATAACATAATAATTAAATGATTATAATGTTAACTTCAAATCTGTATAAGACATATAAATATCCTTAAAACTACATTTCAATTCTAAATATGAATATTGAAAATGTATGAATTTAATAATTAAAGAATTTCAGGTTAGTCATTGTTGAAATGGAGCCCGATCGGTCTTGGATGTATAAACGGACCAAGCATGGGATGATTCGTTCCAGTCGGATTTAGTGGATGATGTAGCACGACGCCCTATACAGGATAAAGATGGGCAGTTTGCCCTGCACGAGGATCATTTTGTAGAGTTAGAGTTGGAGGAACCTTTAATTGGTAATTAATAAATTATGTTGCTATGTCATTTATATGTATATTCCCTTGTGTGTGCATTTACGTTAATTGATAATGCTTTATATTGTACGTGCATATTTCATATCATCATACTAACCTTGATATTGTTTTATTTGCAGATGCCGAAACCTAGGTGCAACTACATTCCACCCGAGTTACGAGTTCCTGGAGCCCCAGGGTACGAGCAGGGTGTAGTTCCACCCATCATTGGATTATCGGAGGGGAGTAGCTCCTCATCGTCAACTAGGAAGAAGAAGTCTAAGTTTGACCCATTTGCGAACCTACCTGCTGATGGTTGCCCATACGAGACGCCGACCCTGGGTGCCATGTATAAGGGGAAGCCTGTTCTGTTCCCTAACGGGAAAGCTGCGTAAGTACACTTTTCTGTTGTTTAGTTTATTGTTTAACTTGTGACATATTACGTATACTTTATTATGCTTATTCATTCTTATTTGTATTTAACAATCATAATAGGTTTTACCCTGCGTCTGCCCATTCGAAGATCGGTGACATCATCAACTCCAGGTTCATCGCTCCAACACCATCTGAGGACCGTTGTGGGGAGAAGTGGTCAAGGCTGCCTGACCATGTCATTGGCTTCTACTTCGATGAGCTGCGGGTATTGTAACAATCTTAAATCTTTAGTAAACGTTGTTTTATTTTTATTCTAAATTTACGTGAGTGGTATGTTAGCCACTATATTTGGGTGATATGTTAGTCACCATGTGTTAGTTGTTTTTTAGGGCAATGTGACTGGTATGTTAGCCACTATATTTGGGTGATATGTTAGTCACCATGTGTTAGTTGTTTTTTTAGGGCAATGTGAGTTGTATGTTAGCCACTATATTTGGGTGATATGTTAGTCACCATGTGTTAGTTGTTTTTTTAGGGCAATGTGAGTGGTATGTTAGCCACTATATTTGGGTGATATGTTAGTCACCATTGTGCTTACGTTGATCTTGTTCTTGTTGTATTGATTGTTGTGTCGTTCTAAATTGGTTGTTTTGGTGGTTAGAAACACTACTACTTGCCAAACGTTCTATTGAAGGAGCTTTGGTTTGTTTTCAACACTGTTGGTGCTCGTTGTTACCGAGACAAGGTCCACGACCTTAAGGAGTCTCGAGTGAGGCCTAGATTCATCCACGAAAGCGAGTGGCCTCTGTGGTTGGCTTACTGGAAGACACAGGATGCCGAGGACCTAGCAGATCAGAACAAGAAGAATCGAGCACGGGCGGACAGAAGCAGCTCCGGTGAAGACGAGGACTATTCGAAGCACCATCTCGGCACACAGTCTCAGGCCACTCGTGACCTCAATGCAGTAAGTTAACTTGTGCTTTACTCCAGTCACTTTCAATATTCTTAAAATTTTATTGTAAACACTGACACTTATTACTTTGCAAAATGAACAGAGGCTCACTGGACAAGGATGCTTGTCGTACTTGACCATGGTGAGAAATGCCAAGTTCAAGAGCGGCAAGTGGACATGCAAGAAAGCCAAGAAACTGAATGTGAGTACATAAATGAGTACTTTGAGTTACTTGTACTGTATTTCTTTTTAAAAAGTTTCTATATGTATTGTAATATATCAACTCATGTATTGCTTAACTGCTTGTAGGAGGAGGTTGAGGCTTTTTACTTGGTTAAGATGCAAGAGAAGGGTGACATACTTACGATGGAGGAAGAGAACGCTGCCTTCCTCGAGGTGAACCCTCCTGGCCCTAAGTGGTCGATCTATGGCTTAGGGAACTTGGGACGTTCTCTTGCAGCTGAATCATTTCAGCGCTCATCCGGTTCTACCTCCAGCACAGATTCTCGATTGGCTGAGGAGATGGCAGCACTTAGGGCCGAGAATGCTAGGATGAAGAGCATTCAGGACACACTTGTGTCTCAGGTATATTCATTTGTATGCTAATATTATGTTGATATGTCATGTAGATGTATAACCACTTGTATGCTCATTTACATTGCTTGCATCTATCTTTCATATTCTTAACTACATCGATCATTACTTGTGTCAGGTGGAGACGCAGAATTTGGTGCTGAAGAAGATTCTGGAGAAGCATCCCATTGGCATGGACCCGTTCGCAGAGGGAGCTGTGTTTCAGACCGGGGAGGGGAGCCCTGGTACGGCGGGGAGTGCGGGTTTGCAAGGCAGTTCTCATGCTCCTTCGGGTTCCAGTGGTCGTCGTCCCTAGATTTCTACATTTTAGTTGGGCATTTGTAGTAAAACTTTCACATTTACATTTGTAGTAAACGTTTTTCTATTTTGAAGAATCGAATTTTATTGAATTTTATTTTCAATTCAAATTTAATGATTTTTAATTTTTAGTACGTAAATTTATATTATTAAACAGGTTGTTGTACAATTATCAAGAAAAATAATAAAAAAATTTTTAAGAAAAAAAAATATACCAACGGATAACTTTATCCGTCGGTAAGTTCCGGTTGACTAAGTCAACCGGTCATACCGACGGATAACGTTATCCGTCGGTAATCGTCACCGACGGCTAAATTTATCCGTCGCTCAGACGAATAAGGGCTGGTCAACGCCCCTATTCGTCAGTCCGTCGGTATTAACCGTCGCTAAATTTAGCGACGAATAAGAAACGACGGTAAAGGCATTACCGACGGATAAAATAGCGACGGGCTATTTATCCGTCGGTAAGTGGTTACCGATCCGTCGGTAAGTACTTACCGACGGATCGGTACCCGGATACCGACGGATACCATCCGTCGGTAAATTATCCAGATCTTGTGGTGAATGGTTCAAGATCTTTGTGCTGGATCTGACAAAACCAAGGAAAACAAACTCGAAGTACTAAAGTTGAAGTTTTGAAAGTTTAAACAAGGTGCCAATGAGTCATTGGAAAACTTGGACTTCAGATTCACAACTCTTGTGAGTGAAATGGCTGCCTTAGGTGTTGGAAACTTCTGTTCAGATTCTGAAAAGGTGAATACAATTATCAGAAGTTTGAATCAAGAATGGATCCACGCAGAACCTCTACTACAATCAAGGAATGCCAAACATCAATCCAATCGAGTTGTTCTCTCATCTTGCTACTGTCAACTATGAGACAAAGCAAAGAGAAAATGTGTTTGCTGAAAAAAATCGCAAAACATTGCTCTTGCTGCCAAGCCGTCATCTTCTGAAAAGAAGAATGATAAAGAGCCTGCTGATGAAATGCTCTTGCAGTGAGAAACATGAAGAAATTCATCAGTAAGGAACTTCAAAGGCGAAAAGCAAAAGAGAAGCTGAAAAAGCATCTTGGTAACATCTACCATAAGTACAAAAATGAAGCTAGCTTGCTAAACAAGCAAGCTCAGCCAACAAACTCCTCTGAAGAACCAGCAGTTGGCAATGATCTTTGCTTTTATTGCAAAAATCCTGGACACTTCTAAGCAAACAGCCCCTTATTGAAAGGGAAATCTGCTGAAAAGAAGAAGAAGTTCAAGAAGGCTTTGATTGCTGAAGAAAAGAAAAAGTTTCAAGCAAAAATCGATGCTCTTTGCATTGAAACAAGTTCTGAAGACAGTGAGGTAGAAAGTTCAGACACTGAAGAAGAGGAAGCTGCTATGGACGTAGAGATAGGCAAAGAAGTATGTGGAATTTCCATGGAAGCCTACCCAGATGTGTAAAACTACGAGTTCTGCCTCATGGCCGATCAGGTAAATTCTCCTACCTCTGACTCTGATTCAGAAAGTGAAGACGACATTGACCTTGATAGAATTCAAGGAGAAATCGAAAGATTTGAGAAAACTCTAAGCAAACAGCAAGAGAAACTACAGAATGCTGAACTTTTGACTAAGCAAACTACTGAAAAGTACGTCGTGCTGAGTGTTGAGTCAGAAAAGAAGGATGCTGAAATATTGCATCTCAAAAAGCTAGTTGCTGAAGCTACTAAGAAAAATGTTCAAATGGCAATAGAATGGGAAGAATATCAGTCCTCAATTCTAAATTTACTTGCTGAAATACAAGAGATGAAAAAGATGAAAGTCAATTTCAAATATTCTGGGAATGCTAGTAACACGCTAACTGAACTAAACTCTTGTCTGAGAGATCCATCTCAGAAAGAAGGTTTAGGTGCTACTTATGAAGGTGATGATGTGATACTCTTGAGTAAAGACAAATCACCAATTACCTTTGTTCGTGCTACTGATAATGGTCAACCAGAACTCTATCAAATTGGTCAATCTAAGGTTGCTGAAAAAAGCAATCAAGTACCTACGGATAAGAAGCCCGCTGTTGCTACTCAAATTAACAAGACTTCAAAAGGAAAACAGGTTGCTGAAAAGCAATCTGTTCAAAAAAAGGATGCTCAAAAGCATTCCGCCAAACAAGTTGCTGAAAAGCAATTTGTTAATTCAAAATGAAAGATTACTAACAAAAGTAATTAGAAGACCTTTGCTAACAAACCTGAATCAAGTAAGGTTGTTGAGACAAAAATTCAGCATACTCCAAAAAGTGGACATGGATACAAAACCAAGCAAAGTCAACTGTTTCATGAGTATAAGCAAAGTCAGCAAAGATACTTTAAAGAGTTGAACAAATCCAAGCCCAAGAGTACTGACAATACTCAAAATGCTAGGACTAGAAGGAACCTTGCTAGAAAAGAACTTACTGAAACGTATGTTCAGCAAAAGGGTCAACCAAACAAGACACCACATCAGAAAATTATTTAATCAGCAATGATCAAAAGTCTTTTGTTTCTAAACCATCTAGTTCCTCAGCAAGTAGAAAACAAGTCAAGATTGAAAAAGTCAAGACTTGGGTTTGCACTGGACGTTTTCTTGAACATGTTAATGGACATCCAATCTTGGATAATTAACTTGTTTGCTCTTGATTGTGCAGACTTCAGCCACGGAGACAAACAATGCAATTTGGCACTTTGACAGTGGCTGCAGAAAGCACATGACGGGCAATAAGAAAAACCTTATAAACTATAGACGGTGGTCTAAAGGTCCAACAATATGGTTCGCTGGTGGAGGCTTTGGTTCTACTAAAGGCTATGGTGATGTGAAGTTAGGGTGCATCACTATTTCAATAGTTCTTAATGTCAAAAATCTTAAGTTTAACCTTTTCAGCATGAGTCAGTTTGCTGACAAAGGTTATTACATCAAAATCAAAAGTGATCAATGTAAACTTATTGACTTTGAGACAAAGAAGGTATCATGGTTGCTAGAAGATCAGGAGGTCTATATACCGTAGATTGGAGTTCAGCAATCATTGAAAAATGCCTTATCTCATAACATGATTGCCTTGTTGAAAAAGCATGGTTATGGCATAAACGAACTAGTCACCTAAACTTCAAGACGCTGAATAAGCTGTCTAAAAAGGCACTTGTAGTTGGATTACCTAAGGTTACTTTTAAGAAGGATGGTGTTTGCACTGCATGTCAGCAAGGTCAGCAACCAAAACTTCTTTCAAGAACAAGGCAGTACCGTGAACTACAAAACCTTTACAACTCTTGCACATGGACTTGTTTGAATCTTCTTCAACAAGCTATGCTGGTAAGGAGTATGGTGGTGGTAGATGATTATTCAAGGTTCAATTGGATAATTTTCATCAAACATAAGTCTGAAACAAGGACGGAAATACCTAATTTGCTGAATAAGCTCGAAGTCATGAAAAATGACAAGGTAAAAATCATCAGAACAGATCATGGTACTGAGTTTGCAAACCAGTACATTACTGAGTATTGCACTTCTAAAGGCATACAACATCAGTTATCCTCAGTGAGGACACCTCAACAAAATGGTGTTGCTGAAAGGAAGAATCGTACCCTTAAGGAAGCAACTAGAACCATGCTTGTTGACACTGAAATAAGTGAAGCTTATTGGGTTGAAGCGATTAATACCGCATGCTATACTCAAAATAGATGTTTGATAACTAAGGAATACAACAAACTCCCTATGAGTTATTTGTTGGAAGACCTCTTAACATCACTCATCTAAGAGTATTTGGTTGCAATTGCTTTGTTCTTAACAATGGTAGAGAATATTTAAGGACATTTCAACCAAAGGCGGATGAAGCGATATTTCTTGGTTACTCCTTACATAGCAAAGCTTATAGAATTTACAACAAAAAGGCACAAAAGATTGAAGAATCAGTGCATGTTGTATTCTATGAAAAGACACAAGGAGTTCCCGCTGAAGAAGAAATATCAAATTGTATGAAGAAACTACTCATACACGAGCAAAGAACTGAATCGAATGCTGAAAATGTCAAATCTATTGAACTTAATGATGATTTTGACAATGACACTCCAACTCCAAGTCATATCAAGATAAATGTAGTTCATGATAAGGAATTTCCGGCTAAAGACGCAGTTGCTCCAGATGTTACTGAAACTATGCAACCCCTTGTGCCTACTAACGAGTTACCTCAAACCAGCAATACTGAACAAGTAGTTGCTGATGAATCTATTTCAGGTTAGACACAACTAGATACCAGTGGTACTGAACAAGTACATGCTGAAGAGTCACATGCTGAAACGCAAACATATCCAGATCCTAAGAGAAGAAAACCTGTTAACAAATGGATTAGAGATCATTCCTCTAAGGATATGATTGGTGATATTGACAAACGCCAAGTGACTAGATCCAAAGTATCTACCAATCAAGAACTTGCTGAAGAAGCAAATGTTGTTGAGGTAGAAGCTTTGTTCTCTTGCTTTGTTTCAAAAATGGAGCCCAAAACCATAGAAGAAGCTTCAAAACATTCTGAATGGATCAAGGCAATGCAAGAAGAACTGGATCAATTTGAATGGAACAAAGTCTGGAAACTTGTACCCCTTGCTGAAGGAAAGAAAGCAATTGGTACAAAGTGGGTGTTCAGAAACAAGCTAAGTGAGTCTGGTGAAGTAACAAGGAACAAAGCACGTTTAGTTGCTCAAGGTTATTGCCAGACTGAAGGATTGGATTATGATGAGTCTTATGCACCAGTTGCAAGATTGGATGCTATTAGACTTTTCTTAGCCTTTGCTGCTCATAATGACTTCTTAGTTTATGAAATGGATGTTAAAAGTGCATTCCTAAATGGTGAACTTGCTGAAGAAGTCTATCTAGAACAACCCCCTGGCTTTGAACTTCCCTCAGAAACCAAGATGGTATATAAGCTTGAGAAAGTTGTATATGGTCTAAAGCAAGCACCTAGAGCTTGGTATGACACCTTAGCTAAGTTCTTGCTAGATAATGGTTTGAAGAAGGGTGAAGTTGATAAACCTTATTTACCATGAATCATGATGGTAAAGTATTCTTAGTCCAGATTTATGTGGATGACATAATTTTTTGTTCTAAGGACAAGCAACTTTGTGATGATTTTGCCAAACTGATGACAAACAAGTTTGAAATGAGCATGATGGGAAAATTGAATTATTTCCTAGGTTTGCAAGTCAAGCAACTCAAGGATGGAATATTCATAAATCAAGCAAAGTATGCTAAGGAAATGCTCATAAAGTTCAGGATCAAAGAGGAAGAGAAACCTGAAAAGATCCCTATCAGTGTTGGTACCAAATTGGGCTATACAAAACATGACAAAAGTGTGGATGAACACAAGTACAGGAAGCTCATTGGTTCCTTGTTGTATTTAACAACAAGTAGGCCTGACATCCAGTATGTTGTTTGTGTGTGTACAAGATTTCAATCTGATCCTAGAGAATCATACTACAAGAAAGCACTCAAAATACTGAAATATGTCAAAGGCACAATCAATGTTGGATTATGGTATCCAAAAGATTCTGGATTAGAATTGGTCGGTTATTCAGATGCTGACCATGGTGGATCAACCCTTGATCGAAAAAGTACCTTTGGAACTTCTCAGTTTCTAGGTACAAGATTAATTTCATGGTTTTGCAAGAAGCAAACATGTGTGGCCAATTCATCCACTGAATCTGAATACATTACGGCTGGTTGTTGTACTGCTCAAATCCTATGGATTCAACAACAACTAAGAGATTATGGTATTTCTGCAAAGAAAAGACAAATCTTTTGTGATAATACAAGTGCTATTGCTATCACGCAAAATCCTAAGTTTCACTCAAGGACAAAGCACATTGATATTAGACACCATTTCATTAGAGATCATGTGGAAAAAGGAGATATTGAGATTGTAAAGATAGGTACTGATGATCAACTTGCTGACATCTTTACAAAGCGCCTTCCAGAAAATAGGTTCGCAATGCTAAGGTATAACCTTGGATTGATTGAACTACCTCCAATAAAAAGGATACATTCGATTGGATTGCTGAAATGGGTATTCAGCAAAGCCAACAGTTGCCGAAAGATTTAATTATCCTTTGAAAGTCCCCTTTCGTTTGGTTCTACTAAGATATGGTTGAACACAAAGTGTTTGCTGAAACAGGCATTTGTTAGGAAACTTGATCACTTGCTGAGACGGGAACTCAGTAAGAAAAACCTCTGGAATACTGAAACGGGTATTCAGATAGTCAAGGATACTGAAACAGGTATTCAAGTATCAAAGATGCATGCTGAGACGGGAACTCAGTAAAGAGCCTATGTGTTTTTACTAAAAATCTTACCTTAATATCTTATAAGAAAAAGAATTTACTGAGACGGGAACTCAGAAACTCTTTTGGCCTTAAAGAACATAGATATAAAATTAAGGGGAAACTTTTAGCAAGTACAAGGCTTGATTACTGAACAAGTAAGTGCTAAAGTCAGAAAGTTCAATCTTCGATGAAAATATTCTCTTTTGCTTCAGCAAGCTATTGTTTAACTGAAGTAATGGAGAAAATCCCTTGATTAAAGGTAAAATATTGTGACGTTAATCTTGGCACAGATACACTCGATAATAATCATGACATGAAACTCAATCGTGGCCATTGATTAAAGTCAGTTGTTGATCCAAAAGACAAACTTCAAGGGTCTCTAAGTCCTCCAAAGCAGACAGTGCTGGAAAAGTCACTACTGCTGCTCCGGCTGGAACTCCGGTACAAACTCCGGCGGTGAAAATCGTTCTTTCACACGACAGAATTGGTCAAAGACCCATGCCTCCTGCATTTCTAAATGCTGAAAAGTGTGAACAGATGATGCAGTGGGGAGGCTTTTCGAAAGAGAAATACATTCGACACTTCTATGAAGACGAATTGGCGGATGAAAACCTTGAAGCCTTGATGTACATAAACCAACAAGGTTTACTTCCATTTATCACTGCTCATCCGAAAAAGGTGAGTGTGGTGGATACAATTGAGTTCTACAACAATGTTGAGATCCAATAAGTAACAGATGACCATGGAGTCACTGAAAAAGTGATTTCAACTATTGTTCAAGGAACACAAGTCATCCTGAAATAGATTGATTTAGCTACTGTTGGTGTTAAAATATGTCCAGTCTGCATGTACGAACTGGAGCGGTCTAATAGCGCGACGTGGCATCAAGGCCCGTCCCTCAAATGGCGCGACCACACACGAGTATGCTACTAGAGTGTGGCTCGACCAACGTATGGTCCGACCATCACTGTGAGGCCGACCCTCAAAATAAGCTCACTACAAGGACAAGGCAGATAGGGGGCTCGAGGAGCATCTCTAGGGCTCGAGGAGGACCGTACGTCAAGGTGACACCCTCCTAAAATGACTAGGCAGAGCACTACTCGGACTGTGGAATGCGAGGAACGCACGAGGACCCCGGCCGACCACCCCTGGTCGGTCCTTGGGGGGGCCGCCTTCCAGAATCTTCCATAAGACCCGAAAGGTCAATAATTCCCTCCTAACCCTAGTCAAGGTGATTGGGTCAAAGTCCATGGACCTCCTTAATGGGCTTGGGCCAAAGGAGGCCTCTATCTCAGTCGGACACTTGTCACGATCCTACATAAAGTGACAATAAAATACTACAAGTATATAAAGGGACTCATTCATTATCCCTAGGTAAGCAATAATAGCTCTCACCTACTACTCACCTACTTACAATATTTCTCTCACTGGGGAAGTCTTCAACTCCCTACACATAAAGTCGTCACTCCGGCCTGATATCTTACAGACCGGGTAAGAGACACTAACCCCCCTCTCCAGTCTCTTTCAGGTACGAGGACGCTACGTGAAGAACAATTGATATTATCAGAGGAAGACTACACAGAGAGGACCTAAGTAGTTTCCTTCGACGGATTAGTACGAATGTTGGTCCCTTTAAAAAACAAGAAAAGACTAGAGGGGGGGGGGTCAATAGTCTTTTCAAACTTTCGTCGTTTAAAAACGTTCTCACCAAGAGCTTATTACTTTTCAGTAATGAGTTTGCTGATACTTAACTTTCTCAGCAAGCACTAGTTACTTATCAGTAACGAGTTTTACTGGTACTTTAAAAACAGAGTGCGGAAGTCTTTATACTATAAGTGCTTTTCAGTAAGTGCTAGTTTCAGCAAGTGAGCAAAGTGACATTGTACAGATAGATAAGCTTGCTGAAAACTAAATGCAGTAAAGTAAATCACACAAACACTTTTATAGTGGTATCTGAGAGTGGTGTAATCTCTCAACTAATCCACTTTATCCTTTCTAAGACTGAATCCACTAAGATAAGTTTGAGGTTCCTTACAACACCTATCTAGAACGATTCTTCAGAAACCAAAGCACACTTGCTTCGTTTCCAACCTAACTAGAGAACGAAACCTCATTCTCCACCAAACTTGGGACTTATAATCAGCAACACTATGCTTGATTAATTCCCCCTGAAATTCACGCCTAAAAAAGGGTGTTTATCAGTTAGAGAGGTTTGGGATGAGATAACTTGAGTATAACTTATTCAGCTATAGCAAGTAATCTAAGAAACAAAACTTGGAATACTTTGCAGTAAACAAGTTAAGTTGTTTTTGGTGTCAAGACTTGTTCTTGTTCGAAAGAAAGGACACTTAACTAATTTTTTAGCCGTGAATGTTCTACTTCTTCACAAGTAGCTTTTGTTTCAAGCTTTAAGTCTTGGAACGGATCAATTTGGCCTTTTGCACCGAACGGGCTTCGGCAGGACAATAGGCAGTAAAGAGTGTGAAAGATAAGTGTTTAAGCACAAGTGAGAGTTTGATCACGTTGTTGACACATTTCAACTCTTTGCCGGATGACCTCTATTTATAGTGAATCAAGGGATCCGTATGTATTTCAAATTCTAAGGTTTTGTTCCTTAAGATATCACTATCTTGCTTTTATACTTTCATCAACGTCCTTTATTTGTCTTCTAGTCTTCATGTTCTTCGCATGCTTACTTTTGCATTTAATGTTCATTTGAATAAAATTCAAATGTGAACGTTGGAGCGTAAATGCAAGTACTTTCAGCAAGGAGGTCACATATGTATTTCAGCAAGCGGTCAGTCTCAGTTTCAGCAAGCACAACCTACTCTGACATATAGATTTTCACTTATGCAAGTTGTTACTGAAATTTCCACTTTCTGAGCAACATGTGCCTTTGTAGATACCATCTTCAGAAATCTTCTTAAGTCTTCAGTCTTCGAATTCTTCAAGTTTCTGAACGGTTCTAGTGCTTCAATAGTTCATTTGTAAAAATAAAGTACATCATCATCAAACTAAAGCACCTAACTAGTACCTACACTAAGTCTTCCGCAAACTTTCATCTTTTACAATATCCTTAAAATTCTAAATTCCTATGGACCTTAAGAGTACTAGTTACTGGACTTTCCTTAATTTAGCATGGTTAATTGCTCATCAAAATTTACAAGTTTCCTAACAAATTTCCCCCTTGTTGATGTTAGCAATCCATGGCTAAATTAATTGTTACCCTTTTAGAGGTTTCGGATGTTGAATAAATGAGTTGAATAATGCAAGCTTACTTGACTAATAAAACAGTAAACATAAGTAGTTCTGATTTCCGGATCATGCTTTCAAAGTGAAAAAATTGCATAATCAAAAACTAATAAGAGTCAAAAGCTTATTGTTGATAGTTATCTTTCAGTAAGTTTACAGGAAAGTTCAGAGATAACTACAAAAATCAGCAAACAAAAACAAACAAAGCTTTTACAAGGGACTTAAGCTATTCCAGCAGAAGATTTCCTCAGAAACTCCCTTACACTCTTCTCAGCAAGCGCGAAGAATTCAACACAGTCCTTCTCGTAATCTTCAAGTAGCTTACGGACTTCAAGTTGAATAATCCTTGCATTCTTGCAGGCAGTATAATGATGGTTTTCACCATTCATTTCTTTGTAGTGCAGTACCCACAACTGCATGCCCCAATTGCTGGCATGGAGAAGTTGTGTATCTGAAATTTCCTTGTTAGCATGAATCTTTCTTAACCAGAAAAGATCTTCTTCTTGATCCTTGGCAGTGAGATAAAAATACTCATAAGGAATCAAGCCATATTTCTTCTTGGACTTCTTGGTTAAAGAATCACTGTAGTAAGCAACATCAATCGACTTGATTAAATCAGGCTCTTGCTTCATTAACTTGCTGATTGAAGTTCTTCTTACTTAGACTTCCAGATTCAGCCATTTTGCAACAATGTTTCTTGGGTAGGGAGGAGGATCCCTTTCTTTTCTTTGCACTTTTAATTCAATCCAAGTGTACATATGATTCAGCATAGCAGTTGGAAAGAAATCATTTACCAATAAATCTTCCAGCTTTATGACCCAGCAACCATGTAGGTTTCTGATCACATTTTGAGTTGATTCCTCATTGCTGGTTTTTGTGTATTCAATGCCAGAACCAATTGCAATGCTGGCAAGCCTCCTTTCTTCCTGTCTTTGCCTCTTCTTCTTGACTTATATTTTTTTGATCTCTTGCTGAAGATCTTGAGTCAGAAGAGAAGTGTTTGGAATGGCCAGAAGGAGTTAAGGCTGTAATTGGTCTAGCTCTTATTGCTTGAGCTATTGTTTGGTCATCATCATTATCATCATCTTCATTCAGATCTTGATGACTTTCAGTGTGACAGTATTCTTGAGTTTCAGCAGATGTTCTTCTCCTTTTTGGATTTGCTGAATTTCTCTCAGAATCTGTTTCAGCTCGTTTCTTTGAACTTTGCTCTCTTTCAGCAAGAGGTTCTCTAGGAGGTGGACCAGGAAGTATCAATGGCGCTTCACCAGGGGTTTTCTTTGCTCTTGAAGATTTTCTTTGTTTATCTTCCCCATTAGACATGGATTGCATCATTGGGGGTTGAATGTGCAGAGAGAAAAACTCATTGCAATTTTCAGAAAGAGTACTTAGGGTATTGTACTTGAGAATTATTCCTTGCTAATCAGCAGTCAGCTTGGACAGTTCTTCTTTAATACTCACCAAGTTCTCCTCATGTCTGCGCTCATTGTCGACTTTTTCTTCAATGTAAGCCTGAGCCTTTTTCAATGCAGTTTTAGCCATTGAGTGCTTGACTGACATCTTTTTCATAGCTTTAGTGGTGTAGACTTATGTCTTTCTGAGCTATGGTAAGACAAGTAGTGCGTTTCACCACAGTAGCCAGTATCTTGCCAATGTCAAGCGGACTCTCAGTATGCAATGCATCATCCTCTTCTTGGCATGCTTTGTGAACAACCATAAGTGCCTTAATTATTGGAGTAAAATCCTCAATATTAGGGAACGGCACCAGAGAGGGAGTGAGTGAATGAGTTTTGATCTCAGTAGCGAATTGATCATCATTTCTCAGCAAACGACTTCTTTCAGCATCTCCTTCATCATTTTCGAGAGATGGAGGAGGAATTGCAACCTCTGTGGGTTCAATTTTCTTTGTCAATTCTTCTTCATTTGACGAGAAATTGAATAGATCTTCTTCGTCATCAGATTCATCAAGGCCAGCAACCTTGGTTCCTAAATCTTTAGCTTCAATCACTTGTGGTTGAGTGGTTGTTGAGGGCAACTCTTTTGACTCAACAACTAGAGTTTCACCAGCAGTAAGTGGAAGGGAGGGGACTTCCGTGTTCTTCACTCTTGAAGATTGAGCAATGTCTAGATTCTGCGTATGTCTAGCATGAATCTGTAGACTATTTTGGAGTGCTCTTTGATAATCTTCATCCATATCTTCATCATCAAGGTTTGGATCAGTGACCTTGGCATCGAGTAAAGGTAGCTCGACATCAGAAAGCTTGTTTTTGCCTGAGTGCATTTCAGCACGGTTTCTGGCGTACTCTTCTTTAGTTTCAGCAACTTGTTCAGTTGCTTGAGTACTTGTCTCAGCAGAAGCAGGAGTGGATTCTTGATGCTGTCAGCTTAACTCCACCAGCATCAGGACTAGGACCTTGATTATCATCATCATCATCCTTTTTGTCCTTGGAATATTTTCCTTCATCATCATCACTGGTATCGTTTGGGATATTTTCATCCTCTTCTTCTTCATCATCGTTCGTTAGTATAACTAACTCGAGATGTTTGTACATAGCAACGCTAGTAACTTCCCCTTGCTCTTTGATTTTGTGGGGATCAGCCACCACGGGTACAAAAGAACCCTTGAGCATCAAAGCTTGTTCAGGTGGAGAGGCATTCTTGAATTTAGCTTTCATATTTTCTCTGTTTAGAGAAATCAGACTTGAGCTCATTAACTGAGAATATGTCAGCTCTTCTGGAAGTATAGAATGTACAAAGGTCTCGAGTCTCAGTAAATAGATTCTCTTTTTCTCGTTGGACATATGAAGGTGAAGATCAGAGAAATCCATCCTTCTGTACCGTTGTCAGTTGTTGACAGATTTAGCAACTCTGGTCAAGGTATTCTTTTTGAAGTTCAAGTAAAGTTCTTCTGAACGTACTTCCAAATCTTCAGTGATGTGAACCACTTCAGTGGTCTCTTTTTGAGCCTGAAAAAGAATAAAATTAAATTCAGGAAGGTTTTGGAAAATAGTTTTAGAGTCTAAAACTGGAACATGATTTACCTGCTGAAGTTCAGCAAGCTCATGTTGCACACTTTGTTGTGCTGGAACTATTTCCATTGCTTCAAGAGCTTGATCAGCATCCTTGAATTGTTCATCCTGAAATAATTTTAAGTTAGATACAAGTACTAAGTTGTCAAACTTAGTAGATTTACCAAAAACTTCATCTACCTGCTGAACAGGAGTTGTTGATTCTGGTGCAGAAGTTTCAGCGATCTTCTGACTTGTATCTTGAGAAGTCTGTAAGGAAACAATGATATTAGCAAAAGATAGAGTTTCAGATAGTGAAGTTTTGCTTATGTCTGAGATAACTACCTACTGAAGAAGGGCAGGTGGTGACTCAGTCCTTTCAGCAATGACAACATCTTCATTATCTGGGACTTGTTCTTCAGCAGACTTCTTTTCTTGCTCTATTTGAGAAGGCTCTGAAGATTCAGCAATCTCCCTTGTCTCTGAATTGACAAGTTGAGCAGAGACATCTTGACCTTTAAGTTCACTGCTTGTCATGAACAGGTCTACTGACTTGTTGGAGGTGTCATCAATCTCCAATTCCATTTGCTGGCTTATGTCTGTTAGCACCAGTTGGACTTTGTCAATAGACGTAATTGGTGAACTTGGTCTAATATTCTCAGCATCACGAGATGTATCGTCGAATACTATCTCTTGTGGTGTTTCAGCAACCTCTAGGACTTGAACCATTGCAGTCTCAGCAACTGGTTCTTCAGCAATTGCAGCTTCAACAACTTGATGAGTTGCATGTTCAGCAACCATCTTTTCACCAGCAATGTCAGCAAGTGCTGCTCTTCTCAGATCAACAACAATATCACTTGCTGGTTCCAGAGTGTTGTCATCAAGATTATCTACAATATCACTTGTTGGTTCCAGAGTGTTTTCATTTTCACTGCCTTGTGGTCTATTATCAGCAGATGTATCAACGTTGGGTTGATTGTTGAAGGCTTCTGCAAACACTTCAACATTGTTGAAGGCTTCTGCAAACACTTCAACAACATCTACTGGAGTGGCTTGTGTTTCAGCAACCACTGGAGCATCATCAGAAAGATCATGGACAATTGGAACGGACTTACGTGCTGTTGTTTTCTTTTTTGGGTAAGTCTTTGTCCGTTTCTTCTTGGGAATGGGGTCAGCTGATGACGCTGCAGTTTGAGTGTCATCATCAGCTTTCCTCTTTTTCTTCTTAGATTTTTCACTGGGTGCATTGGTTTCAGCAACCGCAACGGCTCCAGCAGCAACATTTGAAGCTGTTGCATTCAGAGCAACGACTGTTGTACACTTACCTTGTTGATCAACATTTGCAGTTGTTGCATTCATGGACTGATTTTCAGTCTCAGCAACATTTGCAGCTGTTGTATACCTGTCTTGCTGACCAACACTGACAACATTTGCAGATGTTGTCTTCTTTGACTTCTTGTCAGCAAGCTTAGGTCCATTCTGCTTGTAGAAGGCTCTTCCCACATTGCATACTGATTTCTTAATCGGCAATGGGTTTCTCAGCTGAATCTTGAAGTGTTCAAGGATGTAGCATTTTTTCAATTCATACATCACTGGAAAGGTAGGTGAGACTGTAGTGACTTCAACCTTTACCTTGAACTTAGTAACACAATCAACAAGTCTGTTGAAAATGTACTTAGCCTAGTTGAGCTCTGTTTTGTTCTCATGGATATGCATCAGCAATGGCCACCTTCTCAAGCCAACTTGGTCTATTCCTCCAATTTGGGAGTCTAACACTTTGATTAGTAGTAGAGCTACTAGACCAAGCGAATGGCAGAGATGCTTCCTCTTTACGTGCTTTGAGGTCCAAGTCACGGGAGCAATCTCTCCTTTCTTCATCTTTTCATTTCTGACATCACTGTAGAAGGCTTCAATTTCTTCATCAATGCCAGTGATGTCATCTTCAGTTCCAGTAGTTGGAATCTGAAAGATGTTGGCTAAATCAATCCATTTCAGGATGATTTGCACACCTTGAACTGAGGTAGAAATCACTTTTTCAGTGACTCCTTGTCCATCAGTGAGGGTTTGGATTTCTGCATTGTTGTAGAATTCCATTGTATCTAACATGCTCAATTTCTCAGTGCGAGCAGTTATGAAGAAAAGAAGGCCTTGTTGATTTATCAAATTCAACGCCTCTTCATTTTCCTCATCCAATTCTTGTTCATGCAAGTATCTAATATACTTCTCCTTGGCAAATCCACCCCACTACATCCTCTGTTCACACTTTCTTTTTGACCGGAGGTACAGTGAATTCAGGGCACAAGCTATAAAATTTGCAGAGAAAGGAAATGTGAGTTAAACAATTTTGTCTTTCTCTAACTCTTTATTTATATAGTATCTCTGTTCTGTGAGAAGCTCAACGGTTTTGAGTTCTCAGCAAGGGTAAAACAGAGATTCATCAGTGTTAGTGGAGCCTTTGCAATAAATGCGTAGTGGTCCACTAACAAAAACCGTCAGAGCACACTTTCTCTTTGTAATATCAACTGTTAGATTAAAAACTGCTTTAAATCAATGGCCACGATTGTATTTCATGTCATGATTAACAGCGAGTATATATGTGCCACGATTAATGTCACAAGTTGATTTTACCTTGATTCACGGGATTTGATCCTTTTTACCCCAGCGCTAATTGTTTGCTGAAGTAAATGAGAATCTTTTCAGCGATTTTGGACAATTTGACTTTGGCACTTACCTTTTTAGGTAACAAGCCTTGTATTCGCTGAAAAATTTCCCCTTAATCAAATATCTCATATTTCTTTAAGTTAAAAGACATTTCTGAGTTCCCGTCTCAGCAAATTCTTTTTATATTGAGATATCCTTAGGTAAAATTCGAGAAGTGTTCTTGCTCTTTGCTGAGTTCCCATCTCAGGTTTTTCCTTTGATACTTGAATACCTGTTTCAGTATCTTTGATTGTCTGAATGCCCGTTTCAGCAATCTTTAAAGTTTTTCTCTTGCTGAGTGCCCGTCTCAGCAAGTGATCAAGTTTCCTAAAAAATACCCGTTTTGAAGGAATTACTTGCTGAATGCCTGTTTCAGCAATCATGTAGTGAACTATCATTTCCTTTAGAAAAAATCAGTGGAAGGGACTTTACATGTAAGCATACTTTGGCTTGTTGAATGCCTATTTCAGTAATCAGCCAAATGTATCCCTTACTATTGAGGTAGTTCAATCAATCCAAGGTTATACCTTCGCATTGCGAACCTATTATCTGGTAGGGGCTTGGTAAATATGTCAGCAAGTTGATAGCAATAACACTTGTATTATCACAAAAGATTGGTGTTTTCTTTGCAGAAATACCATAATCTCTTAATTGTTGTTGAATCCATAGGATTTGAGTTGTGAAACAACCAGCCGCAATGTACTCACAATTTATTAGGCTCTACTTCCATCCAGAACCCAAATAGGACATCAAGGAAAAGTTCACCAAAACCCGGCTTCAGTAGATGAATTGGCAACACAGGTTTGCTTCTTGCTGAACCATGATATTAATCTAGTACCTAGAAACTAACAAGTTCCAGAAGTACTTTTTCTATCAAGAGTTGATCCTCCATGATCAGCATCAGAATAACCAACCAATTCCAATCCAGAATCTTTAGGATACCTTAATCCAACATTGACTGTACCTTTGACATATTTCAGTATCTTAAGTGCCTTTTTGTAGTGTGATTCTCTTGGATCAGATTGGAATCTTGCACACACACAAACAGCATACTGAATGTTAGGTCTACTTGTTGTTAAATACAGCAAGGAACCAATGAGCTTCCTATACTTGTGTTCTTCAACACACTTATCTTCTTTAGTATAGCCCAATTTGGTACCAACACTCATAGGGATCTTTTCAGGTTTTTCTTCCTCATTGATCCTAAACTTTATGAGCATTTCCTTTGCATACTTTGCTTGATTTATGAATATTCCATCTTTGAGTTGCTTGACTTGCAATCCTAGGAAATAATTCAATTTACCCATCATACTCATTTCAAACTTGTTTGTCATCCACATAAATCTGAACTAAGAGTATTTTACCATCATGGTTCATGGTAAATAAAGTTTTATCAACATCACCTTTCTTGAAACCATTGTCCAGCAAGAACTTAGTTAAGGTATCATACCAAGCTCTTGGTGCTTGCTTTAGACCATATACAACTTTCTGAAGCTTGTATACCATTTTGGTTTCTGAGGGAAGTTCAAAGCCAGGGGGTTGTTCCAAGTAGACTTCTTCAGCAAGTTCACCATTTAGGAATGCACTTTTAACATCCATTTGATAAACAATGAAGTCATTGTGAGCAGCAAAGGCCAAGAAAAGTCTAATTGCATCCAATCATGCAACTGGTGCATAAGACTCATCATAGTCCAATCCTTCAGTCTGACAGTAACCTTGAGCAACTAATCGTGCTTTGTTCCTTGTTACTTCACCAGACTCACTCAGCTTGTTTCTGAACACCCACTTTGTACCAATTGCTTTCTTGCCTTCAGCAAGGGGTACAAGTTTCCAGACTTTGTTCCTTTCAAATTGATCCAGTTCTTCTTGCATTGCCTTGATCCATTCTTAATGCTTTAAAGCTTCTTCTATGGTCTTGGGTTCAATTTCTGAAACAAAGTAAGAGAACAAAGCTTCTACTTCTATGACATTTGCTTCTTCAGCAAGTTCATGATTAGTAGATACTTTGGATCTAGTCACATGGCGTTTGTCAATATCGCCAATCATATCCGTAGAGGGATGATCTCTAATCCATTTATTAACAGGTTTTCTATTCTTTGGATCTTGATAAGTTTGCTCATCAGCATGTGACTCTTCAGTATGTACTTGCTCAGTACTACTGGTATTTTTTTGTGTCTTTGCTGAGATTGGTTCATCAGCAACTGCTTGTTCAACATTTCTAGTTTGTGGTAACTCGTCAGCAGACACAGGAAATTGCACAGTCTCAGCAACATCCGGAGCAACTGCATCTTTTGCTGGAAATTCTTTGTCATGAACTATATTTATCTTGGCATGACTCGGGGGAGGAGAGTCATTGTCAGAATCATCATTTAGTTCAATTGACTTGACTTGCCTAGCATTAGATTCAGTTCTTTGCTCGTGTATGAGTAAATTCTTCATACAATCTGATATTTCTTCTTCAGCAGGCACTCCTTGTGACTTTTCATAGAATACAACATGCACTGATTCTTCGATCTTTTGTGCCTTTTTGTTGTAAACTCTATAAGCTTTACTATGCAAGGAGTAACCAAGAAATATCGCTTCGTCTGCCTTTGGTTGAAATGTTCTTAAGTATTCTCTACCATTGTTAAGAACAAAACACTTACAACTAAATACTCTTAGATGGGTGATGTTAGAAGGTCTTCCAACAAATAACTCATAGGGAGTTTTGTTGTATTCCTTAGTAATCAGACATCTATTTTGAGTATAGCAGGCGATATTAATCGCTTCAACCCAGTAAGCTTCACTTATTTTAGTGTCAGCAAGCATTGTTCTTGCAGCTTCTTTTAGGTTGCGATTCTTCCTTTCAGCAACACCACTTTGTTGTGGTGTCCTTACTGAGGATAACTGATGTTGTATGCGTTTGAAGTGCAATACTCAGTTATGTACTGGTTCACAAACTCAGTACCATGGTCTGTTCTTATGACTTTTACCTTGTCATTTTTCATGAATTCAAGCTTATTCAACAAGTTAGGTATTTCAATCCTTGTTTCAGACTTGTGCTTGATATATACTACCGAAGTGAATCTTGAATAGTCATCTACCACCACCAGACCATACTTCATACCAACATAGATTGTTGAAGAAGATTCAAACAAGTCCATGTGCAAGAGTTGTAAATGTTTTGTAGTTGACGGTACTTGATGATCGTCGAATTTGTCAGACTCGATTAATCAAATAAATTTGTTATTTAGCCAAAGGTAATTCACAACTACAACGAAAACCGTAGTGTAGCAGTAGAATAACCTCGAGTGTCGATCTCTAAGGACTATAACTAGCTTTATCTAATCTAATTTAGAATATAAAACAGCAGACGGTTTAGCAAAGGTTTTTCTTAACAGATAATGGAGATCGGTGATAGTATGGTCCTTCAAAGCATAACGGGTTAATAATCATGCATAAATTCCTCGGTTTTGCATGGAGATCTTTGAACAATGAATTGTCCAGTTGTAATTATCAAACACTACGAAAATATGGATTTAGATAGGTCAAAGACCAATGAATTGTCCAATTGTGTGCAATAATTAATCAGTAATACGAAGATAGAGATTTAGATAGATAAAAGAAATAAAGCAATAACACGGAGTATAATGCGCGATATAGCCATTAGCATAATTATTAACCCTTCGCTAAGAATTCACATACTATCACCAACGAGAAGTTTAGCTACTCATCGTTGTGATGCGATCAACAGAAATCATAGAAGAAAACATGTTGAAAGATATATAAAAATAAGTAGAAAAACTGTAAGATACAATGTTACCGAAGGTTGTCAATCTCCGAAGAATCGCGATCTTACAAGCTCCAAATTGCTAAGAAAAAGTATCTCCTAAGCTATGAACCCCCAGAACAGGCTCTGGGAAGTTCCTACCTAAAACTACAAAGAAAGGTGAGAGAAAAGTTCTGGAAAAGTATGAAAAACGGAGAAAAACCTAGCAACTATATATAGGCTACGAATTGTGTGGGGCGAAGGGCCCCACACACCGGGCGACTCGCCTGGTGTGGGGCGATTCGCCCCACATCCAGGCGATTCGCCCGGGAGTAAAACTCGGCCAGATACGCATTTTTGACGCGTTTTAGGATTTCTTCCCCTTTTCGGACTCGGTTTTTGACTTCTAGTGGCCTTCTAACCTCCAGATTCGACCCCTAGACTTCAAACCCTATCCGGAAACCTTCAGATACTCCAATTAGGCTTCTGGAACACCAATTCCTTGTCTACTTCAATATAATTGCCCGGAAAACCTCGTTTTTCAACCAAAACCTGTAAAATAAAAAACTAAAGGGAAACCTGACACTATTCTAATAAAATGCACTAAAATATAGCTAAATTAACATAGAGGATAGCTAAAATAGGTGAAAAAGACTCAAATGGAAGTGTAAAATACACATTCATTAGTACTGCCTTGTTCTTAAAAGAAGATTTGGTTTGCTTTCCTTGCTGACATGCATTGCAAACACCATCCTTCTTGAAAGTAACCTTAGGTAATCCAACTACAAGTGCCTTTTTAGACATCTTATTCAGCGTCTTGAAGTTTAGGTGACTTGTTCGTTTATGCCATAATCATGCTTTTTCAGCAAGGCAATCATGATCAGAGACAAGGCATTTTTCAACGATTGTTGAGGACCAATCTACAGTGTACAAACCTCCTGATCTTCTAGCAATCATAATAACCTTCTTTGTCTCAAAGTATATAAGTTTACACTCATCACTTTTGATTTTGATGAAGTATCCTTTATCAGCGAATTGAGTCATGCGGAAAAGGTTAAACTTAAGATTTTTGACATAAAGAACTCCCGAAATGGTAATGCATCCTAACTTCACGTCACCATAACCTTTTGTAGAACCAAAGCCTCCACCAGCAAACCTTATAGTTGGACCTTTAGACCACCGTCTATAGTTTATAAGGTTTTTCTTGTTGCCCGTCATGTGCTTTCCACAACCACTGTCAAAGTGCCAGATTGCATTGTTTGTCTTTGTGGCTAAAGTCTGCACAATCAAGAGCAAACAAGTTAATTATCCAATATTGGATGTCCATTAACATGTTCAAGGATGCGTCCAGTGGAAACCCAAGTCTTAAGTTTTTCAACTTTGACTTGCTTTCTACTTGCTGAGGAAACCCAAGGAGGTTTTGAGCCGAAAGACTTTTGATTTGTGCTGATCAAATCCACTTTCTGATGTGGTGTCTTACTCGGTTGACCTTTTTGCTGAACAAACTTTTCAGTAATTTCTTTTCAGACAAGGTTCCTTCTAGTCCTAGCATTTTGAGTTTTGTCAAAACTCTTAGGCTTGGTTTATTCATCTCTTTGAAGTATCTTTGCTGACTTTGCTTATACTCATGAAAACGTTGACTTTGCTTGGTTTTGAAATCGAGTCCACTTTTTTGGAGAATGCTGAGCTTTTATCTCAGCAACCTTACTTGATTCAGGTTTTTCAGCAAAGGTCTTCTGATTACTTTTAGTGATCTTGCCTTTTGACTTAACAAGTTGCTTTTCAGCAACTTGTTTGGCGGAATGCTTTACATCATCTTTTTTCTTAACAGTTTGCTTTTCAGCAACCTGTTTACCTTTTAAAGTCTTGTTACTTTGAGTAGCAACAGAGGGCTTTACGGTCGTAGGTACTTGATTGCATTTTTCAGCAACCTTAGATTGACCAATCTGATAGAGTTCTGGTTGACCACTATCAGTTGCGCGTACAAAGGTAATTGGTGATTTGTCTTTACTCAAGATTATTGCGTCATCACCTTCATACGTTGCACCTAAACCTTCTTTCTGAGATGGACCTCTCAGATAAGAGTTTAGTTCAGTCAGCGTATTACTTGCATCAACATAGGATTTGAAATTGATTTTCATCTTTTTCATTTCTTGTATTTCAGCAAGTAACTTTAGAATTGAGGACTGATACTCTTCCAATTCTATTGCCATTTGAGAATTCTTCTTTGTAGCTTTAGTAATCAACTTCTTGAGATGCAATATTTCAGCATCCTTCTTTTCTGACTCTTCTTTCAGCAAGACGTACTTTTCAGTAGTTTGCTTGATCAGAGTTTCAACATTCTGTAGTTCTCTTGCTGTTTGCTCAGAGTTTTCTCAAATCTTTCGATTTCTCCTTGAATTCTATCAAGGTCAATATCATCTTCACTTTCTGAGTCAAAGTCAGAGGTAGGACTGTTTACCTGACTGGCCATGAGGCAGAATTCGTAGTTTGACACATCTGGATAAGCTTCCATAGCTATTCCACAAACTTCCTTGCCAATCTCTACGTCAAGCATTTTCATCAGCTTCAGTGTCTGAGCTTTCTACCTCACTGTCTACGGAGCTGGTATCAATGCACAACGCATCGATTTTGCTTGAAGCTTCTGTTTTTCTTCAGCAATAAAAGCCCTTTTGAACTTCTTCTTCTTTTCAGCAGATTTACCTTTCAGCAAAGGACAATTTGCTTTGAAGTGACCAGGCTTTTTGCAGTAAAAGCAGAGATCATTGCCAACTGCTGGTTCTTCAAAAGAATTTGCTTGCTGAGCCTGTTTGTTCAGCGAACTAGCCTCATTCTTGTATTTATGGTAGTTGTTACCAAGATGATTTTTCAGCTTCTCTTTTGCTTTTCGCCTTTCAAGTTCCTTACTGATGAATTTCTTCATGTTTTTACCAACTAAAGCATTTTCATCAGCAGGCTCTTTATCATTCTTCTTTTCAGAAGATGACGGCTTTGCAGCAAGAGCAATGTTTTGCGATTTTTCAGCAAACACATTTTCTCTTTGCTTTGTCTCGTAGTTGACAGTAGCAAGATGAGAGAACAACTATGTAGGTGTGATGTTTGGCATTCCTTGATTATAGTAGAAATTCTGAGTATGGGTCCATTCTTGGTTCAGACTTCTAATAAAGGTTTTCACCTTCTCAGAATCTTAGTAAAGATTTCCAACTCCTAAGGCAGCCATCTCACTTACTAGAGTTGTGAATCTGGAATCCAAGTCTTCTAGTGACTCATTTGTACCTTGTTTAAAGTTCTGGAACTTTAACTTCAACACTTCGAGTTTGTTTTCCTTGGTTTTGTCAGATCCATCGCAAAGATCTTGAACCATTTTCCAAGCTTCCTTAGAAGTTTTGGCACCCCACAATTTGCACTGTATAGTATCCGGAGTTGATCGAATGATGATGTTTCTTGCTTGGCCATCAAGACGGAATCTTTTGGCTTCGTCGGAAGTCCATTCCTCTCTTGGTTTGGAACGGCGGTGTCAACCGATTCTCCTAAGATAGTTTCCTTACCAGCGGTATCCGTGGTTTTGTGAGGAAACCTTCTCTCAAGTTTAGTGATCTTGATAGGTCCATCATCTATGACAGTGACCATTTCATCACTAATGGCCTCAGATGTAGCATGATGTTGTTTTGCCATTTTTCATAGTTTTCCAGCTTCAGCAAGGGAGCGTCTCCTAAAGACATCCTGTCAGCAAAACACTAACAAACTGATAATGTGAGAGTGATTTACGGAAAGCACCTAAGGGGATCTAGGTTCAGTGCTAAAGGTTAAAGAACCTCCAGCTCTGATACCACTTGTTGGTCCCTTTAAACAACAAGAAAAGACTAGAGGGGGGGGGGGTGAATAGTCTTTTCAAACTTTCGTCGCTTAAAAACTTTCTCAGCAAGAGCTTATTACTTTCAGTAATGAGTTTGCTGATAATTAACTTTCTCAGCAAGAACTAGTTACTTTTCAGTAACGAGTTTTACTGGTACTTTAAAATAGAGTGCGAAAGTCTTTATACAATAAGTGCTTCTCAGTAAGTGCTAGTTTGATGAAAAAAGCTATTTTATAAAAAAGCTAAACAGAAAAAAGGAGTATAGTCCCCGACAACGGCGCCAATTTGATGAATTGGTTTTAGAACTTGTCAGATTCTAGTTAATCAAATAAATTTGTATTGAGCCAAAGGCAATTAACAACTACAACGAAAACCGTAGTGCAGCAGTAAAATAACCTCGATTGTCGATCTCTAAGGACTATAACTAGCTTTATCTAATCTAACTTAAGAATATAAAATCAGCAAACAACTTAGCAAAGGTTTTTATTATCAGATAAAGGAGATTGGTGATAGTATGGTCATTCAAAGCATAGCAGGTTAATAATTATGCATGAAGTCCCCGGTTTTGCATAGAGATCTTTGATCAATGAATTGTCCAATTGTGTTCCGTTATTATTCAACACTACGAAGATAGAGGTTTTAGATAGATCAAAGAAATAAAGCAATAACTCAAAGTATAATGCGCGATATAGCCATTAGCATAGTTATTAAGCTTTCGCTAAGAAATCACATACTATCACCAACGAGAAGCTTAGCTACTCATAGATGTCATGCAATCAACAGAAATCATAGCAAGATTGAATAAAAACATGTTGAAAGATAAATAAATATAAATAGAAAAACTGTAAGATACAATGTTACCGAAGGTTGTCAATCTCCGAAGAATCGCGATCTTACAAGCTCCAAAACGATAAGAAAAAGTATTTCCTAAGCTAAGAATCCCCAGAACAGGCTCTGGAGAATTCCTACCTAAAACTAATGAGAAAGGTGAGAGAAAAGGTCTGGAAAAGTATAAAAAACGGAGAAAACTGAGCAACTATATATAGGCATTCGGCAGGTGTGGGGCGAGTGGCCCCACACACGGGGCAATTCGCCTGGTGTGGGGCGATTCGCCCGTCGCCCGGGAGGTTTTTTCGGCTGGAAACGCGTTTTCGACGCGTTTTTTGTTTTCTTTTCCTTTTCGGACTCGGTTTTTGCCTTCTAGTGACCTTTTAGCCTTCAAACTCGACCCCTAGACTTCAAATCCTATCCGGAATCTTCTAGATACTCCAATTAGGCCTTCGGAACACCAATTCCTTGTCTACATCAATATAATTTCCCGGAAAACCTCGTTTTTCACCCAAAACCTGTAAAATACAAACTAAAGGGAAACGTGACACTATTCTAATAAAATGCACTAAAATATAGCTAAATTAACATAGAGGACAGCTAAAATAGGTGAAAAAGACTCAAATGAAAGTGTAAAACACACGTTCATCAGACTCCCCAAATCGAACCTTTGCTTGTCCTCAAGCAACTAAGCTAGACACTAATGCAAAAAACAATGCTACACAAAAAATGGAGTCTCATGCCAAATGAAATGAACTAATCTATTGAATCTATCAAAAAACATATGAACAAGAACCATACGAGTCATAACATTGATATAGGTTGAAGAATGCCTCGATTGACTCATTCACATTCACATAAGCACTTATGTCATGACAAGATAGCCTCTCGTAACATTCTCTACCTGGACCTAGTCAGTGACGACGTAATGAAACATGTTAGAATACGAATGGTTGTCCCGTGCCTATGAAACTGAGGACTTACTGCTGTTCACCAAGTTAAGACTTTTCCTCAAAGAGGTCGAACCAATACTGGCTCTCATCAAACGAAAGAGGGTTCCCTAAAAAAGATAACACTCCCCTATTCTACCCATCTCTCAAGCAAAGCCTTAAGCTATTCACCACTTCCTGAATGGCAGGACGAGGGTGGTCTAGAACAGATGACACTCAAACAAAAAGTCAAAAATTACAACACGATTACGAACAAAATTGAAAAATGAGACAACACTTTGCTGAACTGCTTTTTGTCTTTTTTTGGACCCTTCTTTGCTTTTTTGGGGTCTTTTTCTCTTTTTTTTCTTTTTTTTTCTTTTTCAGTTTTTTTTCTTTTTTTCTGGAATTTTTCGTTTTTTTTTCTCTATTTTTTTTAGCCAGCAGTAGCACAACGAAAAAGAAAGTAAAATGACTCACAAACGACTTCCCCAAACCTATTCGAAAGAATAGGTTGGAGTACAAAATTTACGAAAGAAAAATAAAAATAAACTCACAACACACACTAAGAAATGAAAAACAAGTCTAATGATAGCGTAACACCCTCCCCAAACCTATTCGAAAGAATAGGTTGCAAACAAAGGATCACACAATCTCACACTACCTCCGTCCTAGGCATTTAGCAATCTCAAAGCAAGGTGAAGACTTGTTGCCTCTTAGGTACATAATTACTCGGGAAAACAACCATAAGACCCTAACATGCATCATCCTATTATAAAGGCCTTCGTGAACCGCAGTAGAGAAAACACCACTAAGTGATGTCGAGACTACCAAGCTTAACTAAGTGCAATACATAAATGTGACAAGCCAAGCGAAAAAAACCTCAAACAAATTCATAGAGATGAAGCATATGATTAATGTCATAGTTAGTTAATCTACCCAATAAAAAAGTTCAAAAAATTCGGCAATAAACTCCACATAAAACATGCAAGAAGACTATCCTAGGATGAATGTAGTGTATGCAACTAAAAACTAAGAAAGCAGTAAACGTGCAAATGCAAATGCAGACGGATAAACATGCAAGGTACTATACTCATCCTACCAATGCCAAGCTTTAAACTAACAACACTAGTTCACTTAAATCCCATACCCCCTCATGAATTTAAAGCTAGTCCCTAGCATTAAGAAAATGAGGAAATAAGATGTGATACTAGATGTTACCGCGTGGTTTGGCCTCGGTCGGCTGAGTATGCTGGATGTAAGGTATTGAGACTGCTCGAGGGGCCTTATACGTGATCATCGGAGCTCGCGGTGGTGGTGGTAGTTTCATTAATAGATCGGATAGGGCCAACTCCTCCATCAGTATTCATGGCATCCTCATTGTCCCTATGGTCTTCATTGTCACTACTGTCATCACCATCGTCACCAGTAGAGTTGCATTGTCGAAGAGAATCCTCAAGATTAGCCGCCGCTGTTATGGAATCATCCATCCGGTATCTCTCCAATAGGTTGTGAACTGTTGAAGGGGAAAGAGCAGTGGTATCAGAGCCTCCCTCTCCAACGTTTTACACCCCGAGGAGGTTACAGTAAGTTGCTCGGATACTCAGAGGTCTTCTTCCATTTTTTCCAATGTCGACCACATTCTCTACGGTTGATGCCCCCGATGTCTATATGGCGATCCCTTTAGAGGAAGTCGAGGGGCACCCCTAAGAGGGGCTGGGAGTCCATGTAATTATGTTTTGGAATCAAGCTAGCGATTCGAAACTTCATCACCACTGTCGACTCAAGACTGAATCCGTTGTGGTGAGGTCGTCCCGGTGCCTTCCTATTCACTCGAACCTTGCAGTCCTTGTGATAGATTGCTGACGTAATAATTGTTTCTATCCCTTCGGTGGTGCATCAATAGGCATAGGAGTCCTTACTCCAGGTGGATTCTCGTACCTCCTTTTGGATAAACCGCGACGTTGTTGCAAGAGCCCGTGGCTCGAACGCACCTCTAACGAGATCACTCTCCTTGATATGGTTGTAATCGATCCCCCTCCAATACTTCATAGTAGCCAAACGGGAGTGCTTCTCTCCCTTTGTGGCATGGTTCCTACACACAGCAGTTAGTACCTCGTATGACACAAAACTGACTCATGCATATGCTAATGTAAGAGCGAAACACACGAGTGATAAAATCAACAATCGAACACCGAAAATCCTTCATGTCTAATCTAGCTACTAATATGCAACACACCAAAATAATTTCGACATGTACATATCGCATTACGCTCGTGCTAGACAACCAATAACCTAAATAATAAGGCTCAATTCATACCATAATAGCGAAAAATTCTAGCATCATAAATCCTCATACTCAACAATTATGCATTCTACCATCATATCCATAATTATTACATTAGTAAACACAATCATATGTATGGAATCGAAGAAAAAGATACGTTGCACAACAAGATAAAAACATCTAGTAGCAAAATTCCCAAATCAACAATCCAAGCATAATTGAGCATGCAATTGATAGTAAATAATGTTTCTAATCACACAAACAACCTACCCAAACATCATATAAGCCTAATTGAAGCTCAAATCAGAAAACCCCCAAATTTGAAAAATTAGTGTTCATGTGAAGATACCTCAGATCTGGAAAACGAATGCACTAGAGTGAAAGTTGTTCGGATGAAAAGAAACAGCACGTAATGGGCTTTGATTGAAGCTAATGAACACAAAATTTGATGGAAGATTGAAGATTTTATGAAGGACTGAAGTATTTTCGTTTTTTTCGGATTTTGGGGAGTAAGAAGTGAAGAAGATGAAGAAATGAGGAGAAAGGGGGCTTTCTCTCGTTTTTAACTTCTCCAGATTCGTGGAGCGAGTCGCCCCCCATGGGGGACGATTCGCCCCCCACCTCCTGAGGTGGGGAGACAAAAATTTTGAAAAAACGCGGTTTTTAATCCCCGAAAACTATTTTACTCATAAAACCACTCGAAAAAGTTCACTCAAACACAAACATAAGCACATGCGACACAGAGACGAACAAATTCACATAAGAAAAGCAAATTGTTCAAGTCTGAATGCATCCAATAAATCGGTAAAAAAGCGATAAAAAACTCTGGGTTGCCTCCCGGATAGTGCCATTGTTTATAGTATTTGACTCGACTCCTTCTTGCGCCTAGCTCTTCTTCTTGAGGGTACTAGACTTCCCCTTCATGGATCTTCTCCTCATCCCACGAACCTGTGAATAAGAATGAACATAGACAGCAAGACCAGAGTAGTTAACAGTGTGAGAAGCATTGAAGCGATCAGGTGGGTCAGATATGGCTCACAACACATGTCGCTTGCCATCCACCTCACTGGTGCAAGTCCTTCGGTAGATGTCTATCACGGAGCATAGTTTAGTCAAGAACGTTCGCCCCAAGAGAACGACATCCCCCATCCCAGGTGTAGACGCCGGCATAACTACAAAATTGGTGTATACAGAAGCTTCATCAATCTTAACCAATATGTTCTTCAGAACGCCTTCGGGTCTCACAAAGGATCCATCCGCCAATTGCACAATAGCCTTATGCTCAGATAGTTTTCCAAGGCTACTCTTCTCGAACACATTCATTGGGAGCACATTAGAGTAGGATCCCGTGTCTAGTGTGGCACGGACATCTTCAAGTTCACCAATCCCGACCTTAACATCGAAACTTTGAGGGAGTGGCTCGGGATCCTCTTGCTCCTCTTCACTCTCATCCGAACCAAGGTCCTTCTCTTCTTCCTTGGCTAGTGGGGGTTCTTCCTCCTTGCAACACTCGCACTTAGCAACCTTCTTGATGGTGATTTCAACAGGTAGATCACCCACCTAGGTAATGGTCATCGACTTCTCAGTGTTGCTCGGCAGCTTCCCTTGCTCCTCGGTCGATCAACTCTTGCATCTTTTGATGGGCAAGCCTAGTGCTATCTTCCAACCGATCAAGCCTTGCCCTAGTCTTCTCAGAATCTTCTTCATAACGTTTGAGAAAACTTTGGGTGTGATCAACCATCTTTTGCAAGTTCTCCATCAGTAGAGCTGTCTTCGACTTCGGTTGCTCTTTTGGAGCGGGATTTTCGCAGTGGTCATTACCATAGTTAAGCCTGCTACGGTCCTGGTTAGTGCCATAAGTTTGTCTAGCCGGTGCATATCCTTGATTGTTTCGGAACCGTCTTCTCCAAAATCCACCTCGAGGATTCCTACCATCTTGTCCGTAGCTAGCTTCTTGGGTACCAAATTCCGTAGCAAAGGCTTCCTCTTCGCCTCCTTGAACCCAGTTGCCAACATCATATGCAAGCTCCGATCTACACATATGAGCTCCATGCCCATAGTTCTTGCATATTCGGCAAACCTCGTTTGACATACATGTTCCGGTGGCGCTCTTGAGGACTTGTTTCAATTCGTTGGTAAAGCACTCGAATCGATCCCCATTCCCCCCATACATAGGGGCTTCTTGAGTAGGTGGAGCTTCAGGTCCAGGTCTCCTATCCATCGTTCTTGGGTCCTTGAATTGCGACCCCTTAGCAAACCTTTCGAAAACCACCCAGACGGCTTCCGCGGTTTCCTCCCAAATATTGCCACGGCATTGGAAGTCCACCACTTTTTGGTTTTCGAACGTTAGTCCATTTTAGAAGTGTTGGACTAGATCCGAAAGCTCAAAACCATGGTGAGGGCACTAGTTCATGAGGTCTTGGAACCTCTCAAACGCGGTGTAGATGGTCTCATCATAGTCTTGTTTGAACCCAGTGATTTGCGCCTTTAGCGCGGTAGTCAAGGTGTGATGGAAGTATTTTTCCATGAAAGCTGAAAAAACCTTCTCCCAAGTGTCCAGCGAGCCCTCCGGTAGAGAACTCAACCATGACTTGGCTCTGTCGCCAAGCCCCATCGCAAAAACCATCATCCTCAACTCATCCGTTGTTATTTCAGCTCCGGGTCGTGGGAGTTGGTTGACGAAATCATCGATATCGTGCAAGTACCCCATCACATCTTCCCTTGCGAAGCCATAGAACCTCGGAAGCTGTTGGAACGCGTGGTTCTTGATTTCCAAATCACGAGTTGCAGACGAATGAACAATCTCCGGTCCCCTCATACGATCCTTGGAGGGTTGAACCCATGCTTTCAGTGGTCTAGCTTCTGTCATTCCGTCGATTTCCGTGAAAAGACTGTGTAGAGATTCAGAGAAATCGGTATCCTCTATTTCCTCTAGTTCGCGCCTTCGAAGTAGTCGCCTTCTTTGGTGGTAGACTCTGTCGATCTCAGCAATTGAATCAGCAAGCGGTGTTCCTCTAGATCGTGTATGTCGCATACACTATCTGTAACAAACTAGGAAAGGAGTATCAGAGAGAGATTAAATAGGAAAATAAAAACTACTAGAACTAGGAATTGAATGCTGAAAATATAAAAAAGCTAAACAGAAAAAAGGAGTATAGTCCCCGGCAACGGCGCCAATTTGATGAACTGGTTTTAGAACTTGTCAGATTCTAGTTAATCAAATAAATTTGTATTGAGCCAAAGACAATTCACAACTACAACGAAAACCGTAGTGCAGCAGTAAAATAACCTCGAGTGTCGATCTCTAAGGACTATAACTAGCTTTATCTAATCTAACTTAATAATATAAAATCAGCAAACAACTTAGAAAAGGTTTTTCTTATCAGATAATGGAGATTGGTGATAGTATGGTCATTCAAAGCATAGCAGGTTAATAATCATGCATGAAGTCCCCGGTTTTGCATAGAGATCTTTGATCAATGAATTGTCCAATTGTGTTCCGTTATTATTCAACACTACGAAGATAGAGGTTTTAGATATATCAAAGAAATAAAGCAATAACTCAAAGTATAATGGGCGATAGCCATTAGCATAATTATTAACCCTTCGCTAAGAAATCACATACTATCACCAATGAGAAGTTTAGCCACTCATAGATGTCGTGCAATCAACAAAAATCATAGCAAGATTGAATGAAAACATGTTGAAAGATAAATAAATATAAATAGAAAAACTTTAAGATACAATGTTACCGAAGGTTGTCAATCTCCGAAGAATCGCGATCTTACAAGCTCCAAAACGATAAGAAAAAGTATCTCCTAAGCTAAGAATCCCCAGAACAAGCTCTGGAGAATTCCTACCTAAAACCAATGAGAAAGGTGAGAGAAAAGGTCTTGAAAAGTATGAAAAACAGAGAAAACTGAGCAACTATATATAGGCGTTCGGCAGGTGTGGGGCGAGTGGCCCCACACACCGGGCGATTCGCCCCACGTCCCGAGCGACTCGCCCGGGAGGTTTTTTCAGCTGGAAACGCGTTTTCGACGCGTTTTTGGATTTCTTTTCCTTTACGGACTCGGTTTTGCCTTCTAGTGACCTTTTAGCCTTCAGAATCGACCCCTAGACTTCAAATCCTATCCGGAATCTTCTAGATACTCCAATTAGGCCTTCGGAACACCAATTCCTTGTCTACTTCGATATAATTGCCCGGAAAACCTCGTTTTTCACCCAAAACCTGTAAAATACAAACTAAAGGAAAACGTGACACTATTCTAATAAAATGCACTAAAATATAGCTAAATTAACATAGAGGACAGCTAAAATAGGTGAAAAAGACTCAAATGAAAGTGTAAAATACACGTTCATCACTAGTTTCAGCAAGTGAGAAGAGTGAAAGTGTACAGATAGATAAGCTTGCTGAAAACTAAATGCAGTAAAGTAAATCACACAAACACTTTGATAGTGGTATCTGGGAGTGGCGTAATCTCTCAACTAATCCACTTTTTCCTTTCTAGGAATGAATCCACTATAAATAAGTTTGAGGTTCCTTACAACACCTATCTAGAACGATTCTTCAGAAACCAAAGCACACTTGCTTCGTTTCCAACCTAACTAGAGAACGAAACCTTGTTCTCCACCAAACTTGGGACTTATAATCAACAACACTATGATTGATTAATTCCCCCTGAAATTCACGCCTGAAAAAGGGTGTTTATCAGTTAGAGAGGTTTGGGATGAGATAACTTGAGTATAACTTATTCAGCTATAGCAAGTAATCTAAGAAACAAAACATGGAATACTTTGCAGTAAACAAGTTAAGTTGTTTCTGGTGTCAAGTCTTGGAACGGATCAATAGGAAGTAAAGAGTGTGAAAGATGAGTGTTTAAGCACAAGTGAGAGTTTGATCACGTTGTTGACACATTTCAACTCTTTGCCGGATGACCTCTATTTATAGTGAATCAAGGGATCCGTTTGAATTTCAAATTCTAAGGCTTTGTTCCTTAACATGTCACTATCTTGCTTTTGTACTTTCAGCAGCGTCCTTCATTTGTCTTCTAGTCTTTATGTTCTTCGCATGCTTACTTTTGCATTTAATGTTCATTTGAATGAAATTAAAATGTGAACGTTGGAGTGTAAATGCAAGTACTTTCAGCAAGGAGGTCACATATGTATTTCAGCAAGCGGTCAGTCTCAGTTTCATCAAGCACAACCTACTCTGTCATATAGATTTTCACTTATGCAAGCTGTTGCTGAAATTTCCACTTTCTGAGCAACATGTGCCTTTGTAGATACCATCTTCAGAAATCTTCTTAAGTCTTCAGTCTTCGAATTCTTCAAGTTTCTGAAAGGTTCTAGTGCTTCAATAGTTTATTTGTAAAAATAAAGTACATCATCAGCAAACTAAAGCACCTAACTAGTACCTACACTAAGTCTTCAGCAAACGTTCCTCTTTTACAATGTCCTTAAAATTCTAAATTTCTATGGACCTTAAGAGTACTAGTTACTGGACTTTCCTTAATTTAGCATGGTTAATTGCTCATCAAAATATACAAGTTTCCTAACAACGAACTTAAGAGAAAGCACGAATTACCCTTCAACATTTGGTGTCGTCTGTGGGAATCTGATCGAAATGTCATTCCTAGCCCTGCTGGTCGAGCCGAGACATTCTCCTCGTGGCACCTCACGAGATGCCTCCCAGACGAAGCAATCGAATTGGCAATGCCGCATCCCGGAACCCTCCTCATCCCAGGGGCCGTCCCCCTTTAAATGGCCGAGGAGGAGGAAGGGTAGCTGCTCCAAGGGCACCTAGAAATAACAATATTGAGAGGAATCAAGATATGATGGAGGGGGCATTCACAATGTCACGGGCTCCGAAGAAGAAAGATCCGGAGAAAATAATCCCCAAGGCTTCCCAACTGGAAGTGCTCATGGAGCATTAAGAGTCACAAACAATGTCGCACCAAGAGGACATCCTCCTCACGTAGCAGTGAATCCTATTCAGCTAGCCGCATTGAACTTCACCCTTCCTAACGGACGCGTAGTCCGACCATCAGACTTTGGGATGGGTGAAGCTCAATACGGCTTGTTCCTTCTCACTTTGCAAGGATACATAGGAGATAATGAGGCTGCTAGAGTCGAGGCAGAACTCCAAGCTCGAGGAGTACAAGAAGCCCAAGTACAAGAGCAACCCCGTGATAATTTGGTTGCGCCTCGTCAATCCCAACCAAGGGCACATCTAGTTCTAGATGAAGCACACTCAAGATCCAACACAAGGCGGATCAAATCTAGACTTGGACCTTTAAGAGTCCAATCTAGGTTAGGACCACAAGGTGCCCCGGATAATTTGAGAGATCTTATTGATATGAGGATTCGCGCGTCAATGAAAAATGTAGCTCCTCAATAAAACCAAGCTCAGTTGGTCGCTACACCACCCACTCTCCCAAACCAAGTCACGCCCAGCCAAGTGACTCCATAGAATCAACCCGAGGCGGTGGCGGAAAACAATGCTTTGAGAACTGTAGCCGAGGTAACCCCCTTGATCGGAATCAACCCAATCAAAAGGAGGAAGCTCGCTCTGGAAGAACTCAAAGCAAGGAAGACCGCACTTGATGCTCAGATAGAAACCCTACGAGGGGACGTGCAAGAAAAAGAGCAAGACCAAGATCCAAGCCCGTTATGCGACGAGATAAGGAGTCATCAAGCAAAAATCGAGAGAGGCTTCCCTACTTTCGAATGCTACGATGGAACAAGTTGTCCAAAGGACTACTTGGTGTTATTTGGTACCAAAATGGATGCATATGGTCATGATTCAAAGACCAAAGCACTACTCTTCCTGGCTAACCTTTCAGGAGAAGCCATGAAATGGTGGTCGCGCCTTCCTCAGCGCTCGATCAAATCCTATAGAGATCTCTGCAGAGAATTCTCTAAGAGATTCGAGAATTTCATGAACACCAAGAGAAGAGTGAGATACTTAGCCGAAATTGTTCAGAAAAATAATGAAGAACTGAGGGACTTCATCAACCGTTTTCATGAAGCATCCCTCCAAGTTTAAGACCACTCGATCAATGAATGGAAAGAATACTTGTATGGTAATACTACCAATGTCAAGTTCCAAGAGGTGATCTCAACATCATGTGTCGAGAGTGAAGCTCAACTGGCAAAAGTTTGAAAGGATTTCCTCGAAGCGGAGGAATTCCGAAAATCAGTCACTGTGAGAACCAATCCTCTCAAGGAAAAGGGGAAGGAAAAAGGAAGGGAGAAGGAATATCCTCCAAGGCCACAAAATCCCGTAAAGCAAAGAAGGGATCAAAAGCATGGTTTGATCAAAGAGGGTCCCTCAAGAAACAAGTTTCGAGACAAGAGGACTCCTCCGAGGAGGTCTCCTCCAAGGTTATATAGCAACTACACAGACTTAAATAGGCCAAGATCCGACATCTTGAACTATATAGTCTCAAGGAAGCTAGACGTCTCATGGCCACCTCCAATCCAAGAGAATAGAAAGAACAAAAGTTCGGAGAAATTTTGCCAATTTCACAAAGGAAAGGGGCATACTTCTGATGAGTGCGTCGAGCTCAAGAACGGAATTGAGAGGATGATACGCAATCGACAATTGGTCAACTATATTCGAAAGGAAGAACCTCTAGCAATCCTCCCTCCACCACCACAAGTGGGGATTGAGCACCACCCCCAAGGGAACCCTCGTTACGATGATATTCATAATTTCAATAATTATGAGAATCGTCCCGTGAATGGAAGTATCCATACTTTTACGATCGTCGGAGGACCCGCGGGAGGCGACACTCGAAATCAGAGGGAGATCACAACAGATAACCTCAAGATTAGAGATGTGAAGTATGCCAAAGTTGCCCAACCAGGAACCAACGTGATCTCTTTTGATGATAGTGAACTCCCTCTGAGACACGCCGGAGGAGGAAGCATCTACGACCCATGTGTTCCGCTATTGGTATCTCTTGATGTTTAGTCTTATAACTTAGGAAGGATCCTCGTCGACACCAGATGTTCGACTAACTTAATCTTCACGGGTACTTTGACTACTTCGGGGTCTTGGATAGGCCTGCCCTCTCTCAATTCCGAGTCGTAGTATCTACGGTCCACAACAAGTTGAAGCTCCCCACTCCATTGGGGATTGGACAAGAAGAGGGAATCATAAGAGAGGCATGGGAATGCTATTGTATGTCGGCAAAATTCACTTCCAAGGTTGCCATCGGAGAGGTGAATCCGGGTCAATCGTGATGAACGGAGATTTGTCAGGTCTCGATTCAGCAAATAATATTTGTTATTTAGCCAAAGGCAATCCACAACTACAACGAAAACCGTAGTGTAGTAGTAGAATGACTCGAGTGTCGTTCTCTCAGGACTATACTAGCTTTATCAAATATAATTAAGAATCTAAAACAGCAGATAGAAAGCAATAGGGGTTTTCAAGCAGATAATGGAGATTGGTGATAGTATGGTCCTTCTTAACATAATGGGTCGATAATCATGCATAAATTCCTCGGTCTTTCATAGAGATCTTTGAATCAATCTTGTGTCCTATTGCAAGTATTAAGCACTACGAAGATAATATGAGTCTGACTTGTCAACAACTAAAGTCCTATTGTGTTCCGTAATTATTCAACACTACGAAGATAATTGGTCTGATTGGTCGACAAGTGTCCATGCGTGCAAAATAATCAATACAACATACGAGAATTTGGGTTGCAACTGATCAACGAAATAAAGCAATGACACGGAGTATAATGCGCGATATAGCCATTAGCATGATTATCTTCCCTCGCTAAGAATTCACATACTACCACCAATGATAAGTTTAGCTACTCATAATAGGCATGCAATCAATAGCAATCATAGAAGAAAACATATTGAAAGAAGAATAAAATAAGTAGATAAAAACTGTAAGATACAAAGTTACCGAAGGTTGTCAATCTCCGGATGATTGCGATCCTACGCGCTCCAATCTGCTATGAAAAAGTATCCCCTAAGCTACGGAACTCCCAGGACAGGCCCCGGGAAGTCCCTACCTAAAACTATAGAGAGAGTTGAGAAAGTAGGCTTGGAAAGATATGATTTTCGGAGAGAAAACTGAGCACTATATATAGGCCCCGAAATAGCCCGCGGCGGTTCGCCCCTCAGTGCGGCGGTTCGCCCCACAGTTATTTCGTGGAATTTCCGCGTTTTCGACGCGGTTTTGGATTTCTTCACCTTTTCGGACTCGGTTTCTGACTTCTAGTGGCCTTCTAACCTCCAGATTCGACCCCTAGACTCCAAATCCTATCCGGAAACCTTCAGATACTCCAAATAGGCTTCTGGAACACCAATTCCTTGTAGACTTCAATATAATTGCCCGGAAATCTCCGAATTTCAACCAAAACCTGTAAAATAAAATCTAAAGGGAAACGTGACACTATTCTAATAAAATGTACTAAAATATAGCTAAATTAACATAGAGGATATCTAAAATAGGTGAAAAAGACTCGAATGAAAGTGTAAAATACACATTCATCAAATCGCTCCAGGAGTAGCCCTTGGTTCATCATGCTCCTTAGCGTTTTTATACGGTTCGACGAGTGAAGAAAAAATCGAAAAAGCCGAGTCCGTCACTTAGGCGAAGGAAAGCAATCCAAAGAAGGAGAGAGATACCCTACTAGGAGTTGTCAAGGAGCTCGAGGAGTATCAAGTTATACCCCTAGTACCACCCTCTTCCAAGAAGAAGAAGTTCTTCGACGAAAATAAGATAGAGGCAAGAGAAACCCTCGAAAAAATTCAAATTGTTGAAGGAAGTGCCGAATACCCAGATTGGTGTCGAGATGACTACTGAAGTAAGAATGAAGATCATTCAATGTTTGAGAGATAACAACGACATTTTCGCGTGGAGTACCGAGGACCTCAAGGAGATCCACCCAAGAGTCGTGGTTCACCGTCTGAACCTCGATCCATCAATCACCCATATTTGAGAAAAGCGAAGAGACTTCAGTGCGGAAGATAATGCCATCATTGAGGTAGAAGTGCAAAGATTGCTTAAGGCTGGTCACATCAAAGAAGTAAGATACTCCGACTGGGTTTGCAATGTAGTCCTCGTAGAGAAGGAACCCGACAAGTGGAGAATGTGCAACAATTTCACGAGACTCAACAAGTTTTGCCAAAAGGATCCCTACCCACTTCCCCAGATCGACCAGCTGGTGGACTCCACAGCAGGATGTGCCATCTTGAGTTTCATGGATGCATACCATGGGTTCTACCAAGTCAAAATGGCCAAAGATGATGTGCCGAAGACCGCCTTCTTTGCAAACGGAAATGTATATTGCTTCAACGTGATGCCCTTTGGTCTCAAAAACGCCGGAGCAACCTACCAAAGGTTGGTCAACAAAATATTTAAGGAGGAACTCGGAAAAACGATGGAGGTATATGTCGATGACATGCTGGTCAAGAGTAAGACCGAGGAGAAACACGTAGGATACCTGGCAAAGTGCTTCTCGATCTTGAGGAAGTATGGCATGAAGCTCAACCCGGCGAAATGTACCTTCGGGGTCAAAGGAGGGAAGTTCCTCGGTTACATGGTAACGGAAAGAGGAATAGAAGCAAACCCTGAGAAAATCAAGGCCATCCTCGATCTTCCTCAGCCCCAAACCGTCAATGAGGTACAACAGTTGGTAGGGAAGTCCATCGCGTTAAGCAGGTTTATCTCAAGATCCGCCGAGAAGAACCTTCCGTTCTTCAAAGTTTTGCGAAAGAGCAACCACTTAGAGTGGCAAAAGAGTGAGAGGAAGCCTTCGAGAAACTAAAAGAGTATCTACTCTCCCCCCCCCCCCACTACTATCAAAACCCATGGAAGGAGAAGTACTTTACTTGTACTTGGCAGCAACGGGAGAAGCCATTAGCTCGGTCTTGGTAAGAATCCAAGGAAACGACCACTTGCCCATCTACTACTTGAGCAAGGTATTTTCTGGAGCCGAGACACGTTATATGGATATCGAGAGGCTATCCTTCGCTCTTGTCTTTACGGCAAGGAGACTAAAGCCTTAGTTCGGAGCTTATAAGCTTGCGTTCCTGACGAAGCAACCTCTCAAGCAAGTCCTCGAAAATCCGGAAAACTCAGGAAGGCTAGCAAGGTGGGCAATTGAGTTGAGCGAGTATGACATTGACTACCAAGCACCATTAGCCAAAAAAAGCCCAAATTATTGCCGACTTCCTGGTAGAGTATCCCTCCAAGGAAGTGTCAGAGAAAAACCCTCCAGAAAGCCAAAATGCCATGATGATGGTCGAGGAGCGACCACAGCAGAATGACGCAATGCAAGCTTTAGAAGATGCTCTGAAAGAACTCAAAGAGATGTTACAATCAAAATGGAAAAGGCAGGAAGTGTTCCTAGCAGAAAGAATCGAGGAGCCTGAGGGTAAGGAAAACGTCTCTTCGAAACCCAAAGAGCTCACCGACCACGGGGATGTCTGGATTCTTCACGTTGATGGATCTTCCTCGGCAAAAAATGGCGGGATAGGAATATACTTCAAAAGTCCAGAAGGAGCAGAGCTCGAGTACGCCGTTACTCTAAGCTTTCCATCTCCAACAATGAAGCTGATTATGAGGCTATCCTCATAGCTCTACGTATTGCAAAAGCACTTGAAGTGAAGAAGCTCCGCCTCTTCACTGACTCTCAATTGGCCGAGAAGCAAATCTCGGGAATGTTCAAAACAAAGAAGGACTCACTAGCCGAATACAAAAGCGCCATCACGGAAGAAATCCAAAAGTTTGAAATTTGTGAGATTGAAAAAGTCTCGAGAGATCTCAACCAAAGAGCAGATGCTCTATCAAAATACGCTTCAGCTTCCTGAGGATTGGATACCCGGAATGTGATACTTATGAAAATCAATGCATCATCCCTATGGTCATCAAAGCCAAATGTCTTGGCCATTGATACTCAACCAAGTTGGATGCAGGGGATCGCTACCTATCTCATGCACGGTAGCCTTCCTCGTGACAAAGCTGAAGCACGAAGAATCAAAGGAAAAGTTGGCCGCTAAATCATACAAGGAGACCACGTGTACAAGAGGTCCTTTGAGGGATTCTACTTAAGATGTGTCGCTGAGAAAGAAGTGCAAAAAGTTTTGAGAGAGATGCACCAAGGAAGTTACGAGGATCATGCTGGAGGGAGAACCCTTGTACAAAAACTCATCTGCCAGGGCTACTACTGGACAACTGTTCGTGAAGATGCTGCTCGATTCGTGAGGAACTACGAGGAGTGTCAATTGCACGCCAATCTAATCAATATCCCGGCGAAGCCCCTCATGCCCATTTCGATCACTTGCCCTTTTGATATTTGGGGTATCGACATAGTCGGTCCTTTCCCAAGAGGCACGGGGTAGAAGAAATTCATCATTGTCGCGGTTGAATACTTTAGCAAATGCGCGGAAGTTGAGGCAGTGTCCACTATCACCGAACAAAGAGTGATGAACTTTGTGAAAGTATATATGTCCTAGAGACAACCTACAATAAGGACGATATGTACTTGATCACATCAGTTATTGTTATTTAATTATGTCCATTTATTTATACATATTTAAATACAATTGGCATTCCATTTTACGAATAGATTATTTGGTTGTTTGAATTATTCAATAAAATTTTCCCAAGGACTTAAGGTAATCACCAAGTTAGTGGGAGCTTGTGTGCCAATAATTAAGTCCTAAAATAAGCCACTAGCTGATGGTCATTGAGATACGGGATATCAATGATGCGATTGAAGCTAACATATGCTGCATTGGATCCTTCGAAGGTGTAGTAGGTCTCACTACTACGAATGAACTTGGTTATTCATAATGAGCATAACGGTACACACAGATGAATGTCTTTTCTGTAAGCAGAAAGGACATTGGAAGAGAGATTGCCCTAAGCTGAGGGAAGATCAAGCTAAGAAGCCACTGGCTTCTAGCTCAGGAATGTTTGTTATTGAAATGAACATGACTACTTTTGACTCCAATGGTTGGGTATTAGATACAACTTGTGGCTCGCACATTTATAAAAATGTGCAGGGGCTAATTAAACACAAGCTAGTCAAACAAAGGTGAAATCGACTTGCATGTTGGGAACGGCAATCAAGCTGGAGCCAAATGCGTTGGACGCTGCGAGATAGATTTACCTTCAGGATAATGTTTGGAAATTGATAACGTTTATTTTGTTCCATCCATTGGCAGAAATATTATTTCCATTCCATTGTTGTAAAATTTGGGTTTTTCCTAATACTTGTTATTTTTCATTAAATGACCAGTATTATGGAAAAGCTCGCTTAGAGAATGGTTTATATATTTTGCAAAGTAGTCTACCTTTATTTCAAATACATAACAAACAACCGTCTTCAAGTAAGAAGAATAATCCATCTTATCTATGGCATTGTCGGCTAGGCCATATCAATGAAACACGGATTCAAAGACTAAGGAAGTTGGACTACTTAGAACCATTTGATTTCGAATCATATGGTACATGTGAATCTTGTGTTAAGGGTAAGATGACGAACAAACCTTTTGATGGACAAGGTGTTCGTGCCACTCGCTGCTTAGAGCTCATACATACCGATGTATGTGGACCGTTTAAGGTCCCTGCGCGTGGGGGTTATCCTTACTTCGTTACCTTTACTGACGATTTCTCAAGGTATGGATATATTTATCTTATGAAGAATAAATCCGAGACCTTTGGGAAATTCAAGGAGTTTAGGAACGAGGTCGAGAATGAATTGAACCTAAGGATAGTCACTCTTCGATTAGATCGAGGAGGTGAATACCTTAGTGAAGAATTTATCGATTACTTGAAGGAAAATGGGATTCAATCGCAATGGACTCCTCGGGTAACACCACAGTTAAACGGTTGTGTCTGAGAGGAGGAATCGAACCCTGTTAGACATGGTAAGATCAATGATTGGATTCTCGACTCTTCCAAAGTATCTGTGGGGATATGCACTACAAACTGCAATCTACATTCTGAATCGTGTACCATCTAAATCAGTGGAGAAAACTCCTTATGAGTTATGGAAGGGAAAGAAGCCTTCACTAGGCTATCTTAGACCTTGGGGCTGTCCTGCGATAGTCAAGCTGATGCTCACTGATAAGTTAGATGCCAAGGGTGTCAAAGTATACTTCATAAGCTATCCTCGTCAAACGAGAGGCTATGAATTCTATCATGCTGAAGATCACAAGGTGATCGTGTCTAGAAACGTGAAGTTTTTAGAAGCTGAATACCTCGAAGAAGAGAGGTTAGATGATATGATAGAACTTGAAGAAATTCAAGACTTTGACACGCGCGAACATGAGGTCTCTAAATCTTCTGATTTGGACTCAAGTTCAGTGGGAGCTTTCGAAGCAGACAAGGGTGATGATATGACACTTGCTAGGCATGTCATAGTCAGTGGGAGTCCTGTGATTAGATCAACAGTTGAAACCACACCAATAGAACCCGTTGTCAACCAACCTGTGCAACAAGTTGCACAAGAGCAGCCTCCCGCAAGGGAACAGGGTCGCGCCCAACGACCAGCTGCATCAGTACCCACTGATAATGTTCGTATTACACGAAGCCAGAAAAGAAAAGCACCAGAACAAGTCGAGCTCCATAGGTCGAAGAGGATCCTTAGAGGACCTCAGAAGCAAAGCCTTATGATAGAAGACATCAGTGAAATTGATGTCGGTTTATCAGATCGGGAAGATCCCGAGACCTACAAAGAGGCAATAATTGATATTGACTCAGACAAATGGCAAGAGGCCATGGAATTAGAAATGGATTCAATGTACCAGAACCAAGTTTGGAACTTGGTAGACTTGCCCCAAGGGGTTAGACCAATTGGGTGCAAATGGGTCTTTAAACGAAAGACAGATGCCGATGGCAAGGTACAAACGCACAAAGCTAGGCTTGTGGCAAAAGGCTACACGCAAAGGTATGGCATCGATTACGATGAAACCTTTTCATCGGTAGCAAAATTGAAGTCCATTCGAATTCTACTTGCGATAGCTGCCTACTACGATTATGAAATCTGGCAGATGGATGTAAAGACAGCCTTCCTCAATGGCAACCTTGAGGAAGAGGTCTATATGGTACAGCCGGAAGGTTTTATTAGTAAAACTAGACCGACTGCTGTATGCAAATTACAAAGATCCATCTATGGGCTAAAGCAAGCGTCGAGGAGCTCGAATATCCGCTTTGATGAAGCTGTCAAATCGTTTGACTTCATCAGAAGCAAGGAAGATCCCTATGTCTACGCGAGACACAACGACAAAGGAGTTGTTTTCATGATCATTTATGTAGATGACATTTTGATCATGGGAAACAATGTCTCTATGCTAGAAGAGACTAATGTTTGGTTATCAAGTACCTTCTCGATGAAGGACTTGGGTGAAGCGAACTACATCCTAGGGATCAAGATCTTTAGAGATAGATCCAAGAGGATGTTGGGAATGACACAGTCCACCTACATCGACAAAATACTGAAGCGTTATAAGATGGACGACTCAAAGAGAGGCTTTCTCCCAGCTAGGCATGGGATTGTCTTATCAGTTAAGGATGGTCCTAAAACTGATGAAGAAAGAAATGCAATGAGTCGTGTGCCCTATGCTTCGGCAGTAGGGTCTATAATGTATGCAATGAATTGCACAAGGCCCGATGTGGCATATGCGCTTAGTGTCACTTGTCGACACCAACAGAATCCAGAAGTACCTCACTGGACTACTGTGAAGAACATTCTTAAGTACGTTAGACGGACTAAAGAGATGTTCTTGGTGTTTGGTGGAGAACCAGAATTAAAGATGTCTGGTTATGTCGTCGTTGGATTTGAATCAGATCCTGATGACTTTGAGTCATAGACATGATACGTATTCAAATTGAACGGAGGAGCTATCTGTTGGAAGAGTTCTAAGCAAGCCACGATTGCTGACTCATCCACAAAAGCCGAGTGCATTACTGAATCAGAAGCATCGTAAGAAGCTGTCTGGATTTCAGAGTTTTTGAAGGAATTGAGGGTTGTTCCTGCTCCTAGTCCAATAACGATTTATTGGGACAATACGGGCGCCGTCGCTCAAGCTTAGGAGCCTAGATCTACAAACAAGAACGAACATGTACTTAGAAAATATCACGTTATACGTGAGATTATAGATTGAGGAGAAGTTAGTATAGAACGTGTCTCTACCACAGACAACGTGGCGGATCCTTTCACTAAGGTCTTATCAGTGGAAGTCCACTTAAGACATTATGCTAATCTGGGCATTAGGCATAAAGGTGACTAGCTCTAGTCCAAGTGGGAGATTGATAGTGTATATGTCCTAGAGACAGTCCTTACTAAGGGCATGGTGCCCTGATAGAGGACATATATGTACTATTACACAGGTCAACGTAATATAATATATGTTTGTTGCATTTTACTGTTGAGTATCGCTTTCATATTTATATTACACCAGGCTGCAGCATGTCATATCTTTATTGCTGTCTGTATTGATGTTAAACATGTCCCCTCGGATAGATGACCGATCACACAGTTAGTGGGAGCTATGTGAGTTATCATCTATCCCAAACTCTCCCTAGTCGTGGTACATATCGGATGTGGGGGTCTGAATGAACCTGACAAGACTAGTATGCGTGGAGGTTATACTTGTTGGAGCAAGTGTGAGCCGATCCCAAGGCCACGGAACGGATTGTTGGACAATCAAGGAACGTTCCCATAACTGCGCATAGTTGTTCGAAGAAGCTTTATCGAACAATGGAAGTACCCACCGGACACTCCCATCGATGTATACTCTACACCGACGTGTCTATGGGAACCGGTGAGTTGTCGAAGTGATGCCATTCGTCCTTTGCACTTACATGACTTTATCATCATATTTGTTGCCCCATATCCTTGGTGGACCCGTCGATGTCAGCTCTGAATAAGCAGCTGACCTAAGACACGATCCAGGATTATGGCTAAATACAAATGGGGGTGATAAGTGATTCTGTGAAGGATTCATCTCTCAAGTGTAGCACAGGAGAGCACTGCTCATAGTCTGCATAGTTCTGTTGGTAAAGTCACTGGCCAGTGCAAATGATAATTATGATGGTCATAAGTATATCTTAACCAAGCAACTCCCTGAGACGCCCGTGGATGTATTATTGGGATAGACACTTCATCGATCCTAGATACATTCGAGCAAGTCAGATGAAGGGACGTTACCATCGCCGCGTTGAGCGCAATAGGCTTCGCAACGAAAGGGTTAGCTTTGAGAAACCTCTCAAACGTCCTCACGTATTAATATTGCAAATGGAACTGTCTAGGAATTCCATGTTGCCTAGTCTAGGACTTTCTTAATACGGTGAGGCCCTATGGGTCACACTATGTGGTGATTCAGCCTATCAGAATATCCTTGAAGATGGAATCGCAATTAATTTGGAATTAATTGTGATTGATGGATTATAATTGATTTGGAATTAATTATAATAATTGGTGGCTCAATTAATGATTTGGAATTATTAATTGAATTGGCTAATTAATTGTATTTTATGTAAATACAATTAAGGATTATATTTTGGAAATATAATGGAGGTTTGATTATAAATGATATGTTAATTTAGAATTAACATATGCACTTGGGCAAAATCTACTTGGAGTTTGGATTGCCTTACAAATATAAGTTGGTCCCAAAAGTGGGACCCACATCCCGTAGGACAGGAGCGCGCGCGCGCGTGGCTGGGTAGGGGAAGGAGTTCGACTCCTTCCTCTATTAGAAGTCCAAGGGATAAGTTAGATTTTCCTTATTGAGTTTTAATTTGATTGGGAATGAATCTAGACTTGATATTGGTTTCCTTGTGCGATAAGAATTAGATTTTTATTCCTTTACGAAGTCTAATTGCTTATGCTTTAGGCTTCTATAGACTACTATATATAGTAGACTATTAGAGAGAGTTTTAAACGCAAGTTCTGACAGACAATTTCAGACACAGGTATTCTACCCAGTTTTCTTAGAGAAAATAAAACTCTCCCCTCCTCCCTTAGCCTCACGCGCGCGCACACCACCACCGGAGGGAATTGCCGCCCCGTCTTCTTGGTCACATAAAGAATATCCTAGCATTCTTCCGATAGGTTGTTCATCCGTGGATACCAAGGTTGAGGTTCTAGGAGCTGGAAACTAACTCTTATTGTCTTGCAGATATACAGAGTATTGTAGATATCTTCGACTTCGACGAAGGAGAAGATACACCGGAATATTACGAAGACTTGGAAGCTGCTTTGGAAGTAAGGTTAGTCTTCTAATTGACGTGTTTATATATATATACGACATATGCATAATCAATTAACCAGTATGTTAAGAAAATTTTTAAAATTCCGCTGCATACCCAAGGGGTAACTCTGGACATATTTTCTTACAATTTCTGGATTCATCAGATTGATCCCGGGCAGTTTCAACTCGGAAACCTCTTCGTGCTCATTGGAAGAAAGATTGGGGCTGGAAATCTGCCAGGTGAGGCCTAGTTTGCCAAGATTGATGAGGAGTGGCCTACTTGCATAAGAACTCTACATTCTGATGATGATCTAAAGGCTCTATTTGTTGACTTCGATGCGAAGCGCCAGTTTTGTGGAGTTGTATATGTGCAAGATGATGCAACAGTTGATATCTTTCCGTCTCCACTGAAAGAGATGGGAACATTTCAATATGTTTACCTCTACCATCTTGATGTCGCTGATGTCTAGGAGAACCTAGCAGGCGTCCCTTTGTCTCTCATTGCAAACATGTTGTCTGCCCATGAGCTCCCGGTTATTAGCAAGAATTTCATGGCATATTATGATGTCTGATTGCAAACTGGTGTTCATTAGACTGAGCTTATTTAGTAAATCGTAGTGCTGCTCTAGATCTAAGTACTACTAGTCTGTCATGATGTTTTGTGATGTTATCTCATCTTACAACACATTCGGAACCTGTTCTTAAATCAGATTGTTGCCTAGGCTTTAAGGTGTTAATGGCAGTGATGAATTTGCAGATTAAACTTGTTTCCTTAGTGTCAATTAGTTTTTCATATTTATCTTTTGTAATGTTGTTGATTTTCTTTATGAAGGTGTTGTGTTAATAAATCGAAACCGAACTTAATTGCGAACCCGTAATTTTACAGAACTGAAAAACTCAAAAAATCACAATTTGGATATAAACGGGGGCAACCGGCGTGCCCAGGTACCTATCCCGGGCGTAGCCTAGGCACACGTCCGATACTGGCTAGCACACTCCCGGTACCAGTGCCTGGGCGTGCCCGGGCGCCAGTACCGGCAGTGTGCCTAGGGCATTCCCGGGACAGGTACATGGGCATGCCGGGTGCCCCCGTTTATGTCCAAATTATGATTTTTTGAGTTTTTCGGTTCTGTAAATTACGGGTTCGAACCTAAAATTCAAAATTTGATAAATTTTGAATAAAATATTGTATTTGGAATATAACTAAGATTATTTGGTAACGTATTTCGACTCCCTGCGAGAGAAATCGGAAGAAGATGTGCTAGGTAGTTATAACTACCCATGTAAATGTACCAAAATACCCTTCTGGATCAAATTATTTGTTCTTCAAAGGGAAGGAATTCTGGTCAATTAATATCTTTGAATTTTTCCTCTAATTCGTGTACATTGAGGATTTGTTTTGATGGTTATGTTAAACTTACCTATGCATGTGCACGCCAGATGCCCCAGTTTATGTCCATTTACACAAGACATCACAAAAGAATGGTAAATCGAGGCTCTAAACGTGGAAAACGGCGTAGATGCGCTCTCTATGAGTGTCAGGTCAAGAAGAAACACTTACGTTCTTATTTCATATGTATCATCAATACTTCTGTTCCACATTATGAGTCTCATTAGTCAATTGCTCTGTACCATCAAGCCTTACGTTCTTGTATTGCTATGTATTATAAAGACTACATACGTTATTAATCGTTATGCCTCACCAAGACTTACGCTCTTAATTTGCCAGTAGCACGAACACTTACATTATAAATTCCTCTGTATCATCATTATGACTGACGTTCAACCATATGCGTCTCCACCGATGTTGCTCAATCAAGTGCAAGACGTGCTATGGAACCCATGATTTTTACCCTATACCCTAAACCATATATCCTATACCCTAAACCCTATACCCTATACTCTAAATCCTAAACCCTATACCCTTATACCCTATACACCAAACCCTAAACCCTATACCCTCAAATAATAACAACTGCTATTACAAATAATAATAATAATAATTTTTTAAAGTAAAAAATAATTGAAAAAGGATATATTTTTTCATTTTTGGTCTATTCTCTCTTCTCCGGCCTTCTTACTTCCCCTCTTCCTGAACGGACTCTTCTCCGTCTCTGAACCAACAATGGCAAACTTACAGTCGCATCCTTCCAAAGGCACTGTCAGTTTTAGAAGGACGATCACACCCACCGATGAGATAGCTTTGGTAAGCTCTCTGTGCCGAATTGAACTTCAGCCTTGACTATGTCGTTTCGAACTGTAGATCATATCTGCTTGGGGTTCATCGTTTTAAGTTACTTTAGAACCACAGAAACTTAATTGCATGAATGATCGGACTATTATATGCTTAATTACTTCCATGAATTCAAGATTAGAGAATTTGTGAGTATTTTAGAACTAGCATACTTCTTGATGTTGATGATTAGAGAATTTTGTTAATCATCCAACTAGATCCTGTTAGTTGCTTGATTATTCATTAGAAGATTAGTGTGGTATACTAGGGTTTACTATTAAGATCAATGTCTGTACTCTTATCTATTTAAATTTTTTGTTATTAGCATTGTGTACTCTGTGCAAAGGCTATAAAGTCTTGTGGGGATAATTTGACCATTGGGCGTTAAGTTAGTATGTTATGAGTAGATACCTCTTTTTAGGTTACAATGAGGTTGAATTCTCATTATCTGTTTAAAGTTTACCATTTACTGTATAAGGATGTACTAAGTTGCTTTGTGTTCCCCATTTCTCTGCTAATATTCATGTGTCACATTTTATAGGCAATACCCCTTGATTTCCATAGAATGTGTTTCGACCGTGTCCCACGAAAGCTCTGGGTATGGGCAGAGGATATGATTCATACTGAAGTTCAAGTTGAGTTGAGGGATGGATCATACTACTTGGTTAAAGGTTGGTCAGAATTCATGGTACGGTATGGCATCCAGCTGTAGGAAAAGTTGACGTTCCACTGGATTGGACGTGAGAACCTATTTCTGATAGTGTATAGTCACAATGAAGTGAGGTGGGTGCCTGAGCGATTGACTGGTGGCTCCCAAGAGGATAACCTGACTTTAGCATTGTTCAGCAGTTGTGATTTGATGACAGTGGTTTTTACACTATCATTCGAGTCTTTTTTCACCAATTTAGCTATCCTCTAGCATGCATTTTAGTGCATTTTGTTAGAATAGTGTCACGTTTTCATTTCTTTTGTTCTTTTCAGGTTTTAGGCGGAAATCGCATTTTAGTGCATTTGGCGAAACAATGATGTTTTGGTGCAACGAGATCACCCATGGTGTGTCAAGGAGTACCGAGACGAGTTTCAAGGCCAAGAGATCAAGTTTCGGAGCTCAAAACCGTGCAAGGGGCCGAAATTGAAGATCCGAAGGAGGAGTTCCAATGAAGTTTCAGGGTGTGCAAGAACTATGGGCATGGGGCTCATATGTGTAGATCTGATTTGGCAAACGATAGTGTTTACTGGGTAGACCGTAGTAATCGCAACTACGGAAACGACCATTGTGTCGTAGAAAAGTGTTAGAAACACTAGGACAATTCAAGATCATCGATTCGATTATATATAATTTGCAAGTACTGCTTGAACTAAGACTGACAACCTTAGCCAAGTATTAGTATAGATAGGAAGCTTTCAAAATACACGTCTAAAAATCTGTCTCTGGTGTTTGTAAATCGAATTACTTTTAAGGCAGTACGAGTTGCACTTTCATGCATAATTAGAACTCACTACTAAAAAAATCCCCTAATTAGACACTTTTTATAGTGACACATTAAGTTTGAGGTCACCATAACCAACCTAATATAACACCCAAGCAGAAAACTCCTAATTACACACTTTCTATAATCACACAATATAAGTAGTGTCACCATAGCAACCTAATGTAACCATCAACCTAATATAACCCAAAACGCACGGTGAAAAAATTGAGATGCCGCTTTTTTTTCGCTCCATATAATTTCACTTAGGGTAATTTACTTGGTCTTTCCACACAGCAGAACAACATCGACTTTACTCTTTCCCACACATAGGCACTCAAGAAGAAAGACAAGTGAACAGGTAACCTCCCCTCTCTTTCTTAATCGATCATTTGATTCTGTTTGTTTTTCTGGATCGATCATCACATTTTGTTCGACATCGTCAATATGTGAATCTATCATCTTCGATTCTGTAATTTTATCTGTCAATGAGTGAATTGATCTCTAATTCAGTTATTCGATTGACCTATGATTCGATTGACCTACGATTCTGGGTATGTGCTTTGAATTTTGAATTCATAACTACCTCTGATTGAGTGGGTATTTGCCTGAATGTAGGGGATAAGAGAGCCCCGCCTCATGTTTATATAGAAGCCCTGAAGAAAATTTGGCAAGGGGGATCAATCTGGGAAGAGAGGAAAAGGAGGGCGAAAACATTGTTTAGATACTCAGTTAAAATTCAAATTGTAGTGATTTTCTGTATCTGATTCTGTATTTCACATCTAGGACAAATTTCACAGCTAAATATACAAATTTCATGTTTCCATGGATTAATTGTTTGTTATATTTAGACATATATAGCTAAGATTAGATACCCATGAGTTAATTCTGGCTTGAGTTGGCTGCATTTAGCTTAGGATCTTTTGTTTTTTTGCTATGTGATACTGTGGTTTAGAGCTTCTCATATTGTTGGTCGTCTTGTAAGTTTGGTGTTGTGCGTAGCCCATCGGTCTCTGGAGTTACACTGTCCGGTCAAGGTCTTGTTGTGAAAATCTGTATTTCCATTTACAAGCATTGCTCTTATTTTAGTTTTAGTTGTTTCCACCATAAAAAAAAATTAACAAAAAAAAAAATTGAAGTGGCTTGTATCAGCTCGGTGTATTATTCTGTTTTGTTCTTATTTGATACTACCAACCTCATTCCATTGTTATTTTCATTCTTAATTTATATTTGCTTGTGTAGACATACTAAATGAGTCATTTACTAATTTCAAAACACATGTTACGTACATTTATATATCTCCTATAAAGATTTGTGGTTGTAGGAAATGGCTAACAGGAAAATGATCACACCGATTGAGCTGCAACGACTGGCGAACCAGAGAAGAATGGAAACTGCGGCTACTCTTAGACACACAGGTGAGAAATTAGCTATTCCTAAAATCAACAAAGGGATGCAACTGGTAGTAAAGTGGTGACCGAGGAACATCGTCATAGTCAAGGTAGACTTAGCACATGAATATATTATCTTATTAATTTCACTTTCTTTATTTACTTATTGTGACTGTAATATCTTCTTATTATATGTGAAACATTTCCTTCCAGTTCATTTGAGGGGGCAAAGTAGTGCATTGAATCCAAATTCTACTCAAATGAGTGAATCCGAACATGTGGCTAATTCTGATGCACCAAGAGGCAACATTCCTAGTCCTCAAGGTTGATAACTGTGAAATTGTATAAATTAATAGTAACTTATAGGATATGTTCGTTTGAATATATATTATTTGAATTATTTATTAGTTTTATTGATATCATGGTATCTCAACGCAATATATTTTGTAGCATTGTTTGAGGAGCACCAAAGTGAAGATACTCCAGCACCAAATGGTATATAATGCCCTCCTATGTTATCTTCTAATTGGCATTACAATGTTTTTCGTCTTCAGCATAATGAGATGTACGTTTCAAACTTAAAGCCATTTTTTTCTGCTACATGTAGATAATGTTAGCTAGCAACGTAAAATGCGAGGATTTACTTATGTTCCTCATATTTGGGCTATAAGCGCTAATCCGGAGTTTAAGCCAATGGAAATTGAATTTGATGAACATGATAAACCTATTGGTCCAAATAAAAGTGATTTTATCCAATTTTTGGGGAGTATAGCCAGAAATGGGAAGTTAGCTCCACTCTTGTATCCTAAATGGTCTGATATGCCAAAGGAAGAGAAACAAGCTATATTGACGCATGTAAAGGTAATATTATATTAAACTTGGAAATATTTATATCTATATATTAATTTAGTATGGTATAACTTGATAGCATTGCAATTTTGTTTTGTAGGGGACTTTTGCTGTTCCTGTTGGATATGAGGAACGTATTTTACAAGCTGTGGGTAAAAGCTGGAAGTGTTACAAAGCCAGAATTAAAGCGAAATATTATAGTGAAGAGTTGACCTTGGAAGGGAACTTGCGTAACAGGCCTGATACTTGTGATGAAAAAGGTTGTGATGAGAGGATTAATGTAGAGCACTGGAAGTTTCTTGTCAATCATTGGTCCTCTAAAGAAGCAAAGGTATTGTTATTGTATTTATGATAAAAGTCACATGATTAATTTCAGTTGTTAACCATTTTTATGCACTACATTATAGGAAACAAGTAACCGAAATAAAAGGAATAGAGCACAAAAGAAAATGCAGCACACGACTGGAAAAAAGAGTTTTGCCCAACATTATGACTTGGAGAGGGTAATTGATTTGTATGTGGAAAACTAGTACAACTTTCGGTGTATGAATTATTAATTTTTTTAATGCTCAGAAACTTCAGGAAGCAATTGATAAACTTGTTGAAACTTTGGCCGAGGATGACGTTCATTATGATCCAGATGATTTCGATTTGAGCAGAGCAACTTTTTTTGAGAAATGTTATTCTAAAGATGGGAATACATCAAATCCACATGTTGCTGATGCATTGGTAATTTTTCCATCCTCTTTTTTTTTTTTTAGATTTTAATAGAACCTTTGCAGAAAACTGTATGCAGAAAAAAATAAACGAATTAAAGAGTCAACTATCTCCTGGCGTGAAAGATGTAGGGAAAAATGACATTTATTCCCAGGTACTTGGAGAGGAGAAAGGTACAAGGATTCGCACCTACGGAACAACTAAATCTAGTAGAATATATGGTGCGAAAGAAGTTTCAAGTGATACTGAGCGCATCACTGAGGAAAATGAGGAAATGAAGAAAAGAATGGAGGAGCAGCAAAAGTTAATTCAAAAGCTATTAAGAAAGGATGAAATGAATGGAGATTCTTCCACACCTCCCCGTCACAACTCTAAACATGCTCAACTTCATGAGGTCTCTAATTCCAGTTCTACTTTGAAGGTATATTCCTTGCTTTGCTAAATTTAGTTTGAAAAATGTGTTCCATAACTCATTATTTGTATAGTCCGCTTTTATGCATGGGTAGGCGGCGCCCATTATTTTCCGGACCGTAAATATAATATGTGTGAGTAGACGGCACTCATTGTTTGATTGTTGGAACCCTTTACTTGGTGCATGAAAGGCGATTACATCCATGCTCCTATGATTGAATATAATAGTACCAACTTTCTTCATATACATGCACTAGGAGTGCTCAATGACCTAAGCATGCATACAATAAAAAAAAAGTACTTTAACTTATTAGTATATGTATGCATGAAAGAAGATGAGCGAATAGTTCTTTTGTGCATGCAAAAATTGTGACTGCTATGTGACTGACTAATGAGTTTTGGGAGCCAGATTATTTCATAGTCATGACGTTTTGAGTAGTTGTAACATTCTTTCAGCAATTGCACACTTTCAACTAGTTTCTGGTGCTGGTTTAAAATCCTTAGAGTGATATTAAATACCAATAGTATATTGCATGTATACTTGTGTACATCGTATATGTATGCATGTTGTTTGTTCGTTAACCTACACTTGGTTGGTCTGGAAAATATATGTTTAATTATGGTGACGAATGATGTAGGTTGGAGTACGGGTGATTTTAAAAAGCATGGTTGTTTGTACCAAGTCTGTTGCAAAAGGTTATGTGGAAAGCATAAATCCATCCAAGTCGGTTGGGACTGAAGAATTGGGAGATGGTTGGTGTGAAGTAAGAGTCATTGTAGCAATTGAACATGAAGAACAGTTGATTCGATCAATTAGAAGTGTTAAACAGGTTGGACATGCCATAGGGAGTAACATTGCTTGGCCGAAGCATCTAGTAAGTTTTTCTTCTTCCTTTTTCGTCTTTCCAATTATTTTAGTTTTTTTTAGTATTATAATTCACATAAAGTAGATAAGCTTTCTAATTTTATCTTTCACTTGATTATAGGTTGTGGTTGAACAAGCAAGATGAGGAAGCTGATACAGAAAGTCTTTTGAGAATGTAAATTCATTTCAATAGAATTTCTTATATTGATTTAGGTATTTTTAGTTGCATTGAAATACTTTGGCTAGATACAATTCCATGCATTTTTATGTTTTAGTTTGAAACTCAGAAATAAATGTTTTCATGTTTCCAATACTCACTTGACATCAGATGATGCACAAAATATTTCTTTAGTGATTTAGATGTGTCTTTTTGTTCGAGACTTGTGATTGTTTAGAACTTATCTTTTCTATTGTTGAGAAATAAATATTTTCTTAGTGATTTAGATGTATCTTTGGCAAGATGCATATCAATTAGAAGATGTTCACCATAAACAACTATCATGACTACAAAACGATGTCACTATAATGATCTATTGTGACACATTTTTGTAGTTAATATAGTTACCCGAATATGAGTTGGTGTCACAAAAAATTGATATAGTAACCCAATCTCGTTGATGATATACCTGTATATTCACGCAATTGGTGTCATTATTGGTACTTCTAGTGACCCCACATGTTGTCACTATAGTCATCTATGGTGACCCTTGGTAAGTTAGTTAATCTAGTTGCTCAATCTCACCAGACTCGAAAAGTGTCACCAAAGATAGCTATCGTGACACATACAAAGTTACAACATGTCTTCATGTGACACATTGTGGCGTCACTATAGAAATCCATTATGACACCTAAGCTATTGAAACCCCTTTACACGTGACACTTTGCAAAAGTGTCACAATAGCTCAAAGTGTCACAACAAGCCCTTTTTGTGACTTTTTATACGTGTCACCAAATCCATTTTTTCTTGTAATGACTTGATGCTTAGAACGAGTATACTATCACCAGCTCTGTCCATATTGTTAAGTTAAGTTAGAGATAAATTTGTTTTCTGAAATTATATATAGTTATTTAGTTAAAGCTAGTTTAGTCCCTAGAGATCGACACTCGAGGTCATCTTACCTCTGCACTACGTGTTTTGTGTAGTTGTGAGTTTCCCTTTGGCTTTCAAACAAATTTATTTGATTGTTCGAGTCTGACAATCTCGTTCATCAAATTTGCACCGTTGCCGGGGACTATAACTCCTATTTACTCTTTAGCTTGTTTATATTTTCATCTTTCAATTTCCATAATAAGTTGAGTTAGCTTGTCTCGATTAGTAGTTGAATTCCAGATTTTGGCGATTTCTAACAGGACTGATTTTTGGTTGTGAGTTACTCCTGTCGTAGAAATTCAAGTTTTGTGATGGCTCGCCCACTTTTGAAATCATGGGTTCAACCCAACCAAGAACGGATGAGAGGTCCGGCTATTGTTCTTTCTACTGCAATTCGTGATTTGGAGATCAAGAATCACATGTTCCAGCAACTCCCGAGGTTCTATGGGTTGGCTAGGGAGGATCTTATGGGATACTTGAATGATATTGAGGATTTCATCAACAATCTTCCAAGGCCTGGAACTGGGATTACGGATGATGAGCTGAGGATAAAGGTCTTTGCTATGGGTCTTGGAGATAAGGCAAAGGCATGGTTAGGCTCTCTGGAAGCCGGATCACTTGACACCTGGGCTAAGGTGTTTTCTGCTTTTATGGAGAAGTATTTTCCCCATACTCTTACTACCGCGCTGAAGGCGCAAATCAGTGGTTTCAAGCAAGACTACGATGAGACCATCTATACTGCTCTCGAGAGGTACAAGGACCTCATGAACAAGTGCCCACACCATGGGATGGAACTCTCTGACCTTGTCCAGCACTTCTACAACGGGCTCACATATGAGAGCCAACAGGTTGTGGATTTCCAATGCCGAGGAAATATCTGGGAGGAAACCGCCGAAGATGTGTGGGCATGTTTTGAAAGGCTCGCGAAGGGATCTCAGTTCAAGGATCCAAGGGGTATGAACATGAGGCGTGTAGTTGAAGCTCCAACGAAACCCAAGGTGCAGTTGAATGGTGTGAGTGGGGATAGGTTTGATGGCTTTGCCCATGAGATGAGGCAGGCTCTTAAGAGCTCAATGGGGCAGCCTCTTTCCAATGAAGTTTGCAGGGTGTGCAAGAACTATGGGCATGGGGCTCATATGTGTAGATCTGATTTGGCAAACGATAGTGTTTACTGGGTAGACCGTAGTAATCGCAACTACGAAAACGACCATTGTGTCGTAGAAAAGTGTTAGAAACACTAGGACAATTCAAGATCATCGATTCGATTATATATAATTTGCAAGTAATGCTTGAACTAAGACTGACAACCTTAGCCAAGTATTAGTATAGATAGGAAGCTTTGAAAATACACGTCTACAAATCTGTCTTTGGTGTTTGTAAATCGAATTACTTTTAAGGCAGTACGAGTTGCACTTTCATGCATAATAAGAACTTGATGCTTAGAACGAGCATACTATCACCAGTTCTCTCCATATATTGTTAAGTTAAGTTAGAGATAATTAAATTTGTTTTCAGAAATTATATATAGTTATTTAGATAAAACTAGTTTAGTCCCTAGAGATCGACACTCGAGGTCATCTTACCTCCGCACTACGTGTTTTGTGTAGTTGTGAGTTGCCGTTTGGCTTTCAAACAAATTTATTTGATTGTTCGAGTCTGACAATCTCGTTCATCAAATTGGCGCCGTTGTCGGGAACTATAACTCCTTTTTACTCTTTAGCTTGTTTATATTTTCAGCATTCAATTTCCAGGATAAGTTTAGTTAGCTTGTCTCGATTAGTTGTTGAATTCCATATTTTGGCGATTTCTAACAGGACTGATTTTTTGTTGTGAGTTACTCCTGTCGCAGAAATTCAGGTTTTGTGATGGCTCGCCCACTTTTGAAATCATGGGTTCAACCCAACCAAGAACTGATAGTGTATATGTCCTAGAGACAGTCCTTATTAAGGGCTTGCAGCCCTTATAGAGGGCATATATGTACTATTACACAGGTCAACGTAATATAATATATGTTTGTTGTTTGACTATTGAGTATCGCTTTCATATTTATATTACACCAGGCATGCAGCATGTCATATCTCTATTCCTGTCTGTATTGATATTAAACATGTCCCCTCGGATAGATGACCGATCACACAGATAGTGGGAGCTATGTGAGTTATCATCTCTCCCAAACTCTCCCTAGTCGAGGTTTATCTCGGATGTAGGGGTCTGAATGAACCAGCTAATACTAGTATGCGTGGAGGTCATACTTGTTGGAGCAAGTGTGAGCCGATCCCACGGCCACGGTACGGATTGTTGGACAATCAAGAAACGTCCCCATAACTGCGCATAGTTGATCGAAGGATAATTACCGAACAATGGAAGTACCCACCGAACACTCCCATCGATGTATACTCTACACCGAAGTGTCTATGGGAACCGGTAAGTTGTCGAAGTGATGGCAGTCGTCCTTTGGACTTACAGGACTTTATCATCACATTTGTTGCCCCATATCCTTGGTGGACCCTTCGATGTCAGCTCTAAATAAGCAGTTGACCCAAGACACGATCCAGGATTATGGATACACACAAATGGGAATGATAAGTGTTTCTGTGAAGGATTCATCTCTCATGTGTAGCACAGGAGAGCACTGCTCATAGTCGTTCATAGTTGTGATTGGTAAAACCGCTGGCCAGCGTATCAATATTATTAAGGTGGTCATAATAGATATTGGATTCACCATGCAACTCACTGAAGACGCCCGTGGATGTATTATTGGGATAGACACTTCATCGATCCTAGATGCATTCGAGTCAGTCATATTAAGGGACGTTACCATCGCCGCGTTGAGCGCAGCGGACTTCGCAATGAAAGGGTTTGCTTTGAGAAACCTCTCAAACGTCCTCATGTATTAATATTGCAAATGGAACCGTCTAGGAATTCAATTTTGCCTAGTCTAGGACTTGCTTAATACAATGAGGCCCTATGGGTCAGACTATGTGGTGATTCAGCTTATCCGAATATCATTGAAGATGGAATCGAAATTAATTTGGAATAAATTGTGATTGATGGACTATAATTAATTTGGAATTAATTATAATAATTTGTGGCTCAATTAATGATTTGGAATTATTAATTGAATTGGCTAATTAATTGTATTTTATGTAAATACAATTAAAGATTATATTTTAGAAATATAATAGAGGTTTGATTTGAAAGGATATGTTAATTTAGAATTAATATATGCACATGGGCAAAATCTACTTGGAGTTTGAATTGTCTTAGAACTATAAGTGGGTCCCATAATCGGGACCTACCTATCTCCCTTGGGACGCGCGCGCACGCGAGATTGAGTAGGGGAAGGAATTCGACTCCTTCCTCTACTAGAAGTCCAAGGGATAAGTTAGATTTTCCTGATTGAGTTCTAACTTCATTGGAAATGAATCTAGACTTGAAATTGGTTTCCTAGTGCGATAAGAATTAAATTCTTATTCCTTTATGAAGTCCAATTGCTTATGCTTTAGGCTTTTATTGACTACTATATAAGTAAGTCATTAGAGAGCTTTTTTCATCATCAAATTCTTAGAGAATTATTCTACCTTTCTTAGAGAAAACAAAAGCTCTCCCCTACCTCCATATAGCCACGCCCGCGCCACTCCTCGCCGGAGGAAAACCGCCAACCCATCTTCTTGGCCACACAAAGAATATCCTAGCATTCTTTCTGATATGCTGTTCATCCGTGGATACCAAGGTTGAGGTTCTAGGAGCTGGAAACTGACTTTTATTGTCTTGGAGATAATCAAAGCATTGCAGATATCTTCGACTTCGACGAAGGAGAAGATACACCGGATTATTACGAAGACTTGGAAGTTGTGCTTGCTTTTGGAGTACTATAAGTCTTCTAATTGACGTGTTTAAATATATACGTCATATACATAATCAATTAACCTGCATGTTAAGAAAATTTTTGAAATTCCGCTGCGTACCCTAGGGGTAACTATGCCGTATTTTCTTACAGTGGTATCAGAGCCAGGTTAATTGATTACGTATATACGTATATATGTTGTATGATTTTGTATTTTATGTGGATGCAATTGATTCTATGATTAATTCGATTTTCAAAAGTTTTGTTTTTTATATAAATTTAGAATTTATAATTTTTCAAAAAAAAAAAAATTATATATATATATATCGACCGACCGCCTAGGTCCCGTCCCCGTATTTTTATATATATATTTTTCCCGGGTTGGACCCAAAATCCAATTTTTGAATATTTTAATGATTGAATTTTATATTTGGAATATAAATATGATTTAATTGTAATTGTTTTTAACTAGAGGTGTTAAATTTAATTAGTATAAAGTTAAGGGCTTATCTGTGATTTATCAATTTATTATTTATTACAAATATGTCCTTCTACTTTTGAATTTTAGATTTAACACCTCCAAGGTTTCGAAAATTACAATTGAGTCCTTCGGGTTTTCGAAAATTGCTACCTGGTCAATAGAATTTTCGATTTTTCAATCTAGTCCAAATTTTCAATTTTTTCATAGAGATTATAAGTATGGGATTAGAATTTTCATAATGAAATTATGAAGTCATTTGGCATCCACATAGGCTACTACTTGTTTATTTGCTCGATATGCTATTGTTTGACAATGCATGTTTAAATACCATGTATTTTACTTTCCGTTCGACCGCGATGCATGCGAGGGTAGGCGGCGCCCTCTTATTTGTCGGACCGCATATGTTATGTATGGGTAGGCGGCGCCCATTATGTGCTTGACCGCGTTATGTGCCCCCGTTGGAGTATAGCATAGTATGTGCCCTCGTTGGAGTATAGCATAGTATGGATTTGGATCTTTGCCACTACGGTAACTTGTTGGACATTACCCGTATGTTTGTTTTGAGGGCAAGCATATGTGAAAATAGTGGGAGCTAAACAGCTAAAGGACCTTGTTGTTTAGTTATGTTGACTGTGTATTTAGAAATAATATTTCAATAGTTGATTTATTATTTTCGTTCTATATTATTTCTCCTTAGGAAATTAGAAATGGCGAGTATCTCGCTCCGTGCTGTCTTAGAGAAGCAAATTTTGACCGGACCAAACTTCCTAGATTGGATCAGGAATATACGTTTGGTGCTGAGGAACGAAAAGATTGAGTACGTCTTGGACGAGGTCATTCCCGTGTGCCCCGAAAATCAGACTGCCGATCAGGTTGCTGCTTGGAATCAAGCCAACAAGGCAAAGTCTGATAAGCATCATGAGGATTCTAGATCCACGCAGTGTATTATGCTGGCGGCAATGAGCAATGAGCTGCAGAGGCAACATGAAAGCATGTTGCCGTATGAGATGCTGAAGCATCTTGAGTCGCTCTTTAAGACGACAACTAGAAGTGTTGAATTTGATTTGATCAAAGAGATACACAGATGCAAGCTCAATGAAGGAGGGAACATGTCTGAACATGTTCTCAAAATGATTTGTCTCTTTGAAAATCTTGCCGATGCCGGTGTTTAGCTAGAGAATAAGATCATGGTGATCTTTGTCCTTCAATCATTGCCGAGTTCGTATTCGCAGTTCATCATTAACTACATGATGGACGCGGGATTGTCGGGTCCCGGATCAATCAAATAAATTTGTTATTTAGCCAAAGGCAATTCACAACTACAACGAAAACCGTAGTGTAGCAGTAGAATAACCTCGAGTGTCGATCTCTAAGGACTATAACTAGCTTTATCAAATCTAATTTAGAATATAAAAACAACAGACGATATAGCAAGGGTTTTTCTAACAGATAATGGAGATTGGTGATAGTATGGTCCTTCAAAGCATAACGGGTTAATAATCATGCGTAAATTCGTCGGTCTTGCATGGAGATCTTTGATCAATAATTGTCCTGTTGTAATTATCAAACACTACGAAGATATAGATAGGTCAAAGACTAATGAATTGTCCAATTGTGTTCCGTAATTATTCAGCACTACGAAGATATATATATAGATAGGTCAAGTCTATGAATTGTCCATTTGTGTGCAATAATTAATCAACATACGAAGATATAGATTCCGATAGATCAAAGAAATAAAGCAATAACACGGAGTATAATGCGCGATATAGCCATTAGCATAATTATCAACCCTTCGCTAAGAATTCACATACTATCACCAACGAGAAGTTTAGCTACTCATAGTTTTCATGCAATCAACAGAAATCATAGAAGAAAACATGTTGAAAGATATATAAAAATAAGTGGAAAAACTATAAGATACAATGTTACCGAAGGTTGTCAGTCTCCGAAGAATCGCGATCTTACAAGCTCCAAACTGCTATGAAAAAGTATCTCCTAAGCTATGAACCCCCAGAACAGGCTCTGGGAAGTTCCTACCTAAAACTACAGAGAAAGGTGAGAGAATAGGTCTGGAAAAGTATGAAAATCGGAGAAAAACTGAGCAACTATATATAGTGTTCGAATTAGTGTGGGGCGAAGGGCCCCACACACCGGGCGAGTCGCCTGGTGTGGGGCGATTCGCCCCACATCCCGGGCGATTCGCCTGGGAGAAAATCTCGGGATTTTGCGCGTTTTCGATGCGTTTTTGGATTTCTTCCCCTTTTCGGACTCGGTTTCTGACTTCTAGTGGCCTTCTAACCTCCAGATTCGACCCCTATACTCCAAATCCTATCCGAAAACCTTCAGATACTCCAAATAGACTTCTGGAACACCAATTCCTTGTCAACTTCAATATAATTGCCCGGAAAACCTCGTTTTTCAACCAAAACCTGTAAAATAAAAACTAAAGGGAAACATGACGCTATTCTAATAAAATGCACTAAAATATAGCTAAATTAACAAAGAGTATAGCTAAAATAGGTGAAAAAGACTCGAATGAAAGTGTAAAATACGCATTCATCAAACTCCCCAAACCGAACCTTTGCTTGTCCTCAAGCAACTAAGATAGACTCTAATGCAAAAAACAATGCAACACATAAAATGGAGTCTCATGCCAAATAAAATGAACTAATCTACTGAATCTATCAAAAAAACATATGAACAAAAACCATATAAATCAAAACATGAATATAGGTTGAAGAATGCCTCGATTGACCCATACACATCCACATAAGCACTTATGTCAAGAAAAGATAGTCTCTCGTAACATTCTCTACCTGGACCTAGTCAGTGACGACGTAATGAAACATGTTAATATACGAATGGTTGTCCCGTGCCTATGAAACTGAGGACTTACTGCTGTTCACCAAGTTTAAGACTTTCCCTCAAAGAGGTCGAACCAGTACTGGCTCTCATCAAACGAAGGAGGGTTCCCTATAAAAGATAACACTCCCCTATTCTACCCATCTCTCAAGTAAAGTCTTAAGCTATTCACCACTTCCTGAATGGCAGGACAAGGGTGGTCTAGAACAGATGATACTCAAAAACAAAAGACAAAAAATAGAAAATTACAACACGATTACGAACATTACGAGAATTGGAAACGAGACACAACACTTTGCTAAACTGCTATTTGACTTTCTTTTTTGGACCCTTCTTTGCTTTTTTGGGGTCTTTTCTCTTTTTTTTCTTTTTTTTTATTTCCAGTTTCTTTTTTTCTTTTTTCCTGGAATTTTTCTTTCTTTTTTTTCTTTTTTTTAGCCAGCAGTAGCATAACAAAAAGAGAAACAAAATGACTCACAACGACTTTCCCAAACCTATTCGAAAGAATAGGTTGGAGTACAAAATTTACGAGAAAGGAAAAATAAACTCACAATACGGAAATGAAAAACAAAAAACAAGTCCAATGATGGTGTAACCCCCTCCCCAAACCTATTCGGAAGATGATGAACGTATTTTTGACGCGTTCATCTTGTCTTTTTTACCTTCTTTTGCTATCTTTTAGCCTTGTTTTTTGGTTAGTTTTGTAGAATAGTATCACGTTTATTGTGAAGCGCTCCGCTTCATTTTCTAGGAGCTTTGGCACAGAAGCCAAGCGAAGTGCTTGGAGGGCCAAAGCGCTTCGCTTGCCAAGCGCTCCGCTTGGCCTCTCCAAGCGGTCCGCTTGGCAGCGGTTACGTTTTCGGATTTTCCTTCTTAGATCTGATCTTGAGTAATTTTTTGAAAACTTTTGAACTGTAGCTTCGTTTTGGAGAGCTCCTAAGCCCCAAAACTCAGAGAAAACTCATATTACATTGTAATTTAGCTTGGGATTCAAGATTTTGATTAGAATTCATCCTTTGTAATCATCTACGGAGAGGTTTTCTTTGATTTCCACCGATTAGTGACAGCTTTGGTGGTAACTTGTATCACTCTCTTGTCTTGTAGTTTGATATGATGTATTCTGATTATTATTCATATGAATTGATGTCTATGTTGATGAGTATGAGTAGCTAAATCCTTTGTGTTGGTGGTAGAATGTAGAATATGCATGCTATGGGTTATGTTTATGCTTACATGAGATTGTGATTCAATCTTGCTGCAAATTCCTTCATATGATTCTTAGTTGCCTATAAAATATATTCGAATTGAGTATAGTGACAAACTCTTTGTCAATGAAAGCTATAGGATTGTATGTTAGAGATTTGCAGCATGCTAGATAAATGGTGTTAGTGACAAGCACCTCTAAAGTATTGATAGTTGTCTTTTATGATGTGTGTCTTGAAAGTTACCTAGACAAGTTGCTTAGCAAACTTGATCGAAGGTTTTACGGACTGAACTTGTGAGCATATTCGTAACCCATGCATGTGTATTTGATTTCTACCACCAACCGTTTTCCAAACCTTATTACATCAATCTGATTTCTCGTTGCTTTGTTCTAAGAAAGCGATTCTTCAAACATTTGAACTCGTTGACTGAAATTACTAGCAAAAACCTCAAACAAAGCCACGTTAGGTCCCGAGAGAACGACACTCGGGGACAACTTGCCATTGCACTCTAGTTTGTGTAGTGATAAGTGTTCTTAGGCATTTAAGCAAATTTAATTGGTGAAAAACGACATCATCAATTTGGCGCCGCTGCCGGGGACTTAACTCCTTTGGTTGGTGTTTTTGTTTTTGTTTTTTCAGCCAACATCTCTTCTTTGTCTCATTTCTGTTTTTGTTTCTTTTTGCTTGAGATACTCACTATCTTGTATTTCAGGTGAGTGCATGCCTAGAACCCGAACGGGTGGACCTATTATTGAACCTTTTGTAGACGAGATCGATCGTTTGTTTCAAAGGAGAAGGAGTGTTGGTCCCTTTAAACAACAAGAAAAGACTAGAGGGGGGGGGGTGAATAGTCTTTTCAAACTTTCGTCGTTTAAAACTTTCTCAGCAAGTACTTATTACTTTTCAGTAATGAGTTTGCTGATACTTAACTTTCTCAGCAAGCGTAAGTTACTTTACAGTAGCTTGGTTTGCTGATACTTAAAATCAGAGAGCGGAAGTCTTTGAAATAATAAGTGCTTTTTCAGCAAGTAAAGGTTTCAGCAAGTGATGTGAGTGACTGTGTCCAAACAGATATAATTTGCTGAAAGCTAAATACAGTAAGTAAATCACACAAACACTTTTATAGTGGTATCTGAGAGTGGCGTAATCTCTCAACTAATCCACTTCGTCCTTTCTAGGACTGAATCCACTAAGATATGATTGAGGTTCCTTACAATCTCCTATCTAAAGCGATTCAACAGAAACCAAAGCACACTTGCTTTGTCTCCAACCTAAACTAGAGAACTCAACCTTGTTCTCCACCAAACTTGGTACTTTTAATCAGCAAAACTATGCTCGATTAAGTTCCCCCTGAATATCACGCCTGAAAGGGTGTATTTTCAGTTAGAGATTTTTGGGGTGAGATGACTTAATTATAACTTATTCAGTTACAACAAGTAATCTAAGAAACACAACTTGGAATATTTTGCAGTAAACAAGTTTGATTGTTTCTGGTGTCAAGACTTGTTCTTGTTTGAAAGAAAGAACACTTAACTAATTTCTTAGTCGAGTTTGTTCTACTTCTTCACAAGTAGCTTTTTCAAGCTTTAAGTCTTGGAACGAATTAATGGCAGTAAGAGTGTTTGAAGGTTTGTGAGTTTTTAAGCACAAGTGAGAGTTTGATCACGTTGTTGACACACTTCAACTCTTTGCCGGATGACCTCTATTTATAGTGCAAGTAAGGAGCCATTTGAATTTCAAATCCTAAGGCTTTTGTTCCTTAACATGTCACTATCTTGCTTTTTGTACTTTCAGCAGCGACTTTGTTTGTCTTCTAGTCTTCATGTCCTTCGTGTGTAAGCTTTGCATTAAATGCACATTTGAATAGAATTCAAACAGTAACATTGGAGCGCAAAAACACGTACATTCAGCAAGAGGTCACATTTGTTTATCAGCAAGTGGTCAGTCTCAGTTTCAGCAAGCACAACCTACTCTGTCTTTTAGATTTTCACTTATGCAATGCTGTTGCTGAACATTTCACTTTTCGAACAACACGTGCCTTTGTAGATACCAGTCTTCAGCAATCTTCTAGTCTTCAGACCTTCAAATCTTCAAGTCTTCAGATCTTCAAAAAGTCTTCAAGATTCTGAGCGATTTCTACTTGCTTAAAATAATTTGTTTGTAATAAACACAATATATCTTCAGCAAATGCTTCAATAGGTTATTTTCTTTTCAGAAAATAAGATACATCATAAGCTAAAGTGTCAATAAGATATTTTCTTTTCAGAAAATAAAATACGTCATACACAAAAGAAATAACTTATCTAACACCTAACTAAGTCATCAGCAAACGTTCCTCTTTTACAATGTCCTTAAAATTCTAAATTCCTATGGACCTTAAGAGTACTAGTTACTGGACTTTTCTTAATTTAGCATGGTAAATTGCTCATCAAAATTACAAGTTTCCTAACAAGGAGGAATCTGAATCTCGCGTTTGAAGGAGTAGCATCTAGAGCTTCCACTTCTGGTATTCGGGAAGAGTCTTCTTCTTATCTTTTGGAGCCAATTCTTGAATCTGTTTACTTGGAAGGTGAAATGGCGGAGCGGCCTATACGTACACTTACTAAGCCTACGGTTGGGGCTAGAGGACCAGCAATTGTCCTCAATGATGCCACAAGGAACTTGGAGATCAAGAATCACATGTTCCAACAACTTCCCAAATTCTATGGGATGGCTAATGAGGACGTGATTGGGTACTTGAATGAGCTCGAGAATTTTGTTCTCCATCTTGGGCGACCAGGAGCTGGTGTTACGGATGATGATCTCCGCATGAAGGTCTTTTCTATGGGGCTAGGTGATCGTGCAAAGGCTTGGCTTAATACTTTGGAGGCCGGGTCTTTGACAACATGGGATCTTTGCTTTGATAAGTTCATGGAGCGTTACTACCCCGCTTCCAAGACGATGGCTATGAAGAGCCAAATTAGCTCCTTCGAGCAGAGGTATGATGAGCCTTTCCACGAGGCCTATGATGGATTCATGGGGTTGCATCATCGATGCCCACATCACGGGTATGATAAAGGTCAGCTTCTCCAATTCTTTTACAATGGTTTACATCCCGAGATTCAATCTCAAGTGGATAGTATTTGTGGAGATAGTATGGGGGAGTTGCTTCCTTCTCAAGCCCAAGTGAAGCTGGACATGATGTACCGGAATGTGAGGGCTCGTGTGCTCCAAAAGGAGCAAAGAGGTGAGGCCAAGGTAGTGGTAGAACAAAATGCCTTCGATGGGTTCGCCCATGAAGTGAAGCAAGCTTTGAGGCAAAGCGTTCCCTCTCCTTCTACGGAAGTTTGTGGTGTGTGCAAGAACTATGGGCACCCAGCCTATTTATGCCGTTCGGAATTTGCTAGAGAGCAATATATCACGAACGATGTCCGTCAAGAGGTCTATGCTGCTGCCGAAGGGGAGCAAGTGACCGAGGACGTGAACTATGGCCAAGGATATGGCAATGTTAGGCCACAAAACCGTGGGGGACAAGGACCACGAGGTGGGCACCAGAACCAAGGCAACCGTGGTTATGTCCACAACCCAGACCAATATGCCTATGGTCCACATCAAGATCGAAGCCGTCTCAGCTATGGGAACAACTGGTATGAAGGAGCACCACCTTCTAATCCCACACCCCCACCTCCGGTTGCTAGTTCAGGACCGCAAGGTGGAGGGTTGCTCCCTTCTCCTCTTGTTACTTCACTCAATGATCTGGTTATGAAGACGAACAAATTCATGGAGCATTACTATCGTAATGAGGCTACTAACAATCAACGCTTTGAGAAGCTTGAGGCTAGTAGTAGCAGTCTCCATAAGAAGCTACAAGAGCTTATAGATCGAGGGGCGAGTAGAGAGCAAGGGACGTTTCCCGGAAACACGGAGAAAGCCATGGCTATAACCGTGGTGACTGATTTGCCCGTGGAGATCACGGTTGTGAGAGACAATGCACGAGTTGAGGTGCCAAGTTGCAAGATAACTGAAACTTGCAAAGTGAGTGAGGAGCTTGAGACTCCTAAGGTAGTTGTGGAAGAGAAAATGGTCGCACAATCTGATGCGATAGTGGAAGAAGTGAATGAAAACTCATCGTCTGAGGATGAGTTGGTGGATATGGTGGAAGTGCCTATCCAAGAGAGCTTTGATGTGGAAATCGGCTTGGGTAAGAAGGATGGAATAGTGGCAACTCTAGACACGGGAGCGGGTGTGAATGTCATACCTTTGAACGTGTACGAAGAGTCGGGTTTGTCTTGCTTAAGACCAATGAAGTGCATGGTGCAATTGGCGAACGGGTCTATGAAGAAGCCATTGGGTGTGATCGAGAATCTAGTGGTAAGAGTCGCCGGTGTAGAGGTCAAGACGAACTTCATCGTCATGCCTACATCCTCCGCAAAGCTCAAGGATGTGGTTCTTTTGGGTAGAGCCTTCATGAACAAGGTACATATGGTGATAGACATGTATCATCGTACATGTAGCTTCGAGGTAAATGGCAAGCAATATACGTTGCGAGATATAATTAATTCATGTGCTTATGTTGATACTAACGAACTTGTAGGATTCTTTGGTCCTCTTTATGTTCGTCAAGATGTGCAGGGACTTTATGCTTTGAAGAGCACTTGGACGGGAAAGTCTAGTACCCGATGCGAAATTGATCCCGCATGAGCTAAGACGAGTCGAGCCAACGACTTTTAAACGAAGGCGCTTCTCGGGAGGCAACCCGAGGTTGTAGGTACTTGCATATAGATTAGAAGCACGTTTAAAATTTTGTTTCGTTGATTAGACAAGGTTTTTGGGGTGAAAATTTAGCAAAAGTTGAAAAAATTGGATTTGGGAGCTTTAGGTCCCAAGCGAACCGCTTGGCAAGCCCAAGCGGTCCGCTTGGATTTCCAGTAAGAATGTACATTCTTACTGGAAATCCAAGCGGAGCGCTTGGCAAGTCCAAGCGGTCCGCTTGGATTTCCAGTAAGAATTTCATTCTCACTGGAAATCCAAGCGGAGCGCTTGGCAGGTCCCAAGCGTACCGCTTGCCAAGCGCTTCGCTTGGCTTTCCTTAAGAAAGCTAAGTGGGGAACTTGAGTATCAAAGCTCCCCACTTCGTTTTTCTTCCTCCATTGCCGATTTAGCACCCCAAAAATCTCAATCTCTCTCAATTCTCCACCATTTCTTGCAATCTTGTGCATTTTACAAAGCCCATCACCCCCTCTATCATCTAAACCGATCAAATTTCACGTTTGAAGCATCCATAACAAGGAATCAAAGGTACCTCTCATGAACCCTAACTTTCTTGAATTTGGGATTTTATCTTAATTAGCTTCAATTGTGTTATGCATTGGTGAATTAGAGTTTGATATTGATTGTTGAGCATGTTTCTTATTAGATGTGATGTCTAAATTTGAATTTTGCTCCTCTTGATTTATGATGAACTCTATTGCTCGAATTTTTGCTATATAATTGTTTAATGATTGTTAGCCTTGAATTTGATTTATGTTATGATTATGGTGATGTTGTGATTGCATGAGAATGTGTTGGATTGGTTGGGTAATTCAATTGGAGAGTTTGTTTGCTTGGTTTAGATTCGTATGGATTTATCGTAACGAAGTGTTAAAGCTTCTCGATTTGTTCATATGAACTTTAGCAAGCCCTCAAACTCACCATGAGATTACTTGAGTGAGTATTGGAGTCTAGGAGTCAAGTCTAAGTCTCATTGTCTCTTGAAGTTATCTAATAAGATTATTCTAGATACGATGGACACAAGAGCCAAGAAGAAAGCAAGGAAGGATGGAGCTTCAACCTCCAAGGAGATTCCCCGTGATGAAGGCGACCGTGACCCATACAAAGAATCGGACGCATTGCGGAGGTTCCGATACAACTTCTATAGGGGAGGAGAACGGTCAATGATTTGGGACCGTAGCATCTCCTTTACTTCAAAGGAGTTGGACATACTAAAGGGGACAAAATATGAGAACAAGGGACTTTTCTTTGATGTACCCTATGCACCCTATGCTCACCTTACCAGGCTTATAACGGAGAGAGGATGGACCTTCTTTGGGAAAGAACTCTCCGGATGGGATAGAGACCTTGTCGAGGAGTTCCACATTGCCTTCGAGGACTATAACTATAAGGCCGAAGCAGTACCTATTCGTGGTGTGATGGTCCCTTTCTCACCATTGAGTATCACTAGTTTCATTATGGGACTAGAGGAACCCTTGCGGGAAGACAAGAATAAGGTCGCATACTATGTGAGTGATCCCTATGTGCACTATGTCTATGACCCAACGATTGAGAAGTTTTCGAGGAGGTTAGCCGGGGTTCTGACAACCAAGGACTACAAGCCAAGGAAGACGCGTCTCGATAACACCTTGAAGTATAAAGATTTGCACTTGCACGCGCGCATGATCCTACCTTTCGTGGTAGCTAATCTGATCCCGGGACTCATAACCGAAGAGATAACGCCGGAAGTCGGGATCTTAATCTATTCCCTCATGGCGAACTTGCCCATCACTCCCGGGGACATCATCTTCCAGCAATTCGAGATTAAACGAGAACCCGGCCACCCACTAGTCTTCCCACATCTGATCACTGCTATGTGTGAGAAAGCAAATGTGCCAAACATCCGGCGCACCGAGGCATCGAGGGAACCAATCGACATAGAGACATACGATCTGATACTCCACCGCTTCGGAGTAGAGCAAGGGTTCGAAGACCCTTTTCCCCTTGTCATCCCTCATCGATCCGAGTGATTTTGCGGTGGTGGTACTCCTTTTTGATACTCTTAATTGTATAATGTTGTGACTTATGACTCTTGAACTCTTTGTTTGCTTTTGTAGTTGTGGCCTGTGTGCCTTTTGTCGTGATTCGTTTAGTCTAGTGTTTGGTGCATTAGGTGATTAAGATAGGAAAAAACATCGAAAATATGGAAACAGAGCCAAGCGAAGCGCTTGGCAAGCCCAAGCGGTCCGCTTGGAATTCCAGTAAGAATTTCATTCTTACTGGAATTTCAAGCGGAGCGCCTGGAGCTTCCCAAGCGCCCCGCTTGACAAGCGAACCGCTTGGCTCCCGCCAAGCGGTCCGCCTGGACCCTGTACCCAGATTTTCCTCGTTTTTTCCATTCTTCTCACCTTTGCGCACCCGTTTTCACTTGTTTCTTGAGTCCTTTCAGGTACTACTCATATATAGGAGATTGGACACGAAACTTTATATCAGGGAAGTGTACTTTCAATCCAATTTTTCCTTTTCATTCAACTTTTCTGTGCTCGAGGACGAGCAAAAGTTTAGGTTTGGGGAGGGGGTATTGGATTTTCAGTACTATATGCTTGTGTGGTTCGTACATGCCTGATTTTTCTCAAGTTCATGTGATTTGTCGTGTTTTTTCAAATTTTTGCATGCATATCATCCCTATACTAGTCGTTGCACGTTGTTGTGTGTGGAGTTTATTGCCAAGTCTTTTGAACTTTTTTATTGAGTAGACTAAGTGTTTATGACCATTGATCATATGTTGCATCACTTTGCATGTAGTTTGAGGCTTGTCTCGCTTGGTTTGTCACATTCGCATGTGCACTAGTTAAGCTTAGTAGTCTCGACATCACCTTGAGTGGTGTTTCTTCTGCTGCGGTTCACGATGACCTTATTAAATGATGCATGTAAGAGTCTATGGTTGTAGCCCGTGTAAATATGTACGTAAGAGGCGACAAGTTCTTCACCTCGATTAGAGATTGCCAAATGCCTAGGAAGGAGGTAGTGTGAGGTGTGCGATTCCTTGTATTAAACCTATTCTATCGAATAGGTTTGAGGAGGGGGTTGCTTCGTTGATCTTGTCTTTCATCTTTGAGTCGTTGTAAAGTTTCCTTTTTCTTTTTCTTTTTGTTTTTGTGCTCAAACCTATTCTTTCGAATAGGTTTGGGGAGGTGTTTTTGACACTTAGTACTGCTGCTTGCCCCTATAAAAAAAAAAAGGAGAAAGAGAAAAAGAAAAGAAAAAAAAGAGAAAAGAAAAAGAGAAAAAAAAAAAAAAAGAAAAAAGAAAAAAAAGAATAAGACCCAAAAGCAAAAGAAGGGTCGTTGCAAGCCAAAAGCAGTCTAGTAAAGTGTCAAGTATCATGTAAATATTTGTTATTGAAGTTATCGAGTTGTAAATTCTATCTTTCGTTTCGTGTCGCCTTGTCCAAGGCCTGTTCTTGACCACCCTCGTCTTGCTATTCAAGAACTGGTTGAAAGAGGCTCATTCTTGAGAGTCTGGGTAGAATAGGGGAGTGTTATCTTCTAAGGGAACCCTCCTTCGTTTGATGAGAGCCAGTATTCGTTCGCCCTCTCTTGAGGAAAAGTCTCGCTTGGTGAACAGTAGTAAGCCCTCGGTTTCATAGGCATGGGGCAATTGTAGTATGATAACATGCATCATTGTGTCGTCACCGACCAGGTCCAGGTAGAAGATGTTACGAGAGACTCCTTTGTTTAACCAAGTGCACATGAGAATGTGTATATTCGCAATTGAGTCATTCTTCAACCTACTTGCATGTCATGCTCAATTGGTTTTGTTCATAAGCATTTGGTAGATTCAATAGATTAGTTCACTTTACTTGGCATGAGACTCCTTTTGTGTTGCATTTAGGATAGTTTGTTGCTTGAGGACAAGCAAAGGTTTGGTTTGGGGAGTTTGATGAACGTATTTTTGACGCGTTCATCTTGTCTTTTTTACCTTCTTTTGCTATCTTTTAGCCTTGTTTTTTGGTTAGTTTTGTAGAATAGTGTCACGTTTATTGTTTTCTTCATTTTCAGGCACTTAGGTACGAAATGGCGTTTTTGGAGCTAAAAACGAGCCTTTTTGATAGAAAATGGCCCCGTTGAAGTACCTTGATCTCCATGGCTTGTTCGTGAGTTTTTGAGCATCAATAAGCATCGAGAAGGATGAGTCCAAGGCACCCGAGGGCCGTGCGAGGGCAAAAAGATTGAGTTTGAAGATAAAAATCTGCCCAGGAGCCAAGCTAAGCGCCTGGAATAGTGAAGCGCTCCGCTTCATTTTCCAGGAGCTTTGGCACAGAAGCCAAGCGAAGCGGTTGGAGGGCCAAAGCGCTTCGCTTGCCAAGCGCTCCGCTTGGCCTCTCCAAGCGGTCCGCTTGGCAGCGGTTACGTTTTCGGATTTTCCTTCTTAGATCTGATCTTGAGTCATTTTTTGAAAACTTTTGAACTGTAGCTTCGTTTTGGAGAGCTCCTAAGCCCCAAAACTCGGAGAAAACTCATATTACATTGTAATTTAGCTTGGGATTCAAGATTTTGATTGGAATTCATCCTTTGTAATCATCTACGGAGAGGTTTTCTTTGACTTCCACCGATTAGTGACAGCTTTGGTGGTAACTTGTATCACTCTCTTGTCTTGTAGTTTGATATGATGTATTCTGATTATTATTCATATGAATTGATGTCTATGTTGATGAGTATGAGTAGCTAAATCCTTTGTGTTGGTGGTAGAATGTAGAATATGCATGCTCTGGGTTATGTTTATGCTTACATGAGATTGTGATTCAATCTTGCTGCAAATTCCTTCATATGATTCTTAGTTGCCTATAAAATATACTCGAATTGAGTATAGTGACAAACTCTTGGTCAATGAAAGCTATAGGATTGTATGTTAGAGATTTGCAGCATGCTAGATAAATGGTGTTAGTGACAAGCACCTCTAAAGTATTGATAGTGGTCCTTTATGATGTGTGTCTTGAAAGTTACCTAGACAAGTTGCTTAGCAGACTTGATCGAAGGTTTTACGCACTGAACTTGTGAGCATATTCGTAACCCATGCATGTGTATTTGATTTCTACCACCAACCGTTTTCCAAAGTTGATTACATCAATCTGATTTCTCGTTGCTTTGTTCTAAGAAAGCGATTCTTCAAACATTTGAACTCGTTGACTGAAATTACTAGCAAAAACCTCAAGCAAAGCCACGTTAGGTCCCGAGAGAACGACACTCGGGGACAACTTGCCATTGCACTCTAGTTTGTGTTGTGATAAGTGTTCTTAGGATTTTAAACAAATTTAATTGGTGAAAAACGACATCATCAGAAGAATAGGTTATAAACAAAGGATCACACAACCTCACACTACCTCCTTCCTAGGCTTTTAGCAATCTCAAAGCATGGTGAAGACTTGTTGCCTCTTAGGTACATAATTACTCGGGAAAACAACCATAAGTCCCTAACATGCATCATCCTATTATAAAGGCCTTTGTGAACCGCAGTAGAGAAAACACCACTAAGTGATGTCGAGACTACCAAGCTTAACTAAGAGCAATACATAAATGTGACAAGCCAAGCGAGAAAAACCTCAAACAAATTCATAGAGATGAAGCATATGATTAATGGCATAGTTAGTTAATCTACCTAATAAAAAAGTTCAAAAAATTTGGCAATAAACTCCATATAAAACATGCAAGACTATCCTAGGATGAATGCAGTGAATGCAACCTAAAAAATCTAAGAAAGCAGTAAACGTGCAAATGCAAATGCAGACGGAGAAAACATGCAAGGTACTATAGTCATCCTACCAATACCAAGCTCCAAACTAACAACACTAGATCACTTAAATCCCATCCCCCCTCATGAAATTAACGCTAGTCCCCAGGAGTAATAAAATGGTTTGGCCTTGGTCGGCTGAGTATGCTGCTTGTGAGTTATTGGGACTGCTCTGGGAGCCTTATAGGGTGTCATCAGGTCTTCTGGTAGGTGCGGTAGTTCCAATTATAGGCCGGATAGGAACAACTCCTCAGACTGTATCATTATTGTCCGTATGGCCTTCATTGTCACTACTGTCACGCACATCCTCACTAGTAGAGTTGCAGTGTCGAAGAGAATCTTCAAGATTGGCCGCCTCTATTATGGAATCCTCCATCCTGTAGCCATCCAATAGGTTGTGAACCGTTGAAGGGTAAACAGCAGTGGTATCAGAGCCTCCCTCTCCAGCGTTTTACACCCCGAGGAGGTTATAGTAAGCTGCTCGGATCCTCAGAAGTCTTCTACCATCTTTTCCAATGTCGACCACATTCTCTACGGTTGATGCCACCGATGTCTATATGATGCTCCCTTTAGAGGCAGTCAAGGGGCACCCCTAAGAGGGGCCGGGCACCCATGTCATTATGTTTTGGAACCAAGCTAGCGCTTCGGAACCTTCTAGCAACTGCGAACTCGAGATTGAATCCGTCGCGGCAAGATCGTCCCGGTGCCTTCCAGTTCACTCGAACTTTACAGTCCTTGGGATGGATTGCTGACGTAATAATGGTTTCTGTCCCTTCGGTGGTGCATGAATAGGCATAGGAGTCCTTACTCCAGGTGTACTCTAGCTCCTCCTCTTGGATAATCCGCGACGTTGTTGCAAGAGCCCGTGGCTCGAACGCACCTCTAACGAGATCAGTCTTCTTGACATGGTTGTAATCGATCCCCCTCCAATACTTTATAGTAATCATACCGGAATGCTCCTCTCCCTTTGCATGGTTCCTACAAAGAACAGTTAGTACCTCGTATGACACAAAATTGACTCATGCATATTCTAGTGTAAGAACGAAACACACAAGTGATAAAATCAACAATCGAACTCCCCAAAACCTTATGTCTAGCCTAGCTTCTTCAACATGCAACATACTAATGTAACTACTACATGCAATACATCACATTATTCTCTTGCTAGACAACCAATAACCTAAATAGCTAGGCTCAATTCATACCATAGAAGCGAAAAACTCTATCAATATAAATCCTCATACTCAACAATTATGCATTCTATCGTCAAATCCATCATCATTACATCAATAAACACAATCATATGTATGAATCAAAGATAAAGATATATTGCATAACAAGATATATCATCTAGTAGCAAAATTCCCAAATCAACAATCCAAGCATAATTGAGCATGCAATTGATAGTAAATAATGCTTCTAATCACACAAACAACCTACTCATGCATCATATAAGCATAATTGAAGCTCAAATTAGAAAACCCCCAAATTTGAAAAATTAGGGTTCATAAGAAGATACCTCAGACCTGAAAAACTAATGCACTAGGGTGAAATCTGTTCGGATGAAAAGATAGATCATGTAATAGGCTTCGATTGAAGCTATAGAACACTAAATTTGGTGAAGAAATGAAGAAGTTATGGAGATTTGAAGGTATTTTCGCCAAATTCAGTTTTTGGAGAGAAAGAGGTGAAGAGAATGAAGAAAATGAGCTAAAAAAGATGAGATCCGCGTTTTTAGTCTTCAGAGGTCGTGGGGCGAGTCGCCCCTGGTGTGGGGCGAGTCGCCCCACACGGGGCGATTCGCCCCCCGTGGGGGGCGATTCGCCCCCCACTCCCCGATGCGGGGAGACGAAATCTTCGACAAAAAATGCGGTTTTTAATCCCCGAAACCATTTTTCTCATAAAACCACTCGAAAAATCTCACTCGAACACAACATAAGCACATACGACACAGAGATGAACATATTCAAATATGAGAAGCAAATTGTTCAAGAATGAATGCATGCGAAAAACAGTAAAGAAAGCGATAAAAACTCCGGGTTGCCTCCCGGATAGCGCCATTGTTTAAAGTCTTTGACTCGACTCTTGTCTGCGCCTAGCTCTTCTTATTGAGGGTACTAGACTTCCCCTTAATTGATCTCCTTCTCATGCCACGAACCTGTGAATAAGAAAGAACATAGGCTGCAAGACCACAGTAGTGAGTAGTGTGAGAAGTATCAGGTGGATCAGGTGGATCAGATATGGCTCGCAACACATGTCGCTTGCCATTCACTTCAATAGTGCAAGTCCTTCGGTAGATGTCCATCACGGAGCGTAGCTTAGTCAAGAACGTTCGCCCCAAGAGAATGACATCCCCCGTCCCAGGTGTAGACGCCGGCATAACTACAAAATTTGTGTATACAGAAGCTTCACCAATCTTGACCAATGCATTCTTCACAACGCCCTCGGGTCTCACAAAGGATCCATCCGCCAGTTGCACAATAGCCTTATGCTCAGATAGTTTTCCAAGGCTACTCTTCTCAAACACATTCAAAGGGAGCACATTAGAGTAGGATCCCGTGTCTAGTGTGGCACGGACATCTTCAAGTTCCCCAATTCCGACCTTAACATCCAAACTTTGAGGGAGTGGCTCGGGATCCTCTTGCTCCTCTTCACTCTCGTCAGAACCAAGGTCCTTCTCTTCTTCCTTAGCCTGTGGGGGTACTTCCCCTTTGCAACTCTCGCACTTAGCAACCTTCTTGATGGTGATTTCAACAGGTAATTCACCCACCAAGGTAATGGACATCGACTTCTCAGTGTTTCTAGGCAGCTTGCCTTGCTCCCTACTTGCTCCTCGGTCGATCAACTCTTGCATCTTTTGATGGGCAAGCCTAGTGCTCTCTTCCAACCTATCAAGTCTTGCCCTAGTCTTCTCGGAATCTTCTTCATAACGTTTGAGAAAACTTTGGGTGTGATCAACCATCTTTTGCAAGTTCTCCATCAGTTGAGCCGACTTCGACTTCGGTGGCTCTTTCGGAGCAGGGTTTTCGCAGTGGTCATTACCATAGTTAAGCCTACTACGGTCTTGGTTAGGGCCATAAGTTTGGCTAGCCGGTGCATATCCTTGATTGTTTCGGAACCCTCTTCTCCAAAATCCACCTCGAGGATTTCTACCGTCTTCTCCGTAGCTAGTTTCTTGAGTACCAAACTCCGTAGCAAAGGCTTCCTCTTCGCCTCCTTGAGCCCAGTTGCCATCATCATACGCAAGCTCCGATCTATACATGTGAGCCCCATGCCCATAGTTCTTGCATATTCGGCAAACTTCGTTTGACACAGATGTTCCAGTGGCGCTCTTGAGGACTTGTTTCAACTCGTTGGTAAAGCACTCGAATCGATCCCCATTCACCCAATACATAGGGGCTTCTTGAGTAGGTGGAGCTTCAGGTCCACGTCTCCTAACCATCGCTCTTGGGTCCTTGAATTGCAAACCCTTAGCAAGCCTTTCGAAAACCGCCCAGACGGATTCCACGGTTTCCTCCCAAATATTGTCACGGCATTGGAAGTCCACCACTTGTTGGTTCTCAAAGGTTAGTCCATTGTAGAAGTGTTGGACTAGATCCGAAAGCTCAAAACCATGGTGAGGGCACTTGTTCATGAGGTCTTGAAACCTCTCGAACGCGGTGTAGATGGTCTCATCATAGTCTTGTTTGAACCCAGTGATTTGCGCCTTTAGCGCGGTAGTCAAGGTGTGAGGGAAGTATTTCTCCATGAAAGCTGAAAAAACCTTCTCCCAAGTGTCCAGCGATCCCGCCGGTAGTGAACTCAACCATGACTTGGCTCTGTCGCCAAGACCCATAGCAAAAACCTTCATTCTCAACTCGTCCGTTGTTCTTTAAGGTCCGGGTCGTGGGAGTTGGTTGACGAAATCATCGATATCGTGCAAGTACCCCATTACATCTTCCCTTGCTAATCCATAGAACCTCGGAAGTTGTTGGAACACGTGGTTCTTAATTTCCAGATCACGAGTTGCAGACGAAAGAATAATCATCGGTCCCCTCATACGATCCTTGGAGGGTTGAACCCATGCTTTCAGTGGTCTAGCTTCTGCCATTTTGTCGATTTCCTTGAAAAGACTGTGTAGAGAATCAGAGAAATCGATATCCTCTACTTCCTCTAGTTCACACCTTCGAAGTAGTCGCCTTCTTTGGTGGTAGACTCTGTCGATCTCAGCAATTGAATCAGCAAGCGGTGTTCCTCTAGATCGTGTATGTCGCATACACTATCTGTAACAAGCTAGGAAAGGAGTATCTGAGAGAGATTAAATAGGAAAATAAAAACTACTAGAACTAGGAATTGAATGCTGAAAATAAGCTAAACATAAAAAAGGAGTATAGTCCCCGACAACGGCGCCAATTTGATGAACCGGAATTTGTCAGATTCTAATTAATCAAATAAATTTGTATTTAGCCAAAGGCAATTCACAACTACAACGAAAACCGTAGTGTAGCAGTAGAATAACCTCGAGTGTCGATCTCTAAGGAATATCCGTAGTGTAACAGTTGTTCCAGTGGCGCTCTTGAGGACTTGCTTCAATTCTTTGGTAAAGCACTCGAATTGATCCCCATTCCCCCTATACACAGGGCTTCTTGAGTCGGTGGAGCTTCAGGTCCACGTCTCCTAACCATCGCTCTTGGGTCCTTGAACTGCGAACCCTTAGCAAGCCTTTCGAAAACTGCCCAGACGGCTTCTGCGGTTTCCTCCCAAATATTGCCTCGGCATTGGAAATCCACCACTTGTTGGTTCTCGAAGGTTAGTCCATTGTAGAAGTGTTGGACTAGGTCAGAAAGTTCAAAACCATGGTGAGGGCACTTGTTCGTGAGATCTTGGAACCTCTCAAACGCGGTGTAGATGGTCTCATCATAGTCCGGTTTGAATCCAGTGATTTGCGCCTTTAGCGCGGTAGTCAAGGTGCGAGGGAAGTATTTTTCCATGAAAGCTGAAAAAACCTTCTCCCAAGTGTCCAACGAGCCTGCTGGTAGAGAACTCAACCATGACTTGGCTCTGTCGCCAAGTCCCATAGAAAAAACCTTCATCCTCAATTCATCCGTTGTTATTTCAGCTCCGGGTCGTGGGAGTTGGTTGACGAAATCATCAATATCGTGCAAGTACCCCATCACATCTTCCCTTGATAAGCCATAGAACCTCGGAAGTTGTTGGAATGCGTGGTACTTGATTTCCAGATCTCGAGTTGCAGGCGAAAGAACAATCGCCGGTCCCCTCATACGATCCTTGGAGGGTTGAACCCATGCTTTCAGTGGTCTAGCTTCTGCCATTCCGTCGATTTCCTTAAAAAGACTGTGTAGAGATTCACAGAAATCGGTATCCTCTATTTCCTCTAGTTCACGCCTTTGAAGTAGTCGCCTTCTTTGGTGGTAGACTCTGTCGATCTCAGCAATTGAATCAGCAAGCGGTGTTCCCCTAGGTCGTGTATGTGGCATACACTATCTGTAACAGACTAGGAAAGCAGTATCAGAGAGAGATTAAAAAGGAAAACTAAAACTACTAGAATTAGAAATTGAATGCTGAAAATATAACAAATTAAACAGAAAAAAGGAGTATAGTCCCCGGCAACGGCGCCAATTTGATAGACGCGGGATTGTCGGGTCCCGGATCAATCAAATAAATTTGTTATTTAGCCAAAGTCAATTCACAACTACAACGAAAACCGTAGTGTAGCAGTAGAATAACCTCGAGTGTCGATCTCTAAGGACTATAACTAGCTTTATCAAATCTAATTTATAATATAAAAATAGCAGACGATATAGCAAGGGTTTTTCTAACAGATAATGGAGATTGGTGATAGTATGGTCCTTCAAAGCATAACGGGTTAATAATCATGCGTAAATTCGTCGGTCTTGCATGGAGATCTTTGATCAATAATTGTCCTGTTGTAATTGTCAAACACTACGAAGATATAGATAGGTCAAAGACTAATGAATTGTCCAATTGTGTTCCATAATTATTCAACACTACGAAGATATAGATATAGATAGGTCAAGTCTATGAATTGTCCAGTTGTGTGCAATAATTAATCAACATACGAAGATATAGATTCCGATAGATCAAAGAAATAAAGCAATAACACGGAGTATAATGCGCGATATAGCCATTAGCATAATTATCAACCCTTCGCTAAGAATTCACATACTATCACCAACGAGAAGTTTAGCTACTCATAGTTGTCATGCAATCAACAGAAATCATAGAAGAAAACATGTTGAAAGATATATAAAAAGAAGTAGAAAAACTGTAAGATACAATGTTACCGAAGGTTGTCAGTCTCCGAAGAATCGCGATCTTACAAGCTCCAAACTGCTATGAAAAAGTATCTCCTAAGCTATGAACCCCCAGAACTGGCTCTGAAAGTTCCTACCTAAAACTACAGAGAAAGGTGAGAGAATAGGTCTGGAAAAGTATGAAAATCGGAGAAAAACTTGAGCAACTATATATAGTGTTCGATTTAGTGTGGGGCGAAGGGCCCCACACACCGGGCGAGTCGCCTGGCGTGGGGCGATTCGCCCCACATCCTGGGCGATTCGCCCGGGAGAATATCTCGGGATTTTGCGCGTTTTTCGATTTCTTCCCCTTTTCGGACTCGGTTTCTGACTTCTAGTGACCTTCTAACCTCCAGATTCAACCCCTAGACTCCAAATCCTATCCGGAAACCTTCAGATACTCCAAATAGGCTTCTGGAACACCAATTCCTTCTCAACTTCAATATAATTGCCCGGAAAACCTCATTTTTCAACCAAAACCTGTATAATAAAAACTAAAGGGAAACGTGACACTATTCTAGTAAAATGCACTAAAATATAGCTAAATTAACAAAGAGGATAGCTAAAATAGGTGAAAAAGAGTCGAATGAAAGTGTAAAATACGCATTCATCACTACACGATGAATGCGAAGGACGTAACACTGCCCGAACTCCATAATCTGCTGAAGACATATAATCAAACTCTTCCTAAGAAGGAAAAGTCGATCATGTTTGTTGGGCAACCGTCTAACCCAAACCCGAGAAACAAAGGTGCTAAAGGTAAGGGAAAGTCAGGAGCCAAGGCTAACACTTCGAGTGATAAGCCTAAGCGTCTGAACCAGAAAAGAAAGTTCAAGAGAATCGGAACGGTACGCACAGATGAATGTCTTAACATAAAGGACATTGGAAGAAAGATTGCCCTAAGCTGAGGGCAGATCAAGCTAAGAAGCCACCGGCTTCTAGATCAGGTATGTTTGTTATTGAAATGAACATGACTACTTTTGACTCCAATGGTTGGGTATTAGATACAGCCTGTGGCTCACACATTTGTAATAATGTGCATGGGCTAATTGATCACAGGCTAGTCAAGCAAGGTGAAATCGACTTGCATGTTGGGAACGGCAATCCAGTTGAAGCCAAACGTGTTGGACGTTGCAAGATAGATTTACCTTCAGGACAATGTTTAGAACTTGATAACGTTTATTTTGTTCCATCCATTGTCAGAAATATTATTTCCATTCCATTGTTAGACAATTTGTGTTTTTCCTTTTGATTTGCTAATTATACTTGTTATTTTTCATTAAATGACCAGTATTATGGAAAAGCTCGCTTAGTGAATGGTTTATATATTTTGCAAAGTAGTCTACCTTTATTTCAAGTACATAACAAACAACCGTCTTCAAGTAGGAAGAATAATCCATCTTATCTATGGCATTGTCGGCTAGGCCATATCAATAAAACACGGATTCAAAGACTAAGAAAGTTGGACTACTTAGAACCATTTGATTTTGAATCATATGGTACATGTGAATCATGTGTTAAGGGTAAGATGACGAACAAACCTTTTGTTGGACAAGGTGTTCGTGCCACTCGCTGCTTAGAGCTCATACATACTGATGTATGTGGACCTTTTAAAGTCCATGCGCGTGGAGGTTATCCTTACTTCGTTACCTTTACTGACGATTTCTCAAGGTATGGATATATTTATCTTATGAAGAATAAATTCGAGACCTTTGGGAAATTGAAGGAGTTTAGGAATGAGGTCGAGAATAAATTGAACCTAAGGATAGTCACTCTTCGATCAGATCGGGGAGGTGAATACCTTAGTGAAGAATTTATCAACTACTTGAACAAAAATGGAATTCAATCGCAATGGACCCCTCCTGGAACACCACAATTAAATGGTGTGTCTGAGAGAAGGAATCGAACCCTGTTAGACATGGTGAGTTCAATGATTGGATTCTCAACTCTTCCAAAATATTTATGGGGTTATGCACTACAAACTGCAATCTACATTCTGAACCGTGTACCATCTAAATCAGTGGAGAAAACTCCTTATGAGTTATGGAAAGGAAAGAAGCCCTCACTGGGCTATCTTAGACCTTGGGGCTATCCTGCGATAGTCAAACTGATGCTCACTGATAAGTTAGATGCCAAGGGTGTCAAAGTATATTTCATAGGCTATCCTCGTCAGACGAGAGGCTATGAATTCTATCATGCTGAAGATCACAAGGTGATAGTATCTAGAAACGTCAAGTTTTTAGAAGCAGAATACCTCGAAGAAGAGAGGTTAGATGACATGATAGAACTTGAAGAAATTCAAGACTTTGACACGCGCGAACATGAGTTCTCTAAATCTTCTGATTAGGACTCAAGTTCAGTGGGAGCTTTCGAAGCAGACAAGGGTGATGATATGACACTTACTAGGCATGTCATAGTCAGTGGGAGTCCTGTGATTAGATCAACAGTTGAAACCACACCAATAGAACCCGTTGTCAATCAAACTGTGCAACATGTTGCACAAGAGCAGCCTCCCGCTAGAGAACAGGGTCGCGGGGCGCGACCAGCTGCATCAGTGCCCACTGATAATGTTCGTGTTACACGAAGCCAGAAAATAAAAGCACCAGAACCAGTCGAGCTCCGTAGGTCGAAGAGGATCCTAAAAGGACCTCAGAAGCAAAGCCTTATGATAGAAGACATCAGTGAACTTGATGTCGGCTTATCAGATCGGGAAGATCCGGAGACCTACAAAGAGGCAATAATTGATATTGACTCAGACAAATGGCAAGAGGCCATGGAATTGGAAGTGGACTCTATGTACCTGAACCAAGTTTGGAAACTTGGTAGACTTGCCCCAAGGGGTTAGACCTATTGGGTGCAAATGGGTCTTTAAACGAAAGACAGATGCCGATGGCAAGGTACAAACTCACAAGGCTAGACTTGTGGCGAAAGGCTACACGCAAAGGTATGGCATCGATTACGATGAAACCTTTTCACCGGTAGAAAAATTGAAGTCCATTCGAATTCTACTTGCGATAGCTGCATACTATGATTATGAAATCTGGCAGATGGATGTAAAGACTGCCTTCTGATGAACGCGTATTTTACACTTACATTCGAGTCTTTTTTGACCAATTTAGCTATCCTATATGTTAATTTAGCTAAACTTTAGTGCCTTTTATTAGAATAGTGTCACGTTCCCCTTTAGTTTGTATTTTACAGGTTTTGGGTGAAAAACGAGGTATTTCGGGGAATAATATTGAAGTAGACAATGAATTGGTGTTCCGAAGGACTTTTTGGAAAATCTAGAAGATTCCGGATAGGATTTGAAGTCTAGGGGTCGAGTCTGAAAGCTAAAAGGTCACTAGAAGGCAAAAACCGAGTCCGAAAAGGAAAAAAAATCCAAAAACGCGTCGAAAACGCGTAACCAGCTGACTGGAGGTCCCGAGCGAGTCGCCCGGGACGTGGGGCGGTTCGCCCCACACCAGGAGATTCGCCCGGTGTGTGGGGCGACTCGCCCCACACCTGTCGAATCACTATATATAGTTGCTGACTTTTCTCCGTTTTTCATACTTTCCCAGACCTTTTCTCTCACCTTTCTCATTAGTTTTAGGTAGGAATTCTCCAGAGCCTGTTCTGGGGATTCTTAGCTTGGGATATACTTTTTCTTATCGTTTTGGAGCTTGTAAGATCGCGATTCTTCGGAGATTGACACCCTTCGGTAACATTGTATCTTACAGTTTTTGTATTATATTTATTTATCTTTCAACATGGTTTCATTCAATCTTGTTATGATTTCTGTTGATTGCATGACATCTATGAGTAGCTAAACTTATCGTTGGTGATAGTATGTGATTTCTTAGCGAAGGGTTAATAATTATGCTGATGGTTGTAAAGCGAATTAGACTTTTTGTTATTGCTTTATTTCTTTGATCTATTTAAAACATCTATCTTCGTAGTGTTGAATTATAACGAACACAATTGGACAATTCATTGATCAAAGATCTCTATGCAAAACGATCGGGTACTTCATGCATGATTATTAACCTGCTATGCTTTGAATGATCATACTATCACTAACCTCCATTATCTGATAAGAAAAACCTTTGCTAAGTCGTCTGTTGATTTTATAGTTTAAGTTAGATTAGATAAAGCTAGTTATAGTCCTTAGAGATCGACACTCGAGGTTATTTTACTGCTACACTACGGCTTTCGTTGTAGTTGTGAATTGGCTTTTGCTAAATATAAATTTATTTGATTAATTAGAATCTGACAAATTCCGGTTCATCAAATTGGGGCCGCTGCCGGGGACTATACTCCTTTTTTCTGTTTAGCTTTTATTATGTTCAGCATTCAATTCCTAGTTCTAGTTGTTTTTATTTTCCTACTTAATCTCTCTCTGATACTCCTTTCCTAGTCTTAGTAGTTTTCGATTTTATAGTGATTTCTAGAAATTTTCTTGATCTTCGAGATTTCTAACGAGACTAATTTTCAGTTTTGAGTTACTCCTGTTCCAGATTTCCAGGTATGACGACCTTAAAAGCTCGCTTGACTCCTACGTTCTCGCAAGTCAAGAAAGGGTCAGCTATATACTTCGAAAAAGAGTTATCGGGGTATGAGGTAACAAGTTCTATAGTGAGAAGGATACCAAGGTTCGAAGATGGAGTGGGGATGAATCCGTTAAGCTTCATCAGATCCTATGAGGAAGAAATAGCAAAACTTCCAGCAAAGGGGTTCACCGAGGACCAATTATGCAGGAAATTATTTTCTTTTGCTCGGGGATACGAACCAAGAATTTGGATAGAAAAGTTAGCACCAGGATCACTGAGAGCCTGGGGCCAAGTAGTAGAGGAGTTCTTGGCGCGTTTCATGCCTTACCATGAGACGATTGCCTTGCGGAGTCGGATCGAACACTTCAAGCAAGGTGAGTATGAGCGGTTCTGTGACACTTACGAACGTTTTGAGCTGTATAAACGTGAGTGCCCCCATCACCGTTTCGACGACGGGGAACTGATTTGGTATTTTGTTGGTGGTCTACGTGATGATGTTAGGCTTCAAGTGGATGGGATGTGTGGAGGATTAGAAGAATGTACAGTTGAAGAGGCAGTGAAGGTCTTTCAACAGTACGCCAGTGGATCTGCACAGACTGAGAGGCAAATGTCGAGTCAAGAAACCAACAGGAATTCGAATCGGGGCGAAACTGAAAGCTTATACGAAGGATATTCTGAAGACGAAGATATCAGTGAGGAGGAAGAGCTTGCGTTTTACGCAGGGATTAAGGCCATCGAGAGTGTTTTCGAGATAGCACACGCAGGGCACGCTGAAAACAATCTTCGCATCCAGAAGGCTTTTGCAGCAGTCGAAGTAACTGAGCAACTCATCAAGGAGCTTAGCTTGTTGAAGTGTCAAAAGTGTGGAAAATCAGTCGAAGACGCCCCCCTAGAAGTGGGGGGCGAACCGCCCGGTATGGGGGGCGAATCGCCCCCCAGCTCCAGGGAACTGGACGACCCTAGTTCCCCCGATTTGACACCTGAAGCTGATCCCGAGCCACTTCCAACTGCTACTACCGAGGAAAATGAGTACGAAGAAGTGAATCTACTACTCCGTGGAGGAAAGATGACCAAAATTCCTAACTTCGTGCGTCCTAAACGTGTTGAACCATCTGGGACCGACAATACAGGACCAAGAACCAAACAAGAGGTTAGTGAAAGTTCCAAAGAACCTCAAGAGAAGGATGATGAACCAAGACCATCTGTAGAAGACATAGTTGATGATAAGTTCGAAAGGGGAACTCCTACACCAGCAGTACTTCACAAATCTTCTAATCCATATGTGCCTCCAAAACCACATGTACCATTCCCCAGTCGGATCAAGCCAGCCAAGAAGGATATTCTGGAATCACCCCTATTTCAATGCCTCTCAAAAGTTGAAGTCAATATGCCCCTCTTGGAGTTAATCCAAAACATTCCAGCCTATACGAAATTCTTTCGTGAGATGAAGAACAAAAGGATTACTTCAGGAAAGGAAGTTAATGGGGTTGAGACAGTAAATTCGATTGCCGAGTTACCTGTGAAGAAGAAAGATCCCGGAAGTTTCATCATCGACATCGCCTTGGGAAATAGTCGAACTACGAAGGCAATGATTGACTTAGGGGCTAGCATTAACTTAATGCCCTATTCGGTATACAAGGCCCTGGATCTCGGAGAATTGACACCAACTGATATGGTTGTCCAAATGGCGGACCAAAGTGTGAAGAGGCCAGTCGGGATAATAGAGGACATCCTTGTGAAGGTGGACAAATTGATAATCCCAGCTGATTTTGTGGTAATGAAGTCTGCAGACGAGGGGAAGAGCCATATTCGCGAGCACGTAGTACTACTTGGGAGACCATTCATGGCAACTACCAACACATGCCTTGAACTTAAGGGAAAGAAATAACCATGGAGGTAATGGGTGAGAAGATTGAATTGGTAGGATGTAGCATCGGAGATAAGGAAGTCGTGGAAGAGTTAAATTTTGTCGATTGCTATGATTCCGTGATTTCTTAATTTCATCACTGCTATGATAATCGTGAACCACTTGAGGAGGCACTAACCATGCAAACTGAGACATGCTACATGACCGAAGAAGCGAGGGAACTAGTTGAAATAATGGATAGCACCCCAGAAATTCCCGTAGGAGAAAAAGAGCTTGAACCTTTAGAAGAAGACGAGGGAGAAAGTAAATTTCCTGAAGAGCCTAGCTTAGAATTAAAGCCACTTCCTGCGCACCTCAAGTATGTCTACTTAGGAGAAAATCAGAAGAAGCCTGTGATAGTCTCCTCACATCTCTGATGAATGTGTATTTTACACTTTCATTCGAGTCTATTTCACCTATTTTAGCTATCCTCTATGTTAATTTAGCTATATTTTAGTACATTTTATTAGAATAGTGTCACGTTTCCCTTTAGATTTTATTTTACAGGTTTTGGTTGAAATTCGAAGATTTCCGGGCAATTATATTGAAGTTGACAAGGAATTGGTGTTCCAGAAGCCTATTTGGAGTATCTGAAGGTTTCCGGATAGGATTTGAAGTCTAGGGGCCGAATCTGGAGGTTAGAAGGCTACTAGAAGTCAGAAACCGAGTCCGAAAAGGGGAAGAAATCCAAAACCGCGTCGAAAATGCGGAATTCCGCGAAAAACACGCCGGGCGAACCGTCCCACACTGAGCGAACCGCCGTGCGTGTGGGGCGAACCGCCCCACAGTATTTCGAAGCCTATATATAGTTGCTCAGTTTTCTCCGAAAATCATATCTTTCCAGACCTACTTTCTCACCTCTCTCTATAGTTTTAGGTAGGGACTTCCCAGAGCATGTTCTGGGGGTCCGTATCTTAGGGGACTCTTTTTCATAGCAGTTTGGAGCTCGTAGGATCGCAATCATCCGGAGATTGACAACATTCGGTAACTTTGTATCTTACAGTTTTATTCAACATGTTTTCTTCTATGATTTCTGTTGATTGCATGCCTATTATGAGTAGCTAAACTTATCGTTGGTGGTAGTATGTGAATTCTTAGCGAAGGGAAGATAATCATGCTAATGGCTATATCGCGCATTATACTCCGTGTCATTGCTTTATTTCGTTGATCAGGCACAACCTAAATTCTCGTATGTTGTATTAATTATTATGCACAATTGGACACTTGTCGACCTGGGTGCGAGTTTATCTTTGTAGTGTTGAATAATTACGGAACACATTAGGACAATAGTGATTGACTTGTCAGACCAATTATCTTAGTAGTGCTTAATAATTGCAACAGGACACTAGATTGATTCAAAGATCTCTATGCAAGACCGAGGAATTTATGCATGATTATCGACCCGTTATGTTAAGAAGGATCATATTATCACCAATCTCCATTATCTGCTAGAAACCCCCTTTTGCTATCTGTCTGCTATTTTATACTCTCTTGTTAAATAGATAAAGCTAGTTATAGTCCTGAGAGAACGACACTCGAGTCATTCTACTGCTACACTACGGTTTTCGTTGTAGTTGTGGATTGCCTTTGGCTAAATTATAAATTTATTTGCTTGAATAAGGAGCACGACATCCGCGTTCATCAAATTGGCGCCGTTGCCGGGGACTATACTCCTTTTTTCTGTTTAATTTGTTTATATTTACAACTTTAGATTCCTAACTCTACTAGTTTTAGTTTTCCTTTTTAATCTCTCCCTGATACTGCTTTCCTAGTCTGTTTCTAATCACCTTTCCTAGTCTGTTACAAATAGTGTATGCCGCATACACGTTCTGCAGGAACACCGCTTGCTGATTCAATTGCTGAGATCGATAGAGTCTACCACCAAAGAAGGCGACTACTTGAAAGGCGCGCACTAGAGCAAGTAGAGGATACCGATTTCTCTGAATCTCTACACAGTCTTTTCAAGGAAATCGACGGAATGGCAGAAGCTAGACCACTGAAGGCATGGGTACAACCCACCAAGGATCGTATGAGGGGACCGGCGATTGTTCTTTTGTCTGCAACCCGAGATCTGGAAATCAAGAACCACGCATTCCAACAACTTCCGAGGTTCTATGGCTTATCAAGGGAAGATGTGATGGGGTACTTGCACGATATCGATGATTTCGTCAACCAACTCCAACGACCCGGAGCTGACATAACAATGGATGAGTTGAGGATGAAGGTTTTTGCTATGGGACTTGGCGACAGAGCCAAGTCATGGTTGAGTTCTCTACCAGCAGGCTCGCTGGACACTTGGGAGAAGGTTTTTTCAGCTTTCATGGAGAAATACTTCCCCCACACCTTGACTACCGCGCTAAAGGCGCAGGTCAATTGGATTCAAGCAGGACTATGATGAGACCATCTACACCGCGTTTGAGAGATTTCAAGATCTCACGAACAAGTTCCCTCACCATGGTTTTGAACTTTCTGACCTAGTCCAACACTTCTACAATGGACTAACCTTCGAGAACCAACAAGTGGTGGATTTCCAATGCCGAGGCAATATTTGGGAGGAAACCGCAGAAGCTGTCTGGGCAGTTTTCGAAAGGCTTGCTAAGGGTTCGCAGTTCAAGGACCCATGAGCAATGGTTAGGAGACGTGGACCTGAAGCTCCACCGAATCAAGAAGCCCCTATGTACAGGGGGAATGGGGATCAATTCGAGTGTTTTACCAACGAATTGAAGCAAGTCCTCAAGAGCGCCACCGGAACAACTGTTTCGAACGAAGTATGCCAAATATGCAAGAACTATGGGCATGGGGCTCATATGTGTAGATCGGAGCTGGCATACGATAATGGCAACTGGGCTCGAGGAGGCGAAGAATAAGCCTTTGCTAAGGAGTTTGGCACTCAGGAAGTTAGCTACGGACAAGACGGTAGGAATCCTCGAGGTGGATTTTGGAGAAGAGGATACCGTAACAATCAAGGATATGCACCGGCTAACCAAGCTTATGGACCTAACCAAGACCGTAGTAGGCTGAACTATGGTAATGATCACTGCGAAAACCCCGCTTCGAAAGAGCCACCGAAGTCGAAGTCGTCTCAACTGATGGAGAACTTGCAAAAGATGGTTGATCACACACAAAGTTTTCTCAAACGTTATGAAGACGATTCTGAGAAGACTAGGGCAAGGCTTGATAGGTTGGAAGAGAGCACTAGGCTTGCCCATCAAAAGATGCAAGAATTGATCGACCGTGGAGCAAGTAGGGAACAAGGCAAACTGCCTAGCAACATTGTGAAGTCGAATGCCATTACATTGGCTGGTGATGTACCTGACGAAATCACCATCAAGAAGGTTGTTAAGTGCGAGTGTTGCATGAAGGAAGAACTTCTACAGGCTGAGGAAGAAGAGAAGGACCTTGGTTCTGACACAAGTGATGGGGAGCAAGAGGATCCCGAACCACTCCCTAAAAGTTTCGATGTTAAGGTAGGGATTGGTGAGCTTGAAGATGTCCGTGCCACACTAGACACGGGATCCTACTCAAACATAATTCCTTTGAATGTGTTTGAAAAGAGTAACCTTGGAAAATTATCTGAGCAAAGGGCTATTGTGCAACTGGCGGATGGATCATTTATGAGACCCGAAGGAGTTGTGAAAAATGTGTTGGTCAAGATTGGTGAAGCATCTATATACACCAATTTTGTAGTTATGCCGGCATCTGCACCTGGGACGGGGGATGTCATACTCTTAGGGCAAACATTCTTGACTAAACTACGCTCCGTGATGGACATCTACCAAAGAACTTGCACCATCGAAGTGGACGGCAAGCAACACGTGTTGCACGCCATATCTGATCCACCTGATCCACCCGATATTTCTTTCACTGCTCATTACTGTGGTCTTGCAGCCTATATTCTTTCTTATTCACAGGTTTGTGGCATGGAGAGGAGATCAATGAAGGGGAAGCCTAGTACCCGCAAAAAGAAGAAATAGGCGCAGACAGGAGTCGAGTCAAAGACTTTAAACAATGACGCTATCCGGGAGGCAACCCGGAATTTTTATCGCTTTCTTTACTGCTTTTCTGCATGCATTCATTCTTGAACTATTTGCTTCTCATATGCGAATTTGTTCATGTGTGTGTCGTATGTGCTTTTGTTTGAGTGAGATTTTTCGAGTGGTTTTTTGAAAAATTGGTTTCGGAGATTGAAACCGCATTTTCTGACGACAGGAACCGTCTCCCCGCATCGGGGAGCACGGGGCGAACCGCCCCACGGCTCCAGAAACTCAAAAACGCGGATTTCTTCCCCAAAACCTCATTTTCTTCATTTTTTCTTCATTCCTCCTTCCCCAAACCGAATTTCGCGATTTCAACTTCAAATCTTCATAACTTCTTCAATTCTTGACCAAATTTAGTGTTCTTTAGCTTAAATCGAAGCCTATTACATGATCTATCATCCCATCCGAACAGATTTCGTCCTTATGCGTTAGATTTTCAGATCTGAGGTATCATCCTTAGAACCCTAATTTTCGAATTTGGGGGTTTTCTAATTTGAGCTTCAATTATGCTTATTTGATGCATGGGTATGTTGTTTGTATGATTAGACATGTTATTTACTATCAATTGCATGCTCAATTTTTCTTGGGTTGTTGATTTGGGTATTTTGCTACTAGATGATATATCTTGTTATGCAATATGTCTTTATCTTTGATTTCTTGCATATGATTGTGTGTATTGATGTAATGTTGGTGGATTTGATGCTCGAATGCTTAATTGTTAAGTATGAGGAATTATGATGCTTGAGTTTTTCGCTGCTATGGTATGAATTGAGCCTTGTTATCTAGGATTTTGGTTGTCTAGTAAGAGCATTATGAGATGTATTGCATGTAGTAGTTACATTGGTATGTTGCATGATGAAGAAGCTAGGCTAGACATTACGGTTTGGGGAGCTCGATTGTTGATTTTATCACTTGTGTGTTTCGCTTTTACACTAGCATATATTTGGGTCAGTTTTGTGTCATACGAGGTACTAACTGCTGTTTGTAGGAACCATACCAAGGGAAAGGAGAATTCCCGTATGATTGCTGTGAAAGACCATGTCAAGGAAGGTGACCTCGTTAGATTTGCGTTCGAGCCAAGGGGTTTTGCAACAACGTCGTGGATTACCCAAGAGGAGGAGCTAGAGTACACATGGAGTAAGGACTCCTATGCCTATTCATGCACCACCGAAGGGACATAAACCATTATTACGTCAGCACTCCGTCACGAGGACTGCAAAGTTCGGGTGAAATGGAAGGCACCGGGACAGTCTTGCCGCGACGGATTCAATCTTTAGTCCGTAGTTGCTCGAAGGTTCCGAAGCGCTATCTTGGTTCCAAAACATAACGACATGGGTGCCCGGCCCCTCTTAGGGGTACCCCTTACCTGCCTCTAAAGGGAGCATCATATAGACATCGGTCGGATTAACAGTAGAGAATGTGGTCGACATTGGAAAAAATGGTAGAAGACCTCTGAGTATCCGAGTAGCTTACTGAAACCTTCTCGGTGGTGTAAAACGTTGGAGGGGGAGGTCCTGATACCACTGCCCTTTTCCCTTCAACGGTTCACATCCCATTGGAGGGCTTCAGGATGGAGGATTCCATAACAGAGGCGGCCAATCTTGAAGATTCCCTTCGACACTGCAACTCTACTAGTGACGATGTGCGTGACAGTAGTGACAATGAAGGCCATACGGGCGATGATGATACTAATGGAGGAGTTGTTCCTGTCCGGCCTAAGATTGAAACTACCATGCATACCAGAAGACCTGATGACACTCTATTAAACTCCCAGAGCAGGCCCAATAACTCACAAGCAGCATACTCAGCCGATCGAGGCCAAACCATGGGGTAACATCTAGTATCACATCTTATTTTCTGATTTTCTTACTGCTAGGGACTAGCGTAAATTTCATGAGGGGGGATGGGATTTAAGTGATCTGATGTTGTTAGTTTGGAGCTTGGTGTTGGTAGGATGAGTATAGTACCTTGCATGCTTTATCCGTATGCATTTGCATTTGCACGTTTACCGCTTTCTTAGATTTTTTAGGTTGCACTCACTGCATTCACTACATTCATCCTAGGATAGTCTTGCATGTTTTATATGGAGTTTATTGCCGAATTTTTTGAACTTTTTTATTGGGTAGATCAACTAACTATGCAATTAATCGTATGCTTCATCTCTATGAATTTGTTTGAGGTTTTTCTCGCTTGGCTTGTCACATTTATGTATTGCACTAAGTTAAGCATGGTAGTCTCGACATCGCTTAGTGGTGTTTTCTCTACTGCGGTTCACGAAGGCCTTTATAATAGGATGATGCATGTTAGGGTCTTATGGTTGTTTTCCCGAGTAATTATGTACCTAAGAGGCAACAAGTTTTCACCATGCTTTGAGATTGCTAAATGCCTAGGAAGGAGGTAGTGTGAGGTTGTGTGATCCTTTGTTTATAACCTATTCTTCCGAATAGGTTTGGGGAGGGAGTTACACCGTCATAGACTTGTTTCTGTTTTTCATTTTCGTATCGTGAGTTTATTTTTCCGTAAATTTTGTACTCCAACCTATTCTTTCGAATAGGTTTGGGGAAGTCGTGTGAGTCATTTTGTTTCCCTCTTTGTTATGCTACTGCTGGCTAAAAAAGTCGAAAAAAAAGAAAGAAAAAAAGATTCCAGAAAAAAGAAAAAAAATCTGGAAAGAAAAAAGAGAAAAGAAAAAAAGAAAAGACCCCAAAAAAGCAAAAGAAGGGTCCAAAAAAGAAAGCCAAATAGCAGTTAGCAAAGTGTTGAGTCTTTTCCAATTCGTGTAATGTTCGTAATCGTGTTTTTCTATTTTTTATCTTTTTTGTCTTAAGTGTCATCTGTTCTAGACCACCCTCGTCATGCCATTCAGGAAGTGGTGAATAGCTTAAGACTTTACTTCAGAGATGGGTAGAATAGGGGAGAGTTATCTTTTATAGGGAACCCTCCTTCGTTTGATGAGAGCCAGTACTGGTTCGACCTCTTTTGAGGAAAAGTCTTAACATGGTGGAACAGCAGTAAGCCCTCAGTTTCATAGGCACGGGACAACCATTCGTATCTTAGCATGCTTCATTACTTCGTCACTGATTAGGTCCAGGTAGAGAATGTTACGAGAGACTATCTTGTCTTGACATAAGTGCTTATGTGGATGTGTATAAGTCAATCGAGGTATTCTTCAACCTATATTCATGCTTTGATTTATATGGTTTTTGTTCATATGTTTTTTGGTAGATTCATTAGATTAGTTCATTTTATTTGGCATAAGACTCCATTTTGTGTGTTGCATGTTTTTTGTATTAGAGTCTAGCTTAGTTGCTTGAGGACAAGCAAAGGTTCGGTTTGGGGAGTTTGATGAATGTGTATTTTACACTTTCATTCGAGTCTTTTTCACCTATTTTAGCTATCCTCTATGTTAATTTAGCTATATTTTATTACATTTTATTAGAATAGTGTCACGTTTCCCTTTAGATTTTATTTTACAGGTTTTGGTTGAAATTCCAAGATTTCCGGGCAATTATATTGAAGTTGACAAGGAATTGGTGTTCTAGAAGCCTATTTGGAGTATCTGAAGGTTTCCGGATAGGATTTGAAGTCTAGGGGCCGAATCTGGAGGTTAGAAGGCTACTAGAAGTCAGAAACCGAGTCCGAAAAGGGGAAGAAATCCAAAACCGCGGAATTCCGCGAAAAACACGCCGGGCGAACCGCCGCAGACATGGGGAGAACCGCCCCACACCGGGCGAACCGCCGCGCGTGTGGGGCGAACCGCCCCACAGTATTTCGAAGCCTATATATGGTTGCTCAGTTTTCTCCGATAATCATATCTTTCCAGACCTACTTTCTCACCTCTCTCTATAGTTTTAGGTAGGGACTTCCCAGAGCCTGTTCTGGGGGTCCGTAGCTTAGGGGACTCTTTTTCATAGCAGTTTGGAGCTCGTAGGATCGCAATCATCCGGAGATTGACAACCTTCGGTAACTTTGTATCTTACAGTTTTATTCTACTTATTTTATTATATTCTTTCAGCATGTTTTCTTCTATGATTTCTGTTGATTGCATGCCTATTATGAGTAGCTAAACTTATCGTTGGTGGTAGTATGTGAATTCTTAGCGAAGGGAAGATAATCATGCTAATGGCTATATCGCGCATTATACTCCGTGTCATTGCTTTATTCCGTTGATCAGGCACAACCTAAATTCTCGTATGTTGTATTAATTATTATGCACAATTGGACACTTGTCGACCTGAGTGCGAGTTTATCTTCGTAGTGTTGAATAATTACGGAACACATTAGGACAATAGTGATTGACTTGTCAGACCAATTATCTTCATAGTGCTTAATAATTGCAACAGGACACTAGATTGATTCAAAGATCTCTATGCAAGACCGAGGAATTTATGCATGATTATCGACCCGTTATGTTGAGAAGGATCATACTATCACCAATCTCCATTATTTGCTAGAAACCCCCTTTTGCTATTTGTCTTCTATTTTATATTCTCTTGTTAAATAGATAAAGCTAGTTATAGTCCTGAGAGAACGACACTCGAGTCATTCTACTGCTACACTACGGTTTTCGTTGTAGTTGTGGATTGCCTTTGGCTAAATTACAAATTTATTTTCTTGAATTCGGAGCACGACATCCGCGTTCATCAATCTCTCCAACGATGAAGAAAATAGGCTAATTGAAGTTTGAAAGAAAATTTTGCAGCTATAGGATGGGGGATTAGTGATATCAAAGGAATTACCCCTACTCGGTGTGTGCACAATATCACTCTAGAACAAAATGTCAAACCCGTTAGGCAACCTCAGCGTAGGATAAATCCGGCCATGCAAGAGGTGGTAAAGAAAGAAGTGATCAAGTTGCTAGATGCCGATATGATTTACCCCATTCCTAATAGTCGATGGGTGAGCCCGGTTCATGTAGTTCCTAAGAAATCAGGAGTCACGGTGGAAGAGAATGAGAAGGGGGAGTTGGTACCGGTTAGGAAGACCACTGGATGGCGGATGTGCATTGACTATAGAAGATTAAATGCCGCCACTAAGAAAGACCACTTCCCTTTACCATTTATAGATGACATGCTAAACCGCCTTGCGGGGTGGAAATTCTATTGTTTTCTTGATGGTTTATCAGGTTTCTACCAGATTCTGATTGCACCGGAGGATCAGGAGAAGACGACATTCACTTGCCCATTCGGAACGTTTTCCTATAGGAGGATGCCGTTTGGACTATGCAACGCTCCCGCCACTTTTCATGGATGCATGCTTTCTGTTTTCTCTGATATGGTAACTAAGTTTGTTGAAGTTTTCATGGATGATTTTTCCCTTTTTGGTGATTCGTTCGATGAATACTTGCAAAGATTAGATCTTGTTTTGAAAAGGTGCATTGAATGCAATTTGACCTTAAGCTGGGAGAAAAGTCATTACATGGTTAGGGAAGGCATTGTTGAGGTAGACAAGGCTAAGATCGAAATCATTGAAAAACTCCCCCCACCTACTTGTGTGAAAGAATTGCAATCTTTTCTTGGCCATGTAGGGTTTCATAGGATGTTTATTAAGGATTTTTCGAAAATTGCTAAACCGTTAAGTAGCTTGCTTGCAAAAGATGTGGTTTTCCATTTTTCTAATGAATGCTTAGTTGCTTTTAATACCCTTAAGGAAAAGCTTGTTTCTGCTCCCATTGTTGTGCCACCTGATTGGAATCTTCCTTTTGAGATTATGTGTGATGCTTCGAATTTTGCTATGGGTGCCGTTTTATGCCAAAAAGTTGATAAGCAGTATCGTGTGATTTATTATGTTAGTAAGACTCTAGAATCCGCACAAGTTAACTACACAACTACTGAAAAGGAATTTTTGGTTGTTGTTTTTGCTTTACAAAAGTTTAGGTCTTATTTAATTGGTCATCCTGTGAATGTCCATACTGATCATGCTGCTTTGAGACATTTGATAGCTAAGCAAGATTCTAAGCCTAGATTAATCCGTTGGGTCCTTTTGCTACAAGATTTTGATTTGACAATAGTGGATAGAGCTGGTAGGGAGAATTTAGATGCTGATCATTTGTCTAGAATACCAAATATCCCTGTTGATTCAATCCCTATTAATGAGGATCTCCCTGATGAACACTTCATGAAGGCTAATGACGAGCCATGGTATGCTGATATTGTAAACTATTTGGCTATGAAGGTTTGCCCCACTAACTTTTCAGCCTCCAACAAGAGAGCTCTTGCCAAGCGTTGCAGGTCTTTCATATGGGATGATCCGCATCTTTTCAAAGAAGGAGCTGATGGAATTCTGAGGAGATGCGTGCCACAAGAAGAGCAACAAAGTGTGTTGAGTCATTGCCATGAGCTTAATTGTGGAGGACACTATAGTGGCTTGAAAACAACTCGCAAAGTACTACAAGCAGGATTTTACTGGCCAACAATATACCGAGATGCTCGAATTTTTGTAAAGAATTGTGACCCATGTCAACGAGGTGGTAATATTAGCAAGAAAGACGAAATGCCCCTTCAAGGGAATCTAGTGGTCGAACCTTTCGACGTGTGGGGCATTGATTTCATGGGACCATTTCCATCAAGTGGAGGTTATGGATACATTCTTGTTGCGATGGATTATGTGACTAAATGGGTGGAGGCAATTCCTACAAAAACGAATGACGGCGCAGTTGTTATGAAGTTCTTGAAGGAAGTAATATTCTCTAGATTTGGGTGCCCTAGGACAATCATAAGTGATGGAGGGTCACACTTCGTCAACAGAACCTTTGCCTCCCTTCTTAAGAGATACGGTGTCCACCATAGTGTCACTACGCCATATCACCCACAGACATCGGGCCAAGTCAAAGTTAGCAACCGTCAAATTAAGAAGATCCTGGAGCGAGTAGTGAAGCCTAGTAGGAAAGATTGGGCAGGAAAGTTGAATGATGCACTTTTGGCATACAGGACTAGCTACAAGACGGTGATTGGAACCACTCCGTACAGACTTGTGTATGGGAAAGCATGTCATCTTCCCGTAGAACTGGAACACAAGGCATATTGGGCTATCAAAGAACTCAACCTTGATATGGGAAAAGCTGGCGAAGAACGGTTGTTGGAACTAGATGAGCTCGATGAATTGCGACTAGGTTCTTATGAAAATGCCAAGATCTACAAAGAACGTACTAAGAAGTATCATGATCGTGGTATAGTACGTAAGGAACTTATTCCTGGGGGGGGGGGGTTATCGCTGGTTATCTCTATACTTGTCTTGCTTATGATAAACTCGTGAAGTTTTTGAATTTGCACGTTTACTGCTTTCTTAGTTTTTAGTTGCATACACTACATTCATCCTAGGACAGTCTTGCATGTTTTATGTGGAGTTTATTGCCAAATTTTTTGAACTTTTTTATTGGGTAGATTAACTAATTATGACATTAATCGTATGCTTCATCTCTATGAATTTGTTTGAGGTTTTTCTCGCTTGGCTTGACACATTTATGTATTGCACTTAGTTAAGCTTGGTAGTCTCGACATCACTTAGTGGTGTTTTCTCTACTGCGGTTCACGAAGGCCTTTATAATAGCATGATGCATGTTAGGGTCTTATGGTTGTTTTCCCGAGTAATTATGTACCTAAGAGGCAACAAGTCTTCACCTTGCTTTGAGATTGCTAAATGCCTAGGAAGGAGGTAGTGTGAGATTGTGTGATCCTTTGTTTGCAACCTATTCTTTCGAATAGGTTTGGGGAGGGGGTTACGCTATCGTTAGACTTGTTTATTCATTTTTAGTGTGTGTTATGATTTTTATTTTTCCTTTTTCGTAAAGTATGTACTCCAACCTATTCTTCCGAATGGGTTTGGGGAGGTCATTTGTGTGTCATTTTTATTTCTTTTTCGTTGTGCTACTGCTGGCTAAAAAAATCGAAAAAAAAAGAAAAAAGAAAAATTCCAGAAAAAATGAAAAAAAACTTGAAAAGAAAAAAAGAAAAAAAAGAAAAAAGACCCCAAAAAAGCAAGGAAGGGTCCAAAAAAGAGCCAAAAAGCAATTTAGCAAAGTGTTGTGTCTCATTTTCCAATTCTTGTAATGTTCGTAATCGTGTTGTAATTTTCTATCTTTTCTTTTCGTTTGAGTGTTATCAGTTCTAGACCACCCTCGTCCTGCGATTCAGGAAGTGGTGAATAGCTTAAGGCTTTGCTTGAGAGATGGGTAGCATAGGGGAGTGTTATCTTTTTTAGGGAACCCTCCTTCGTTTGATGAGAGCCAGTATTGGTTCGACCTCTTTGAGGAAAAGTCTTAAACTTGGTGAACAGCCGTAAGTCCTCAGTTTCATAGGCACGGGACAACCATTCGTATTTTAACATGTTTCATTACGTCGTCACTGGCTAGGTCCAGGTAGAGAATGCTACGAGAGACTATCTTGTCAGGACATAAGTGCTTATGTGAATGTGTATGAGTCAATCGAGGCATTCTTCAACCTATATTCATTTTATGAGTTGTATGGTTTTTGTTCATATGTTTTTTGATAGATTCAATAGATTAGTTCATTTCATTTGGCATGAGACTCCATTTTTTGTGTTGCATTGTTTTTTGCATTAGAGTCTAGCTTAGTTGATTGAGGACAAGAAAAGGTTCGGTTTGGGGAGTTTGATGAACGTGTATTTTATACTTACATTCGAGTCTTTTTTCACCAATTTAGCTATCCTCTATGTTAATTTAGCTATATTTTAGTGCATTTTATTAGAATAGTGTCAAGTTTCCCTTTAGTTTGTATTTTACAGTTTTTGGGTGAAAAACGAGGTTTTCCGGGCAATTATATTGATGTAGTCAAGGAATTGGTGTTCCGAAGGACTTTTTGGAGTATCTAGAAGATTCCGGATAGGATTTGAAGTCTAGGGGTCGAGTCTGAAGGCTAAAAGGTCACTAGAAGGCAAAAACCGAGTCCGAAAAGGAAAAGAAATCAAAAAACGCGTCGAAAACGCGTAACCAGCCGACTGGAGGTCCCGGGCGATTCGCCCGGGACATGGGGCGACTCACCCCACACCTGCATGGGGCGACTCACCCCACATGGGGAGACTCACCCCACACCTGCCAAATACCTATATATAGTTGCTCAGTTTTCTCTGTTTTTCATACTTTCTCAGCCCTTTTTTCTCACCTTTCTCATTACTTTTAGGTAGGAATTCTCCAGAGCCTGTTCTGGGGATTCTTAGCATAGGAGACACTTTTTCTTATCGTTTTGGAGCTTGTAAGATCGCGATTCTTCGGAGATTGACAACCTTCGGTAACATTGTATCTTACAGTTTTTCTATTCATATTTATTTATCTTTCAACATGTTTTCATTCAATCTTGCTATGATTTATGTTGATTGCATGCCATCTTTGAGTAGCTAAATTTATCGTTGGTGATAGTATGTGATTTCTTAGCGAAAGGTTAATAATTATGCTGATGGCGGTAAAGCGAATCAGACTTTGAGTTATTGCTTTATTTCTTTGATCTATCTAAAACCTCAATCTTCATAGTGTTGAATAATAACGGAACACAATTGGACAATTCATTGATCAAAGATCTCTATGCAAAACGATCGGGTACTTCATGCATGATTATTAACCTGCTATGCTTTGAATGATCATACTATCACTAACTTCCATTATCTGATAAGAAAAACCTGTGCTAAGTAGTTTGTTGATTTTATAGTTTAAGTTAGATTAGATAAAGCTAGTAATAGTCCTTAGAGATCGACACTCGAGGTTATTTTACTGCTACACTACGGTTTTCGTTGTAGTTGTGAATTGCCTTTGGCTAAATACAAATTTATTTGATTAATTAGAATCTGACAAATTCTGGTTCATCATCGATCACCTTGGTGGGAGATCTTCCAGTGGAAATCACCATTAAGCAAGTTGTTGTGTGCAAGTGTGGTGCACAAGAGGAACCTCCATAGAAGCCTAAAGCATAAGCAATTAGACTTCGTAAAGGAATAAGAATCTAATTCTTATCGCACAAGGAAACCAATATCAAGTCTAGATTCATTCCCAATCAAATTAAAACTCAATCAGGAAAATCTAACTTATCCCTTGGACTTCTAATAGAGGAAGGAGTCGAACTCCTTCCCCTATCTAGCTAACGCGCGCGCGCGTCCAGTCCTACGGGAAATAGGTGGGTCCCAATTTTGGGACCCACTTATAGTTCTAAGGCAATTCAAACTCCAAGTAAATTTTGCCCAAGTGCATATGTTAATTCAAAATTAACATATCCTTTCAAATCAAACCTCCATTATATTTCCAAAATATAATCTTTAATTGTATTTACATAAAATACAATTAATTAGCCAATTCAATTAATAGTTCCAAATCATTAATTGAGCCACCAAATAATATAATTAATTCCAAATCAATTATAATCCATGAATCACAATTAATTCCAAATTAATTGCGATTCCATCTTCAAGGATATTCTGATAGGTTGAATCACCACATAGTGTGACCCATAGGGCCTCATCGTATTAAGCAAGTCCTAGACCAGGCAACATGGAATTCCTAGACGGTTCCATTTGCAATATTAATACATGAGGACGTTTGAGAGGTTTCTCAAAGCTAACCCTTTCGTTGCGAAGTCTGTTGCGCTCAACGCGGCGATGGTAACGTCCCTTCATCTGACTTGCTCGAATGTATCTAGGATCGATGAAGTGTCTATCCCAATAATACATCCACGGGCGTCTTCAGTGAGTTGCATGGTGAATCCAATATCTATAATGACCATCATAATAATATTGATACGCTGGCCAGGTTTTACCATCACAACTATGAACGACTATGAGTAGTGCTCTCCTGTGCTACACTTGAGAGATGAATCCTTCACAGAATCACTTATCATCCCCATTTGTATGTAGCCATAATCCTGGATCGTATCTTAGGTCAGCTGCTTATTCAGAGCTGGCATCAACGGGTCCACCAAGGATATGGGGCAACAAATGTGATGATAAAGTCCTGTAAGTCCAAAGGACGACTGGCATCACTTCGACAACTCACCGGTTCCCGTAGACACTTCGGTGTAGAGTATACATCGATGGGAGTGTCCGGTGGGTACTTACATCCGAGATGAACCTCGACTAGGGAGAGTTTGGGATAGATGATAACGCACATAGCTCCCACTATCTGTGTGATCGGTCATCTATCCGAGGGGACATGTTTAATATCAATACAGACAGTAATAAAGATATGACATGCTGCAGCCTGGTGTAATATAAATATGAAAGCGATACTAAACAGTAAAATGCAACAAACATATATTATATTACGTTGACCTGTGTAATAGTACATATATGTCCTCTATAAGGGCACCATGCCCTTAGTAAGGACTGTCTCTAAGACATATACACTATCAGTAAGAGCAACTTAAAACCTGGCAAACAAAACTGGTCTGACCGTTTTCGATGATTTCTTTTCCACTTTTCCAGTGAACCAATCAAGGAAATCTGGCGAAAAATGCCCAATTTTTTTCCGTTTCCTACAGAACCAAACGGGCTCTTAGCTTCATAGTTTACCCGATGGATGGGCATGTGTATCAAGGGAAAAAAATATAAAAAATAAAAAAAAAGACCACAACTTATACGTGCAAAAATGGAAGTTTCATAATAACCTAGCTACTGCTTTGCTCACACACAACATTGACGAAGCAGAGGGAATATGTTGAATTCGGAGAATATGTCGAATTCGGGGAATATGTCCAATCTGGTTAGACAAGTAGTATACCTATAGTTCTGATTTGATTCAATATATATCATATTCGACCTATTTGAACGTATTATCCTATACTATCAATATTCATCCATTGATCGATCAATAGTAATGTATAATAACTCAATGATGAATAACGTTTGGTACGTTTCTGAATTAGTCCTTCAATTTGTAGATGGCGCTATGGAATTTCGATTTTGCTTTCAATGTGTTGTGATAAATTACAATGTGAAACCCTCTGATAATGCTTGACTATTTCATATATAGTGTATGTGCAACTGATGTATTCCATTTTTACTCAAAGGTTGTGAAGGATAAGACTTGGACGCAGGAGTTGACAAATGGTGAGACAAATTCAAAAACGGAGTTATGTCCTTTCTTGTGTTTTCGATGAAATATGCAGATCTAGAGGATGACATGATTCTGTGTCCATGTGGTCGTTGAAACAACTCAAGATATCATCCGTTTCCGAAGGTGTAACGCCCCAGATTTCAGAAGCTTAAAAGGGTTGAGAACGCTACTCATACCATCAAGGTGCACCTTTCTTTTCGGGAATCCACCTAGAAGAACTTCAGAGTTAAGCGTGCTTGCTCTGGAGCAATTCTAGGATGGGTGACCCACTGGGAAGTTCCCGGTGCGCGCACGAGTGAGGACAAAGTGCGCGGATTAGAACCCGTGTTGGTCTGTGGGGCCAGCATATCACCCCGGAGAGCGCCCATGAGTAACCACGCCGGCCGGATTGGTCGGGTCGTTACAAATGGTATCAGAGCGGGACTATCCGGAACTGCAGGAACTAAGTGCCATCCGGGGCAAAGTGCTACACCGTATCGACGGTGGGAGCCACCTCTTGAGCCTGGAGGGGCCACCTCTAGAATCCTGCACGGATGGTTGGTCTCGGGACAGCGCGCAACGAGGACGTTTCACAATTTAAGAGGGGGTGATTGTAACGCCCCAGATTTCAGAAGCTTAAAAGGGTTGAGAACGCTACTCATACCATCAAGGTGGACCTTTCTTTTCGGGAATCCACCTAGAAGAACTTCAGAGTTAAGTGTGCTTGCTCTGGAGCAATTCTAGGATGGGTGGCCCACTGGGAAGTTCCCGGTGCGCGCACGAGTGAGGACAAAGTGCGCGGATTAGAACCCATGTTGGTTTGTGGGGCCAGCATATCACCCCGGAGAGCGCCCATGAGTAACCACGCCGGCCGGATTGGTCGGGTCGTTACAGAAGGTTTATCGAGATTTGCACAGAAACGGTTTCTCAAGTACTTACAGTCTTGAGCGATGGATTTTTCATGGAGAGGGGGTTTCCTCCGAATAGATTGATGATGATGATGATGATGATGGTTCACATGATTACTCAGACATGATGCATGACATTAATGGTGGTTTAGATGAATTGTTGAATGAAATAAAAGCCAGGCGCGAAGGAGATGGTGAGACGGAATGTCTAAAGAAACTGCGGGAGAGGGCAACTTGTGAACTTTATCGAGGGTGTGGTAAGTCTGTGTTGAATGTGGTTACTGAATTGCTCCACCTCAAAGTTATGAACAAGTGGAGTAATAAAAGTTTTGAGATGCTACTCACGTTACTACAAGGTGTGTTACCTGAAGGTCATAAGCTTCCAACTTCTTCCACCAAGCCAATGAGTTCTTAGATGAGATTGGTACAGGTTTTAATGAGATTGATGTCTGCAAAAATGATTGTGCCTTGTTCTACAAGGAGAATGAAGAATTGGAATATTGTCATGTTTGTGGAGAATCAAGATGGGAATTTAATGATGGTAAGGATAATAAGACTCCTCATAAGATACTGAGGCACTTTCCATTGAAGCCACGATTGGAAAGAATGTTTATGTCCAGTGAAGTTGCCTACGACATGAGGTGGCATGATTCTAAACGCGATAAATCATCACGAAGGGAAGAGCCAGGTGTGATGCAACATCCTGCCGATACACCTGCGTGGAAGCACTTCGATACGCTGTACTCTGATTTCAAAAACGATCCTCGTAATGTGAAGTTCGGGTTGGCAACTGACGGCTTCACGCCCTGGTCAGACCTGGGAAATCCATATAGCATGTGGCCGGTGATACTCATACCTTACAACTTACCATCCTTTAAGTTCATGAAAGAAGAATTTCAAAGCATGTCTTTGTTGATACCAGGTCCACGAAGTCCTGGAAAGGATATTGACGTCTATCTTAGGCCTTTGATAGATGAGTTAAAAGAGTATTGGGAGACAGGCTTCGAGACTTATGATGCTCATGCAAAGGAACGATTTCAACTACGTGCTGCCTTGTTGTTGACTATTAGTGACTTTCAAGCTTATGGCTCAATCTCAGGATGGGTAACACAGGGAAAGATGGCTTGCCCCGCCTGCTTTGATGAGACGCGATCAGTTTCATTAAGATCAAAAATAGGTTTCTAGGTCATAGATGTTTTCTGGATCCGAAACACTCATGGCGTAGGGACAGGAGATCTTTTAATGGTAAACCAGAACATCGACCACAACCCAAAGAATTGTCTGGCTGTGATGTGTATGTGTGGGTGAAGAGAGTGTCTTAGTTGTTTGATGGACCGGGGAAGAATCAACCAAAACAGAAGAAGCGAAAGCGTACCCCCGAAGAAGGTAACTGGGTGAAAGTTAGTATATTGTTTGAGTTACCTTACTGGGAACATTTGAAGATCAGGCATAATCTCGAGGTGCATAAAGGAAATGAAAATATATGGTTTGAAATCACATGATTGCCATGTTTTACTTCAACGCCTCATACCAATAGGAATTCGGGGATTTCTCACCAAGGAAGTGGTTGATGCTTTGTTTGAACTGGGGAATTTTTTTAAGGAATTGTGCTCGAAGACTTTAAGATAATTGTGCTCGAAGACTTTAAGAGTTGAAGTTATAGGCGAACTGGAAAGGAACATACCTTTGATCTTATGTAAACTGGAGAAAATATTTCCACCGGCTTTCTTCACCGTCATGGTACATTTAGCCGTACACTTACCTAAGCAGGCTAGGATTGCTGGTCCTGTACATGCACGGTGGATGTACCCGATTCAGAGGTAATTACTTAATGATATATATATATATATATATATATATATATATATATATATATATATATATATATATATATATATATATATATATATATATATATATATATATATATATATATATATATATATATATATATATATATATATATATATATATATATATATATATATATATATATATATATATATATATATATATATATATATATTAATTTATTGTGTATGTTGATGCCTAAATTGTTGATCGATAGCACTATATTTGTTGTTTGAAGGATGATGGGAGCTCTGAAACGTTTTGTTTGTAATAAAACGCATCCAGAAGCTTCAGTTGCTGAATCATACATTGTAAAAGAGCTTCTGACGTTTATATCGATGTATCTTAATGAGATTACTACTAAATTTAACCAGCGGAGTAGGAATTATGATGGTGTACAAATTCAGAAAGAGGATATTTCAATTTTCACAGAGAGAGTGCGGCCTTTTGGAAAGATTAGACGCAGTTCAGTAAAGAAATCAATCCTTTTCGGGGATGACGATTTAAACAAAGCGCATATCTTTATTTGCGGAATTGTGACGAAGTAGAGAAGTACATAAAGTAAGTTATTAATCTCTGATCACTACTTTAATCTCCATACTATATTTCTTTTTTTGATATTAATTTAACGTACTAATTATTCTGCCAAATTCGAATATGGCTTGCAAGATGTTCGTAGAAGAGTCCCGAGGCATTAAAACCGAAGAAGCGAGCGCATTAGCTGCTACCGATGCTGAAATGAAGCTATTCCATACATGGTTTAAGAATCGTGTAAGTACATATGTGGTCTTTATTTGCAATGTTGACAGTATAGGCATATAATGAATACTGTGAATTTGTTAATCGTATTAATGGTTCTAGAATTTATGTAGATTAATGGTTTGCACGTTAAGAAAGATGCTGAAGCCACAAATGGATTGTGGGCACTTGCTAATGGACTGTATCTCACGACGGTATATTATAATGGTTGCATCGTGAATGAAGTTCGTTTCCATACAAAAGATCATAAGGCTCGCCGAACAACGCAGAATAGTGATGAACCGGAATTTGTCGGGTCCCGATTCAGCAAATAATATTTATTATTTAGCCAAAGGCAATCCACAACTACAACGAAAACCGTAGTGTAGCGGTAGAATGACCTCGAGTGTCGTTCTCTCAGGACTATAACTAGCTTTATCTATTTAACTAGAGAATATAAAAAACAACAGACGTAATAGCAAAGGTTTTTCTAACAGATAATGGAGATTGGTGATAGTATGATCCTTCAAAGCATAATGGGTCGATAATCATGCATAAATTTCTCGGTCTTGCATGGAGATGTTTGATCAATCTAATGTCATGTTGTAAATATTAAGCACTACGAAGATAATGATACTGACAAGTCAATCACTACTGTCCTATTGTGTTCCGTAATCATTCAACACTACGAAGATATAGATGCGTATAGGTCGACCTGGGTCCAATTGTGCATAATAATTAATACAACATACGAGAATTTATGACTCACACGACTTCCCCAAACCTATTCGAAAGAATAGGTTGGAGTACAAAATTTACGGAAAAGGAAAAACGAACTCACGATACGAAAATGGAAAACGAAAACAAGTCTAACGATGGTGTAACCCCCTCCCCAAACCTATTCGGAATAATAGGTTACAAACAAAGGATCACACAACCTCACACTACCTTATTCCTAGGCATTTAGCATTCTCAAAGTATGGTGAAGACTTGTTGCCTCTTAGGTACATAATTACTCGGGAAAACAACCATAAGACCCTAACATGCATCATCCTATTATAAAGGCCTTCGTGAACCGCAGTAGAGAAAACACCATTAAGTGATGTCGAGACTACCAAGCTAACTAAGTGTAATACATAAATGTGACAAGCCAAGCGAGAAAAACCTCAATCAAATTCATAGAGATGAAGCATACGATTAATGGCATAGTTGGTTGATCTACCCAATAAAAAAGTTCAAAAAATTCGGCAATAAACTCCATATAAAACATGCAAGACTATCCTAGGATGAATGTAGTGAATGCAACCTAAAAAATCTAAGAAAGCAGTAAACATGCAAATGCAAATGCAGACGGGATAAAACATGCAAGGTACTATACTCAGCCTACCAATGTCAAGCTCCAAACTAACAATACTAGATCACTTACATCCCATCCCCCCTCATGAAATAACGCTAGTCCCTAGCAGTAAGAAAATGAGGAAATAAGATGTGATACTAGATGTTACCCCATGGTTTGGCCTCGGTCGGCTGAGAATGCTGTTTGTGAGTTATTGGGACTGCTCTGGGAGCTTTATAGGGTGTCATCAGGTCTTCTTGTAGGTGTGGTAGTTTCAATTATAGGCTGGATAGGAACAACTCCTCCATTAGTATCATTATTGCCCGTATGGCCTTCATTGTCACTACTGTCACGCACATCCTCACTAGTAGAGTTGCAGTGTCGAGTAGAATCCTCGAGATTAGCCGCCGCTGTTATGGAATTCTCCATCCTGAAGCCCTCCAATAGGATGTGAACCGTTGAAGGGGAAAGAGCAGTGGTATCAGGACCTCCCCCTCCAGCGTTTTACACCCCGAGGTGGCTACAGTAAGCTGCTCGGATACTCAGAAGTCTTCTACCATCTTTTCCAATGTCGACCACATCATCTACTGTTGATCCGACCGACGTCTATATGATGCTCCCTTTAGAGGCAGTCAAGGGGTACCCCTAAGAGGGGCCGGGCACCCATGTCATTATGTTTTGGAACCAAGCTAGCGCTTCGGAACCTTCTAGCAACTGCGGACTCAAGATTGAATCCGTCGCGGCAAGACTGTCCCGGTGCCTTCCAGTTCACACGAACTTTGCAGCCCTTGCAATGGATTGCTGGCGTAATAATGGTTTCTGTACCTTCGGTGGTGTAATAATGAGTCCTTACTCCAGGTGTACTCTAGCTCCTCCTTTTGGATAATCCACGACGTTGTTGCAAAACCCCTTGGCTCGAACGCACATCTAACGAGGTCACTCTTCTTGACATGGTTGTAATCGATCCCCCTCCAATATTTCATAGTAATCATACGGGAATGCTCCTTTCCCATGGCATGGCTCCTGCAAACAACAGTTAGTACCTCACATGACACAAAACTGACTCATGCATATGCTAGTGTAAGAACGAAACACACAAGTGATAAAACCAACAATCGAGCTCCCCAAACCTTATATGTCTCGCCTAGCTTCCACAACATGCAACATACCAATGTATCTACTACATGCAATACATCACATTATGCTCTTGCTAGACAACCAATATCCTAGATAACTAGGCTCAATTCATACCATAGTAGCGAAAAATTCTATCATCATAAATCCTCATACTCAACAATTAAGCATTCTATCATCAAATCCACCAACATTACACCAATAAACACAATCATATGCACGAAATCAAAGATAAAGACATATTGCATAAAAAGATATATCATCTAGTAGCAAAATTCCCAAATCAACAATCCAAGCATAATTGAGCATGCAATTGATAGTAAATAACAATTCTAATCACACAAACAACATACCCATGCATCAAATAAGCATAATTGAAGCTCAAATTAGAAATCCCCAAATTCGAAAATTAGGGTTCTTAGGATAATACCTCAGATCTGAAAATCTAATGCATTAGGACGAAATCTGTTCGGATGAAAAGATAGATCATGTAATAGGTTTCGATTTAAGCTGAAGAACACTAAATTTGGTCGAGAAATGAATAAGTTATGAAGATTTGAATGTAAAATCGCGATTTTCGGTTTTTGGGGAGGAAGAATGATGAAGATATGAAGAAAATGAGGTAAAGAGGAAGAATCCGCGTTTTTGACTTAATGGAGCCGTGGGGCGATTCGCCCCTTGTGCGGGGCGAGTCGCCCCACTGATGAACGCGGATGTCGTGCTCCGGATTCAGTCAAATAAATTTGTAATTAGCCAAAGGCAATCCACAACTACAACGAAAACCGTAGTGTAGCAGTAGAATGACTCGAGTGTCGTTCTCTCAGGACTATAACTAGCTTTATCAAATCTAATTTAGAATATAAAAACAGCAAACAGATAGCAAAGGGGTTTCTAGCAGATAATGGAGATTGGTGATAGTATGGTCCTTCTTAGCATAACGGGTCGATAATCATGCATAATTCCTCGGTCTTGCATAGAGATCTTTGAATCAATCTAGTGTCCTGTTGCAAATATTAAGTACTACGAAGATAATTGGTCTGACAAGTCAATCACTATTGTCCTAATGTGTTCCGTAATTATTCAACACTACGAAGATAATTGGTCTGATGGTCGACAAGTGTCCAATTGTGCATAATAATTAATACAACATACGAGAATTTAGGTTGTGCCTGATCAACGAAATAAAGCAATGACACGGAGTATAATGCGCGATATAGCCATTAGCATGTTTATCTTCCCTTCGCTATGAATTCACATGCTACCACCAACGATAAGTTTAGCTACTCATAATAGGCATGCAATCAACAGAAATCATAGAAGAAAACATGTTGAAAGAATATAAAATAAGTAGAATAAAACTGTAAGATACTAGGTTACCGAAGGTTGTCAATCTCCGGATGATTGCGATCCTACGAGCTCCAAACTGCTATGAAAAAGTATCCCCTAAGCTACGGACCCCCAGAACAGGCTCTGGGAAGTCCCTACCTAAAACTATAGAGAGAGGTGAGAATGTCAGTCTGGAAAGATATAATTTTCGGAGAAAACTGAGCAACTATATATAGGCTTCGAAATACTGTGGGGCGGTTCGCCCGGTGTGGGGCGGTTCGCCCCAGACAATTTCTCGCAGAAATCCGCGTTTTCGACGCGGTTTTGGATTTCTTCCCCTTTTCAGGCTCGGTTTCTGACTTCTAGTAGCCTTCTAACCTCCAGATTCGGCCCCTAGACTCCAAATCCCATCCGGAAATATTCAGATACTCCAAATAGGCTTCTGGAACAGCAATTCCTTGTCAACTTCAATATAATTGCCCGGAAATCTTCGAATTTCAACCAAAACCTGTAAAATAAAATCTAAAGGGAAACGTGACACTATTCTAATAAAATGCATTAAAATATAGCTAAATTAACATAGAGGATAGCTAAAATAGGTGAAAAAGACTCGAATGAAAGTGTAAAATACACATTCATCAAACACCCTGTTAGTGTTGAAATATGTCCAGTCCACATGTACGAACTGGAGCGGTCTAAGAGCGCGACAAAGCCATAGGCCGTCCCTCAAGGGGCACGACCACACCCAAGTATGTCACTAAGGTGTGGACCGACCAAACATAGGGTCCGACCATCACTGGGAGGACAACCCTCAAAATAAGCTCCTCACAAGGACAAAGCTGTCAGTGAGCTCGAGGAGCATCTCTCGGGCTCGAGGAGACCTTACGTCAAGGTAACGCTCCTTGACAGAAACTGAGCAGGATACTACTCGGACCTTTCACGTACAAGGAAGGCACGAGGACCCTGAGCGACCAGCCATGGTTGCTCCCTTGGGCCAGGGCCCATGGACCTCCTTAATGGGCCTGGGCCGAGGAAGGCCTCAATCCTACCCGTACACGTGTCGCGATCCTACGCTACCGGAAGTTGAAAGGTCACAAGTATATAAAGGCCTCATTAACTCCTCAACAGTAAGCAATATTAACTCCTCTCAACCACCACATTTACTACTCGTACTAGGGAAGCCTCACAACTCCCTACTCGTAAAGTCGCCTCTTCGGTCTGATACCTTACAGACCGGGCAAGAGACACTAATCCCCCCCTCTAGTCTATTTCAGGTACGAGGAAGCTACAAGAAGGCTCACTTCCTATCTCAGAGGAACACTACATGAAGAAGAACTAGAATGACTTAGACTAGCGACTCATTGCGAACTTAGAAAGAAACACAAATTACCCTTCAACATTTGGCGCCGTCTGTGGGAAACGACACGAAAGGTCATTCCTCGCCCTACTAGTCGAGCCACATTCCTCCTCGTGACTCTTTACGAGCATGCCTCCCAGAAGAAGCAACCGTCTTGCTAATGCACCACCCAGGAATCCTCCGCGACCTAGAGGCCGTCCCTCTAGTAACGGTCGTGGAGGAGGAACGGAGAATGCTCCAAGGGAACCAAGAAACAACAATGTTGCAAGGAATCGGGATTACACAGAGGGGGCATTTACTAATGTCACCCACTCCCGAAATGAATGATCGGGCGAAAACAACCCGCAAGGAATCCCGGTAGGAAATGCCTATGGAGCGTTGAGAGTCCCGAACAACGCCGAGCCTAGGGGGCAGCCTCCTCCAGTAGCAATCAACCAACCTCCCGTAGCAGTGAACCCTCCTCAACCGGCCGCGTTGACCTTCACCCTTCCTGATGGACATGTAGTCCGACCATCAGACTTCGGGATGGGCGAGGCTCAATACGGTCTCTTCCTTCTTACTCTACAAGGATATGTCGGGGGTAATGAGGTTGTTAGGGTTAACACTGAGATACAAGCTCAGGGAGCACAACCAGCGCCGGTGCAAGAGCAACCTCGTAACACCGTGGTCGCTCCACGTCAATCCCAAGGAAGAGCACCAGTTGCACAAGATGAAGCACATTCGAGAGCCAACACAAGGCCGATCCAATCTCGACTTGGACCATCAAGAATTCAATCGAGGTTAGGACCCCAAGGTGTCCCGGATGACTTGAGAGACTTGATTGATAGAAGGATACGGGCATCGCTATAAAATGTAGCGCAACAAGAAAATAGAGTTCAGGTGGTCGCTACACCACCCGTTCTCCCCAATCAAGTTACCCCCAACCAGGTAACACCTCAGAACCAACAAGAGGCAGTGGAGGAGAATCAAGCATTGAGAACAGTAGTTGAGGTAACCCCCCTGATCGACCCGATCACGGGGAGGAGGCTCACTCTGGAGGAACTCAACGCGAGGAAATCAGCACTTGATGCTCAGATAGAGACTCTACGAGGAACTGTCCAAGAGAAAGAGCAAGACCAAGATCCGAGCCCTTTGTGTGATGAGATCAGAAGCCACCAAGCCAAAATCGAAAGAGGGTTCCCCACCTTCGAAAGCTATGATGGAACAAGTTGTCCAAAAGACTACTTGGTAAGATTTGGCACTAAAATGGACGCTTACGGTCATGATTCAAGGACCAAAGCACTCCTCTTCCCGGCTAACCTCTCCGGAGAAGCTATGAAGTGGTGGTCGCGCCTCCCTCACCGATCCATCAAGTCATATAGAGATCTCTGTAAGGAGTTCTCTAAACGTTTCGAGAAGGTAATGAACGCCAAGAGACGGGTGAGGTACTTGGCTGAAATCGTTCAGAGAAACAATGAAGACTTGAGGGACTTCATCAATCGCTTTCATGAAGCAGCCCTACAAGTCGAAGATCACTCGATCAATGAGAGGAAAGAATATTTGTATGGTAACACCACCAACATCAAATTCCAAGATGTGCTCTCAGCATCGTGTGTGGAGAATGAAGCACAACTTGCCAAAGTTTGCAAGGATTTCCTCGAGGCCGAAGAATTCCGAAAAACGGTCACCGTAAGAACCAATCTTCCCAAGGAAAAAGGGAAAGAAAAAGAAAAAGAGAAGGAGTACCCTCCTCGCCCCCAAAATCCCGGGAAGGAAAGGAAAGAGCAAAAATTCGGCTTGATCAAGGAGGGCAACTCCAGAAATGATTTCAGAGACAAGAGGTCTCCTCCTCGAAGGTCACCTCCAAGACGATATAGCAACTACACAGACTTAAATAGGCCAAGATCCGACATCTTGAACTATATAGTCTCGAGGAAGCTAGACGTCTCGTGGCCACCCCCGATTAAGGAAAATCAAAGGAACAAGAGCTCGGAAAATTTTTGCAAGTTTCACAAGGGGAAAGGGCACACCTCAGATGAGTGTGTCGAGCTCAAGAACGAAATTGAGAGGATGATACGTAACGGTCAATTGGTTAACTACATCCGGAAGGAGGAACCCCTGGCACTCCTGCCCCCACCACCGCGAAGTGGGAGCGAGCACCCTTACCAAGGAAACCCTCAGGACGATGACTTTCATAATTACAACAATTATGAGAACCGCCATGTGAATGGAAGCATCCACACTCTCACAATTGCGGGAGGACCCGCCGGCGGCGACACTCGTAATCAAAGAGAGATTACGGCGGACAACCTTAGGGTCCGAGATGTGAAGTATGCTCAAGCCGCACGACCAGGAACCAATATTATCTCTTTCGATGATAGCGAGATACCTCTGAAGCATGCCGAAGGAGGGAACATATATGATCCTTGCGTTCCACTCGTAGTTTCCTTGGATGTTCAATCATACAAGCTAGGAAGGATCCTCGTCGACACCGGGTGCTCGGCGAACTTGATTTTCACAGGAACCTTGAAAAGGATGCAAATGAACCCAAGGGAAGGGCTCAGAGAAGTGAGGAGCGCATTGGTAGGATTTGGAGGACAACCTATCATGCCACTCGGAATGATCAACCTCACGGTGTCAATGGGTAGCGCTCCTAGACGAGTGACGCAACAGGTTCCTTTTGTGGTCGTCGATATGCCGTTTGACTATTTTGCAGTCGTAGGCCGACCCGGTCTCTCCCAATTCCGAGCCGTAGTGCCCACGGTCCACAACAAGTTGAAGTTCCCCACTCCTTTGGGAATTGGACAAGAAGTAGGAGACATACGAGAAGCATGGGAATGCTACACCATGTCAGCCAAGTTCACTTCTAGGGTTGCAATCGGAGAACCCAACCCCGGGCAGTCATCCGAGGAGACACCCCTTGTTCACAATGCGCCTTATCGTTGCTACACGGTTCGGCGAGTGAAGAGAAAGTCAAAAAAGCCAAGTCCGTCACTTAGGCGAAGGAAAGCAATCATGAAGAAAGACAACGATACTCTAGTAGGAGCTGTTAAGGAGCTCGAGGAGTATCAAGTGATACCACCAGTCCCACCCTCTTCCAAAAAGAAGAAATTCTTTGAGGAAAACAAAATTGAAGCAAGAGAAGCCCTAGAAGAAATCCAAATTGTCGAAGGAAGTACCGACAAGGTCACAAAAATCGGCACCGAGATGACTACTGAAGTCAGGATGAAACTCATCCAGTGCTTGAAGGATAACAACGATATCTTCGCATGGAGTACCGAGGACCTCAAGGGGATCGACCCACGTGTCGCCGTTCACCGTCTGAACGTAGACCCGTCGATCACCCACATCAGAGAAAAGCGAAGAGACTTCAGTGCGGAAGATAATGCCATCATAGAAGCGGAAGTCCAAAGACTTCTTAAGGCCGACCACATCAAGGAGGTGAGATACTCTGATTGGGTATGCAATGTGGTCCTCGTGGAGAAAGGCCCGGGAAAATGGAGAATATGCAACAATTTCACAAGGCTCAACAAGTTTTGCCCGAAGGATCCATACCCTCTCCAAAGGATTGACCAGCTGGTCGATTCCACCGCTGGATGCGCCCTCCTGAGTTTCATGGATGCATACCAGGGCTTCTACCAGGTCAAAATGGCCAAAGATGATGTGCCCAAAACTGCCTTCTTCGCTAATGGCAATGTGTATTGCTTCAACGTGATGCCATTTGGTCTTAAGAACGCCGGAGCGACCTATCAGAGGTTGGTTAACAAAATGTTCAAAGAAGAGCTGGGTAAAACAATGGAGGTATATGTCGATGACATGCTCGTCAAGAGCAAAACCGAGGAGCAACATGTAGGTTACCTGACAAAATGCTTCTCAATCTTGAGAAAGTATGGCATGAAGCTCAACCCGACGAAGTGTACCTTTGGAGTCAAAGGGGGGAAGTTCCTCGGTTACATGGTGACAGAAAGAGGAATAGAAGCAAACCCCGAAAAGATAAAGGCCATCCTCGATCTTCCCCAACCTCAATCCATCAATGAGGTGCAAAAATTGGTCGGAAAATCAATTGCATTGAGTAGATTCATCTCGAGGTCTGCCGAGAAAAATCTACCTTTTTTCAAAGTGCTAAGAAAGAGCAGCCACTTCGAGTGGACAAAGGAGTGCGAGGAAGCCTTCGAGAAGCTGAAAGAGTATCTACTCGCTCCTCCACTATTGTCGAAACCCGTAGAAGGAGAGGTACTCTATTTATACCTGGAAGCGACAGGGGAAGCTATTAGCTCGGTCTTGGTACGAATCCAAGGGAACGACCACTTGCCCATCTACTACTTGAGCAAAGTACTTGCCGGGGCTGAAACGCGGTACATGGATATCGAAAGACTTTCCTTTGCCCTCGTTTATACTGCAAGGAGGTTAAAACCCTACTTTGGTGCTCACAAGGTTGTAGTCTTGACAAAGCAACCTCTTAAGCAAGTCCTCGGAAAACCCGAAAATTCGGGATGAATGGCAAGGTGGGCGATTGAACTAAGTGAGTACGACATCGACTATCAAGCACCCGTGGCCAAGAAAGCACAAGTCATCGCCGACTTCCTCGTAGAGTATCCCTCAAAAGGAACTTCAGAGGAAAACTCTTCAGAAACAAAGAGTGCTATGATGATGGTCGAAGAGCAACCCCAGCAAAACAACCCCATGCAAGCTCTGGAAGACGCTTTAAAAGAGCTTAAAGCGATGTCCCAAACCAAAAGAAAAAGGCATGAAGTGTTCCTGGCAGAGAAAATCGACGAGCCAAAGGGTGCGGAGACCGTCTCTCCAAAACCCAAAGAATTAGTCGACCATGGGGACGTCTGGATTCTTCATGTTGATGGATCCTCATCAGGAAAAAATGGCGGGATAGGAATATACTTCAAAAGCCCCGGAGGGGCTGAACTCGAGTACGCCGTTACTCTTAGTTTCCCGATCTCCAACAATGAAGCAGAATATGAAGCCATCCTCATAGCTCTACATATGGCAAAGTCATTGGAAGTGAAGAAGCTACATCTCTTCACTGATTCCCAACTGGCCGAGAAGCAAATCTCGGGGAAATTCAGAACAAAGAAAGACTCACTGGCTGAGTACAAGAGCGCCATCACGGAAGAAATCCAAAAATTCGAAAGTTGTGAGATTGAAAAGTTCTCGAGAGATCTCAATCAAAGGGCAGATGCCCTATCAAAGTATGCTTCAGCCTCCGGAGGAGTTGATACCCGGAACGTGATACTCATGAGAATCAACGCATCATCTTTGTGGTCATCAAAGCCAAACGTCTTGGCAATTGACGATCAACCGAATTGGATGCAAGAGATAACTACATATCTCAAAAATGGAAGCCTTCCTCGTGACAAGGCTGAAGCGAGGAGAATCAAGGGAAAAGCTCCCCGATACATCATGCAAGGAGACTACTTGTACAAAAGGTCTTTCGAGGGAGTCTACTTGAGATGCGTCGCCGAGCATGAAGTTCAAAAACTTCTGGGAGAGATGCATCGAGGAAGTTGCGGAGACCATGCCGGAGGGAGAACCCTCGCGCAAAAAGTCATTCGACAAGGATACTACTGGCCCACTGTTCACGAATGCTGCCCAATTTGTGAGAAAGTGCGAGGAGTGTCAAATGCACGCGAATTTGATCAATGTCCCGGCGAAACCTCTCAGGCCCATCACCATCACTTGCCCTTTCGACATATGGGGCATCGACATAGTCGGTCCTTTCCCAAGAGGCACTGGTCAAAAGAAGTTCATCATTGTTGCGGTCGAATACTTTAGCAAGTGGGCGGAAGTTGAAGCAGTATCTACCATCACCGAACAAAGAGTGATGAACTTCGTATGGAAGAACATCGTGTGTTGATTTGGCTTGCCAAGGGTCCTCATCTCGGATAATGGTGCTCAATTTTGTGGCCAAAGATTCAATGAATGGTGCAAGGAAATGAAGATTGAGAGGAGGTATACCTCTGTAGGACATCCTCAATCCAATGGGCAAACAGAAGCCGTTAACAAAATCCTCGTCAACAACTTGCAGAAGAGGTTCGCCACCAACAAGGACTGGGTCGACGAGCTTGATGGAGTGGTATGGGCATACCGCACTACTTCAAAAACAGCTACGAGAGAGACTCCTTTCTCGCTAGTTTACGGGTCCGAGGCGGTCATACCCGCAGAAGTGGCAGTAGAAACCCTCAGAATCCAAGGGTATCAACCCGAGGACAATCATACAGAGAGACTCTTCGACCTGGAGACAGTCAGTGAAGCGAGGACCAACGCCTTGGCCAACATCCTCAAATATCAAGCACTCATCGCGAAGACCTACAACAAGGGCGTAAGAGAGAGAGACTTCCAAGTAGGAGACCTAGTACTCCGAAGAGCGGACATCCTGGGCAAAGTTGGGAAGATGCAACCCAATTGGGAAGGCCCCTACAAGATAATAGAAGCAAGGTCCAATGGAAGTTATTGTCTTCAAGACATGGAGGCGAGAGTATTAAAGAACCCATGGAATACTTCTAACCTCCAGAGATTCTACGCTTGAGTTGTGGGGAGAAAAAGCTTTTTGAAAACCCAGGTGAAAGGCCCATTGATCGAGAAGGATTCCTCACTGATTCAAGTGAGAGGTACCTCTTGTTTTTGTTGAGAAGTTGTTGTAAGCAAGCTAGCCGAGGAGCCCCCATTGTAATTGTATTTCCGACAAATCAATACAATGTCTATCTTTAAACAAGAAAATGTTCGAGTATAGAACTACTATACTCAAAAAATAGGGCTACTCGATCAAGAAAGCTTACTTGACCTACATAAAAGCTATTCGATTTCCACGATTAAGGGGAACCCTCCCCGCTCTCTAAACTCTATGAGAGAATTAATCAGGAAACCATTTAAAAAAAAAGCGAGGAGACGGAGGTAATCGAGGAGAATGACCTCCAGTCTTTCTAACTCAACACTTGGAAATTTTTTGAGTTCAACACTTACAATTCTTTCTTAGTGGTCAAAACGATCGAGAAGCGCAGAATCTACGTTGATAGCTCGAGGAGCTCGTAGCGAAGAACATTGGTTCTCGATTCTGACTTATACATGTTTAACTACTCTCTCCAAGTTATACGTCATAACAAAAATTGGAATTAGTAAAAACACAAGTATAAGTAAGAAAGCGAAGAGCAGTGAATTTTATTGAAAGAAATAAGTAGCGATGAGACAACAACAGAAAAACTTATGTTACAAATGGTTATGTTTCGGAGAGCGCCACAAAGGGCCGAATGAAAATTGTTCGAAATTAAATGCAAGTAAGGAAACGGAAAAAGTACAACATGCCCGAGCATACTCGGTCTTCAAGAGGCTCCCCGATCCTAACGAGTGCGACTGTCAGTGAATTCAGTGACCGGGGTGGTCGCGCTGGTAGCTCCTCGCGCAGGGCTTATTAGCTTGTAAACCTCAGCGTTGTCGTGACCCTGAGCTTGAGATTCCTTGATGGCCTTCTCAAACATGACCAGCTCTGGCTCGACGAAGTCAGCTGCTCGCCCGATGACCGGATCACTCAGCTTTACCCAAGCAGCATTCCGAAGAGCCGCCTTCTCGAAAGGGTAAAGGATCCCACTCCTTAAACACTCGGGCACCCAGGCGGGGAGGTAAGCTGGTTTGCTAGGGTATGGAACTTCTGGGTCGGTCACCAGCTCACCAAACTCGCACGCCTCGTGCATCTCCTTGGTGATCTCCTCGCCGGGATAAGGAGTCAGGTCCTCGCGCCTTCAAGGATGTAGGTCCTCGCGGTCATCAGGATTGAAATCAGCAGGGAGCAAGTTGACCCCTCTTCAGCTGGCCAACGCATGAGAAGAAGCCCTCCTCGCGAGAAGCCACTTGCACGTCTCTCTGAGCCATCTTGTATGTGGCCGAGGACATGAAGTCGCGAGCAGCAGTGACTCGACTTCCTTTCAGAAAAGACAGGATGCTTGCCTTAAACTTTTCCATGCAAATGGATAAAGTAGCATACGCACCCTGAAAGCCTTTGCTCCTCGATTTCTCCTTGGAGAGCTCCTTCTCGAGCTCGTCCACCTTGATTCTCAGCTTCCCGGCCTCAGTTTCTGAAGCCTTCACCCTGGTTTCCGAAGCCCTGAGCTTCTTCTCGAGGTCCTCGATCACCACCCCTATATCGGCTCGATCAGCAGCAACTTGGCCATAGGCCTCCTTTAAGTTCTCGAGCTGCAAGAGGAAGACACAGTTAGCGAGGAGGACAATTTTTACACTTAGGAGATTTTTACAACGAAAGAAAGGGAGAAAAATACCTGGAGCGAGCACATGCTCAGCTCGTGTGCCCGATCGAGATCGCTCATCTGGATGAGCCGCTTCACTTCATCACCAGAAGCGGCCACGTTACCCTTTTTCCGGGCAGGTTCATTGTTTCCCCCGAGGGTGAGCTTCCTCGCTCCCTTCTTGGCCACCGGCCTCTCGGGCCTCTTCTCCGCCTCGATCGTGTTTCGCGCCTCCTCCTCGGCCTCTTTGGCCTCCTTAGCCTTCTTTGCTGTAGCCTCCTCCTCGGCCCTCTTTATGGCCTCCACCGGATTTTCTCTGGTATCGAGCCCCTCTTGCACGAGAGCATCCCGATGATGCGCGGCGTTCCGGGGAGGAGTCAGGTTGAGAGAACCGAGGATCTTGGTTTCCTTGTTGGCTAGCCTTTGCTTCCGCCTTTGTTCCTCTTTTGCAGCTAAAGTCTTCGACATGATCCACTGGAACCAATAGGCTGCAAGGGAAAAAACACAAGTTAGTAAGAACGAGGAGATCGAAAATCGAAGAGGAGAGAAAAAAGCGAGGACATACTCAAAACAAGCAAGACAAGCAAAGAAAAAATACAAGTGTAAAAACTACTTTTTTCTAGCTTACCGAAGAGGACTTTTTTGGTATATCGGTTCCCGATATAGCCTGTGTACGAATAAGGCGAAAGACCCGCCAAGAACGGGAGTGGCTGGAGGACCAACCCCAAGTAAAAGTACTTCTCGGGATGGGGTCCCCGATTCTTCTCCTCGAGCTCCAAGACCCAAGGGTCGGACTCCTAGGGCAAGGGATGCTTGTCCGCTATCTTTCCCCTAAACATAAGCTTGGGTACTCCCCACTCCGCCTCCTCCTCGCTCATGTTAGGCAACTTCCTCTTCTTGATGTAGAAGTACCTATGAAACCATTTGTAGCCCGAGGAGCTGGGAGCGTCCATGATGAAACCCAGGCCTGGTCGCGCATTGAAGTAGTAGAAGTACTTGTTCCCAGAGCTCATCGAGACTCGGAACAGTTGGTTGAAGTTATGAAAATTCAGCTCGATCCCTCTCTTCATGCAAAAGACTCCAAAGCAGACCAAAGTCCCGAAGGCACTCGGTACCAGTTGCCAAGGAGCGATCCCCAACGTGTTGAAGATGTCACGGAAAGCATCACAAAATGGTAGTATCCATCCTCGATCTAAGCTCAAGCAATGAACTGCCATGTATCCAGGAGGAGCATTGTAAAAAGTCTGGTCCTCCTTGGGCACGAGGATGTCAAATTTATTCTCAGGAAGAGAATACTTCTATCGGAGGGTAGGAATCTCCTCGACTTTGACAGTAGAAGAGGTGGTCGGTATAATACCATCCTCATTCTTCTCGCCCTCCGGATCGGGGAGATCAACGGTGCGGGCACTCTTCGTAAACTTCTTCTCAGCAGCCTTAGTGGCTTTAGGCTCAGGCTCCTCGACAACTTTGGCCTTTTTAGCCTTACCAGAGCGACGACGCTTGCTCGCTCTCTTCTTCGCCTTCTCCTCATCGGCAGCCATCTGAGCAAGGCGCATCTCATACTCCTGCTTCTCGAGCGGATTGGGTGCTCGGGTCTCACTCGGAAAAGAGAAATCTATCGTGGTTGGATCAATGGTGTGATAGCTAGTCTCCTCCTCGCGCGCGAATCTCTTCGCATCTCTAATGGCCCGTCTTTGCCCTTTCGAGAAGGAAGGAGACCTAGTGCTCGGACCAGCTTCATCCCGATTGGCATCTCCGATGGTCAAAGGAACTTCTTCCTCCTCCTCGTCAGTAATAACGGCCCTCCTAATAGTTTGAGGGGGAAATCTGACCCTCTTCGGGGGAGGACTAATCCGAGGAGAGGTAGCTTCATCATCCTCCTCACTCTCCTCCTCAGTCTCGTCGCTATCAACGATCTGAACTGGGATAGGGGCCTTCCCACGCCGGACCGAGTGTTCACCCTCCTCATAAAGCGCCAAGGCTAACTCCGGCCTCTCCGTGTCATCCATCTCCTCGATCCTGACTTCTGCAGGAGGGACCGCATTAACTGCCCCGTAGTTACGCCCATGAACTTGGGCAGCGCGAGTAATTAACTCCGCGGACACACCAGGGTTGGAAGGACCACCCTCAGCCTCCGTCCGGTAGTCGATAAAATCATCATCCTCGGTACGACGCCTCTTTCGGGTAACAAGCTGATAGAGATCCTCCTCGCTCTCGGTCTCTTCATCCTCTTCCTCGGCAGCCTGCTCGCCACCTTGCTCGATATGAGGCTCCTCGGCAGCCTGCTCCATGGTATCATCCAGGAAGGTCGCCGATACGTCTGACGTATCAGGCGACATAGTATGGTCGCTCCCATACTCTCCAGCGGCTGACTGGTTCTGGCTGTCGTCGCTCCTCTCGGACATCCTAAAGGTGGGCAACGAAGAAATTAGGATGGTTTGTGATAGTCCGAGAGGTCCTTTTAGGTATATTCATTACGTTCGACCTCCCGAACGGAGAAAAATCTCAAACGAAAGAAAAGAAGTTACTCTACAGTAAAGCATACATGGAGCGACCAACCACTCGAAGCATAAGTAAAGCGAGCAGCATACCCACATGCATATAAACAGATAAGAGCGAGCATGATAACGAGTAAACCGAGGAGTACACGAGCGACCAACCGCTCGAAGAAACAGAGGATTCCTACAGTTACAGTTACGGCCTTATTCTAAGGAGGAGGCAACGGGGACATACAACAAAGAAAATAAAGGCATAAGGGGGAACTACTCCTACGGCCATGCAAGTTGAATTGACACAATTCGATCCAATAAAAGTCTACCTAAAGGTCCATTTAAAGTTTATTAGGTCCAATGCCGTTCTTAGGCCATCATCCACCGGCAATTATTCTGATAACAACATTCCGGGAAGGCGAAATCAAAAAGAAAAAACCGAGATGCAAAGGGCGAAACCGAAAAGCGAAAAAGCAGGAAATTCAAGCAAGTGGAGAAGATTAAAGCAAGTAATTGAAAGGGAAACGCGAAAGCTACTTGTTGATTAAGGTGGAAGCCGGAAAAGAAGCCGGAAAAGTCGAAAACCCGCCTGAAAATTGGATTCTGGTAGTCGGAATTAGCTCCTCGCACGTCACTTGTCTCGAACACCTCGCTCGTCGATCACAGAAAACTCTCCTCGCTCCCTCTTTTTAGCTCTGAATGTTCGGATTGCGAAAAGTGTGGAATGACCGAGTATTGAACTATTTATAGAAGGGTATCTCGGGGATACGAAACGACGCATGCCCTCGCGCCATCCGGACCGACCACGTGCCCACGATCAACGACCCAGATTGCAGCCGCCGGGCGAATTACCCATTTTGCCCTCCACGCTCCCGCTCTGGCGCGGGCACAGTTTCCAATGTCGGCTCGAATTACCTAATCACAGTAGACAATTCTCAGCGCGAGCACCTCACTACTCGGCCAGAGATAGATCGATGACCATGATCTTTCCTCCTCGAGACCACACAGAGAAAAAGGTTAGAAAGACAAAAAATCGGCGGACACGTGGCGGGGGTTCGAGGAGCCACTCTTAGAAATATCTCTCCTCGAGATATTTTGCAAAGAAAAAGTGGCAGGAAGTCATTCCATTCCTCACTCTTAGAAATATCTCTCCTCGAGATATTTTGCAAAGAAAAAGCGGCAGGAAGTCATTCCATTCCACCAAGGAATACTTACCCGGATCCGATCTCTGCCCAGCAAACATACCTCTTTTCATACGGTCCGAGCAACGTCTGCTAGCACCCTATAAAAAGGGGGGGGGGGAGGGAGATATAGGAGGAGGGAGAGATACCAAGGTGCGAATACGGAAATCTTTTTTCGCCCACTACTAGTCGAGGCTCTGGTCGACCTCTACTTCAACATAGTTCCTCAACTATCTTCTACAAAGATACTTGGAAACTAGGGGGACATATGTTAGTGTTGAAATATGTCCAGTCCGCATGTACGAACTAGAGCGGTCTAAGAGCGCGACAAAGCCATAGGCCGTCCCTCAAGGGGCACGACCACACCCAAGTATGTCACTAAGGTGTGGACCGACCAAACATAGAGTCCGACCATCACTGGGAGGACAACCCTCAAAATAAGTTCCTCACAAGGACAAAGCTGCCAGTGAGCTCGAGGAGCATCTCTCGGGCTCGAGGAGACCTTACGTCAAGGTAACGCTCCTTGACAGAAACTGAGCAGGATACTACTCGCACCTTTCACGTACAAGGAAGGCACGAGGACCCTGAGCGACCAGCCATGGTTGCTCCCTTGGGCCAGGGCCCATGGACCTCCTTAATGGGCCTGGGCCGAGGAAGGCCTCAATCCTACCCGTACACGTGTCGCGATCCTACGCTACCAGAAGTTGAAAGGTCACAAGTATATAAAGGCCTCATTTACTCCTCAACAGTAAGCAATATTAACTCCTCTCAACCACCACATTTACTACTCGTACTAGGGAAGCCTCACAACTCCCTACTCGTAAAGTCGCCTCTTCGGTCTGATACCTTACAGACCGGGCAAGAGACACTAACCCCCCCCTCTAGTCTATTTCAGGTACGAGGAAGCTACAAGAAGGCTCACTTCCTATCTCAGAGGAACACTACATGAAGAAGAACTAGAATGACTTAGACTAGCGACTCATTGCGAACTTAGAAAGAAACACAAATTACCCTTCAACACTCCCCAAACAGAACCTTTGCTTGTCCTCAAGCAACTAAGCTAGAGTCTAATACAAAAAACATGCAAGACACAAAATGGAGTTTCATGCCAAATAAAATGAACTAATCTACTGAATCTACCAAAAAACATATGAACAAAAACCATATGAATCAAAGCATGAATATAGGTTGAAGAATATCTCGATTGACTTATACACATCCACATAAGCACTTATGTCAAGACAAGATAGTCTCTCGTAACATTCTCTACCTGGACCTAGTCAGTGACGACGTAATGAAGCAAGCTAAGATACGAATGGTTGCCCCGTGCCTATGAAACTGAGGACTTACTGTTGTTCCACCATGTTAAGACTTTCCCTCAAAAGAGGTCGAACCAGTACTGGCTCTCATCAAACGAATGAGGGTTCCTTATAAAAGATAACTCTCCCCTATTCTACCCATCTCCAAACTAAAGTCTTAAGCTATTCACCACTTCCTGAATGGTAGGACGAGGGTGGTCTAGAACAGATGACACTCAAGACAAAGAAGATAAAAAATTAGAAAAACACGATTACGAACATTACACGAATGGAAAAGACTCAACACTTTGCTAACTGCTATTTGGCTTTCTTTTTTGGACCCTTCTTTTGCTTTTTTGGGGTCTTTTCTCTTTTTTGTTTCTTTTCTCTTTTTTTCTTTTTTCTGGAATCTTTTTTCTTTCTTTTTTTCGATTTTTTTTTCTAGCCAGCAGTAGCATACAGAAAGAGAAACGAAATGACTCACAAGACTTCCCCAAACCTATTCGAAAGAATAGGTTGGAGTACAAAATTTACGGAAAAAGAAAAACAATCTCACGATACGAAAATGAAAAATAGAAAAAAGTCTATGACGGTGTAACCCCCTCCCCAAACCTATTCAGAAGAATAGGTTATAAACAAAGGATCACACAACCTCACACTACCTCCTTCCTAGGCATTTAGCAATCTCAAAGCATGGTGAAGACTTGTTGCCTCTTAGGTACATAATTACACGGGAAAACAACCATAAGACCCTAACATGCATCATCCTATTATAACGGCCTTCATGAACCGCAGTAGAGAAAACACCACTAACTGATGTCGAGACTACCAAGCTTAACTAAGTGTAATACATAAATGTGACAAGCCAAGCGAGAAAAACCTCAAACAAATTCATAGAAATGAAGCATACGATTAATGGCATAGTTAGTTGATCTACCCAATAAAAAGGTTCAAAAAATTCGGCAATAAACTCCATATAAAACATGCAAGACTATCCTAGGATGAATGTAGTGAATGCAACCTAAAAAATCTAAGAAAGCAGTAAACGTGCAAATGCAAATGCAAACGGATAAAGCATGCGAGGTACTATACTCATCCTACCAATTCCAAGCTCCAAACTAACAACATCTGATCACTTAAATCCCATCCCCCCTCATGAAATTAACGCTAGTCACTAGCAGTAAGAAAATGAGGAAATAAGATGTGATACTAGATGTTACCCCATGGTTTGGCCTCGGTCGGCTGAGTATGCTGCTTGTGATTTATTGGGCCTACTCTGGGAGCTTTATAGTGTGTCATCAGGTCTTCTGGTAGGCGTGGTAGTTTCAATCATAGGCCGGATATGAACAACTCCTCCATTAGTATCATCATTGCCCGTATGACCTTCATTGTCACTACTTTCACGCACATCCTCACTAGTAGAGTTGTAGTGGCAGGTAGATTTCTCAAGAGTAGCCGCCGCTGTTATGGAATCCTCCATTCTGGAGCCCTCCAATAGGATGTGAACTGTTGAAGGGGAAAGGGCAGTGGTATCAGGACCTCCCCCTCCAACGTTTTACACCACGAGAAGGTCTCAGTAAGCTGCTCGGATACTCAGAATTCTTCTACCAATTTTTCCAATTTCGACCACATTCTCTACGGTGGATCCGACCGATGTCTATACGATGCTCACTTTAGAGGCAGGCAAGGGGCACCCCAACGAGGGGCTGGGCACCCATGTCATTATGTTTTGGAACCAAGCTAGCGCTTCGGAACCTTCTAGCAACTGCGAACTCAAGATTGAATCCGTCGCGGCGAGAATGTCTCGGTGCCACTCGAACTTTGCAGTCCTTGTGATGGAGTGCTGACGTAATAATGGTTTCTGTCCCTTCGGTGGTGCATGAATAGGCATAGGAGTCCTCACTCCAGGTGTACTCTAGCTCCTCCTCTTGGATAATCCACGACGTTGTTGCAAAACCCCTTGGATCGAACGCACATCTAACGAGGTCACTCTTCTTGACATGGTTGTAATCGATCCCCCTCCGATATTTCATAGAAATCATACGGGAATGCTCCTTTCCCATGGCATGGCTCCTGCAAACAACAGTTAGTACCTCACATGACACAAAACTGACTCATGCATATGCTAATGTAAGAGCAAAACACACCAGTGATACGATCAACAATCGAGCTCCCTTAAACCTTTATGTCTAGCCTAGCTTTCACAACATGCAACATACCAATGTAACTAATACATCACATCATACTCTTGCTAGACAACCAATACCCTAGATAACTAGGCTCAATTCATACCATAGTAGCGAAAAATTCGATCATCATAAATCCTCATACTCAACAATTATGCATTCTAGCGTCAAATCCACCAATATTACTTCAATAAACACAATCATATGCAAGAAATCAAAGATAAAGACATATTGCATAACAAGATATATCATCTAGTAGCAAAATTCCCAAATCAACAATTCAAGCAAAATTGAGCATGCAATTAATAGTAAATAACATGGCTAATCACACAAATAACATACCCATGCATCAAATAAGCATAATTGAAGCTCAAATTAGAAAACCCCCAAATTCGAAAATTAGGGTTCTAAGGATGATACCTCAGATCTGAAAATCTAACGCATAAGTACAAAATCTGTTCGGATGGGATGATAGATCATGTAATAGGCTTCGATTTAAGCTAAAGAACACTAAATTTGGTCAAGAATTGAAGAAGTTATGAAGATTTGAAGTTGAAATCGCGAAATTCGGTTTTGGGGAAGAAGGAATGATGAAATTTGAAGAAAATGAGGAATAGGGGAAGAAATCCGCGTTTTTTAACCTCTGGAGCCGTGGGGTGGTTCGCCCCCCAAGCGGGGCGGTTCCCCCCGTGCTCCCCGATGTGGGGGGAGACGATTCCTGTCGTCAGAAAATGCGGTTTTAATCCCCGAAACCAATTTTTTCAAAAAACCACTCGAAAAATCGCACTCAAAACAAGCATATACGACACAGACATGAACAAATTCGCATACGAGAAGCAAATAGGTCAAGAATGAATGCATGCAGAAAAGCAATAAAGAAAACGAAAAAAATTCCGGGTTGCCTCCCGGATAGCGTCATTGTTTAAAATCTTTGACTCGACTCCTGTCTGCGCCTATCTCTTCTTTTTGCGGGTACTAGGCTTCCCCTTCATTGATCTCCTTTCCATGCCACGAACCTGTGAATAAGAAAGAATATAGGCTGCAAGACCACAGTAGTGAGTAGTAATATTAGGCGGTTCAGGTGGATCTGGTATGGCTCGCAACACGTGTTGCTTGCCGTCCACTTCGATGGTGCAAGTCCTTTGGTAAATGTCCATCACGGAGCGTAGTTTGGTCAAGAACGTTTTCCCTAAGAGTATGACATCCCCCGTCCCAGGTGCAGATGCCGGCATAACTACAAAATTGGTGTATATAGATGCTTCACCAATCTTGACCAACACATTTTTCACAACGCCCTCAGGTCTCATAAAGGATCCATCCGCCAGTTGCACAATAGCCCTTTGCTCAGATAGTTTTCCAAGGTTGCTCTTTTCAAACACATTCAAAGGGATTATGTTTGAGTAGGATCCCGTGTCTAGTGTGGCACGGACATCTTCAAGCTCACCAATCCCTACCTTAACATCGAAACTTTTAGGGAGTGGTTTGGGATCCTCTTGCTCCTCATCACTTGCGTCAGAACCAAGGTCCTTCTCTTCTTCCTCAGCCTGTAGAAGTTCTTCCTTCATGCAACACTCGCACCTAACAATCTTCTTGATGGTTATTTCGTCAGGTACATCACCAGCCAATGTAATGGCATTCGACATCACAGTGTTGCTAGGCAGTTTGCCTTGTTCCCTACTTGCTCCTCGGTCGATCAATTCTTGCATCTTTTGATGGGCAAGCCTAGTGCTCTGTTCCAACCTATCAAGCCTTGCCCTAGTCTTCTCAGAATCATCTTCATAACGTTTGAGAAAACATTGTGTGTGATCAACCATCTTTTGCAAGTTCTCCATCAGTTGAGCCGACTTCGACTTCGTTGTCTCTTTCGGAGCGGGGTTTTCGCAGTTGTCATTACCATAGTTTAGCCTACTACGGTCTTGGTTAGGTCCATAAGTTTGGTTAGCCGATGTATATCCTTGATTGTTACGGTATCCTCTTCTCCAAAATCCACCTCGAGGATTCCTACCGTCTTGTCCGTAGCTAACTTCTTGAGTACCAAACTCCGTAGCAAAGGCTTCTTCTTCGCCTCCTCGAGCCCAGTTGCCTTCATCGTATGCCAGCTCCGATCTACACATATTAGCCCCATGCCCATAGTTCTTGCATATTCGGCATACTTCGTTCGAAACAGTTGTTCCGGTGGTGCTCTTGAGGACTTGCTTCAATTTGTTAGTAAAGCACTCGAATTGATCCCCATTCCCCCTATACATAGGGGCTTCTTGAGTTGGTGGAGCTTCAGGTCCACGTCTCCGTATCATTGCTCTTGGGTCCTTGAACTGCGAACCCTTAGCAAGCCTTTCGAAAACATCCCAGACGGCTTCTGCGGTTTCCTCCCAAATATTTCCTCGGCATTGGAAATCCACCACTTGTTGGTTTTCGAAGGTTAGTCCATTGTAGAAGTGTTGGACTAGGTCAGAAAGTTCAAAACCATGGTGAGGGCACTTGTTCGTGAGATCTTGGAATCTCTCAAATGCGGTGTAGATGGTCTCATCATAGTCCTGCTTGAATCCAGTGATCTGCGCCTTTAGCGCGGTAGTCAAGGTGTGAGGGAAGTATTTCTCCATGAAAGCTGAAAAAACCTTCTCCCAAGTGTCCAGCGAGCCTGCTGGAAGAGAACTCAGCCATGACTTGGCTCTGTCGCCAAGTCCCATAGCAAAAACCTTCATCCTCAACTCATCCGTTGTTATGTCAGCTCCGGGTTGTGGGAGTTGGTTGACGAAATCATCGATATCGTGCAAGTACCCCATCACATCTTCCCTTGATAAGCAATAGAACCTCGAAAGTTGTTGGAATGCGTGGTTCTTGATCTCCAGATCTCGGGTTGCAGACGAAAGAACAATCGCCGGTCTCCTCATACGATCCTTGGTGGGTTGAACCCATGCCTTCAGTGGTCTAGCTTCTGCCATTCCGTCGATTTCCTTGAAAAGAATGTGTAGAGATTCAGAGAAATTGGTATCCTCTATTTCCTCTAGTGCGCGACTTTCAAGTAGTCGCCTTCTATGGTGGTAGACTCTATCAATCTCAGCAATTGAATCAGCAAGCGGTGTTCCTGCAGAACGTGTATGCGGCATACACTATCTGTAACAGACTAGGAAAGGTGATTAGTAACAGACTAGGAAAGCAGTATCAGAGAGAGATTAAAAAGGAAAACTAAAACTAATTGAATTAGGATTCTAAAGCTGAAAATATAAAAAAATTAAACAGAGAAAAGGAGTATAGTCCCCGACAACGGCGCCAATTTGATGAACGCGGATGTCGTGCTCCGGATTCAGTCAAATAAATTTGTAATTAGCCAAAGGCAATCCACAACTACAACGAAAACCGTAGTGTAGCAGTAGAATGACTCGAGTGTCGTTCTCTCAGGACTATAACTAGCTTTATCAAATCTAATTTAGAATATAAAAACAGCAAACAGATAGCAAAGGGGTTTCTAGCAGATAATGGAGATTTGTGATAGTATGGTCCTTCTTAGCATAACGGGTCGATAATCATGCATAAATTCCTAAGTCTTGCATAGAGATCTTTGAATCAATCTAGTGTCCTGTTGCAAATATTAAGCACTACGAAGATAATTGGTCTGACAAGTCAATCACTATTGTCCTAATGTGTTCCGTAATTATTCAACACTACGAAGCTAATTGGTCTGATGGTCGACAAGTGTCCAATTGTGCATAATAATTAATACAACATACGAGAATTTAGGCTGTGCCTGATCAACGAAATAAAGCAATGACACGGAGTATAATGCGCGATATAGCCATTAGCATGATTATCTTCCCTTCGCTAAGAATTCACATACTACCACCAACGATAAGTTTAGCTACTCATAATAGGAATGCAATCAACAGAAATCATAGAAGAAAACATGTTGAAAGAATATAAAATAAGTAGAATAAAACTGTAAGATACAAGGTTACCGAAGGTTGTCAATCTCCGGATGATTGCGATCCTACGAACTCCAAACTGCTATGAAAAAGTATCCCCTAAGCTACGGACCCCCAGAACAGGCTCTGGAAAGTCCCTACCTAAAACTATAGAGAGAGGTGAGAAAGTAGGTCTGGAAAGATATGATTTTCGGAGAAAACTGAGCAACTATATATAGGCTTCGAAATACTGTGGGGCAGTTCGCCCCACACGCGCGGCGGTTCGCCCGGTGTGGGGCGGTTCGCCCCAGACAATTTCTCGCGGAAATCCGCGTTTTCGACGCGGTTTTGGATTTCTTCCCCTTTTCGGACTCGGTTTCTGACTTCTAGTAGCCTTCTCACCTCCAGATTCGGCCCCTAGACTCCAAATCCCATCCAGAAACCTTCAGATACTCCAAATAGGCTTCTGGAACACCAATTCCTTGTCAACTTCAAAATAATTGCCCGGAAATCTTCGAATTTCAACCAAAACCTGTAAAATAAAATCTAAAGGGAAACGTGACACTATTCTAATAAAATGCATTAAAATATAGCTAAATTAACATAGAGGATAGCTAAAATAGCTGAAAAAGACTCGAATGAAAGTGTAAAATACACATTCATCACCCACACGGGGCGATTCGCCCCGTGCTCCCCGATGCGGGGAGACGGTTCCTTTCGTCAGAAAACGCGGTTTTAATCCCCGAAACCAATTTTTCAAAGGCCACTCGAAAAAATATTACTCAAACATAAGAATATACGACACAGACATGAACAAATTCGCATACGAGAAGCAAATAGTTCAAGAATGAATGCATGCAAAAAAGCAGTAAAGAAAGCGATAAAAATTCCGGGTTGCCTCCCGGATAGCGTCATTGTTTAAAGTCTTTGACTCGACTCCTGTCTGCGCCTATCTCTTCTTTTTGCGGGTACTAGGCTTCCCCTTCATTGATTTCTTCTCCATGCCACGAACCTGTGAATAAGAAAGAATATAGGCTACAAGACCACAGTAGTGAGTAGTGAAAGTAATATCAGGCGGATCAGGTGGATCAGATATGGCTTGCAATACGTGTTGCTTGCCATCCACTTCAATAGTTCAAGTTCTTTGGTAGATGTACATCACGGAGCGTAGCTTAGTCAAGAACGTTCGCCCTAAGAGTATGATATCCCCCGTTCCAGGTGCAGACGGCGGCATAACTACAAAATTGGTGTATACAGAAGCTTCACCAATCTTGACCAACACATTTTTCACAACGCCTTCGGGTCTCATAAAGGATCCATCCGCCGGTTGTACAATAGCCCTATGCTCAGATAGTTTTCCAAGGCTACTCTTTTCAAACACATTCAAAGGGAGTATGTTCGAGTAGGATCCCGTGTCTAGTGTGGCACGGACATCTTCAAGCTCACCAATCCCTACCTTAACATCGAAACTTTTAGGGAGTGGCTCGGGATCCTCTTGCTCTTCCTCACTCTCGTCAGCACTAAGGTCCTTCTCTTCTTCCTTAGCCTGTAGAAGTTCCTCCTTCTTGCAACACTCGCACTTAGAAACCTTCTTGATGGTGATTTCGTCAGGTAGATCACCAGCTAATGTGATGGCATTCGACTTCTCAGTGTTGCTAGGCAGCTTGCCTTGCTCCCTACTTGCTCCTCGGTCTATCAACTCTTGCATCTTTTGATGGGCAAGCCTAGTGCTCTCTTCCAACCTATCAAGCCTTGCCCTAGTCTTCTCGGAATCTTCTTCATAACGTTTGAGAAAACTTTGGGTGTGATCAACCATCTTTTGCAAATTCTACATCAGCTGAGCCGTCTTCGACTTCGGTGGCTCTTTTGGAGCGGGGTTTTCGCAATGATCATTACCATAGTTTAGCCTACTACGGTCTTGGTTAGGGCCATAAGTTTGGTTAGCCGGTGCATATCCTTGATTGTTTCGGAATCCTCTTCTCCAAAATCCACCTCGAGGGTTCCCACCGTCTTGTCCGTAGCTAACTTCTTGAGTACCAAACTCCGTAGCAACGGCTTCCTCTTCGCCTCCTCGAGCCCAGTTGCCATCATCATACGCAAGCTCCGATCTACACATATGAGCTCCATGTCCATAGTTCTTGCATATTCGGCATACTTCGTTCGAAACAGTTGTTCCTGTGGCGCTCTTAAGGACTTGCTTCAATTCGTTGGTAAAACACTCGAATTGATCCCCATTCCCCCTATACATAGGGGCTTCTTGAGTCGGTGGAGCTTCAGGTCCACGTCTCCTAACCATTGCTCTTGGGTCCTTGAACTGCGAACCGTTAGCAAGCCTTTCGAAAACTGCCCAGACGGTTTCTGCGGTTTCCTCCCAAATATTGCCTCGGCATTGGAAATCCACCACTTGTTGGTTCTCGAAGGTTAGTCCATTGTAGAAGTGTTGGACTAGGTCAGAAAGCTCAAAACCATGGTGAGGGCACTTGTTTGTGAGATCTTGGAACCTCCCAAACGCGGTGTAGATGGTCTCATCATAGTCCTGCTTGAATCCAGTGATTTGCGCCTTTAGCGCGGTAGTCAAGGTGTGAGGGAAGTATTTTTCCATGTAAGGTGAAAAAACCTTCTCCCAAGTGTCCAGCGAGCCTGCTGGTAGAGAACTCAACCATGACTTGGCTCTGTCGCCAAGTCCCATAGCAAAAACCTTCATCCTTAGCTCATCCGTTGTTATTTCAACTTCGGGTCGTGGGCGTTGGTTGACGAAATCATCGATATCGTGCAAGTACCCCATCACATCTTCCCTTGATAAGCCATAGAACCTCGGAAGTTGTTGGAATGCATGGTTCTTGATTTCCAGATCTCGAGTTGCAGACGAAAGAACAATCGCCGGTCCCCTCATACGATCCTTGGTGGGTTGAACCCATGCTTTCAGTGGTCTAGCTTCTGCCATTCCGTCGATTTCCTTGAAAAGACTGTGTAGAGATTCAGAGAAATCGGTATCCTCTATTTCCTCTAGTGCACGCCTTTGAAGTAGTCGCCTTCTTTGGTGGTAGACTCTGTCGATCTCAACAATTGAATCAGCAAGCGGTGTTCCTGCAGATCGTGTATGCGGCATACACAATTTGTGACAGACTAGGAAAGCAGTATCAGAGAGAGATTAAAAAGGAAAAATAAACTAATAGAATTAGGAATCGAAAGCTGAAAATATAAACAAATCAAACAGAAAAAAGGAGTATAGTCCCCGACAATGGCGCCAATTTGATGAACCGGAATTTGTCGGGTCCCGATTCAGCAAATAATATTTATTATTTAGCCAAAGGCAATCCACAACTACAACGAAAACCGTAGTGTAGCGGTAGAATGACCTCGAGTGTCGTTCTCTCAGGACTATAACTAGCTTTATCTATTTAACTAGAGAATATAAAAAACAGCAGACGTAATAGCAAAGGTTTTTCTAACAGATAATGGAGATAGGTGATAGTATGATCCTTCAAACCATAACGGGTCGATAATCATGCATAAATTCCTCGGTCTTGCATGGAGATCTTTGATCAATCTAATGTCCTGTTGTAAATATTAAGCACTACGAAGATAATGATACTGACAAGTCAATCACTACTGTCCTATTGTGTTCCGTAATCATTCAACACTACGAAGATATAGATGCGTATAGGTCGACGAGGGTCCAATTGTGCATAATAATTAATACAACATACGAGAATTTTGGGCTTAAGCCTGATCAACGAAATAAAGCAATGACACGGAGTATAATGCGCGATATAGCCATTAGCATGATTATCTTCCCTTCGCTAAGAATTCACATACTACCACCAACGATAAGTTTACCTACTCATAATAGGCATGCAATCAACAGAAATCATAGAAGAAAACATGTTGAAAGATATATAAAAATAAGTAGAATAAACTGTAAGATACAATGTTACCGAAGGTTGTCAATCTCCGAAGAATTGCGATCCTACGAGCTCCAAACTGCTATGAAAAAGTGTCTCCTAAGCTACGGACCCCCAGAACAGGCTCTGGGAAGTCCCTCCCTAAAACTACGGAGAAAGGTGAGAGAGAAAGCTTGGAAAAGTATGAATTTCGGAGTAAACTGAGCAACTATATATAGGCCTCGAAATATTGTGGGGCGGTTCGCCCCACAGACGGGGCGGTTCGCCCGGTGTGGGGCGGTTCGCCCCAGAGAAAATCTCGCGGAATTCCGCCTTTTTCAACACGTTTTTGGATTTCTTCCCCTTTTCGCACTCGGTTTCTGACTTCTAGTGGCCTTCTAACCTCCAGATTCGGCCCCTAGACTCCAAATTCTATCCGAAAACCTTCAGATACTCCAAATAGGCTTCTGGAACACCAATTCCTTGTCAACTTCAATATAATTGCCCGGAAATCCTCGATTTTCAACAAAAACCTGTAAAATAAAATCTAAAGGGAAACGTGACACTATTCTAATAAAATGCACTAAAATATAGCTAAATTGACATAGAGGATAGCTAAAATAGGTGAAAAAGACTCAAATGAAAGTGTAAAATACACATTCATCAAATAGTGGTGTGGTGGTTCAAGGTCAACACACAGATAGAACACTGGTCTACTACAGGTACGTAGATGGTGTGGTTGAGCTGTCGTATATTGGTGGTCGTACAGTAGTAGTGTTTCTGTGTGAGTGGTTTGTCACAGGAAAAAAATCTGGGCAAGGTAAGAGAATTGTGGATGATAAGCACTTCATTAGCATTGACAAAAGATACAGGTGATTCAAACAAGATCCTTTTGTTTTACCATCACATGTCCAACAAGTGTTTTATCTTAATGATACTAAGTTGGGGGAGAATTGGTTAGTAGTTCAACGAGTTCAACATAGACATTTATGGGACCTTCCTGAAAATGACGGAGTTCAAGAGCATGATGGTGGAAACTCTTCTTTTCAAAATCCAATGCAGCAGTACGAGTCGGAGGATGTTATAAATATCCTTCCTGATAATCATGATGATGAAATTGACCTTTTTCGGAAAGACATAGAGCCAGATGTAGTAGATATGGAGGAATTTCTAAAGGTACGGCAGGAAAGTAGACCTGGAGGTGATCATGATGAGGATGGTGGTGATGATGAGACAGAGTTTGATCTAGAAGAAATGGAGGAATCTGAACATTTCTTAGACGTTCCAGACTTGGAATTATCTGAAGAAATGGATCCTGATGAAACAAAGGACACTGACTCGTGCCATAGTGAAGAGGAGCACTACAAAAACGCGCAACATTTGTGTCGAAACATTGTGTGACGAATTAAGTTTCATCACAAATACTTGGCAACCATGACAAAAGTTCAATTTGTCACAATAGATGGCATTTAACGTGACAAAAATGGCCCTCGTCACAATAGATCGATCGTTTGTGACGATAGCTTACCTTCATCAGAATATATAGTATATTTGTGATAAAACATGCTCCTTACGAATATAGTCTGGTCACCTTGAATCCATTTGTGATAAAATAAGAAGCTCATGACAAGTAAATGTACTTTTATGACAACTTATGTTCGTCACATGGGTTAGTTGGCTGTCCAATTTTTCCAGCGTTGTATGGTCCGCAACCTTTTGTGACAGAATCACACTTTCATCACCAAAGTGTTAAATTTGTGACAAAGTCAGTTCGTCACGTTGGGTTTTTTGGCTGCCCATTTTTTCCAGCATTGTGTGGTCCTCGATGTTTTGTGACACGATCACATTTTCGCCACAAAAGTGATACATTTATGACAAAGGTTGTTCGTCACGTTGGGTTGTTAGCTGCCTAATTTTTTCATCGTTGGGTAGTGGTCATATTCGTGACAACTAAATACAAGTCATCACAAAACATGGAATAGTTTGTGACGACTAGAAAGAGGTCATCACAAAAGAGGCCATCATAAAAGAGGCCATCACAAAAGATGGAATAGTTTGTGACAACTCAAAAGAGGTCATCCCAAACGATGTCATCACAAAAGATGGAATAGTTTGTGGCAACTTAAAATATGTCATCACAAAAGATGGAATTGTTTGTGACAACTAAAGAGATGTCATCACAAAAGAGGCCATCACAAAAGATGGAATAGTTTGTGGCAAATGAAAGGATAGTTTGTGACAACTAAAAAGAGATCATCACAAAAGATGAAATAGTTTGTGACGACTAGAAAGAGGTCATCACAAAAGAGGTCATCACAAAAGATGGAATAGTTTGTGCAACTCAAAAGAGGTCATCACAAAACATGGAATGGTTTGTGACAACTAAAAAGAGGTCATTAAAAAAGAGGCCATCACAAAAGATGGAATAGTTTGTGACAAATAAAAGGATAGTTTGTGACAACTAAAAAGCGATCATCACAAAAGATGGAATAGTTTGAATTCAAATAAATCGTATAAAAATTACAATCAATGGGGATCGAACCCAAACCTCCCAAACCATGGACTATCATACATACCGCTAGGACAGAATAATGTTGTAGAACATATTTGTTTTGTTTATGTATATATCTACACTAATAGGGCATCTTCCCTAGAGAGTTATTTGTTTGTGTATTTTTGGTTATGTGTATATAGGATGTATATGTATGATGTTTAATTAATGAAGGTTGTTTTCCTTATAACTTCTTTTTCACTTACATGAATATCATATGCAATCGAAATACCACTTGTATTTGCATCTACAATATTATGCTCGTATTTTGAATTTATATGAATCACCCAAGTTTCACGGGTACCCTGCTAAGCAACTCGTCTAGGCAAATTTAAGACACACATCATGAAAGATCACTATCAATAATTTAGAGGTGCTTGTCACCAACACCATTTATCTAGCATGCTCATTGACCGAGAGTTTGTCACTATACTCAATTCGAATATTTTTTATAGGCAACTAAGAATCATATGAAGGGATTTGCAGCAAGATTGAATCACACTCTCATGTAAGCATAAACATAACTCATAGCATGCATATTCTACATTCTACCACCAACACAAAAGATTTAGCTACTCATATTCATAAACATAGACATCAATTCATATGAATAATATTCAGAATACATCATATCAAACTACAAGCCAAGAGAGTGATACAAGTTACCACCAAAGCTGTCACTAATCAGTGGAAAGCAAAGAAAACCTCTCCGTAGATGATTACAAAGGATGAATCCCAATCAAAACCTTGAATCCCAAGCTAAAATACAAAGTAATCTGAATATTCTCTGAGTTTTGGGGCTTAGGAGCTCTCCAAAACCAAGTTACAGTTCAAAAGATTTTCAAAAAATGATCAAAGATCAGATCTAAGAAGGAAAATCCAAAAACGTAACCGCTGCCAAGCGGACCGCTTGGAGAAGCCAAGCGGAGCGCTTGGCAAGCGAAGCGCTTCTGGCACACCAAGCGCTTCGCTTGGCTCCTGTGCTGAAGCTCCTGGAAATTGAAGCGGAGCGCTTCACTATTCCAGGCGCTTAGCTTGGCTCCTGGGCAGATTTTTGTCTTCAAACTCAATCTTTTTGCCCTCGCATGGCCCTCGGGTGCCTTGGACTCATCCTTCTCGATGCTTATTGATACTGAAACACTTACGAACAAGCCACGGAGATTGGAGAACTTCAACGGGGCCATCTTTTCCATCAAAAAGGCTCGTTTTTAGCTCCAAAAACGCCGTTTCGTACCTAAGTGCCTGAAAATGCAGAAAACACAAAACGTGACACAATTCTACGAAACTAACCAAAAAAAAAGGCTAGAAGATAGCAAAAGAAGGTGAAAAAGACAAGATGAACGCGTCAAAAATACGTTCATCAAACTCCCCAAACCAAACCTTTGCTTGTCCTCAAGCAACAAACTAACCTAAATGCAACACAAAAGGAGTCTCATGCCAAGTAAAGTGAACTAATCTATTGAATCTACCAAATGCTTATGAACAGGACCAAATGAGCATGACATGCAAATAGGTTGAAGTATGCCTCGATTGCGAGTATACACATTCTCAAGTGCACTTGGTTAAACAAAGGAGTCTCTCGTAACATCTTCTACCTGGACCTGGTCAGTGACGACACAATCATGCATGTTATCATACTACAATTGCCCCGTGCCTGTGAAACCGAGGGCTTACTTCTGTTCACCAAGCGAGAATTTTCCTCAAGAGAGGGCGAACCAATACTGGCTCTCATCAAACGAAGGAGGGTTCCCTTAGAAAGATAACACTCCCCTATTCTACCCAGACTCTCAAAGAATGAGTCTCCTTCAACCACTTCTTGAATAGCAAGACGAGGGTTGTCAAGAACAGGCCTTGGACAAAGGCGACACGAAACGAAAGATAGAATTTACAACTCGATAACTTCACAAGAACAAAATATTTACACGACACTTGACACTACGAGACTGCTTTTGGCTTGCAACGACCCTTCTTTTGCTTTTGGGTCTTATTCTTTATTTTCTTTCTTCTTTTTTTCTTTTCTCTTTTCTCTTTCTTTTTTTCTTTTCTTTTTTCTCTTTCTTTTTTTTTTTATATATATAGGGGCAAGCAGCAGTACTATGTGTCAAAAACACCTCCCCAAACCTATTCGAGAGAATAGGTTTGAGCACAAAGACGAAAAGGAAAAAGGAAAGACTCTTTACAAAGACACCTCCCCAAACCTATTCGAAAGAATAGGTTGGGAGACAAAACAAAAAGAAAAAGAAAAAGGAAACTTTACAACGACTCAAAGACGAAAACAAGATCAACGAAACAACCCCCTCCCCAAACCTATTCGATAGAATAGGTTTAATACAAGGAATCGCACACCTCACACTACCTCCTTCCTAGGCATTTGACAATCTCAAATCGAGGTGAAGAACTTGTCGCCTCTTACGTACATAATTACGCGGGTTACAACCATAGACTCTAACATGCATCATTTCATAAGGCCATCGTGAACCACAGCAGAAGAAACACCACTCAAGGTGATGTCGAGACTACTAAGCTTAACTAGTGCACATGCGAATGTGACAAACCAAGCGAGACAAGCCTCAAACTACTTGCAAAGTGATGCAACATATGATCAATGGCCATAAACACTTAGTCTACTCAATAAAAAAGTTCAAAAGACTTGGCAATAAACTCCACACACAACAACGTGCAACAACTAATCTAGGGATGATATGCATGCAAAAATTTGAAAAAACACGACAAATCACATGAATTTGAGTAAAATCAGGCATGTACGAACCACACAAGCATATAGTACTGAAAATCCAATACCCCCTCCCCAAACCTAAACTTTTGCTCGTCCTCGAGCAAAGAAAAGTTGAAAGAAAAGGAAAAATTGGATTGAAAGTACACTTCCCTGAGATAAAGGTTCGTGTCCAATCTCCTATATATGAGCAGTACCTTAAAGGACTCAAGAAACAAGTGAAAACGGGTGCGCAAAGGTGAGAAGAATGGAAAAACTAGGAAAATCTGGGTACAGGGGCCAAGCGGACCGCTTGGCGGGAGCCAAGCGGAGCGCTTGGGAGGCTCCAGGCGTTCCGCTTGAATTTCAAGGAAGTTGCAAAACTTCCTGGAATTTGAAGCGGACCGCTTGGCCCTTCAGGGCGCTTCGCTTGGCCCTGTTTCCAGATTTTCGATGTTTTTCCTCTCTTAATCACCTAAGGCACCAAGACAAAAACTAAACTAAACTAATCACGACAAAAGGCACACAGGCCACAACTACAAAAGCAAATAAAGAGTACAAGAGTCAAAAGTCATAATATCAGATAAGAGTATCGAAAGGGAGTACCACCACCGCAAAATCACTCGGATTCGAACCCTTGCTCTACTTCGAAGCGGTGGAGTATCAGATCGTGTGTCTCTATGTCGATTGGTTCCCTCGATGCCTCGGTGAGCCGGATGTTTGGCACATTTGCTTTCTCACACATAGCAGTGATCAGATTTGGGAAGACTAGTGGGTGACCGGGTTCTCGTTTAATCTCGAATTGCTGGAAGATGATGTCCCCCGGAGTGATGGGCAGGTTTGCCATGAGGGAATAGACTAAGATCCCGACTTCCGGCATTATCTCTTCGATTATGAGTCCCGGGATCAGATTAGCTACCACGAAAGGTAGGATCATGCGGGTGTGCAAGTGCAAATCTTTATACTTCAAGGTGTTATCAAGACGCGTCTTCCTTGGCTTATTGTCCTTGGTTGTTAGAACCCCGACTATCTTCCCCGGAAACTTTTCAATCGTTTGGTCATAGACATAGTGCACATAGGGATCATTCACATAGTATGCTACCTTATTCTTGTCTTCCCGCAAGGGTTCTTTTAGTCCCATAATGAAACTAGTGATACTCAATGGTGAGAAAGGGACCATCACACCACGAATAGGTACTGCTTCGGCCTTATAGTTGTAGTCCTCGAAGGCAATGTGGAACTCCTCAACAAGGTCTCTATCCCATCCGCAGAGTTCTTTCCCATAGAAAGTCCATCCTCTTGCCGTTATAAGCCTGGTAAGGTGAGCATAGGGTACATCAAAGAAAAGCCCCTTGTCCTCATATTTTGTCCCCTTTAATACGTCCAAATCCTTTGAAGTAAAGGAGATTCTACGGTCCCAAATCACTGACCGTTCCCCTCCCCTATAGAAGTTGTATCGGAACCTCCGCAATGCGTCCGATTCTTTGTATGGGTCACGGTCGCTTTCATCACGGGGAATCTCCTTGGAAGTTGAAGCTCCATCCTTCTTTGCTTTCTTCTTGGCTCTTGTGTCCATGGTACTTAGAATAATCTTATTAGATAACTTCAAGAGACAAGGAGACTTAGACTCTTATACTACTACCAAACAATCTACTTCTACTCTAAGACAAGTATACGTTCTTCGTTTGAAACAAGTCATAACGCAACAAGTCGACTCTTAGACGTCAAAACTCACTCAAGTAATCTCATGGTGAGTTTGAAGGCTTGCTAAAGTTCATATGAAAAAATCGAGAAGCTTTAACACTTCGTTACGATAAATCCATACGAATCTAAACCAAGCAAACACACTCTCCAATTAAATTACCCAACCAATCCAACACATTCTCATGCAATCACAACATCACCATAACCATAATCATAACTCAAATTCAAGGCTAACAATCATCAAACAATTACATAGCAACAATTCGAATCATAACATAACTCAAATTCAAAGCTAACAATCATCGAACAATTACATAACGAGAATTCGAGCACTAGAGTTCATCATAATCAATAGGAGCAAAATTCGAATTTAGACATCACATCTAGTAAGAAACATGCTCAATAATCATTATCAAACTCTAATTCACCAATGCATAACACAATTGAAGCTAATTAAGATGAAATTCCAAATTCAAGAAAGTTAGGGTTCATGAGAGGTACCTTTGATTCCTTGTTATGGATGCCTCAAACGTGAAATTTGATCGGTTTAAATGATAGAGGAGGTGATGGGCTTTTTAAAATGCACAAGATTGCAAGAATTGGTGGAGAATTGAGAGAGATTGAGATTTTTGGGGTGCAAAAATCGGCAAAGGAGGAAGAAAACGAAGTGGGAGGCTTTGAATCTCAAGTGCCCCGCTTAGCTTCCTTAAGGAAAGCCAAGCGAAGCGCTTGGGTGTCCGAAGCGAAGCGCTTGGCAAGCGGTCCGCTTGGGCACTCCCAAGCGCTCCACTTGGATTTCCAGTAGGAATTTTCATTCCTACTGGAAATTCAAGCGGACCGCTTGGGCGAGCCAAGCGCTTCGCTTGGATTTCCAGTAAGAATGGGATTCTTACTGGAAATCCAAGCGGACCGCTTGGGCTGTCCAAGCGGTTCGCTTGGGACCTGAAGCTCCCAAATCTATTTTTTTTCAACTTTTGCTAAATTTTCACCCCAAAAAACTTGTCTAAACAACGAAACAAAATTTAAACGTGCTTCTAATCTACATGCAATTACCTACAACCTCGGGTTGCCTCCCGAGAAGCGCCTTCCTTTAGAAGTCGTTGGCTCGACTCATCTTAGCTCATGCGGGATCAATTTTGCATCGGGTACTAGACTTCCCCGTCCAAGTGCTCTTCAAAGCACCAAGTCCCTGCACATCTTGACGAACATAAAGAGGACCAAAGAATCCTACAAGTTCGTTAGTATCAACATAAGCACATGAATTAACTATGGCTCGCAACGTATGTTGCTTGCCATTTACCTCGAAGCTACATGTACGACGGTACATGTCTATCACCATATGTACTTTGTTGATGAAGGCTCTACCCAAAAGAACCACATCCTTGAGCTTTGCGGAGGATGTAGGCATGACGATGAAGTTCGTCTTGACCTCTACACCGGCGACTCTTACAACTAGATTTTCAATCACACCCAATGGCTTCTTCATAGACCCATCCGCCAATTGCACCATGCACTTCATTGGTCTTAAGCCAGACAAACCCGACTCTTCGTACACGTTCAAAGGTATGACATTCACACCCGCTCCCGTGTTTAGAGTTGCCACTATTCCATCCTTCTTTCCCAAGCCGATTTCCACATCAAAGCTCTCTTGGATAGGCACTTCCACCATATCCACCAACTCATCCTCAGACGATGAGTTTTCATTCACTTCCTCAACTATCGCATCAGATTGTGCGACCACTTTCTCTTCCACAACTACCTTAGGAGTCTCAAGCTCCTCACTCACCTTGCAAGTTTCAGTTACCTTGCAACTTGGCACCTCAACCAGTGCATTGTCCCTCACAGCCGTGATCTCCACGGGCAAATCAGTCACCACGGTTATGGCCATAGCCTTCTTCGTGTTTCCGGGAAACTTCCCTTGCTCTCTACTCGCCCCTCGATCTATAAGCTCTTGTAGCTTCTTATGGAGGTTGCTACTACTAGCCTCAAGCTTCTCAAAGCGTTGATTGTTAGTAGCCTCATTATGATAGTAATGCTCCATGAATTTATTCGTCTTCATAACCAGATCATTGAGTGAAGAGACAAGAGGTGAAGGAAGCACCCCTCCACCTTGTGGTCCCGAACTAGCAACCGGAGGTGGAGGTGTAGGATTAGAAGGCGGTGCTCCTTCATACCAATTGTTCCCATAGCTGAGACGACTTCTATCTTGATTAGGCCCATAGGCATTTTGATCCGAGTTATGGAAATAACCACGGTTGCCTTGATTCTCGTACCCACCTCGGGGTCCACGGTTTTGTGGCCTCACATTGCCATAACCTTGCCCGTAGTTCACATCTCCAACTACTTGCTCTCCCTCAGAAGCATATACTTCTTGACGGACATCGTTCGTGATGTATTGCTCTCTAGCAAATTCAGAACGGCACAAGTAGGCCGGGTGCCCATAATTCTTGCACACACCACAAACTTCCGTAGAAGGAGAAGGAACGCATTGCCTCAAAGCTTGCTTCACTTCATGGGCGAACCCATCGAAGGCATTTTGTTCCACTACTACCTTGGCCTCACCTCTTTGCTCCTTTTGGAGCACACGAGCCCTCACATTCCGATTTTGAGAATTCCGGTACATCATGTCCAGCTTTACTTGGGCTTGAGAAGGAAGCAACTCCCCCATACTACCTCCACAAATACTATCCACTTGAGATTGAATCTCAGGATGTAAACCATTGTAAAAGAATTGGAGAAGCTGACCTTTATCATACCCGTTATGTGGGCATCGATGATGCAACCCCATGAAACGATCATAGGCCTCGTGGAAAGGCTCATCGTACCTCTGCTCGAAGGAGCTAATTTGGCTCTTCATAGCCATTGTCTTGGAAGCGGGGTAGTAACGCTCCATGAACTTGTCGAAACATAGATCCCATGTCGTCAAAGACCCGGCCTCCAAAGTATTGGGCCAAGCCTTTGCACGATTGCCTAGCCCCATTGAAAAGACCTTCATGCGGAGATCATCATCCGTAACACCAGCTCCCGGTCGTCCAAGATGGAGAACAAAGTTCTCGAGCTCATTAAAGTATCCTATCACGTCCTCATTAGCCATCCCATAGAATTTGGGAAGTTGTTGGAACATGTGATTCTTGATCTCCAAGTTCCTGGTGGCATCATTGAGGACAATTGCTGGTCCTCTAGCCCCAACCGTAGGCTTAGTAAGTGTACGTATAGGTCTCTCCGCCATTTCACCTTCCAAGTAAACCGATTCAAGAATTGGCTCCAAAAGATAAGAAGAAGACTCTTCCCGAATACCAGAAGCAGAAGCTCTAGATGCTACTCCTTCAAACTCAAGATTCAAATTCCTCCTTCTCCTTTGAAACAAACGATCGATCTCGTCTACAAAAGGTTCAATAATAGGTCCACCCGTTCGGGGTTCTAGGCATGCACTCACCTGAAATACAAAATAGTGAGTATCTCAAGCAAAAAGAAACAAAAACAGAAATGAGACAAAGAAGAGATGTTGGCTGAAAAAACCAAAACAAAAACACCAACCGAAGGAGTTAAGTCCTCGGCAACGGCGCCAAATTGATGATGTCGTTTTTCACCAATTAAATTTGTTTTAAAAGCCTAAGAATACCTATCACTACACAAACTAGAGTGCAATGGCAAGTTGTCCCCGAGTGTCGTTCTCTCGGGACCTAACGTGGCTTTGCTTGGGGTTTTTGCAAGCAATTTCAGTCAACGAGTTCAAAAGTTTAGAGAATCGTTTCCTTTGAACAATAGCAACGAGAAATCAGATTTATGTAAACAAGATTGGAAAACGGTTGATGGTAGAAATCAAATACACATGCATGGGTTACAAATATGCTCACAAGTTCAGTGCGTAGAACCTTCGATCAAGTCTGCTAAGCAACTCGTCTAGGCAAATTTAAGACACACATCATGAAAGATCACTATCAATAATTTAGAGGTGCTTGTCACCAACACCATTTATCTAGCATGCTGCAAATCTCTAACATACAATCCTATAGCTTTCATTGACCAAGAGTTTGTCACTATACTCAATTCGAATATTTTTTATAGGCAACTAAGAATCATATGAAGGGATTTGCAGCAAGATTGAATCACAATCTCATGTAAGCATAAACATAACTCATAGCATGCATATTCTACATTCTACCACCAACACAAAAGATTTAGCTACTCATATTCATCAACATAGACATCAATTCATATGAATAATAATCAGAATACATCATATCAAACTACAAGACAAGAGAGTGATACAAGTTACCACCAAAGTTGTCACTAATCGGTGGAAAGCAAAGAAAACCTCTCCGTAGATGATTACAAAGGATGAATCCCAATCAAAACCTTGAATCCCAAGCTAAAATATAAAGTAATCTGAATATTCTCTAAGTTTTGGGGCTTAGGAGCTCTCCAAAACCAAGTTACAGTTCAAAAGATATTCAAAAAATGATCAAAGATCAGATCTAAGAAGGAAAATCCGAAAACGTAACCGCTGCCAAGCGGACCGCTTGGAGAAGCCAAGCGGAGTGCTTGGCAAGCGAAGCGCTTCTGGCACACCAAGCGCTTCGCTTGGCTCCTGTGCTGAAGCTCCTGGAAATTGAAGCGGAGCGCTTCACTATTCCAGGCGCTTAGCTTGGCTCCTGGGCAGATTTTTGTCTTCAAGCTCAATCTTTTTGCCCTCGCATGGCCCTCGGGTGCCTTGGACTCATCCTTCTCGATGCTTATTGATACTCACACACTTACGAACAAGCCACGGAGATTGGGGAACTTCAACGGGGCCATCTTTTCCATCAAAAAGGCTCGTTTTTAGCTCCAAAAACGCCGTTTCGTACCTAAGTGCCTGAAAATGCAGAAAACACAAAACGTGACACAATTCTACGAAACTAACCAAAAAACAAGGCTAGAAGATAGCAAAAGAAGGTGAAAAAGACAAGATGAACGCGTCAAAAATACGTTCATCAACCAGGATACGTATATTTAAAACGTGTGGACGTGGAATAACTCTTCGCGGACTAAATAAGACATATATGTAATTAACAACAAACAATTACAAAGTACGAACTAAGATTCTTACACCACCCATTAAACTCTACAAAACAGATAAACTAAAATTTTATAAGTCGACCAAATTATCCTAATGATGAACGAGATTGTCAGACTCGAACAATCAAATAAATTTGTTTTAGCCAAAGGGCAACTCACAACTACACAAAACACGTAGTGCAGAGGTAAGATGACCTCGAGTGTCGATCTCTAGGGACTAAACTAGCTTTAACTAAATAACTAACTATATAAATTTAGAAAACAAATTTAACTTAGCTTGACTTAACGATATATGATGAGAGCTGGTGATAGTATGCTCATTCTAAGCATCAAGTTCTAATTATGCATGAAAGTTCAACTCGTTTGCTTTAAAAGTAATTCGAATTAACAAATACCAAAAACAGATTTGTAGACGTGTATTTTGAAAGCTTCCTATCTATACTAATACTTGGCTAAGGTTGTCAGTCTTAGTTCAAGCAGTACTTCATAATTATAATTACTGAATCGATGATCTTGAATTGTCCTAGTGTTTCTAACATTTTCATACGAAGATATTGTCTTAGTCGGATCAAAGAATCGAATTAAGATAATTAAACAGGTAAAAGACTCAGAAACGCAATCATGCATAATATGAACCCTAGCTACGAATTTACATACTATCACCAACAAGATGCTTAGCTACTCATATCAAAATCATAAACAACAATAGCAATCATATGAGAAAACATAGTTGAATAGCATAAATTGTGAGATACAAAGTTACCACCAAAGGTTGTCAATCTCCAGTGAATTGTTAAACTCACAAAGATCTAGCAAGGTGAGATCAATTGATGTCCAAGTCTCTACTATAGCTCCAAAATCGCTAAGAAACAATGGTTCTAAGAGAAAATATACCCAAAACAAGCTCTAGGGTTTATGTCTGCAAAATTATGATGAAAGATATGAAAATTCTCAGCTTTTGAGAATAGATATAGTTGCTGTCGGCAGGCGCGGCGGACCGCCCGGTACGCGGCGGACCGCCGGGTACGCGGCGGACCGCCGGGTACGCGGCGGTGCGCCTGGCACGGGCAGAGAGTTGCCCGTGCTATTTTCTTCCTCCGGATCCTCGATTACGGCCCTTGGCACGGTTTTGAGACCCGAAACTTGGTCTTTTTGCCTGAAAACTCGTCCCGTTACTCCTTGACACACCACGCGTGATCTCTTTACACCAAAACATCGTTGTTTCGCCATGATTTATATCCAGAAGCGCGATTTTCACCTAAAACCTGAAAATAACAAACGAAATGGAAACGTGACACTATTCTAACAAAATGCACTAAAATACATGCAAGAGGATAGCTAAATTGGTGAAAAAGACCCGAATGATAGTGTAGAAAACTGTCATCAAACTCCCCAAACCGAACCTTTGCTTGTCCTCAAACAACTAGCTAGACTCTATGCAAACTACATGCAACACAAAGAGGAGTCTCATGCCAAACAAGAAGAACTAATCGATTGTATCTACCAAATGCTTAAGAACAAAGACCATACAAATCATAACATGGAAGTAGGTTGAAGAATGTCTCGATTGAACCTATACACATTCACATATGAACTTTGTTAAACAAGGGAGTCTCTCGTAACATTCTCTACCTGAACCTAGTCAATGACGACGTAATGAAGCATATTAAAATACAAATGGTTGCCCCGTGCCTATGAAACTGAGGGCTTACTACTGTTGACCAAGTGAGACTTCCCCTCAAGAGAGGTCGAACCAATACTGGCTCTCATCAAACGAAGGAGGGTTCCCTAGAACACGACACTCCCGTATTATACTCGACTCTTAAATAAAAATTCTTCACCACTTCCTGAATGGCAGGACGAGGGTGGTCTAGAACAAGCCTTGGACTAGGCGACACGAGAACACAAGGAAAAATTTACAACTCGATTACGAACTACTACAAAAGCTGAAAAAATAATGCAATACTTTGCTAAAACTGCTTTTTGGCTTGCTTGGACCCTTCTTTTGCTTTTTTTGGGTCTTATTCTCTTTCTCTTTTTTTTATTTCTTTTTTTTCTTTTTCCGGATTCTGGATTTTTGATTTTTTTTCTTTTTTTTCTTTTCGTTTTTTTTTTTTTTTTTTGTATATAGCCAACAGTAGCACAATGGAAGTACAATGAAAGGAAATAACAATAAAACTACAATGACCTCCCCAAACCTATTCGAAAGAATAGGTTGGAGCACAAACTCAAAAGAAAAAATAAAAGCAAACTCAACATGACTCAACAAGACGAAAAACAAGTCATAATGAAAGTAACCCCCTCCCCAAATCTATTCGTTAGAATATGTTTCAAACAAAGGATCACACACCTCACTTTACCTCCTTCCTAGGCGTTTAGCAATCTCAAAAAGCAAGGTGAAGACTTGTTGCCTCTTACGTATAATTACACGAGAATACAACGAAAGACTCTAACAAGCCATATTTTATAAGGCCTTCACGAACCGCAGTAGAGAAAACACCACGTAGTGATGTCGAGACAACCAAGTTTAACTAGTGCACATACAAATATGACAAGCCAAGCGAGACAAACCTCAAATGATGACAGTGTTTTTTACACTATCATTCGAGTCTTTTTTCACCAATTTAGGTATCCTCTTGCATGCATTTTAGTGCATTTTGTTAGAATATTGTCACGTTTCCATTTCTTTTGTTCTTTTCAGGTTTTAGGTGAAAATCGCGTTTTTGGATGTAATTCATGGCGAAACAATGATGTTTTGGTGAAACTTAATCACCCGTGGTGTGTCAAGGAGCACCGAGACGAGTTTCAAGGCCAAAATACCAAGTTTCGGAGCTCAAAACCGTGCAAGGGGCCGAAATCGAAGATCCGAAGGAGGAATTTGGCACGGGCAACATTCTGCCCGTGCGGGGCGCACCGCCGCGTGCGCGGCGGACCACCGCGTGGCGAGCGCACTGCCGCGTACGGGGCGCACCGCCGTGGAGCGTCCGACAGCAACTATATATATTTCCAAAATCTGCGAATTTTCATATCTTTCATCATTATTTTACAGACTTAAACCCTAGAGCTTTTTCTGGGTATATTTTCTCTTAGAACCTTTGTATCTTAGCAAATTAGGAGCTAGAGGAGAGATTTGGACACGTATTGATCTCACCTTGCTAGGTCTTTGTGAGTTTAGCAATTCTCCGGAGATTGACAACCTTTTGTGGTAACCTTGTATCACACAATTCTGCTATTTATCTTTCAATTAAACATGTATTCATTCATTATTGCTTAGATTATTATTGTTGATTGTGTTATTGATATGAGTAGCTAAGAATCTAGTTGGTGATAGTATGTGAATTCGTAGCTAGGGTTCGTACTATGCATGATTGAGTTTCTGAGTCTTTTACTTGTTTAATTATCTTAATTTGATTCTTTGATCCGACTAATCCATATATCTTCGTAGAAAAGTGTTAGAAACACTAGTACAATTCAAGATCATCGATTCGATTATATATAATTTGCAACTACTGCTTGAACTAAGACTGACAACCTTAGCCAAGTATTAGTATAGATAGGAAGCTTTCAAAATACACGTCTTCAAATCTGTCTTTGGTGTTTGTAAATAGAATTACTTTTAACACAGTACGAGTTGCACTTTCATGCATAATTAGAACTTGATGCTTGAACGGGCATACTATCACCAGCTCCCTCCATATATTGTTAAGTCGAGTTAATATAAATTTGTTTCCGGAGATTATATATAGTTATTTAGTTAAAGCTAGTTTAGTCCCTAAAGATCGACACTCGAGGTCATCTTACCTCTGTACTACGTGTTTTGTGTAGTTGTGAGTTGCCCTTTGACTTTCAAACAAATTTATTTGATTGTTCGAGTCTGACAATCTCGATCATCAAATTGGCGCCGTTGCCGGGGACTACAACTCCTTTTTACTTTTTAGCTTGTTTATATTTTTAGCATTCAATTTCCAGAATTTAGTAGTTTAAGTTTGTTTCCCTATTATACTCACTTTATTCGTTTCAGGTAGTTTATGCGGAGCACGAGATCTAGTGGAATTCCTTTTGTTGAACCTATTGCGGAGATTGATAGGGTATATCATCAAAGGAAGCGAGTGAGTGCTAGAGTTGAGGTAGTGGAGGAAGATTTCTCTGATTCTCTACAGGATATTTTTAAGCAACCGGATTCTTGGGAAGGTTTTGTGATGGCTCGCCCACTCTTGAAATCATGGGTTCAACCCAACCAGGAACGGATGAGAGGTCCGGCTATTGTTCTTTCTGCTGCAACTCGTGATTTAGAGATCAAGACTCACATGTTCCAGCAACTCCCGAGATTCTATGGGTTGGCTAGGGAGGATGTTATGGGGTACTTGAATGATATTGAGGATTTCATCAACAATCTTCCAACGCCTAGAGCTGGGATTACGGATGATGAGCTGAGGATGAAGGTCTTTCCTATGGGTCTTTGAGATAAGGAAAAGGCATGGTTAGGCTCTCTGGAAGCCGGATCACTTGACACCTGGGCTAAGGTGTTTTCTTCTTTTATGGAGAAGTATTTTCCCCATACTCTTACTACCGCGCTGAAGGCGCTAATCAGTGGTTTTAAGCAAGACTACGATGAGACCATCTATACTGCTCTCGAGAGGTACAAGGACCTCATGAACAAGTGCCCACACCGTGGGATGGAACTCTCCTACCTTGTCCAGCACTTCTACAATGGGCTCACATATGAGAGCCAACAGGTTGTGGATTTCCAATGCCGAGGAAATATCTGGGAGGAAACTGCCGAAGATGTGTGGGCGTGTTTTGAAAGGCTCGCGAAGGGATCTCAGTTCAAGGACCCAAGGGGTACGAACATGAGGCGTGTAGTTGAAGCTCCAACGAAACCCGAGGTGCAGTTGAACGGTGTGAGTGGGGATAGGTTTGATGGCTTCGCCCATGAGATGAGGCAGGCTCTTAAGAGCTCGATGGGGCAGCCTCTTTCCAATGAAGTTTGCAGGGTGTGCAAGAACTATGGGCATGGGGCTCATATGTGTAGGTCTGATTTGGCCAATGATGGGGTTTATTGGGTGGAAGCAGGAGAAGAAGAGGTGTTTGTTGCTGAACTTGGGGAGGCTAGCTATGGGCAACATGGTAGGAATCCTCGAGGTGGATATTGGAACAAGGGGTTCCGAAGCAACCAATGGTATGCACATCAAAATCAGACCTATGGACCTAACCAAGACCGTAGTAATCTCAACTACAGTAATGATCATTGTGAGAACCCTCCACCTAGAACCGAAGCACCTAAGTCCAAATCAGCTGCTCTCTTGGACACTTTGCCAAAGATGGTTGATAATACTCAGGGGTTTATGAAGAGGTATGAGGAAGATTCGGAGAAGACGAGGAGTAGGCTCGATCAATTGGAAGCAAGTACTAGGCTTGCTCACCAAAATATGCAAGAGCTAATAGACCGTGGAGTGAGTAGGGAGCAGGGGAAGTTACCTAGCAATACTAAGAAGTCGATGTCCATCACTTTGGTAGGAGATCTCCCTATGGAGATTACCATTAAAAAGGTTGCAGCGTGCAAGTGTTGTGAAAACGGTGAGCCTCCACTTTCTAAGGAGGAAGATAAGTGCCTCGGTTTTGATGTGAGTGATGAGGAGCAAGAGGATCCTGAGCCAATTCCAGATAGCTTCGATGTAAAGATTGGGGTTGGTAGTCTCGATGGTGTCCGTGCTACACTAGACACGGGTTCTTACTCTAATGTGCTCCCCATGAATGTGTTTGAGAAGAGTGGCCTAGGAGAGCTTGCAAAGAACAAAGCCATTGTGCAACTAGCGGATGGATCCTTTGTACGACCGGAGGGCATTGTGAAGAATGTATTGGTCAAGATTGGTGAAGCTTCTGTTTACACCAATTTCGTTGTGATGCCGGCGTCTACACCTGGGATTAGTGATGTTGGTCTCTTGGGGCGAACATTCTTAACCAAATTACGCTCCGTAATCGACATCTACAGGAGAACTGGCACCATTGAGGTGGATGGCAAGCAACATGTGTTGCAAGCCATATCTGATCCTAGTCCTCGCTTTAATGTTTCTCATGCTATTAACTTTTTTAGTCATGCTGCGTATGTTATCTCTCATTCTCAGGTACTAGGTATGAGGAAGAGATCGATGAAGGGGAAGTCTAGACCCGTAAGGACAAGAACTAAAGAGCGAGAAGAAGTCGAGTCAGAGACGTTTTAAACAATGGCGCTTTCCGTGAGGCAACCCGGAGTTTTATTGCTTTCTTGCATTGCATACATACATTGAACACTTGTTTTTTGATAAGTTTTTGTGGTTTGTGTATTGTTTTGTGCTTATTGTATGTGTTTAAGTGAAGTTTTTCGAGTGTTTCAGTGAGGAAAATGTTTTGGAGCGAAAACTTTGTGAGAGGGGCCGAAAAAATTCAGCCCCCAACCTCTGTAAGTGGGAGGCGCACCGCCTCCCATGGGGGGCGGTCCGCCCCCCACTTCCAGAGAGCCAGCGGCTCTCTAGAGCTGTGGGGTGGTCCGCCCCAGATGACTGTGTTTTTTACACTATCATTCGGATCTTTTTCACCAATTTAGCTATCCTCTTGCATGCATTTTAGTGCATTTTGTTAGAATAGTGTCATGTTTCCATTTCTTTTGTTATTTTCAGGTTTTAGGTGAAAATCGCACTTTTGGATGTAAATCATGGCGAAACATTGAAGTTTTGGTGTACCAAGATCACCCGTGGTGTGTCAAGGAGTACCGGGACGTGTTTCAAGGCCAAAAGACCATGTTTCGGAGCTCAAAGCCGTTCCCAAGGCCAAGGAGAACATGAAAGATTCGAGATATCTTGTATGAGGCGAAAAAGGTAGTTCATTCGGAGTTCGGGTGAACATTTTGGAGCCTTTGAAGTGAAATCTCGAAGTTCCATTTGCATAGTTGATGAATGCGCTGGTGTCGTGTTCCAACGCGAATATCAAATAAATTTGTTATTTAGCTAAAGGCAATTCACAACTACAACGAAAACCGTAATGTAGCAATAGAATAACCTCGAGCGTCGATCTCTAAGGACTATAACTAGCTTTATCAAATCTAATTTAGAATATAAAAACAGCAGACGGTATAGCAAAGGTTTTTCTAACAGGTAATGGAGATTGGTGATAGTATGGTCCTTCAAAGCATAACGGGTTAATAATCATGCATAAATTCCTCGGTTTTGCATGGAGATCTTTGATCAATAAATTGTCCTGTTGTAATTATCAAACACTACGAAGATATAGATTCTGATAGGTCAAACACTATTGTCCAATTGTGTTCTGTAATTATTCAACACTACGAAGATATAGATTCTGATAGGTCAAGACTATTGTCCAATTGTGTGCAATAATTAATCAACATACGAAGATAGAGTTTCTGCAAAATCAAAGAAATAAAGCAATAACACGGAGTATAATGCGCGATATAGCCATTAGCATAATTTTCAACCCTTCGCTAAGAATTCACATACTACCACCAACGATAAGTTTAGCTACTCATAGTTGTCATGCAATCAACAAAAATCATAGAATAAAACATGTTGAAAGATATATAAAAATAAGTAGAAAAACTGTAAGATACAATGTTACCGAAGGTTCTCAGTCTCTGAAGAATCGCGATCTTACAAGCTCCAAACTGCTATGAAAAAGTATCACCTAAGCTATGAACCCCCAGAACAGGCTCTGGGAAGTTCCTACCTAAAACTACAGAGAAAGGTGAGAGAATAGGTCTGGAAAAGTACGAATGTCGGAGAAAAACTGAGCAACTATATATAGTGTTCGAATTTGTGTGGGGCGAAGGGCCCCAAACACCGGGCGAGTCGCCTGGTGTGGGGCGATTCGCACCACGTCCCGGACAATTCACCCGGGAGGTTTTTTCGGGATTTTCCGCATTTTCGATGCATTTTTGGATTTCTTCCCCTTTTCGGACTCGGTTTCTGACTTCTAGTGGCCATCTAACCTCTAGATTCGACCCCTAGACTCCAAATCCTATCCGGAAACCTTCAGATACTCCAAATAGGCTTCAGGAACACCAATTCCTTGTCAACTTCAATATAATTGCCCGGAAATCCTCGTTTTTCAACCAAAACCTGTAAAATAAAAGCTAAAGGGAAACGTGACACTATTCTAATAAAATGCACTAAAATATAGCTAAATTATCATAGAGGATAGCTAAAATAGGTGAAAAAGACTCAAATGAAAGTGTAAAATACACATTCATCAAACTCCCCAAACCGAACCTTTGCTTGTCCTCAAGCAACTAAGCTAGACTCTAATGCAAAAAACTATGCAAGACACAAAATGGAGTCTCATGCCAAATAAAATGAACTAATCTAATGAATCTATCAAAAAACATATGAACAAAAACCATATAAATCAAAGCATGAATATAGGTTGAAGAATACCTCGATTGACTCATACACATCCACATAAGCACTTATGTCAAGACAAGATAGTCTCTCGTAACATTCTCTACCTGGACCTAGTCAGTTACGACGTAATGAATCATGCTAAGATACGAATGGTTGTCCCGTGCCTATGAAACTGAGGACTTACTGCTGTTCACCATGTTAAGACTTTTCCTCAAAGAGGTCGAACAGTACTGGTTCTCGTCAAACGAAGGAGGGTTCCCTATAAAAGATAACACTCCCCTATTCTACCCGTCTCTCAGGCAAAGTCTTAAGCTATTCACCACTTCCTGAATGGCAGGACGAGGGTGGTCTAGAACAGATGACACTCGAAAACGAAAGACGAAAAATAGAAAATTACAACACGATTACGAACATCACAAGAATTGGAAAATGAGACACAACACTTTGCTAAACTGCTATTTGGCATTCTTTTTTGGACCCTTCTTTGCTTTTTTGGGGTCTTTTTCTTTTTTTTCTTTCCAGTTTTTTTTTCTTTTTTTCTCTTTTCCTGGAATTTTTTCTTTTTTTTTTTTGATTTTTTTTAGCCAGCAGTAGCATACCAAAAAGAGAAACAAAATGACTCACAACGACTTCCCCAAACCTATTCGAAAGAATAGGTTGGAGTACAAAATTTACGAGAAAGGAAAAATAAACTCACAATACGGAAATGAAAAAGGAAAAACAAGTCTAATGATGATGCAACCCCCTCCCCAAACCTATTCGGAAAAATAGGTTATAAACAAAGGATCACACAACCTCACACTACCTCCTTCCTAGGCATTTAGCAATCTCAAAGCATGGTGAAGACTTGTTGCCTCTTAGGTACATAATTACTCGGGAAAACAAACATAAGAGCCTAACATGAATCATCCTATTATAAAGGCCTTCGTGAACCGCAGTAGAGAAAACACCACTAAGTGATGTCGAGACTACCAAGCTTTACTAAGAGCAATACATAAATGTGACAAGCCAAGCGAGAAAAACCTCAAACAAATTCGTAGAGATGAAGCATATGATTAATGGCATAGTTAGTTAATCTACCCAATAAAAAAGTTCAAAAAATTCGGCAATAAACTCCATATAAAACATGCAAGACTATCCTAGGATGAATGCAGTGAATGCAACCTAAAAAATCTAAGAAAGCAGTAAACGTGCAAATGCAAACAAAGAAACAACATACCATACTCAACATCACAAAGCCGAACAATATTTAACATCATGGTTCACATCCCATCCCCCTCATAAAACTTAAGCTAGTCCCTAGAAAAAGAGAATGAGTAAATAAAAAGTGATACTAGATGTTACCGAACGGTTTGGCCTCGGTCGGCTGAGAGCGGACATGTGAAAAGACTAATTATTGGTATTGAAATCCCCATAATAGTCCCTCCACATGTCGGACAGGAGATCATTACCACTAATGTTATCCATTATCAAATGGAAACGAATCTTGTGCATCCGTTCCATTACTCCTCGCATCTTGGGAACCATCCTTGGCTCCTCTCCGTATCTGCTCAAGCAAGTCCACGATTCCCTGAAAACTAAAATTAACAAAACCAAGAAAAACAAAATCTAAAAAATAACTAAGGGAATCAGATGGAAAATAAAAAGAGTAAAGAGGATCAAAACTCCTTTGGAACTTATAGGGGGGCGCATGGACCAAAACGTAGGAGTCAAGATCAAGAGTATCTGCAACAATTGATTCAGAGACACCAAAATCTTCAGAGATTGGCTCCTCGAACTCAACACAAATGACGCCTTCACTCTCTGACTCAAGTGAAGCAATGGATTCAGTTATCACCTCCTCCACGACTTCCTCTTGACCAACAACCTCGACATCCGCAAGTAAGGACGTGGAATCCAAGCTAAGCACTGAGGAGACTTCATCAATGGATTCTTCTCCACATTCCTCTTCATCGGCAATGTCGATTTCTGGTGGCTGACTACTGAAGCGAGACGTCCATGCCCCTAACCCGAGAGGTGAGTCCCTATCCCAATGTTCCAGAAACTTGCTGGTTACTTCACCCCAAGTGCGCAACGATTTTTCCGGCGGGATTCTGAGCCATCTTCGAGCGTACCCTTCCAAGGCTCCCATAAATCCTCTCATACAAAGTTGCTCATGTGATAAAATAACCCCCTCCTCATTCTCACGAGGTATCCTCAACACACCTTCCTCATATGTGTCTAAGAACCCTCTTGGATCATCACCCATTGAAAACGTGGAGAGAATGGAGTAGTACGCAGGATCAAAGTCATAATTCCTGCAATCGTCATCCAATGTTATGCAAGGCCCTCGAGGCATCACATACCGGGGCAACGGTGGTTGACTCATCCTTCATATAACTAGTTTCAGCACAGGAGGAAATAAGAAACCAAGGAGCAGAATTCACAAAAGAAAAATAAAAACTTGCAAAGAAAAGCACAAAGAGTGCAAACAAACACAATGTAATCGAGAACTACGAGAGCGCAAGCACGTAAGGTAACCGAGATCAGATTAGATGAATTTTCTGAAAAAGATAGGGGGGAAGAAATAGGGTAAGAAAGTGAGATTTCCTGAGAGCAAACCCCCAGAGCCTGTTCTTCTGTAGGGAACCGAATGCTGAAAATATAAACAAATTAAACAGAAAAAAGGAGTATAGTCCCGACAACGGCGCCAATTTGATGAACGCGCTGGTGTCGTGTTCCAACGCGAATATCAAATAAATTTGTTATTTAGCCAAAGGCAATTCACAAATACAACGAAAACCGTAGTGTAGCAGTAGAATAACCTCGAGTGTCGATCTCTAAGGACTATAACTAGCTTTATGAAATCTAATTTAGAATATAAAAACAGCAGACGGTATAGCAAAGGTTTTTCTAACAGATAATGGAGATTGGTGATAGTATGGTCCTTCAAAGCATAACGGGTTAATAATCATGCGTAAATTCCTCGGTTTTGCATGGAGATCTTTGATCAATAAATTGTCCTGTTGTAATTATCAAACACTACGAAGATATAGATTCTGATAGGTCAAACACTATTGTCCAATTGTATTCCGTAATTATTCAACACTACGAAGATATAGATTCTGATAGGTCAAACACTATTGTCCAATTGTATTCCGTAATTATTCAACACTACGAAGATATAGATTCTGATAGGTCAAGACTATTGTCCAATTGTGTGCAATAATTAATCAACATACGAAGATAGAGTTTCTGCAAGATCAAAGAAATAAAGCAATAACACGGAGTATAATGCGCGATATAGCCATTAGCATAACTATCAACCCTTCGCTAAGAATTCACATACTACCACCAACGATAAGTTTAGCTACTCATAGTTGTCATGCAATCAACAGAAATCATAGAAGAAAACATGTTGAAAGATATATAAAAATAAGTAGAAAAACTGTAAGATACAATGTTACCGAAGGTTGTCAGTCTCCGAAGAATCGAGATATTACAAGCTCCAAACTGCTATGAAAAAGTATCTCCTAAGCTATGAACCCCCAGAACAGGCTCTGGGAAATTCCTACCTAAAACTACAGAGAAAGGTGAGAGAATAGGTCTGGAAAAGTATGAATTCCGGAGAAAAACTGAGCAACTATATATAGTGTTCGAATTTGTGTGGGGCGAAGGGCCCCACACACCGGGCGAGTCGCCTGGTGTGGGGCGATTTGCCCCACGTCCCGGGCGATTCGCCCGAGAGGTTTTTTCGGGATTTTCCGCGTTTTCGACGCGTTTTTTTATTTCTTCCCCTTTTCGGACTCGGTTTCTGACTTCTAGTGGCCTTCTAACCTCCAGATTCGACCCCTAGACTCCAAATCCTATCCGGAAACCTTCAAATACTCCAAATAGGCTTCTGGAACACCAATTCCGTGTCAACTTCAATATAATTGCCCGGAAATCATCGTTTTTCAACCAAAACCTGTAAAATAAAAGCTAAAGGGAAACGTGACACTATTCTAATAAAATGTACTAAAATATAGCTAAATTATCATAGAGGATATCTAAAATAGGTGAAAAAGACTCAAATGAAAGTGTAAAATACACATTCATCAATAGTCTCAGTATTTTGGGCACCAGTCTTTCATACGACATCCGACAGCTATATATAAATTTGTAAAAGCTGTGAATTTTCATATCTTTCATCATTATTTTACAGACTTAAACCCTAGAGCTTGTTCTGGGTATATTTTCTCTTAGAACCTTTGTATCTTAGCGATTTGGAGCTAGAGTAGATATTTGGACACCATTTTCTCTCACCTTGCTAGATCTTTGTGAGTTTTAGCAATTCACCGGAGATTGACAACCTTTGGTGGTAACCTTGTATCTCACAATTCTGCTATTTATCTTTCAATTAAACATGTTTTCATTCACTATTGCTTCAATTACGATTGTTGATTGTGTTATTGATATGAGTAGCTAAGCATCTAGTTGGTGATAGTATGTGAATTAGTAGCTAGGGTTCGTATTATGCATGACTGAGTTTCTGAGTCTTTTACTTGTTTAATTATCTTAATTCGATTATTTGATCCGACTAAGCCACATATCTTCGTAGAAAAGACTGACAATCCAAGATCATCGATTCGATTATATATAATTTGCAAGTACTGCTTGAACTAAGACTGACAACCTTAGCCATGTATTAGTATAGATAGGAAGCTTTCAAAATACACGTCTACAAATCTGTCTTTGGTGTTTGTAAATCGAATTACTTTTAAGGCAGTACGAGTTGCACTTTCTTGCATAATTAGAACTTGATGCTTAGAACGAGCATACTATCACCAGCTTTCTCCATATATTGTTAGGTCGAGTTAATATAAATTTGTTTTCTGAAATTATATATAGTTATTTAGGTAAAGCTAGTTTCGTCCCTAGAGATCGACACTCGAGGTCATCTTACCTCTGCACTACGTGTTTTGTGTAGTTGTGAGTTGCCCTTTGGCTTTCAAACAAATTTATTTGATTGTTCGAGTCTGACAATCTCGTTCATCAAATTGGTGCCGCTGCCGGGGACTATAACTCCTTTTTACTCTTTAGCTTATTTATATTTTCAGCATTCAACTCCTCGAATAAGCTCTAGGGTTTGCTCTTAGAAACTTCACTTTCTTACCCCATTTCTTAAACATTGTGTGTGCTTGCGCTCTTTGTATATATTATTAGATTAGAGGTTTTTTCCTTGCAAGTTTTTTGTTATTCTTTTGTGGATTCTACTCCTTGGTTTCTTGTTTCCTCATGTGCAGAAACTGGTTCTTTGAAGGGATAAGTTTACGAGCTTCTTTGTCAAGGTATGTGCAACCTCGAGGGCCTTGCATAAAATTTGATGAAGATTTCAAGGATTATGACTTTGATCCTTCGTACTACTCCATTGTTTCCACATTCTCGAGTGGTGATGATCCAAGGGAGTTCTTAGACACGTTCGAGGAAGGTGTGTTGAGGATACCTCGTGAGAATGTGGAGGGGGTTATTTTGTCACATGAGCAGCTTTGTATAAGAGGATTTATGGGAGCCTTGAGAGGGAGCGCTCGAGATTGGCTCAAAATCCCGCCGGCAAGATCATTGCACACTTGGGGTGAAATAACCAACAAGTTTCTGGAATATTGGGATTGGGACTCACCTCCCGGTTCAAGGACATGGACGTCTCGCTTCGTTAGTCCGCCACCAGATATCGACATAGCCGATGTAGAGGAATATGGTGAGGAATCTATTGATGAAGCCTCTTCAGTGCTTAGCTTGGATTCCACGGCCTTACTTGAGGATGTCAGGATTGTTGGTAAAGAAGAAGTCGTGGAGGAGGTGATGACTGAATCCATTGCATCACATGAGTCAGAAAGTGTGGTCTTGAGTTGTGTTGAGATCGAGGAGCTACTCTTTGAAGATTTTGGTGTCTCTGAATCGACATGTTTAGATTCTATTGCTACAGACACTCTTGATCTTGACTCACATGTTCTGGTCCATGCACCCACGTATGAGTTTCAAGGGAGTGTTGATCCACTTTTCTCTTTTTATTTTCCACCCGATTCCCTTAGTTATTTTTTAGGTTTTGATTTTACTGATTTTGTTAATTTTAGTTTTCAGGGAATCATGGACTTGCTTGAGCAGTGATGAACGTGTATTTTACACCTTCATTCGAGTCTTTTTCACCTATTTTAGCTATCCTCTATGTTAATTTAGCTATATTTTAGTGAATTTTATTAGAATAGTGTCACGTTTCCCTTTAGTTTGCATTTTTTACAGGTTTTAGGTGGAAAACGTGTTTTCCGGGCAAATATATTGAAGAGAACGAAGAATCGGTGTTCCGAGGACATTTTTGGAGTATCTAGAAGGTTCCAAATGGGATTTGAAGTCTAGAGGTCGAGTTTGAAGGCTTAAAGGTCACCAGAAGGCAAAATCCGAGTCCGAAAAGGAGAAGAAATCCAAAAACGCGTCAAAAACGCGTTCCTCGCCGACTGAAGCTCCTGGGCGATTCGACCGGGATGTGGGGCGGTTTGCCCCACACCAGGCGGTTCGCCCGGTGTGTGGGGCGACTTGCCCCACACGTTCCGAACTCCAATATATAGTTGCAGTTTCTCTACGTTTTTTCATACTTTCTCAGGCCTTTTTTCATACGTTTCTAATTAGTTTTAGGTAGGAATTCTCCAGAGTCTGTTCTAGGAATTATTAGCATAGGCAATTTTTCTTATCAATTTGGAGCTTGTGAGATCGCGATTCTTCGGAGATTGACAACCTTCGTCGGTAACATTATATCTCACGATTTTTCTATTTATATTTATGTCTTTCAACATGTTTTCATTCAATCTTGATTTGATTTCTGTTGATTGTATGACATCTATGAGTAGCTAAATCTATCGTTGGTGATAGTATGTGATTTCTTAGCGAGGGTTATTAATTATGCATGATGGCGGTAATGCGAATCAGACTTTGAGTTATTGCTTTATTTCTTTGATCTATCTAAGCCCTCTATCTTCGTAGTGTTGAATTGAACGGAACACATTGGACAATTCATGATCTTAGATCTCTATGCAAAACGATCGGGTACTTCATGCATGATTATTAACCTGCTATGCTTTGAATGAACATACTATCACTAATTCCATTATCTTGATAAGAAAAATATGTGCTAAGTCGTTTGTTAATTTTATAGTTTAGGTTAAATTGGATAAAGCTAGTTATAGTCCTTAGAGATCGACACTCGAGGTTATTTTACTGCTGCATTACGGTTTTCGTTGTAGTTGTGAATTTCCTTTGGCTAAAAAACAAATTTATTTGATCAATTGAATCTGACAAATTCCAGTTCATCAAATTGGCGCCGTTGTCGGGGACTATACTCCTTTTCTCTGTTTAGCTTTTATATATTTTCAGCATTCAATTCCTAGTTCTAGTAGTTTTATTTTATTTGATCTCTCTGATATTCTCTTCTTAGCATGTTACAGATAGTGTATGCGAAGTACACGATCTAGGGGAACACCGCTTGCTGAACCAATCGCTTAAATCGACAGAGTCTACCACCAAAGAAGGCGACTATTTCAACGACGTGAACTAGAGGAAATAGAGGATACCGATTTCTCTGAATCTCTACATAGTCTTTTAAGGAAATCGTCGGAATGGCAGAATCTAGGCCACTGAAAGCATGGGTTCAACCCACCAAGAATCGTATGAGGGGACCGGCGATTGTTCTTTCACCTGCAACTCGAGATCTGGAAATAAAAAACCACGCGTTCCAACAACTTCCGAGGTTCTATGGCTTAGCAAGGGAGGATGTGATAGGGTACTTGCACGATATCGATGATTTCGTCAACAAACTCCCACGACCCGGAGCTGAAATAACAACGGATGAGTTGAGAATGAAGGTTTTTGCTATGGGGATTGGCTACAGGGCCAAGTCATGGTTGAGTTCTCTATCGGCGAGTTCGCTGGACACTTGGGAGAAGGTTTTTTCAGCATTCATGGAGAAATACTTTCCCCACACCTTGACTACCGCGCTTAAGGCGCAAATCACTGGGTTCAAACAAGACTATGACGAGACCATCTACACCGCGTTTGAGAGGTTCCATGATCTCATGAACAAGTGCCCTCACCATGGTTTTGAGCTTTCGGATCTTGTCCAACACTTCTACAATGGACTGACCTTTGAGAACCAGCAAGTGGTGGATTTCCAATGCCATGGCAATATTTGGGCCGGAAACCATAGAATCCGTCTGGGCGGTTTTCGAAAGGCTTGCTAAGGGTTCGCAATTCAAGGATCCAAGAGCAATGGTTAGGAGACGTGGACCTGAAGCTCCACCTACTCAGGAGGCCCCTATGTTTGGGGGGAATGGGGATCGATTCGAGTGCTTTACCAATGAGTTGAAACAAGTCCTCAAGAACTCCGCTGGAACATCCATGTCAAATGAGGTTTGCCTAATATGCAAGTACTATGGGCATGGAGCTCATATGTGTAGATCGGAGCTTGCCTATGATGATGGCAATTGGGTTCAAGGAGGCGAAGAGGAAGCCTTTGCTACGGAATTTGGTACTCAAAAAGCTAGCTACGGACAAGATGGTAGGAATCCTCGAGGTGGATTTTGGAGAAGAGGGTTTCGAAACAATCAAGGATATGCACCAGTTAGCCAAACTTATGGCCCTAACCAAGACCGTAGTAGGCTTAGCTATGGTAATGATCACTGCGTAAATCCCGCTCCCAAAGAGCAACCGAAGTCGAAGACAGCTCTACTGATGGAGAACTTGCAAAAAATGGGTGATCACACCCAAAGTTTTCTTAAGCGTTATGAAGAACATTCCGAGAAGACTAGGGCGAGGCTTGATCGTTTGGAAGAGAGAACGAAGCTTGCCCATCAAAAGATGCAAGAGTTGATTGACCGTGGAGCAAGTAGGGAGTAAGGAAAGTTGCCTAGCAACACTGAGAAGTCGATGTCCATTACCTTGGTGGGTGATCTTCCTGTTGAAATCACCATCAAGAAGGTTGCTAAATGTGAGCGTTGCAAGGATGAAAAACCCCCCACTAGCCAAGGAAGAAGAGAAGGACCTTGGTTCTGATGAGAGTGATGAGGAGCAAGAGGATCCCGAGCCAGTCCCTCAGAGTTTCGATGTTAAGGTCGGGATTGGTGAACTTGAAGATGTTCGTGCTACACTAGATACGGGATCTTACCCTAATGTGCTCCCAATGAATGTGTTTGAGAAGAGTAGCCTTGGAAAACTATCTGAGCATAAGGCTATTGTGCAATTGGCGGATGGATCATGTGTGAGACCCGAAGGCGTTGTGAAGAACGTATTGGTTAAGATTGGTGAAGCTTCTGTGTACACCAATTTTGTAGTTATGCCGGCGTCTACACTTGGGATGGGGGATGTTGTTCTCTTTGGGCGAACGTTCTTCACTAAACTACGCTCCGTGATAGACATCTACCGAAGAACTTGCACCATTGAGGTGGATGGCAAGCAACACGTGTTGCGAGCCATATTTGATCCAAGTATTCACTTCAATGCTTCTCACACCGTTAACTATTTTTGTCTTGTTGTCTATGTTCATTCTCATTCACAGGTTCGCGGCATGAGGAAAAGATCCATGAAGGGGAAGTCTAGTACACTCAAGAAGAACTAGGAGCAAGAAGAAGTCGAGTCAAAGACTATAAACAATGGCGCTATCCGGGAGGCAACCCGGAGTTTTTATCGTTTTTTTATCGCTTTATTGCATTGCATGCATTCATACATCGAACAATTTGCCTCTCTTTACGTGAATTTGTTCGTTTTTGTGTTGCTTTGTGCTTATGTTTATGTTTGAGTGAACTTTTATGAGTGTTTTTTATGAGGAGAATGGTTTTCGGGGATAAAAAACTGAGTTTTTCGAAAAATTTCGTCTCCCCACCTCTGGAGGTGGGGGACGAATCGCCCCACAGAGCCAGAGAGTTTCATACTCTCTTGAAGTGGGGGGCGATTCGCCCCACGCACGGGGCAAATCGCCCCACACCATCAGACAATGTTTATACGGGATTTCATCCCAAAAATCTTCATTATTCATCTCCTTCCACTTTCTTACTCCCAAAATTCCAAAACTCAAGAATTCTTCAATCTTTCATAAAATCTTCATTACTCCATCAAATTTTGTGTTCTCTAGCTTCAATCGAAGCCCATTACATGCTCTTTCTTTTCATCCGAACAAATTTCTTCCTAGTTCATTCATTCTTCGGATCTGAGGTAATCTCATATGAACCCTAATTTTCCAAATTTGGGGGTTTTTTGATTTATGCTTCAATTGAGCTTATATGATGTATGGGTTGATTGTTTGTGTGATTAGAAACGTTATTCACTATCAATTGCATGTTCAATTATGCTTGATTTGTTGGTTTGAGGATTTTGCCTACTAGATGTCTATGTCTCGTTTTGCATCGTTTCTTTTCCTTCCATTCCATGTTTATGGTTGTGTTTATTGATGTGATGATGATGGACATGATGGTAGAATGCATGATAGATGGGTTTGAGGATTTATGGTGCTAGATTTTTGTTACTATGGTATGTATTGAGCCTTATGATTTAAGGCTATTTGTTGTCTAGCACGAGCATAATGTGATATGTACATGTCGAAGTTATTTTGGTGTGTTGCATGTTAGTTCTAAAAGTAGCTAGACTAGACATGGAGGTTTTGAGGAGTTCGATTGTTGTTGTTATCACTCGTGTGTTTCACTCTTGCATTTGCATGTGCATAAATCTGTTTTGTGTCGTACAAGATACTAATTGCTGTTTGTAGGAACCATGCCTCCACGAGACAAAAAGAAAGTTGGCTCGTCTAAGAGCAAGAAGGGTAAGGGGGCAGCTTCAAGCTCCCAACCTTCACACGAATTGTTCGAGCTATCTCTTGCTGCAATTGACGTCCGTCAGAGGCTCTAGGCAGAGCTTGTTCAAGGTGGGCGATCAACTATCCTGGATAGGAGGATAGAAATTCCAGACGGACTTCCTCACAGGCCAGGTTACAGGGTGCTCTCCCGTTTGGCAAGAAAGCGGAATTGGGGTTGGTTTACTTCCAACCGATTCAAGGGGTATGATACGAGCCTCCTCCATGAGTTCTATGCGGGGTACACAAATCTTGAAGAAAAGGAGGGGGTACTCGTTAGAGGCATAATTGTGCCACGGACGCCGACCTCAATTTCTGCATTTATCCATTTTGGGGAACGGGAGTTCACCGGAAGCAACCACTCCTACGTGTATTCGAGGGCCACTAGGGGAATTGGAAGTGACATCACAGATGTGATCTACAACAGTGAATATGTGTATCCGGATACCGGGGCACAACCTGGACGAATCCATCAGAGTGACCTTAGTATCGAGGCTAAGGTGGTTATGAAATTCTGCATTTTCAACTTGATCCCTAAAATGAATGACACGTGGATACAACCGAATTATGCTGAGCTCCTCTACTGCTTGTTGGGCAAGCATTGTATTGACATCGGTGAGATCATGTACGCAGAGTATGAGCGTCATTGGGAGAAGAAGAAGAAGCCCTTCATTTTTCAAAGCTTCATCACAGCATATTGCAAATATCACGGGGTTGAAGACATTGATGAGGGGGAGTGCGAGGTCGTTGCCCTTTCCCCTTCAACTATTGATGTGCAACTGAGTAGGTATCGTATGAAGAACCCCACGGCTGCTGCTGCTGATATTGAAGCTTCCCTCCAACAGACTGATTCTGACGATGATAATGATGAGGAGGAGGATGAGGATTCTATGGAAACTGACGATGGCCGAGTCCCTATTCCTGATATTCCTTCTGTCCGTAGAGCGCCACATGCACCGCCTCGAGCACCACAAGTGCGTAGAGGTTTTGACTTCTCTGATTTTTGGGCTCACTTCGATGCTAGTGTTGCAGCCTTGACCACTACTGTCCAAGGGTTGCAACACAACCTTGATGGACACATTGCCCAACGCAACCGCGATTGGGAAATAGCTGAGGAGCATCGCCGGAATGAGAGGGAGATAATGTGGGAGCAGCAACAGCTCATCCGTCAGCAACAGGAGGCCCTACAGCAGTCCAATGATTTCCTGTCTGACATGCGGAGGGACTATTATGGGGATTACGATCCCGATAATTAGTCTTTTCACAAGTCCATTCTGGTATACTCAACCGACTGAGGCCAAACCATTCGGTAACATCTAGTATCACTTTTATTTACACATTATCTTTTGCTAGGGGCTAGCTTGAGTTTCATGAGGGGGATGGGATGTGAACCATGATGTTAATTATTGTTTGGCTTTATGATGTTAAGTATGGTATCTTGTATTTCGTTTGCATTTGCATTTGCACTGTTACCGCTTTCTTAGTATTTAGTTGCATACACTACATTCATCCTTGTATAGTCTTGCATGTTTTATATGGAGTTTATTGCCAAATTTTTTGAACTTTTTTATTGGGTAGATTAACTAATTATGACATTAATCATATGCTTCATCTCTATGAATTTGTTTGAGGTTTTTGATGATGTCGTTTTTCACCAATTAAATTTGTTTTAAAAGCCTAAGAACACTTATCACTACACAAACTAGAGTGCAATGGCAAGTTGTCCCCGAGTGTCGTTCTCTCGGGACCTAACGTGGCTTTACTTGGGGTTTTTGCAAGCAATTTCAGTCAACGAGTTAAAAAGTTTAGAGAATCGTTTCCTTTGAACAATAGCAACGAGAAATCAGATTTATGTAAACAAGATTGGAAAACGGTTGGTGGTAGAAATCAAATACACATGCATGGGTTACGAATATGCTCACAAGTTCAGTGCGTAGAACCTTCGATCAAGTCTGCTAAGCAACTCGTCTAGGCAAATTTAAGACACACATCATGAAAGATCACTATCAATAATTTAGAGGTGCTTGTCACCAACACCATTTATCTAGCATGCTGCAAATCTCTAACATACAATCCTATAGCATTCATTGACCAAGAGTTTGTCACTATACTCAATTCGAATATTTTTATAGGCAACTAAGAATCATATGAAGGGATTTGCAGCAAGATTGAATCACAATCTCATGTAAGCATAAACATAACTCATAGCATGCATATTCTACATTCTACCACCAACAAAAAAGATTTAGCTACTCATATTCATCAACATAGACATCAATTCATATGAATAATAATCAGAATACATCATATCAAACTACAAGACAAGAGAGTGATACAAGTTACCACCAAAGCTGTCACTAATCGGTGGAAAGCAAAGAAAACCTCTCTGTAGATGATTACAAAGGATGAATCCCAATCAAAACCTTGAATCCCAAGCTAAAATACAAAGTAATCTGAATATTCTCTGAGTTTTGGGGCTTAGGAGCTCTCCCAAACCAAGTTACAGTTCAAAAGATATTCAAAAAATGATCAAAGATCAGATCTAAGAAGGAAAATCCGAAAACGTAACCGCTGCCAAGCGGAGCGCTTGGCAAGCGAAGCGCTTCGGGCACTCCAAGCGCTTCTCTTGGCTTCTGTGCCAAAGCTCCTGGAAATTGAAGCGGAGCGCTTCACTATTCCAGGCGTTAGCTTGGCTCCTGGACAGATTTTTGTCTTCAAACTCAATCTTTTTGCCCTCGCATGGCCCTCGGGTGCCTTGGACTCATCCTTCTCGATGCTTATTGATACTCAAAAACTTACGAACAAGCCACGGAGATTGGGGAACTTCAGCGGGGCCATCTTTTCCATCAAAAAGGCTCGTTTTTAGCTCCAAAAACGCCGTTTCATACCTAAGTGCCTGAAAATGCAGAAAACACAAAACGTGACACAATTCTACGAAACTAACCAAAAAACAAGGCTAGAAGATAGCAAAAGAAGGTGAAAAAGACAAGATGAACGCGTCAAAATTACGTTCATCAAACTCCCCAAACCAAACCTTTGCTTGTCCTCAAGCAACAAACTAACCTAAATGCAACACAAAAGGAGTCTCATGCCCAGTAAGATGAACTAATCTATTGAATCTACCGAATGCTTATGAACAAGACCATATGTGCATGACATGCAAATAGGTTGAAGTATGCCTCGATTGCGAATATACACATTCTCAAGTGCACTTGGTTAAACAAAGGAGTCTCTCGTAACATCTTCTACCTGGACCTGGTCAGTGACGACACAATGATGCATGTTATCATACTACAATTGCCCCGTGCCTATGAAACCGAGGACTTACTTCTGTTGACCAAGCGAGACTTTTCCTCAAGAGAGGGCGAACCAATGAAGGAGGGTTCCCTTAGAAAGATAACACTCCCCTATTCTACCCAGACTCTCAAGATCGAGCCTCTTTCAACCACTTCTTGAATAGCAAGACGAGGGTGGTCAAGAACAGGCCTTGGACAAAGGCGACACGAAATGAAAGATAGAATTTACAACTCGACACTTCACAAGGACAAAATATTTACATGACACTTGACACTACGAGACTGCTTTTGGCTTGCAACGACCCTTCTTTTGCTTTTGGGTCTTATTCTTTATTTTCTTTCTTCTTTGTTTTTTTTTTATATTTTCTTTTTTTCTTTTCTCACTTTTTTTTTCTTTTCTTTTTCTCTTTCTATGTGTCAAAAACACCTCCCCAAACCTATTCGAGAGTATAGGTATGAGCACAAAGACGAAAAGGAAAAAGGAAAGACTCTTTACAAAGACACCTCCCCAAACCTATTCGAAAGAATAGGTTAGGACACAAAACAAAAAGAAAAAGAAAAAGGAAACTTTACAACGACTAAAAGACGAAAACAAGATCAACGAAACAACCCCCTCCCCAAACCTATTCGATAGAATAGGTTTAATACAAGGAATCGCACACCTCACACTACCTCCTTCCTAGGCATTTGGCAATCTCAAATCGAGGTGAAGAACTTGTCGCCTCTTACGTACATAATTACGCGGGTTACAACCATAGACTCTAACATGCATCATTTCATAAGGCCATCGTGAACCGCAGCAGAAGAAACACCACTCAAGGTGATGTCGAGACTACTAAGCTTAACTAGTGCACATGCGAATGTGACAAACCAAGCGAGGCAAGCCTCAAACTACTTGCAAAGTGATGCAACATATGATCAATGGCCATAAACACTTAGTCTACTCAATAAAAAAGTTCAAAAGACTTGGCAATAAACTCCACACACAACAACGTGCAACAACTAATCTAGGGATGATATGCATGCAAAAATTTGAAAAAACACGACAAATCACATGAATTTGAGTAAAATCAGGCATGTACGAACCACACAAGCATATAGTACTGAAAATCCAATACCCCCTCCCCAAACCTAAACTTTTGCTCGTCCTCGAGCAAAGAAAAGTTGAAAGAAAAGGAAAAATTGGATTGAAAGTACACTTCCCTGAGATAAAGGTTCGTGTCCAATCTCCTATATATGAGCAGTACCTGAAAGGACTCAAGAAACAAGTGAAAACGAGTGCGCAAAGGTGAGAAGAATGGAAAAACGAGGAAAATCTAGGTACAGGGGCCAAGCGGAGCGCTTGGGAGGCTCCAGGCGTTCCGCTTGAATTTCCAGGAAGTTGCAAAACTTCCTGGAATTTGAAGCGGACCGCTTGGCCCTTCCAGGCGCTTCGCTTGGCCCTGTTTCCAGATTTTCAATGTTTTTCCTCTCTTAATCACCTAAGGCACCAAGACAAAAACTAAACTAAACTAATCACGACAAAAGGCACACAAGCCACAACTACAAAAGCAAATAAAGAGTACAAGAGTCAAAAGTCATAATATCAGATAAGAGTATCAAATGGGAGTACCACCACCGCAAAATCACTCGGATTCGAACCCTTGCTCTAATTCGAAGCGGTGGAGTATCAGATCGTGTGTCTCTATGTCGATTGGTTCCCTCGATGCCTCGGTGAGCCGGATGTTTGGCACATTTGCTTTCTCACACATAGCAGTGATCAGATTTGGGAAGACTAGTGGGTGACCGGGTTCTCGTTTAATCTCGAATTGCTGGAAGATGATGTCCCCCGGAGTGATGGGCAGGTTTGCCATGAGGGAATAGACTAAGATCCCGACTTCCGGCGTTATCTCTTCGGTTACGAGTCCCGGGATCAGATTAGCTACCACGAAAGGTAGGATCATGCGGGCGTGCAAGTGCAAATCTTTATACTTCAAGGTGTTATCGAGACACGTCTTCCTTGGCTTATAGTCCTTGGTTGTCAGAACCCCGGCTATCTTCCTCGGAAACTTTTCAATCGTTGGGTCATAGACATAGTGCACATAGGGATCATTCACATAGTATGCTACCTTATTCTTGTCTTCCCGCAAGGGTTCTTTTAGTCCCATAATGAAACTAGTGATACTCAATGGTGAGAAAGGGACCATCACACCACAAATAGGTACTGCTTCGGCCTTATAGTTGTAGTCCTCGAAGGCAATGTGGAACTCCTCGACAAGGTCTCTATCCCATCCGCAGAGTTCTTTCCCATAGAAATTTCATCCTCTTTCCGTTATAAGCCTGGTAAGGTGAGCATAGGGTGCATAGGGTACATCAAAGAAAAGCCCCTTGTCCTCATATTTTGTCCCCTTTAATACGTCCAAATCCTTTGAAGTAAAGGAGATGCTACGGTCCCAAATCACTGACCGTTCCCCTCCCCTATAGAAGTTGTATCGGAACCTCCGCAATGCGTCCGATTCTTTGTATGGGTCACGGTCGCTTTCATCACGGGGAATCTCCTTGGAAGTTGAAGCTTCATCCTTCTTTGCTTTCTTCTTGGCTCTTGTGTCCATGGTACCTAGAATAATCTTATTAGATAACTTCAAGAGACAAGGAGACTTAGACTCTTATACTACTACCAAACAATCTACTTCTACTCTAAGACAAGTATACGTTCTTCGTTTGGAACAAGTCATAACGCAACAAGTCGACTCTAAGACGTCAAAACTCACTCAAGTAATCTCATGGTGAGTTTGAAGGCTTGCTAAAGTTCATATGAAAAATTCGAGAAGCTTTAACACTTCGTTACGATAAATCCATACGAATCTAAACCAAGCAAACAAACTCTCCAATTAAATTACCCAACCAATCCAACACATTCTCATGCAATCACAACATCACCATAACCATAATCATAACTCAAATTCAAGGCTAACAATCATCAAACAATTACATAGCAAAAATTTGAATCATAACATAACTCAAATTCAAAGCTAACAATCATCGAACAATTACATAACGAGAATTCGAGCACTAGAGTTCATCATAAATCAATAGGAGCAACATTCGAATTTAGACATCACATCTAGTAAGAAACATGCTCAATAATCATTATCAAACTCTAATTCACCAATGAATAACACAATTGAAGCTAATTAAGATGAAATCCTTTGATTCCTTGTTAGGGTTCATGAGATGCCTCAAACGTGAAATTTGATCGGTTTAAATGATAGAGGAGGTGATGGGCTTTGTAAAATGCACAAGATTGCAAGAATTGGTGGAGAATTGAGAGAGATTGAGATTTTTGGGGTGCAAAAATCGGCAAAGGAGGAAGAAAACAAAGTGGGAGGCTTTGAATCTCAAGTGCCCCGCTTAGCTTCCTTAAGGAAAGCCAAGCGAAGCGCTTGGCAAGCGGTCCGCTTGGGCACTCCCAAGCGCTTCACTTGGATTTCCAGTAGGAATTTTCATTCCTACTAGAAATTCAAGCGGACCGCTTGGGCGAGCCAAGCGCTTCGCTTGGATTTCCAGTAAGAATGGGATTCTTACTGGAAATCCAAGCGGACCGCTTGGGCTGTCCAAGCGGTTCGCTTGGGACCTGAAGCTCCCAAATCTATTTTTTTCAACTTTTGCTAAATTTTCACCCCAAAAAACTTGTCTAAACAACGAAACAAAATTAAACAAGCTTCTAATCTACATGCAATTACCTAAAACCTCGGGTTGCCTCCCGAGAAGCGCCTTCGTTTAGAAGTCGTTTGCTCGACTCATCTTAGCTCATGCGGGATCAATTTTGCATCGGGTACTAGACTTCCCCGTCCAAGTGCTCTTCAAAGCACTAAGTCCCTGCACATCTTGACGAACATAAAGAGGACCAAAGAATCCTACAAGTTCGTTAGTATCAACATAAGCACATGAATTAACTATGGCTCGCAACGTATGTTGCTTGCCATTTACCTCGAAGCTACATGTACGACGGTACATGTCTATCACCATATGTACTTTGTTGAGGAAGGCTCTACCCAAAAGAACCACATCCTTGAGCTTTGCGGTGGATGTAGGCATGACGATGAAGTTCGTCTTGACCTCTACACCGGCGACTCTTACCACTAGATTTTCGATCACACCCAATGGCTTCTTCATAGACCCATCCGCCAATTGCACCATGCACTTCATTGGTCTTAAGCCAGACAAACCCGACTCTTCGTACACGTTCAAAGGTATGACATTCACACCCGCTCTCGTGTCTAGAGTTGCCACTATTCCATCCTTCTTTCCCAAGCCGATTTCCACATCAAAGCTCTCTTGGATAGGCACTTCCACCATATCCACCAACTCATCCTCAGACGATGAGTTTTCATTCACTTCCTCAACTATCGCATCAGATTGTGCGACCACTTTCTCTTCCACAACTACCTTAGGAGTCTCAAGCTCCTCACTCACCTTGCAAGTTTCAGTTACCTTGCAACTTGGCACCTCAACCAGTGCATTGTCCCTCACAACCGTGATCTCCACGGGCAAATCAGTCACCACGGTTATGGCCATAGCCTTCTCCGTGTTTCCGGGAAACTTCCCTTGCTCTCTACTCGCCCCTCGATCTATAAGCTCTTGTAGCTTCTTATGGAGGTTGCTACTACTAGCCTCAAGCTTCTCAAAGCGTTGATTGTTAGTAGCCTCATTACGATAGTAATGCTCCATGAATTTATTCGTCTTCATAACCAGATCATTGAGTGAAGAGAGAAGAGGTGAAGGAAGCACCCCTCCACCTTGTGGTCCCGAACTAGCAACCGGAGGTGGAGGTGTAGGATTAGAAGGCGGTGCTCCTTCATACCAATTGTTCCCATAGCTGAGACGACTTCTATCTTGATTAGGCCCATAGGCATTTTGATCCGAGTTATGGAAATAACCACGGTTGCCTTGATTCTGGTACCCACCTCGTGTCCACGGTTTTGTGGCCTCACATTGCCAAAACCTTGCCCGTAGTTCACATCTCCAACTACTTGCTCTCCCTCAGCAGCATATACTTCTTGACGGACATCGTTCGTGATGTATTGCTCTCTAGCAAATTCAGAACGGCACAAGTAGGCCGGGTGCCCATAATTCTTGCACACACCACAAACTTCCGTAGAAGGAGAAGGAACGCTTTGCCTTAAAACTTGCTTCACTTCATGGGCGAACCCATCGAAGGCATTTTGTTCCACTACTACCTTGGCCTCACCTCTTTGCTCCTTTTGGAGCACACGAGCCCTCACATTCCGGTTTTGAGAATTCCGGTACATCATGTCCAGCTTTACTTGGGCTTGAGAAGGAAGCAACTCCCCTATACTACCTCCACAAATACTATCCACTTGAGATTGAATCTCAGGATGTAAACCATTGTAAAAGAATTGGAGAAGCTGACCTTTATCATACCCGTTATGTGGGCATCGATGATGCAAACCCATGAAACGATCATAGGCCTCGTGGAAACGCTCATCGTACCTCTGCTCGAAGGAGCTAATTTGGCTCTTCATAGACATTGTCTTGGAAGCGGGGTAGTAACGCTCCATGAACTTGTCGATACATAGATCCCATGTCGTCAAAGACCCGGCCTCCAAAGTATTGAGCCAAGCCTTTGCACGATCACCTAGCCCCATTGAAAAGACCTTCATGCGGAGATCATCATCCGTAACACCAGCTCCCGGTCGCCCAAGATGGAGAACAAAGTTCTCGAGCTCATTCAAGTATCCTATCACGTCCTCATTAGCCATCCCATAGAATTTGGGAAGTTGTTGGAACATGTGATTCTTGATCTCCAAGTTCCTGGTGGCATCATTGAGGACAATTGCTGGTCCTCTAGCCCCAACCATAGGCTTAGTAAGTGTACGTATAGGTCTCTCCGCCATTTCACCTTCCAAGTAAACCGATTCAAGAATTGGCTCCAAAAGATAAGAAGAAGACTCTTCCCGAATACCAGAAGCAGAAGCTCTAGATGCTACTCCTTCAAACTCAAGATTCAAATTCCTCTTTCTCCTTTGAAACAAACGATCGATCTCTTCTACAAAAGGTTCAATAATAGGTCCACCCGTTTGGGTTCTAGGCATGCACTCACCTAAAATAAAAATTAGTGAGTATCTCAAGCAAAAAGAAACAAAAACAGAAATGAGACAAAGAAGAGATGTTGGCTGAAAAAACCAAAACAAAAACACCAACCAAAGGAGTTAAGTCCCCGGCAACGGCGCCAAATTGATGATGTCGTTTTTCACCAATTAAATTTGTTTTAAAATCCTAAGAACACTTATCACTACACAAACTAGAGTGCAATGGCAAGTTGTCCCCGAGTGTCGTTCTCTCGGGACCTAACGTGGCTTTGCTTGGGGTTTTTGCAAGCAATTTCAGTCAACGAGTTCAAAAGTTTAGAGAATCGTTTCCTTTGAACAATAGCAACGAGAAATCAGATTTATGTAAACAAGATTGGAAAACGGTTGGTGGTAGAAATCAAATACACATGCATGGGTTACGAGTATGCTCACAAGTTCAGTGCGTAGAACCTTCGATCAAGTCTGCTAAGCAACTCGTCTAGGCAAATTTAAGACACACATCATGAAAGATAACTATCAATAATTTAGAGGTGCTTGTCACCAACACCATTTATCTAGCATGCTGCAAATCTCTAACATACAATCCTATAGCTTTCATTGACCAAGAGTTTGTCACTATACTCAATTCGAATATTTTTTATAGGCAACTAAGAATCATATGAAGGGATTTGCAGCAAGATTGAATCACAATCTCATGTAAGCATAAACATAACTCATAGCATGCATATTCTACATTCTACCACCAACACAAAAGATTTAGCTACTCATATTCATCAACATAGACATCAGTTCATATGAATAATAATCAGAATACATCATATCAAACTACAAGACAAGAGAGTGATACAAGTTACCACCAAAGCTGTCACTAATCGGTGGAAAGCAAAGAAAACCTCTCCGTAGATGATTACAAAGGATGAATCCCAATCAAAACCTTGAATCCCAAGCTAAAATAAAAAGTAATCTAAATATTCTCTGAGTTTTTGGGCTTAGGAGCTCTCCAAAACCAAGTTACAGTTCAAAATATATTCAAAAAATGATCAAAGATCAGATCTAAGAAGGAAAATCCGAAAACGTAACCGCTGCCAAGCGGACCGCTTGGAGAAGCCAAGCGGAGCGCTTGGCAAGCGAAGCGCTTCGGGCACTCCAAGCGCTTCGCTTGGCTTCTGTGCCAAAGCTCCTGGAAATTGAAGCGGAGCGCTTCACTATTCCAGGCGCTTAGCTTGGCTCCTGGGCAGATTTTTGTCTTCAAACTCAATCTTTTTGCCTTCGCATGGCCCTCGGGTGCCTTGGACTCATCCTTCTCGATGCTTATTGATACTCAAACACTTACGAACAAGCCACGGAGATTGGGGAACTTCAACGGGGCCATCTTTTCCATCAAAAAGGCTCGTTTTTAGCTCCAAAAACGCCGTTTCGTACCTAAGTGCCTGAAAATGCTGAAAACACAAAACGTGACACAATTCTGCGAAACTAACCAAAAAACAAGGCTATAAGATAGCAAAAGAAGGTGAAAAAGACAAGATGAACGCGTCAAAAATACGTTCATCAGTTTTTCTCGCTTGGCTTGTCACATTTATGTTTGCACTTAGTTAAGCTTGGTAGACTCGACATCACTTAGTGGTGTTTTCTCTACTATGGTTCACGAAGGCCTTTATAATAGGATGATGCATGTTAGGATCTTATGGTTGTTTCCCGAGTAATTATGTACATAAGAGGCAACAACTCTTCACCTTGCTTTGAGATTGCTAAATGCCTAGGAAGGAGGTAGTGTGAGATTGTGTAATCCTTTGTTTGAAACCTATTCTTTCGAATAGGTTTGGGGAGGGGGTTACGCTATCAATAGACTTGTTTTTCGATTTAAGTGTGTGGTGTGAGTTTGTTTTCCTTTTTTCGTAAAGTTTATGCTCCAACCTATTCTTTCAAATAGGTTTGGGGAGGTCGTTTGTGAGTCATTTGTAAATTCTTTTTCGTTGTGCTACTGCTGGCTATATATAAAAAAAAAGAAAAATTCCAGAAAAAAGAAAAAAAAACTGGAAAAGAAAAAAAGAGAAGAAAAAAAGAAAAGACCCAAAAAAAAAAAAAAAAAAAAAGCAAGGAAGGGTCCAAAAAAAGGGAAGCCAAAAAGCAGTTTAGCAAAGTGTTTGTCTCATTTTTCTATCCTTGTAATGTTCGTAATCGAGTTGTAATTTTTTGTCTTTTGATTGTTTGAGTGTCATCTGTTCTAGACCACCCTCGTCCTGCCATTCAGGAAGTGCTGAATAGTTTAAGGCTTTGCTTGAGAGATGGGTAGAATAGGGGAGTGTTATCTTTTTTAGGGAACCCTCCTTCGTTTGATGAGAGCCAGTATTGGTTCGACCTCTTTGAGGAAAAGTCTTAACTTGGTGAACAACAGTAAGTCCTCAGTTTCATAAGCACGGGACATCCATTCGTATTTTAACATATTTCATTACGTCATCACTGACTAGGTCCAGGTAGAGAATGTTACGAGAGACTATCTTGTTTTACATAAGTGCATATATGAATGTGTATGAGTCAATCGAGGCATTCTTCAACCAATACCCATGTTATGATTTGTATGGTTTTTGTTCATATGTTTTTTGATAGATTCAATAGATTAGTTCATTTCATTAGGCATGAGACTCCATTTTTTGTGTTGCATTGTTTTTTGCACTAGAGTCTAGCTTAGTTGCTTGAGGACAAACAAAGGTTCGGTTTGGGGAATTTGATTAACGTGTATTTTACACCTTCATTCGAGTCTTTTTCACCTATTTTAGCTATCCTCTATGTTAATTTAGCTATATTTTAGTGCATTTTATTAGAATAGTATCACGTTTCCCTTTAGTTTGCATTTTTACAGGTTTTAGGTGAAAAACGTGTTTTCCGGGCAATTATATTGAAAAGAACGAAAAATCGGTGTTCCGGGGACATTTTTGGAGTATCTAGAAGGTTCCGGATGGGATTTGAAGTGTAGGGGTCGAGTTTGAAGGCTTAAAGGTCACTAGAAGGCAAAATTTGAGTCCGAAAAGGAGAAGAAATCCAAGAACGTGTCAAAAACGTGTTCCACGTCGACTGAAGCTCCCGGGCGATTCGCCCGGGATGTGGGGCGGTTCGCCCCACACCAGGCGGTTCGCCCGGTGTGTGGGGCGACTCGCCCCACACGTTCCAAACTCCTATATATAGTTGCAGTTTCTCTACGTTTTTTCATACTTTCTCAAACCTTTTTTCATACCTTTCTCATTAGTTTTAGGTAGGAATTCTCCAGAGCCTGTACTGGGAATTCTTTGCATAGGAGACAATTTTTCTTATCAATTTGGAGCTTGTGAGATCGCGATTCGTCGGAGATTGACAACCTTCGTCGGTAACATTGTATCTCACGATTTTTCTATTTATATTTATATCTTTCAACATGTTTTCATTTAATCTTGCTTTGATTTCTGTTGATTGCATGACATCTATGAGTAGCTAAATCTATCGTTGGTGATAGTATGTGATTTCTTAGTGAGGGTTACTAATTATGCATGATGGCGGTAATGCGAATCAAACTTTGAGTTATTGCTTTATTTCTTTGATATATCTAAGCCCTCTATCTTCGTAGTGTTGAATTGAACGAAACACATTGGACAATTCATGATATTAGATCTCTATGCAAAACTATCGGGTACTTCATGCATGATTATTACCCTGCTATGCTTTGAATGATCATACTATCACTAACTTCCATTATCTTGATAAGAAAAATCTGTGCTAAGTCGTTTGTTGATTTTATAGGTTAGGTTAAATTAGATAAAGCTAGTTATAGTCCTTAGAGATCGACACTCGAGGTTATTTTACTGCTGCACTACGGTTTTCGTTGTAGTTGTGAATTGCCTTTGGCTAAAAAACAAATTTATTTGATCAATTGAATCTGACAAATTCCAGTTCATCAAGCAGCTAAGGATAGGAGCCAAGGATGGTTCCCAAGATGCAAGGAGTAATGGAACGAATGCACAAGCTTCGTTTCCATTTGATAATGGAAACCTTAGTGGTATTGCTTGCATGTTGTTTAGTTTTATAGCTTTCTTGCATTGCATGCATATTTATTTTGAGCACTACATTGTTTTTTTTCCTATGTTTAAGTGTGTTTTTGGTGATAGAATAGGTAAAAAGGTGGTGATTTTGTGTTTGTCACCATTGCCCATACATTGCATCTCTATGGAATAGTTTGAGATTTGTCTCGCTTGGCTTGTCATATTCGTATGTGCACTAGTTAAACTTGGTAGTCTCGACATCACTATGTGGTGTTTTTTCTACTGCGGTTCGCGAAGGCCTTATAAAATGTTGCATGTCAGAGTCTTTGGTTGTATTCCCGTGTAATTATGTACGTAAGAGGCAACAAGTCTTCACCTTGCTTATTTAGATTGCTAAATGCCAAGGAAGGAGGTAGAGTGAAGTGTGTGATCCTTTGTTTGAAACCTATTCTAACGAATAGGTTTGGGGAGGGGTTACTATAATTATGACTTGTTTTTCTTCTTGTTGATTCATGTTGCGTTTATTTTTATTTTTTCTTTTGAGTTTGTGCTCCAACCTATTTTCTCGAATAGGTTTGGGGAGGTCGTTGTAGTGTCATTGTTATTTAATTTCATTGTACTTTCATTGTGCTACTGCTGGCTATATACAAAAGAGAAAAATGAAAAAAGAAAAAGAAAAAAAAAAGAGAAAAATTCCAGAATCTGGAAAAAGAAAAAAAAAAGAAAAAAAAGAAAAAAAAAGAATAAGACCCAAAAAAGCAAAAGAAGGGTCCAAGCAAACCAAAAGCAGTTTTAGCAAAGTGTTGCATTATTTTTCAGCTTTTGTAGTAGTTCGTAATCGAGTTGTAAATTCTTCCTTGTGTTCTCGTGTCGCCTAGTCCAATGCTTGTTCTAGACCACCCTCGTCCTGCCATTCAGGAAGTGGTGAAGAGTTTTTCTTTAAGAGTCGGGTAGAATAGGGGAGTGTTGTCTTTTAGGGAACCCTCCTTCGTTTGATGAAAGTCAGTATTGGTTCGACCTCTCTTGAGGGACAGTCTCTCTTGGTGAACAGTAGTAAGCCCTCGGTTTCATAGGCGCGGGGCAACCATTTGTATTTTGACATGCAGCATTACGTCGTCATTAACTAGGTCCAGGTAGAGAATGTTACGAGAGACTCCCTTGTTTAACAAAGTGCATATATGAATGTGTATAGGTTCAATCGAGACATTCTTCAACTTACTTCCATGTTATGATTTTTGATGGTCTTTGCTCATAAGTATTTGGTAGATACAATCGATTATTTCTTCTTGTTTGGCATGAGACTCCTCTTTGTGTTCCATGTAGGTTGCTTAGTGTCTAGCTAGTTGCTTGAGGACAAGCAAAGGTTCGGTTTGAGGAGTTTGATGACAGTGTTTTTTACACTATCATTCGGGTCTTTTTCACCAATTTAGCTATCATCTTGCATGCATTTTAGTGCATTTTGTTACAATAGTGCCACGTTTCCATTTCTTTTGTTATTTTCAGGTTTTATGTGAAAATCGCACTTTTGGATGTAAATCATGGCGAAACATTGAAGTTTTGGTGTAACAAGATCACCCGTGGTGTGTCAAGGAGTACTGGGACGTGTTTCAAGGCCAAAAGACCAAGTTTCGGAGCTCAAAGCCATTCCCAAGGCCAAGGAGAACAAGAAAGATTCGAGATATCTTGTATGAGGTGGAAACGGTAGTGCATTTGGAGTACAGGTGAAGATTTTGGAGCCTTTGAAGTGAAATCTTGAAGTTCCTTTTGCATAGTCTCAGTATTTTGGGCACCCGTCTTTCATACTACATTGGATTGGGATGAGATTACAACCTACGCATAACTAACTCGAAGGGCTATCCAACGGTGCGTCTTTGTGCCAATCCGAGTTCGGACGCACCCAAAATCTCTGTTCTAACTTATGGCAAACTTGCTGCCCATGTTAGGCGGACCGCCGCGAACAGGGCGGTCCGCCCGGGAGCTTCCGACAACTATATATAAATTTGTAAACGCGCGAATTTTCATATCTTTCATCATTATTTTACAGACTTAAACCCTAGAGCTTGTTCTGGATATATTTTCTCATAGAACATTTGTATCTTAGCTAATTTGGAGCTAGATGAGAGATATGGACACCGTTTTATCTCACCTTGCTAGATCTTTGTGAGTTTTAGCAATTCACCGGAGATTGACAACCTTTGGTGGTAACCTTGTATCTCACAATTCTGCTATTTATCTTTCAATTAAACATGTTTTCATTCATTATTGCTTCAATTATGATTGTTGATTGTGTTATTGATATGAGTAGCTAAGCATCTAGTTGGTGATAGTATGTGAATTAGTAGCTAGGGTTCGTATTATGCATGATTGAGTTTTTGGGTCTTTTACTTGTTTAATTATCTTAATTCGATTCTTTGATCCGACTAAGCCACATATCTTCGTAGAAAAGTTTTAGAAACACTAGGACAATTCAAGATCATCTATTCGATTATATATAATTTGCAAGTACTGCTTGAACTAAGACTGACAACCTTAGCCAAGTATTAGTATAGATAGGAAGCTTTCAAAATACACGTCTACAAATCTGTCTTTAGTGTTTGTAAATCGAATTACTTTTAAGGCAGTACGAGTTGCACTTTCATGCATAATTAGAACTTGATGCTTAGAACGAGCATACTATCACCAGCTTTCTCCATATATTGTTAAGTCGAGTTAATATAAATTTGTTTTCTGAAATTATATATAGTTATTTAGTTAAAGCTAGTTTAGTCCCTAGAGATCGACACTCGAGGTCATCTTACCTCTGCACTACGTGTTTTGTGTAGTTGTGAGTTGCCCTTTGACTTTCAAACAAATATATTTGATTGTTCGAGTCTGACAATCTCGTTCATCAGCCCCCCAACTCCAGAGAACCGTGGCTCTCTGGAGCTGTGGGGCGCACCGCCCCATACCCGGGGCGGTCCGTCCCACACGCCCAGAAACCTCAAAAACGTTTTTTCCTCCCCTTTTCCCTCATTCTTCATCCTTCTTCTCCCTTTTACTCCCAAAATCGAAAATTCTTCTAAAATCTTCACACTTCCATAATTCTTTCAATTCTCCACCAAATTTTGTGTTCTTTAGCTTAAATCGAAGCCCATTACGTTCCCTTCATCTTCGTCCGAACAAATTTCTTCATACTTCATCCGATTTCCAGATCTGATGATGTATGGGTTACTTGTTTGTGTGATTATTACATGATTTCTCTATCAATTGCATGCTCAATTTCGTTGGGATGGTTGAATTGAGACTTTTGCTCAATTAGGATTTATAAGTCTTGATTGCATTGTTTGAGTCATTCATGCCTATTTAAATACGAGAAACTTGATATGATGACTATAGATTATTGGGTAGAACACATGATTGGGTAGATTGTGAGAATTTTGGTGAATTTTTGATACTATGGTATGCATGCTGCCTTATGAATTTGAGGTTATTCGTTGTTTAGCATAAGCTTTGACTATGATATAGTACATGATTGTGATGAATTGCATGATTGTTCTTAGCATAGGCAGCTAGACTAGAACATGGGGCAAGGGAGTAGAGTTGGTCGAAGTTGACACTCGTTTACTTGCACACATTGCATTTGCACTAGCATATCGTTTTTGTTTAGTACAAGATACTAATTGTTGTGTTTCAGTTACCATGGTTCGTGATAAGAAGAAAGCAGGGTCATCCAAGAGAAAGAAGGGCAAGGGAGCAGCGTCGAGCTCCCGAGCTAGCGGAGCCTATGAACCATCGCTCCAGGTGATCTCTATTAGACTGGACCTTGAGGAGGAAGCTGCCTCAGCTAAGCCCCGCTCCATAGTCCTTGACCGAAAAATCCAAATCCCAGCAAGCCATTCTAACACACCGGCGTGCCAGATGCTCTATAGCTTGGAGGGAAGAAGGAACTGGAAATGGTACACCTCCAACCGTTTCTAGGGGTATGATGTATCACTTCTTCAAGAGTTCTACATAGGATACACAGACCGCGCGGACATGGGGGTTATCCCGGTATGGAACACACTAGTGTCGTGGACCCCGCAGACGATTTCAGACTTCATCCATTTAGGGGACCGGGAGTTCACTGGGAGCGCACATGCATACAGGTACTCGAGGGCCAGCTAGGTGATTGACGATAGCGTCACACATGTGATCTGCCACAGGGATTATGTGTACCCATATGGCAACAAACCGGAGCGATGGAACAGGAAGGACCTTAAACTTGAGGCTAGGACGGCTATGAAGTTCATTATAGCCAATCTCATTCCTCGGTCTAATGATACTTCGATTCAGCCATGGTATGCAGAGCTTATCTACTGTCTTTTGGGTCGGCACAACATTGACATCGGCAACATCATCTATGAAGAGTATGAGAGGCATTGGAACAAAAAGAGGAAGCCCTTTGTCTTTCCCTGCCTGATCACCGCCTACTGCAGATACCACGGGGTAGAGGGTATTGACGAGACCGGCTCAGTCACCTCGACCTTGACTCCAGCATCTATCACTGAGCAGGAGCTTAGGTTCCAACAGACCATACCATCCGCTGCCGCCGTCGATGACTCACCACCTTCCTCACCGAGTGATGAGGATGACATGGAGACAGATGATCGGGACCCTATTCCAGACACTGCCGCTCCTAGTGGGTCACAACAGCCACCTCGAGCCACACGTGGTTCCCGTGGGTTTGATTTTACTAAGCTCAGGACCTACCTCGATGACAGATTCCGTGGGTTCTATGCCAATGTTGCAAACCTGACCACCACTGTACAAGGTTTGCAACATACACTTGATGGATATGTTGCCCAGCGCAACAGTGATTGGGAGCTCGCGGAGGAGCATCGCCGGAATGATAGGCAGCTCATATTGCAGCAGTAGATGCTTTTGGACCGGCAGCAGGAGACCCTACATCAGTCCCAGGATCTTCTCTCTGACATGTGGAATCACTATTACGGAGATTATGACCCGGATGACTAGTCTTTTCAAATGTCCATTATGGTATACTCAGCCGACCGAGGCCACACATTCGGTAACATCTAGTATCACTTTGTATTTCTCATTCTCTTTTGTTGGGGACCAGCTTGAGCTTCATGTGGGGGGTGTGTTGTGTGAACTATGATGTTATTATTGTATGACTTATGTCGTTGAGTATTGTATCTTGTAGCTTTGCATTGCACGTTTACTACTTTCATAGGATTTATCTTGTTCGTATGCATTCATCCTTAGTCTAGTTTTTGCATGATGTTGTCTGGAGTTTATTGCCAAATTTTTTGAAAGTTTTTATTGTATAGATTAAGTGTTTATGACCATTTCCCGTACATTGCATCTCTATGGAATAGTTTGAGGTTTGCCTCGCTTGGCTTGTCATATTTGTATGTGCACTAGTTAAACTTGGTAGTCTCGACATCACTATGTGGTGTTTTCTCTACTGCGGTTCGCGTAGGCCTTATAAAATGTTACATGTTAGGGTCTTTGGTTGTATTCCCGTGTGATTATGTACGTAAGAGGCAACAAGTCTTCACCTTGCTTATTGAGATTGCTAAATGCCTAGGAAGGAGGTAGAGTGTGGTGTGTGATCCTTTGTTTGAAACCTATTCCAATGAATAGGTTTGGGGAGGGGTTACTATCATTATGACTTGTTTTTCTTCTTGTTCAGTCATGTTGAGTTTTTTTTTATTTTTTTTATTTTGAGTTTGTGCTCCAACCTATTCTTTCGAATAGGTTTGGGGATGTCGTTGTAGTGTCATTGTTATTTAATTTCATTGTACTTTCATTGTGCTACTGCTGGCTATATACAAAAAAAAAAAAAAGAGAAAACTTCCAGAATCTGGAAAAAGAAAAAAAAAGGAAAAAAAAAGGAAAAAAACAATAAGACCCAAAAAAGCAAAGGGTCCAAGCATGCGAAAAGCAGTTTTAGAAAAGTGTTGCATTATTTTTCAGCTGTTGTAGTAGTTCGTAATCGAGTTGTAAATTCTTCCTTGTGTTCTCGTGTCGCCTAGTCCAAGGCTTGTTCTAGACCACCCTCGTCCTGCCATTCTAAGTGGTGAAGAGTTTTTCTTTAAGAGTCGGGTAGAATAGGGGAGTGTTGTTTTCTAGGGAACCCTCATTCGGTTGATGAGAGTCAGTATTGGTTCGACCTCTCTTGAGGGAAAATCTCACTTGGTGAAGAGTAGTAAGCCCTCGGTTTCATAGGCATGGGGCAACCATTTGTATTTTGACATGCATCATTACGTCGTCGTTGACTAGGTCCAGATAGAGAATGTTACGAGAGACTCTCTTGTTTAACAAAGTGCATATGTGAATGTGTATAGGTTCAATCGAGACATTCGTCAACCTACTTCCATGTTATGATTTGTATGGTCTTTGTTCATAAGCATTTGGTAGATACAATCGATTATTTCTTCTTGTTTGGCATGAGACTCCTTTTTATGTTGCATGTAGGTTGCATAGAGTCTAGCTAGTTGCTTGAGGACAAGCAAAGGTTCGGTTTGGGGAGTTTGATGACAGTGTTTTTTACACTATCGTTCGAGTCTTTTTTCACCAATTTAGCTATCCTCTTGCATGCATTTTAGTGCATTTTGTAAGAATAGTGTCACGTTTCCATTTCTTTTGTTCTCTTCAGGTTTTAGGTGGAAATCGCATTTTGGATGTAATTCATGGCGAAACAATGATGTTTTCGTGCAACTAAATCACCCGTGGTATGTCAAGGAGTACCGAGACGAGTTTCAAGGCCAAAAGACAAAGTTTCGGAGCTCAAAACCGTGCAAGGGGCCGACATCGAAGATCCGGAGGAGGAATTTGGCACGGGCAACATTCTGCCCGTGTAGGGCGCACCGCCGCGTGGAGAGCGCACCTCCGCACGGGGCACACCGCCGGGGAGCGTCCGACAGCAACTATATATATATTTCCAAAATCTGCGAATTTTCATATCTTTCATCATTATTTTATAGACTTAAACCCTAGAGCTTGTTCTGGGTATATTTTCTCTTAGAACCTTTGTATCTTAGCGAATTTGGAGCTAGAGGAGAGATTTGGACACGTATTGATCTCACCTTGCTAGATCTTTTTGAGTTTAGCAATTCACCGGAGATTGACAACCTTTGGTGGTAACCTTGTATCTCACAGTTCTGCTATTTATCTTTTAATTAAACATGTTTTGATTCATTATTGCTTCGATTATGATTGTTGATTGTGTTATTGATATGAGTAGCTAAGCATCTAGTTGGTGATAGTATGTGAATTCGTAGCTAGGGTTCGTATTATGCATGATTGAGTTTCTGAGTCTTTTACTTGTTTAATTATCTTAATTTGATTCTTTGATCCGACTAAGCCATATATCTTCGTAGAAAAGTGTTAGAAACACTAGGACAATTCAAGATCATCGATTCGATTATATATAATTTGCAAGTACAGCTTGAACTAAGACTGACAACCTTAGCCAAGTATTAGTATATATAGGAAGCTTTCAAAATACACGTCTACAAATATGTCTTTGGTGTTTGTAAATCGAATTACTTTTAAGGCAGTACGAGTTGCACTTTCATGCATAATTAGAACTTGATGCTCAGAACGAGCATACTATCACCAGCTCTCTCCATATATTGATAAGTCGAGTTAATATGAATTTGTTTCCTGAGATTATATATAATTATTTAGTTAAAGCTAGTTTAGTCCCTAGAGATCGACACTCGAGGTCATCTTACCTCTGCACTACGTGTTTTGTGTAGTTGTGAGTTGCCCTTTGGCTTTCAAACAAATTTATTTGATTGTTCGAGTCTGACAATCTCGTTCATCATCAAACTATTTCATAGAGATGCAATGTATGGGCAATGGTCACAAACACTTAGCCTATACAATAAAAAATTTCAAAACATTTGGCATTGAACTACACAAAACATCATGCAAAACTAGACTAAGGATGAATGCATACGAACAAACTAAATTCTAAGAAAGCGGTAAACGTGCAAACAAAGGTTTTCACGAGTTATCATAAGAAAAATAAGTTATAGAAGTACCCAGCGATAACCCCCCCCCCCTAACCTGTACTTCGTCATTCGTCCCGAACGTCGAAAGTGGATATGAGGTGAGACCTAGACGTATACCTGTAACCTGTATTACTCAAGGAAACTCGTGAGAAACCAAAACGGATGATAAAAGGGTAAAAGGGTCGATATGGTTGCATTCGGGGGTGATTTGTGGTGTCCGGGGTCAAATCGACGCACCCGGATCAATGGCGTCCTCAGGCGCACCGCCCCATGTGGGGCGGTCCGCCTGGGGTGCCCAGGGGAGCCCAAGCCCCTGCCCTTCCCGGGCGCACCGCCCCGGGTGAGGGGCAGTCCGCCTGGGAGTGGCAGGATTGCTCGGGCGTTCTGCCCCTCCCAGGCGCACCGCCCCGGGTTTGGGTCGGTCTGCCTGGGAGCGGCAAAAATGTGATGAACGTGTATTTTACACCTTCATTCGAGTCTTTTTTCACCTATTTAGCTATCCTCTATGTTAATTTAGCTATATTTTAGTGCATTTTATTAGAATAGTGTCATGTTTCCCTTTAGTTTGCATTTCTCAGGTTTTAGGTGAAAAACATGTTCTCCGGGCAATTATATTGAAGAGAACAAAGAATCGGTGTTCCGAGGACATTCGTAGAGTATCTAGAAGGTTCCGGATTAGATTTGAGGTCTAGGGGTCGATTTTCAAGGGTTAAAGGTCACTAGAAGGCAAAAACCGAGTCCGAAAAGGAAAAGAAGACCAAAAACGCGTTTTCCGCCGACTAGAGCTCCCGGGCGGTTTGCCCGGGATGTGGGGTGGTTCTCCCCACACCAGGCGGTTCGCCCGGTGTCTTGGGCGACTCGCCCCACGCGTTCCGAACTCCTATATATAGTTGCTTCTGTTTCTACGTTTTTCATACTTTCTCAGACCTTTTTCCATACCTTTCTCATTAGTTTTAGATAGGACTTCTCCAGAGCCTGTTCTGGGAATTCTTAGCATAGGAGACTATTTTTCTTATCAATTTGGAGGATTATCTTGCTTGTGAGTTCGCAATTCTTCGGAGATTGACAACCTTCGTCGGTAACATTGTATCTCACGATGTTTCTATTTATATTTATATCTTTCAACATGTTTTCATTCAATCTTGCTTTGATTTCTGTTGATTGCATGACATCTATGAGTAGCTAAATCTATCGTTGGTGATAGTATGTGATTTCTTAGCTAGGGTTCTTAATTATGCATGATGGCTGTAACGTGAATCAAACTTTGAGTTATTGCTTTATTTCTTTGATCTATCTAAGTCCTCTATCTTCGTAGTGTTGAATTGAACGGAATACCTTGGACAATTCATGATCTTAGATTTCTATGCAAAACGATCTGGTACTTCATGCATGATTATTAACCTGATGCTTTGAATGATTATACTATCACTAACTTCCATTATAATTGATAAGAAAATCTGTGCTAAGTCGTTTGTTGATTTTATAGTTTAAGTTAAATTAGATAAAGCTAGTTATAGTCCTTAGAGATCGACACTCGAGGTTATTTTACTGCTACACTACGGTTTTCGTTGTAGTTGTGAATTGCCTTTGACTAAAAACAAATTTATTTGATTAATTGAGTCTGACAAACTTTCAGTTCATCAAAATGCCCAGGCATTCTGCCTCTCCCAGGCGCACCGCCCCGTGTGGGGCGGTCCGCCTGGGAGCTGCAGACTCCTGGTTCCGAGTTAATCACCTCCGAATACAAAAAATATCAACTTTTTACCTATCTTATCACCAAAAACATACTCTAACACAAAGGGAAAAACACTAAAGACTCAAAAAATAGAAAAACTACAAGCTACATAGTCTCATGTGAAGGTGGGAGTGGTGAGGTCGAGATGATCAACCTCCACTTGATCACTAGGAATCTCAAAGTATGGTTTCACCCGTTGCCCATTCACCTTGAAGGTGTCGCCAGTTTTCGGTTCCAAGAGTTCTACAGCTCCATGGGAGAAACTTGGAAAATCTTGTATGGTCCATCCCATCGAGTACGGAGCTTCCCTAGAAATAAGCGAAGTCTGGAGTTGAACACTAAGGGTTTCTGACTAGGGATCAGCTCTTTCCGCACAATGTGACGGTCGTGATACTTCTTGGTTCGTTCCTTGTAAAGCTTGGAGTTCTCATAGGTGCCGAGGCGTAGTTCATCAAGCTCGTCGAGTTGCATCAACCTTTTCTTCCCAGCTTTTCCCATATCAAGGTTTAGCTCCTTTATTGCCCAATAAGCTCGGTTCTCAAGCTCAACCGGAAGGTGGCATGCTTTCCCAAACACTAGTCTGTACGGTGTGGTGCCAATTACTGTTTTGTAGCTGGTTCTATACGCCCAAAGCGCATCATTCAATTTTCCAGCCCAATCTTTCCTTCTAGGCTTCACCACATGCTCAAGGATCTTCTTAATTTTACGGTTGCTAAACTCTACTTGCCCAGAAGTCTGTGGATGATATGGTGTAGCAACATTATCGGTAACGCTGTATTTCTTCAATAGTGAGGCAAAGGAATGGTTGACGAAGTGAGAACCTCCATCACTGATAATTGTTCTAGGAATTCCAAACCGTGTGAAGATCACATCCTTCAAGAATTTCAAGACTACCGAAGCATCATTCTTCCCAGTGGGGATTGCCTCCACCCACTTAGTGACGTAGTCCACCGCGACTAGAATGTACACATATCCCGAGCTTGATGGGAATTGTCCCATAAAATCAATTCCCCATACATCAAAAGGTTCTACTACGAGATTCCCTTGCTGGGGCATTTCTTCCTTCTTGCCTATATTGCCCCCTCGCTGACATGGGTCACAATTCTTCACAAATTCTCTCGGTGCAAGGATGGCCAGAAAAATCCTGCTTGTGACACCTTACGGGTTGTTTTATCCCCGTTGTAGTGTCCCCCGCACTGAATCTCATGGAAATGACTCAGTACACTTTGTTGTTCTCCTTGTGGAACACACCTTCTCAAGATTCCATCAGCCCCTTCTCTTAGATCATCCCATATGCAAAACCTGCACTGTTTTGAGAGTGCTCTCCTATCGGAGGCTGAGTAATTAGTTGGGCAAATACCCGTAACTAAATAATTCACAATATCAGCATACCATGGCTCTTCATCTACTCTCATCAAGTGTTCATCGGGGAGATCCTCATTAACAGGAATTGCATCTATGGGGATATTTGGAATTCTAGACAAGTGATCAGCTACAGAATTTTCCTTACCAGCCCTATCCACTATGGTCAAATCAAAGTCTTGTAACAGTAAGACCCAACGGATTAATGTTGGCTTAGAATCTTGTTTAGCTATTAAATGTCTTAAAGCAGGATGATCAGTGTGGACATTCACAGGGTGTCCTAACAAATAAGACCTAAACTTTTGTAAAGCAATGACAACAGCTAAAAATTATTTTTCAGTAGTTGTATAGTTAACTTGAGCTGAGTCTAGGGTCTTACTAACATAGTAAGTCACACGATATTGCTTGTCTACCTTTTGGCATAAAACTGCCCCCATAGCAAAATTTGAGGCATCACACATTATCTCGAAAAGAAGTTTCCAATTAGGTGGCACAACTATAGGAGCAGTAATTAATCTTGCCTTGAGTGTGTTAAAGGCTTCTAAGCAATCTTTAGAAAAATGGAAAATCACATCTTTTGCAAGCAAGTTGATTAATGGTTTTGCAATTTTCGAAAAATCTTTGATAAACCTCCTATGGAATTCTATATGACCAAGAAAAGACTGAAGTTCTTTGACACAAGTGGGTGGGGGGAGCTTCTCAATTATTTCTATCTTTGCCTTATCAACTTCGATCGCCCTTTCGGAGACCACATGTCCTAGAACAATGCCTTCCCTAACCATGTAATGACTTTTCTCCCAACTTAGAGTTAAATTGCATTCGATACACCTTTTGAGAACAAGATCTAATCTATGCAAGCATTCATCAAATGAATCACCAAAAAGGGAAAAATCATCGATGAAAACCTCAACAAACTTAGTCACTATATCAGAAAAAACAGAAAGCATGCACCTTTGAAAAGTGGCGGGGGCGTTACATAGCCCAAATGGCATTCTCCTGTAAGCAAACGTTCCGAAAGGGCAAGTAAATGTCATCTTCTCCTGATCCTCTGGCGCAATCGGAATTTGATAGAAACCTGACAAGCCATCAAGGAAACAATAAAATTTCCGCCCCGCGAGGCGGTTCAACATGTCATCGATAAATGGGAAAGGAAAGTGGTCTTTCTTTGTGGCGGCATTTAATCTCCTATAGTCAATGCACATCCGCCAACATGTGGTTTTCCTAACTGGCACTAGCTCCCCCTTCTCATTCTCTTCTACCGTAATCCCCGATTTCTTAGGTACAACGTGTACGGGGCTTACCCACCTACTATCAGGAATGGGATAGATCATATCGGCATCTAGCAGCTTAATCACCTCCTTCTTCACAACTTCTTGCATGGCTGGGTTTATCCTACGCTGAGGTTGCCTAACGGATTTGGCATCTTGTTCTAAAGTGATATTGTGCATACACCGTGTAGGGCTTATCCCCTTAATGTCACTAATTCCCCATCCTATGGCTGCAGAATTTTCCTTCAGGACTTGGACTAGCCTAGCTTCTTCTATGCTAGATAGGTGTGAAGAAATTATAACAGGATTTTTGTCATTTTCCCCTAAGTAAACATACTTAAGGTGCCCAGGAAGGGGTTTTAGTTCTAAGCTAGGCTCTTCTGGAAGTCGGTTATCCCCCTCTTCTTCCTCTATGGGTTCAAGCACCTCTTCTCTGAATGGGATTTCGGGTGTGCTATCCATTATCTCGATTAGTTCCCTTGCTTCCTCAGACATGTAACAAGTCTCCGCCTACATGGTTAGTGCATTTTCAAGAGGTTCAATATTATCATGGCAATGGTGAAATTCAGAAATCACAGAATCATAGCAATCAATAAACTTCAATTCTACTATAACTTCTTTATCGACTATACTACATCCTACTAGTTCAATTTTCTCACCCATTACCTCCATGGTGATTTTCTTGCCTTGTAGTTCAAGGCATGTATTGGTAGTGGCCATGAATGGTCTTCCAAGAAGCACCACGTGTTCGCGGACATGGCTCTTTCCTTCCTCGGCTGACTTCATCACTACAAAATCTGCAGGAATTATTAGTTTGTCTACCTTCTCGAGGATATCCTCAATTATTCCCACAGGACGTTTCACGCTTTGGTCTGCCATCTGTACAACCATCTCGGTTGGCTGCATTTTCCCAAGGTCTAGGGCTTTGTATACTGAGTAGGGCATGAGGTTGATGCTAGCTCCTAAGTCGAGCATAGCCTTGGTGGACCGTCCATTCCCCATGGTAATATCTATGATGAAGGTCCCTGGGTTTCTTTGCTTCGCGGGAAGCCCCGCTATAGAATTCACTGTCTCCATACCGGTCGCGTCTCCCCCTATTGCAATCCTTTTGTTGCTCTTCACCTCCCGAAAGAACTTCGTATAGGCTGGAACATTCTGGATGACCTCAAGAGAGGAACATTAACTTCGACTTTATAGAGGCGCTTGAATAGCGGTGACTCCTGTAAATATTTCTTGGCTGGCTTGATCCTACCAGGGAATGGCATGTAAGGTTTCGGGGGCACATAAGGGTTGCGAGACTTATGAAGTCCCTCCTCGATATTTGGTGTGTCCCCCTTCTCCCCATCGTTGTCTCCGTCTTCAGATGTGCGGGGTGCATTGTCTTGCACTTGAGGGTCTGTTGAACCTTCACCAATTTCATTCTACTTGCTTGTCCCTGCATTGTTAGTCACAGTAGATTTAACATGTTTAGGACGTATAAAATTAGGGATTTTAGTTACCTTCCCACTACGGAGGAGTAGGTTTACTTCCTCGAACTTAGGGACCTCGGTGGTAACCGCCGGAACGGGCTCCGCATCATGAAGATTATCGACGACGGGTGAAATTGGGGAGCTGGGGTCGTCCATCTCCCTGGTGGTACGTGGCGGACCGCCCCTCACTGCCGGCGGACCGCTTGGGGTGTCTTGTGGGGGGCCTCCCGCACTGCAACTGTGCGGCGGACCGCCCCCCACGCCCGACGGTGCACCTGGGAGTGGCAGGGGTCCCGCCTGCATACTGCTTGTGGGGGGCAGTGCGCCCCCCACACCAGGCAGACCGCCCCTCATGTCCAGTGGGGCGTCCCTTGGATTTTGGTCTCCGAACTCTTGTGCATTAATTTCTTCTAACTTTTTCACACTTTAACAAACTGACTTCCTCCATTAGTCGCTCAGTTACTGCTACCCCCTCAAAAACCTGTGGTATACGGAGGTTCTGTTCAACTTTTCTTGCATGTGCGATTTCAAATGCAATCTCAGTGGCTTTAATTCCAGCAAAAATTGCAAGTTCATCCTCCTCACTAATATCGTCTTCTCGAAACTCCTCAGATAATATTTCAGTTCCACCTTGATCTAGCCTCTCACTAGCGATGTGACTTGGTGTTAGTCTCTCAGACTGCGCGGATCCTCTGGCGTACTTACGGAAGACCTTTTCTGCCTCTTCAACCGTGCAATCTTCCAATCCTCCGCACAAACCCATCCACTCTAAGCCTAACCTCATCGCGTAACCCACCAACAAAATGACAAATCAACTCCCCATCGTCGAAACGGTGATGGGGGCAGTCTCGTGTATACTTCTCAAACCGATCGTAGGTGTCACAAAATCGTTCATCTTCTCCTTGCTTGAAGTGTTCAATCCTTCCTCGCAAGGCCATTGTCTCTTGGTAGGGCATAAATCGCGCCAAGAACTCCTCCACTACTTGGTCCCAAGTCCTCAGTGATCCCGGTGCCAACCTTGTAATCCAAAGCCTTGGTGTTAGGAAACTTATAATTTTGATGAGCAATTAACCATGCTAAATTAAGAAAAGTCCAGTAACTAGTACTCTTAAGGTCCATAGGAATTTAGACTTTTAAGGACATTGTAAAAGAGGAACGTTTGTTGAAGACTTAGAGTAGGTGCTAGATAGTTTAATTTTACCGCTTATGATGTATCTTGTTTTCTGAAAAGAAATACAACCTATTGAAGCATTTGCTGATGATGTACTTTGTTTACAAAAACAAACTATTGAAGCATTTAGAACCGTTCAGAAACTTGAAGAATTCGAAGATCTGAAGACTAGAATATTTCTGAAGACTGGTATCTACAAAGGCACATGTTGCTCAGAAAGTGGAAACTTCAGCAACAGCATTGCATAAGTGAAAATCTAAACGACAGAGTAGGTTGTGCTTGCTGAAACTTAGACTGACCACTTGCTGATGAACATTTGTGACCTCTTGCTGAAAGTACTTGCATTTGCGCTCCAATGTTACTGTTTGAATTTCATTCAAATTGAACATTAAATGCAAATCTTGCACGCGAAGGAAATGAAGACTAGAAGACAAATAAAGGACGCTGCTGAAAGTACAAAAGCAAGATACTGACATCTTAAGGAACAAAAGCTATAGAATTTGAAATTCAAACGGCTCCTTGATTCACTATAAATAGAGGTCATCCGGCAAAGAGTTGAAGTGTGTCAACAACGTGATCAAACTCTCTCTTGTGCTTAAACTCACATACCCTTCACACTCTTTACTATCATTGATCCGTTCCAAGACTTAAAGCTTGAAAAAGCTAGTTGTGAAGAAGTAGAACTTACACGGCTAAGAAATTTGAACAAGAACAAGTCTTGACACCAGAAACAATCAAACTTGTTTACTGCAAAGTATTCAAAGTTTTGTTTCTTAGATTACTTGTTGTAACTGAATAAATTATAATTAAGTTATCTCATCCCAAACCTCTCTAACTGAAAATACACCCTTTCAGGCGTGATATTCAGAGGGAACTTAATCGAGCATAGTGTTGCTGATTAAAAGTCCCAAGTTTGGTGGAGAACAAGGTTTCGTTCTCTAGTTAGGTTGGAAATGAAGCAAGTGTGCTTTGGTTTCTGTTTGAATCGCTCTAGATAGGTGTTGTATGGAACCTCAAACTTTTCTTAGTGGATTCAGTCCTAGAAAGGACAAAGTGGATTAGTTGAGAGATTACGCCACTCTCAGATACCAGTATAAAAGTGTTTGTGTGATTTACTTACTGCATTTAGTTTTCACCAAAGCATATCTATCTGTACACAGTCACTCACTTCACTTGCTGAAACTATCACTTACTGTCAAAGCACTTATTGTATTAAAGACTTCCGCTCTCTGATTTTAAGAATCAGCAAAACTAGTTAGTGAAAAGTATCTTGCGCTTGCTGAGAAAGTTAAGTATCAGCAAACTCATTACTGAAAAGTAATAAGTACTTGCTGAGAAAGTTTTTAAACGACGAAAGTTTGAAAAGACTATTCACCCCCCCCCCTCTAGTATTTTCTTGTTGTTTAAAGGGACCAACAAGTGGTATCAGAAATGGAGGTTCTTTAACCTTCAGCACTGAACCTAGATCCCCTTAGGTGCTTTCCGTAAATCACTCTCACTTGATCAGTTTGGTAGTCTTTTGCTGACAGGATGTCTTTAGGAGACGCTCCCTTGCTGAAGCTTGAAAACTACGAAAAATGGCGAAACAACATGATGCTACATCTTGAGGCCATTAGTGATGAGAAGGTTACCGTCATTAATGATGGACCTATCAAAATTACTAAGGTTGAAAGAAGTTTTCCTCACAAAACCACAGAAGCTGGAAAGGAAACTATCTTAGGTGAACCAGTTGATACTGTCGTTCCAAAACCAAGAGAGGAATGGACTTCCGACGAAGCCAAGAGATTCCGTCTTGATGGCCAAGCAAGAAACATCATCATTCGATCAACTCCGGATACTATACAGTGTAAACTGTGGGGTGCTAAAACTGCTAAGGAAGCTTGGAAAATGGTTCAAGATCTTTGTGCTGGATATGACAAAACCAAGGAAAACAAACTCGAAGTGCTGAAGTTAAAGTTCCAGAACTTTAAACAAGGTACAAATGAGTCACTGGAACACTTGGACATCAAATTCACAACTCTAGTTAGTGAAATGGCAGCCTTGGGTATTGGAAATCTTTACTCAGATTCTGAGAAGGTGAAAACCATCATCAGAACTCTGAACCAAGAATGGATCCACACTCAGAACTTCTACTACAATCAATGAATGCCAGACATTACAACAACAGAGTTGTTCTCTCATCTTGCTACTGTCAACTACGAGACAAAGCAAAGAGAAAATGTGTTTGCTGAAAAATCGCAAAACATTGCTCATCCTGCAAAGCCGTCATCTTCTGAAAAGAAGAATGATAAAGAGCCTGCTGATGAAAATGCTGTGGTTGTTAAAAACATGAAGAAATTCATCAGTAAGGAACTCGAAAGGCGAAAAGCAAAAGAGAAGCTGAAAAAGCATCTTGGTAACAACTACCATAAGTAAAAGAATGAGACTAGCTCGCTGAACAAGCAAGCTCAGCAAGCAGCCTCGTCAGAAGAACCAGCAGTTGGAATTGATCTCTGCTTTTACTGCAAAAATCCTGGACACTTCCAAGAAAATTGTCCTTTGCTGAAAGGCAAATCTGCTGAAAAGAAGAAGAAGCTCAAAAGAGCTTTTATTGCTGAAGAAAAGAAGAGGCTTCAAGCAAAAATCAATGCATTGTGCATTGATACTAGCTCCGAAGACAGTGAGGAAGAAAGCCCAGACACTGACGACGAAGAACCACTCTTGATGTAGAGATTGGCAAGGAAGTTTGTGGAATAGCCATGGAAGCTTATCCAGATGTGTCAAACTACGAGTTTTGCCTCATGGCCGGTCATGTAAACAATCCTACCTCTGACTCTGACTCAGAAAGTGAAGACGAGATTGACCTTGACAAGATTCAAGGAGAAATCGAAAGATTTGAGAAAACTCTGAGCAAACAGCAAGAGAAACTACAGAATGCTGAAACTCTGACCAAGCAAACTACTGAAAAGTATGTCTTGCTGAAAGAAGAGACAGAAGAAAAGGATGCTCAAATAAGGCGTCTAAAGAAGTTGATTGCTGAAGCTACAGAGAAGAATTCTCAAATGGCAATAGAATTGGAAGAGTATCAGTCCTCAATTCTAAGTTACTTGCTGAAATCCAAGAGATGAAAAAGATGAAAATCAATTTCAAATCTTATGCTCATGCAAGTAATACGCTGACTGAACTAAACTCTTATTTGAGAGATCCATCTTGATGAATGTGTATTTTACACTTTCATTCGAGTCTTTTTCACCTATTTTTGCTATCCTCTATGTTAATTTAGCTATATTTTAATGCATTTTATTAGAATAGTGTCACGTTTCCCTTTAGATTTTATTTTACAGGTTTTGGTTGAAATTCGAAGATTTCCAGGCAAATATATTGAAGTTGACAAGGAATTGGTGTTCCATAAGCCTATTTGGAGTATCTGAAGGTTTACGGATGGGATTTGGAGTCTAGGGGCCGAATATGGAGGTTAGAAGGCTACTAGAAGTCAGAAACCGAGTCCGAAAAGGGGAAGAAATCCAAAACTGCGTCGAAAATGCGGATTTCCGCGAGAAATTGTCTGGGGCGAACCGCCCCACACCGGGCGAACCGCCGCACGTGTGGGGCGAACCGCCCCACAGTATTTCGAAGCCTATATATCGTTGCTCAGTTTTGTCCGAAAATCATATCTTTCCAGACCTACTTTCTCACCTCTCTCTATAGTTTAAGGTAGGGACTTCCCAGAGCCTGTTCTGGGGGTCCGTAGCTTAGGGGACTCTTTTTCATAGAAGTTTGGAGCTCGTAGGATCACGATTCTCCGGAGATTGACAACCTTCGGTAACTTTGTATCTTACAGTTTTATTCTACTTATTTAATATTCTTTCAACATGTTTTCTTCTATGATTTCTGTTGATTGCATGCTTATTATGAGTAGCTAAACCTATCGTTTGTGGTAGTATGTGAATTCTTAACGAAGGGAAGATAATCATGCTAATGGCTATATCGCGCATTATACTCCGTGTCATTGCTTTATTTCGTTGACCAGGCACAGCCTAAATTCTCGTATGTTGTATTAATTATTATGCACAATTGGACACTTGTCGACCATCAGACCAATTATCTTCGTAGTGTTAAATAATTACGGAACACATTAGGACAATAGTGATTGACTTGTCAGACCAATTATCTTCGTAGTGCTTAATAATTGCAACAAGACACTAGATTGATTCAAAGATCTCTATGCAAGACCGAGGAATTTATGCATGATTATCGACCCGTTATGTTAAGAAGGATCATACTATCACCAATCTCCATTATCTGCTAGAAAAACCCTTTGCTATCTGTCTGCTGTTTTATATTCTCTTGTTAAATAGATAAAGCTAGTTATAGTCCTGAGAGAACGACACTCGAGTCATTCTACTGCTACACTACGGTTTTCGTTGTAGTTGTGGATTGCCTTTGGCTAAATACAAATTTATTTGCTTGAATTCGGAGCACGACATCCGCGTTCATCAAATTGGCGCCGTTGCCGGGGACTATACTCTTTTTTCTGTTTAATTTGTTTATATTTTCATCTTTAGATTCCTAATTCTATTAGTTTTAGTTTTCCCTTTTAATCTCTCTCTGATACTGCTTTCCTAGTCTGTTTCTAATTCCCCTTTCCTAGCCTTAGTAGTATTCGATATCTAGAATTATTCTCGATTTTTCGAAATTTCTAACGAGGCTAATTTTTAGTTTTGAGTTACTCCTGATACAGATTTCCAGGTATGACGACCTTAAAAGCCCGCTTGACACTGACGTTCTCGCAAGTCAGGAGGGGGTCAGCTATATACTTCGAAGAAGAGTTATCGAGGTACGAAGTAACAAGCACCATAGTGAGAAGGATACCAAGGTTCGAAGAAGGAGAGGATATGAATCCAATAAGCTTCATCAGGTCCTATGAAGAGGAAGTAGCAAAAGTTCCAGCAAAGGGGTTAACCGAGGATCAATTATGCAGGAAATTATTTCCTTTTGCTTTGGGATATGAACCGAGGATATGGATAGCAAGGTTAGCACCAGGATCACTGAAAACCTGGAGCCAAGTAGTAGAGGAGTTCTTGGCACGTTTCATGCCTTACCATGAGATGATTGCACTACGGAATCGGATCGAATACTTCAAGCAAGGAGAATACGAGCGGTTCTGTGACAGCTATGAACGATTTGAGCTCTATAAACGTGAGTGCCCCCACCACCGTTTCGACAATGGGGAGCTCATTTGGTTTTTTGTTGGAGGACTACGAGATGAAGTCAGACTTCAAATAGATTGGATATGTGGAGGTTTAGAAGAATGTACAGTTGAAGAGGCAGTGAAGGTCTTTCAAACGTACGCCAATGGATCCGCACAATCTGAGAAAATAATGCCGAATGAAGTCGCCAACATATACTCAAATCAAGACGAAACTGACGGATCATACGAAGGCTATTCTGAGGACGAAGACATCAGTGAGGAGGAGGAACTTGCGTTTTACGCAGGGATTAAAGCCATTGAGAGTGTCTTCGAGATAGCACACGCAGGGCAAGCTGAGAACAATCTTCGCATCGAGAAGGCTTTTGAAGCAATCGAAGTAACTGAGCAACTTATCAAAGAACTTAGCCTACTGAATTGTGGAAGGTGCGCTAAAGAAGTCGAGGATACCCCACAGGAAGTAGTGAGCAAACCACCCGAGTTGAGGAGCGAATCACCCCCCAACTCCGGGGAACCAGTCGATCCTAGTCCTACCGATGAGACATCTGAAGCTGATTCCGAGGAACCTCCAGCTGTTGCTACTGAGGAGAATGAGTACGAAGAGGTGAATCTACTGCTCCGAGGAGGCAAGATGACCAAAATTCCTAACTTTGTACGTCCTAAGCGGGTGGAATCTACTGAGATCGATAATAGAGGGCCAAGTACAGAACAAGAGGGCAGCGGAAGTTCCAAAGAACCTCACGAATTTCCGGACATGAATGATGAACAAAGACCATCTGTGATAGACATAGATGATGAAGAAGTCGGCGAAGGAACTAGTGTACCAGGAGGACTTCACAAATCTTCCAATCCATATGTGCCTCCGAAGCCACATGTGCCATACCCGAGTCGGATCAAACCAGCCAAGAAGGATATTCAAGATTCACCCCTATTCCAACGACTGTCAAAGGTGGAAGTCAATGTGCCCCTCTTAGAGTTAATCAAGAATATTCCAGCTTATACGAAATTCTTTCGTGAGATCAAGAACCAAAGGATTACTTCAGGGAAGGGAGTAAATGGGGTTGAAACGGTCAACTCGATTGCCGGATTGCCCATGAAGAAAAAGGATCCTGGCAGCTTCATCATCGACATCGCCTTAGGGAATGGACGAACTACGCAAGCAATGCTTGACTTAGGAGCTAGCATTAACTTAATGCCGTATTCGGTATACAAGGCCCTGGAACTCGGAGAATTGACACCAACTGATATGGTGGTCCAAATGGCAGACCAAAGTGTCAAGAGGCCAGTCGGGATAATAGAAGACATCCTTGTGAAAGTGGACAAATTGATAATTCCGGCAGATTTTGTAGTAATGAAGTCCGCGGACGAAGGAAAGAGTCATATCCGTGAGCACGTAGTACTACTTGGGAGACCATTCATGGCAACTACCAACACATGCCTTGAACTTAAGGGCAAGAAAATAACCATGGAGGTAATGGGCGAAAAGATTGAGTTGGTAGGATGTAGCATCCAAGATAAGGAAGTTGCGGAGGAGTTAAAATTTGTCGATCGCTACGAATTCGTAATTCCCGAATTTCATCATAGCCATAGCAATCGCGAACTACTTGAGGACTCACTAACAATGCAAGCTGAGACGTGCTACATGACCAAAGAAGCAAGGGAACTAGTCAAAATAATGGATAGCACCCCAGAAATTCCCGCAGGAGAAGAGGTACTTGAACCTTTAGATGAAGAAGAAGAAGAAAGTGGGTTTCCTGAAGAACCTAGCTTAGAATTGAAACCGCTTCCTGCGCACCTCAAGTATGTGTACTTGGGATAAAATCAGAAAAAGCCAGTGATTGTCTCCTCACATATCTCCGACAATGAAGAAAGTAAGTTGATTGAAGTATTGAAGGAAAATTCCGCAGCTATAGGATGGGGGATCAGCGATATCAAAGGAATTAGCCCTACAAGATGCGTGCACAACATCACTCTAGAACAAGATGCCAAACCTGTTAGGCAACCTCAGCGAAGGATAAATCCAGCAATGCAAGAGGTGGTAAAAAAGGAAGTGATCAAGTTGCTAGATACTGATATGATTTACCCCATTCTAGATAGTCGATGGGTGAGCCCGGTACATGTAGTTCCTAAGAAATCAGGAGTCACTGTGGAAGAGAATGAGAAGGGAGAATTGGTACCGGTTAGGAAGACCACTGGATGGCGGATGTGCATTGACTACAGAAGATTAAATGCCGCCACTAAAAAAGACCACTTCCCTTTACCATTTATAGATGACATGCTAAACCGCCTTGCAGGGCGGAAGTTCTATTGTTTTCTTGATGGTTTATCAGGTTTCTACCAGATTCCAATTGCACCGGAGGATCAGGAGAAGACGACATTCACTTGCCCATTCAGAACATTTGCCTATAGGAGGATGCCATTTGGACTATGCAATGCCCCCACCACTTTTCAAAGGTGCATGCTTTCTGTTTTCTCTGACATGGTAACTAAATTTGTTGAAGTTTTCATGGATGATTTTTCCCTTTTTGGCAATTCGTTTGATGAATGCTTGCAAAGATTAGATCTAGTTTTGAAAAGGTGCATTGAATGCAACTTGAGCTTAAGCTGGGAGAAGAGTCACTATATGGTTAGAGAAGGCATTGTTCTAGGACATGTAGTTTCTGAAAGAGGTATTGAGGTAGACAAGGCTAAGATAGAAATCATTGAAAAACTTTCCCCACCTACTTGCGTGAAAGAATTGCAATCTTTTCTTGGCCATGTGGGTTTTCATAGGAGGTTTATTAAAGATTTTTCGAAAATTGCTAAACCTCTAAGTAGCTTGCTTGCTAAAGATGTGGTTTTCCATTTCTCAAATGAATGCTTAATTGTTTTTAATACCCTTAAGGAAAAGCTTGTTTCTGCCCCCATTGCTGTGCCGCCTGACTGGAATCTGCCTTTCGAAATTATGTGTGATGCTTCGAATTTTGCTATGGGAGCTGTTTTGTGCCAAAAAGTTGATAAGCAGTATCGTGTGATTTATTATGTTAGTAAGACTCTAGACTCCGCACAGGTTAATTATACAACTACTGAAAAGGAATTTTTAGCTGTTGTCTTTGCTTTACAAAAGTTTAGGTCTTATTTAATTGGACATCCTGTAAATGTCCATACTGATCATGCTGCTTTGAGGCATTTGATAGCTAAGCAAGATTCTAAGCCTAGATTAATCCGTTGGGTCCTGTTGCTGCAAGACTTTGATTTGACCATAGTGGATAGAGCTGGTAGGGAGAATATAGTAGCAGATCATTTATCCAGAATACCTAATATTCCTGTTGATCCGATACCCATCAATGAAGACATCCCCGATGAGCACCTAATGAAGGCTAATGAAGAGCCATGGTATGCGGATATTGTAAACTATTTGGCTATGAATATTTGCCCCACTAACTTTTCAGCCTCGGACAAGAGATCTCTTGCCAAGCAATGCAGGACTTACATATGGGATGATCCGCATCTATTCAAGGAAGGAGCTGATGGGATTCTAAGGAGATGCGTGCCACAAGAAGAGCAGCAAAGTGTACTAAGCCATTGCCATGAGCTTAACTGTGGGGGGCACTACAGTGGATTAAAGACAGCGCGCAAGGTACTGCAGGCAGGATTTTTCTGGCCAACAATATACAAAGATGCTCGAAGTTTTGTGAAGAATTGTGACCCATGTCAACGAGGTAGTGGTATCGGCATGAAAGATGAAATGCCCCTTCAAGGGAATCTAGTGGTAGAACCTTTCGATGTATGGGGCATTGATTTTATGGGACCATTTCCAAACAGTGGAAGCTATGAATACATTCTTGTTGCAGTGGACTACGTGACTAAATGGGTAGAGGCAATTCCTACAAAAACAAATGACTGCGCAGTGGTTATGAAGTTCTTGAAGGAAGTCATATTCTCGAGATTTGGGTGCCCTAGGACAATCATCAGCGATGGGGGATCACACTTCGTCAATAGAACGTTTGCCTCCCTTCTTAAGAGATGCAGTGTCCACCATAGTGTCGCTACACCTTATCACCCACAGACGTCGGGGCAAGTCGAAGTCAGCAACCGTCAAATCAAGAAGATCCTGGAGCGAGTAGTGAAGCCTAGTAGGAAGGATTGGGCAGGTAAATTGAATGATGCACTTTGGGCATACAGGACTAGCTACAAGACGGTGATCGGGACCACTCCGTACAGACTTGTGTATGGGAAAGCATGTCATCTTCCCGTAGAACTAGAACACAAGGCATATTGGGCCATTAAAGCACTCAACCTTGATATGGGAAAAGCTGGCGAAGAACGATTATTGCAACTAGATGAGCTTGATGAATTACGACTAGGTGCTTATGAAAATGCCAAGATTTACAAGGAACGTACTAAGAAGTATCATGATCGTGGTATAGTACGTAAGGAATTGATTCCTGGACAAAAAGCTTTGGTATTTAATTCTCGCCTTCGACTATTTCCTAGAAAGCTCCGTACTCGTTGGGATGGACCGTACGAAATTATCGAAGTTGCTCCCCATGAAGCTGTTAAACTCTTCGATCAAAAGACGGGCAATACCTTCAAGGTGAATGGCCAGCGAGTGAAGCCGTACTTCGAGATATCTAGTGATGAAAGGGAGGTTGATCACCTTGAGCTTACCCATACCGCCTCCACTGAAGGTTAGTGTGTTTTGTTTTGTTTTCTCACGAGTTTGATTGAGTATAATAGGTAACTTATACAAGCATTAGCTCTCACCTTGGATCCACTTTCGGCGTTCAGGACGAGCGACGACGTTCAGGTTTGGGGAGGAGGTTATCGCTGGTTATCTCTATACTTATCTTGCTTATGAAAAACTCGTGAAATCTTTTGCATTTGCACGTTTACTGCTTTCCTAGGATAGTCTTTCATGTTTTATATGGAGTTTATTGCCGAATTTTTTGAACTTTTTTATTGGGTGGATCAACTAACTATGCCATTAATCGTATGCTTCATCTCTATGAATTTGATTGAGGTTTTTCTCGCTTGGCTTGTCACATTTATGTATCGCATTTAGTTAAGCTTGGTAGTCTCGACATCACTTAGTGGTGTTTTCTCTACTGCGGTTCACGAAGGCCTTTATAATAGGATGATGCATGTTAGGGTCTTATGGTTGTTTTCCCGAGTAATTATGTACCTAAGAGGCAACAAATTTTCACCATGCTTTGAGATTGCTAAATGCCTAGGAAGGAGGTAGTGTGAGGTTGTGTGATCCTTTGTTTATGACCTATTCTTCCGAATAGGTTTGGGGAGGGGGTTACACCATCGTAAGACTTGTTTTCGTTTTTCATTTTCGTATCGTGAGTTTATTTTTCATTTTCCGTGAATTTTGTGCTCCAACCTATTCTTTCGAATAGGTTTGGGGAAGTCGTGTGAGTCATTTTGTTTCTTTTTTTGTTATGCTACTGCTGGCTAGAAAAAAAATCGAAAAAAAAAAGGAAAGTTCCAGAAAAAAAAAAGAGAAAAAGAAAAAAAAAGAAAAGAAAAAGAATCTGGAAAGAAAAAAAGACCCCAAAAAAGCAAAGAAGGGTCCAAAAAAGAAAGCCAAATAGCAGTTTTCCTATTTTTTATCGTGTTTTCCTATTTTTTATCTTTTTTGTCTTGAGTGTCATCTGTTCTAGACCACCCTCGTCCTGCCATTCAGGAAGTGGTGAATAGCTTAAGACTTTACTTGAGAGATGGGTAGAATAGGGGAGAGCTATCTTTTATAGGGAACCCTCCTTCGTTTGATGAGAGCCAGTACTGGTTCGACCCCTTTTGAGGAAAAGTCTTAACATGGTGGAACAACAGTAAGCCCTCAGTTTCATAGGCACGGGACAACCATTCGTATCTTAGCATGCTTCATTACGTCGTCACTGACTAGGTCCAGGTAGAGAATGTTACGAGAGACTATCTTGTCTTGACATAAGTGCTTATGTGGATGTGTCAATCGAGGTATTCTTCAACCTATATTCATGCTTTGATTTATATGGTCTTTGTTCATATGTTTTTTGGTAGATTCAGTAGATTAGTTCATTTTATTTGGCATAAAACTCCATTTTGTGTCTTGCATGTTTTTTGTGTTAGAGTCTAGCTTAGTTGCTTGAGGACAAGCAAAGGTTCGCTTTGGGGAGTTTGATGAATGTGTATTTTACACTTTCATTCGAGCCTTTTTCACCTATTTTAGCTATCCTCTATGTTAATTTAGCTATATTTTAATGCATTTTATTAGAATAGTGTCACGTTTAAGTTGACAAGGAATTGGTGTTCCAGAAGCCTATTTGGAGTATCTGATGGTTTCCGGATGGGATTTGGAGTCTAGGGGCCGAATCTGGAGGTTAGAAGGCTACTAGAAGTTAGAAACCGAGTCCGAAAAGGGGAAGAAATCCAAAACCGCGTCGAAAACGCGGATTTCCGTGAGAAATTGTCTAGGTCGAACCGTCCCACACCGGGCGAACCGCCGCACATGTGGGGCGAACCGCCCCACAGTATTTCGAAGCCTATGTATAGTTGCTCAGTTTTCTCCGAAAATCATATCTTTCCAGACCTACTTTCTCACCTCTCTCTATAGTTTTAGGTAGGGACTTCTGAGAGCCTGTTCTGGGGGTCCGTAGCTTAGGGGACTCTTTTTCATAGCAGTTTGGAGCTCGTAGGATCACGATTCTCCGGAGATTGACAACCTTCGGTAACTTTGTGTCGTACAGTTTTATTCTACTTATTTTATATTCTTTCAGCATGTTTTCTTCTATGATTTCTGTTGATTGCATGCTTATTATGAGTAGCTAAACCTATCGTTGGTGGTAGTATGTGAATTCTTAACGAAGGGAAGATAATCATGCTAATGGCTATATCGCGTATTATACTCCGTGTCATTGCTTTATTTCGTTGATCAGGCACAGCCTAAATTCTCGTATGTTGTATTAATTATTATGCACAATTGGACACTTGTCGACCATCAGACCAATTATCTTCGTAGTGTTGAATAATAACGGAACACATTAGGACAATAGTGATTGACTTGTCAGACCAATTATCTTCGTAGTGCTTAATAATTGCAACAGGGCACTAGATTGATTCAAAGATCTCTATGCAAGACCGAGGAATTTATGCATGATTATCGACCCGTTATGTTAAGAAGGATCATACTATCACCAATCTCCATTATCTGCTAGAAAAAACCTTTGCTATCTGTCTGCTGTTTTATATTCTCTTGTTAAATAGATAAAGATAGTTATAGTCCTGAGAGAACGACACTCGAGTCATTCAACTGCTACACTACGGTTTTCGTTGTAGTTGTGGATTGCCTTTGGCTAAATACAAATTTATTTGCTTGAATTCGGAGCACGAAATCCGCGTTCATCAAATCTCAGAAAGAAGGTTTAGGTGCAACGTATGAAGGTGATGACGTAATAATCTTGAGTAAAGACAAATCACCAATTTCCTTTGTACGTGCTACTGATAGTGGTCAACCAGAAATCTATCAGTTTGGTCAATCTAAGGTTGCTGAAAAATGCAATCAAGTACCTACGACCGTAAAGCCCGCTGTTGCTACTCAAAGTAACAAGACTTTAAAAGGAAAACAGGTTGCTGAAAAGCAAACTGTAAAGAAAAAGGATGTTGTAAAGCATTCCGCCAAACAAGTTGTTGAAAAGCAATTTGTTAAGTCAAAAGGCAAGATTACTAAAAGTAATCAGAAGACCTTTGCTGACGAACCTGAATCAAGTAAGGTTGCTGACACAAAAGCTCAGCATTCTCCGAAAAGTGGACTCGGTTTAAAAACCAAGCAAAGTCAACTTTTTCACGAGTATAAGCAAAGTCAGCAAAGATACTTTAAAGAGATGAACAAAATCAAGCCTAAGAGTTCTGAAAAGACTCAAAATGCTAGTGCTAGAAGGAACCTTGCTAGAAAAGAACTTAATGAAAAGTATGTTCAGCAAAATGGTCAACCGAGCACGACACCACATCAGAAAGTGGATTTCATCAGCACGAATCAAAAGTCTTTTAGCTCAAAACCTCCTAGTTCCTCAACAAGTAGAAAACAAGTCAAAGTTGAAAAACTTAAGACTTGGGTTTCCACTGGACGCATTCTATTAGATAATTAACTTGTTTACTCTTGATCGTGCAGTCTTCAGCCACGGAGACAAACGATGCAATCTGGCACTTTGACAGTGGTTGTGGAAAGCACATGACGGGCAACAAGAATAACCTTATAATTATAGACGGTGGTCTAAAGGTCCAACAATAAGGTTTGATGGCGAAGGCTCTGGTTCTACAAAAGGCTATGGTGACGTGAAGTTAGGATGCATTACCATTACGAGAGTTCTTCATGTCACAAATCTTAAGTTTAATCTTTTCAGCATGAGTCAGTTTGCTGACAAAGGATACTTCATCAAAATCAAAAGTGATGAATGTAAACTTATAGATTTCGAGACAAAGAAGGTTATTATGGTTGCAAGAAGATCAGGAGGCTTGTACACCGTAGATTGTTCTTCAGCAATCGTTGAAAAATGTCGTGTCTCAGATCACGATTGCCTTGCTGAAAAAGCATGGTTATGGCATAAACGAACAAGTCATCTAAACTTCAAGACGCTGAATAAGCTGTCTAAAAAGGCACTTGTAGTTGGATTACCTAAGGTTACTTTTAAGAAGGATGGTGTTTGCAATGCATGTCAGCAAGGAAAGCAAACCAAATCTTCTTATAAGAACAAGGCAGTACCGTCAACTACAAAACCTTTACAACTCTTGCACATGGACTTGTTTGAATCTTCTTCAACAAGCTATGCTGGTAAGAAGTATGGTCTGGTGGTGGTAGATGACTATTCAAGATTCACTTGGGTAGTATTTATCAAGCACAAATCTGAAACAAGGACTGAAATACCTAACTTGCTAAATAAGCTTGAAGTCATGAAAAATGACAAGGTAAAAGTCATAAGGACAGACCATGGTACTGAGTTTGTAAACCAGTACATAACTGAGTATTTCACTTCAAAAGGCATACAACATCAGTTATCCTCAGTAAGGACACCACAACAAAATGGTGTTGCTGAACGGAAGAATCGTACCCTAAAAGAAGTTGCAAGAACAATGCTTGCTGACACTGAGATATGTGAGGCTTACTGGGTTGAAGCGATTAATACCGCCTGTTACACTCAAAATAGATGTCTGATCACTAAGGAATACAACGAAACTCCATATGAGTTATTCGTTGGTAGACCTCCTAATATCCGTCATCTAAGAGTATTTGGTTGTAAGTGTTTCCTTCTTAATAACGGTAGAGAATACCTAAGAACATTTGAACCAAAGGCAGACGGAGCGATATTTCTTGGTTACTCCTTGCATAGTAAAGCTTATAGAGTTTACAACAAAAAGGCTCAAAAGATCGAAGAATCAGTGCATGTTGTATTCTACGAAAAGACACAAGGAGTGCTTGCTGAAGAAGAAATATCAGAATGTATGAAAAAGCTAATCATACATGAGCAAAGAACTGAATCTAATGCTAGGCAAATCAAGTCAATTGAACTAAATGATGATTCTGACAATGACTCTCCTCCCCCAAGTCATGACAAGATAAATGTACTTCACGACAAAGAATTTCCGGCAAAAGACGCAGTTGCTCCGGAAGTTGCTGAAACTACGCAACCTCCTGTGCCTGCTGATGAGTTACCACAATCTAGCAATGCTGAACCAGCAGTTGCTGATGAACCTATCTCAGCAGAGACACAAAATGTTGGTCCCTTTAAACAACAAGAAAAGACTAGAGGGGGGGGGGGGTGAATGGTCTTTCAAACTTTCGTCGTTTAAAAACTTTCTCACCAAGTACTTATTACTTTTCAGTAATGAGTTTGCTGATACTTAACTTTCTCAGCAAACGCAAGTTACTTCTCAGTAACTAGTTTTGCTGATACTTAAAATCAGAAGCGGAAGTCTTTGATACAATAAGTGCTTTGTCAGTAAGTGATAGTTTCAGCAAGTGAAGTGAGTGACTGTGTACAGATAGATATGCTTTGCTGAAAACTAAATACAGTAAGTAAATCACACAAACACTTTTATAGTGGTACCTGAGAGTGGCGTAATCTCTCAACTAATCCACTTTGTCCTTTCTAGGACAGAATCCACTAAGATAAGTTTGAGGTTCCTTACAACACCTATCTTGAGCGATTCAAACAGAAACCAAAGCACAGTTGCTTCGTTTCCAACCTAACTAGAGAATGAAACCTTGTTCTCCACCAAACTTGGGACTTTTAATCAGCAACACTATGCTCGATTAAGTTCCCCCTGAATATCACGCCTTAAAGGGTGTATTTTGAGTTAGAGAAGTTTGGGATGAGATAACTTAATTATAACTTATTCAGTTACAACGAGTAATCTAAGAAACAAAACTTTGAATACTTTGCAGTAAACAAGTTTGATTGTTTCTGGTGTCAAGACTTGTTCTTGTTCGAAAGAAAGAACACTAACTAATTTCTTAGCCGAGTATATTCTACTTCTCCACAAGTAGCTTTTTCAAGCTTTAAGTCTTCGAACGGATCAATGGCAGTAAAGAGTATTTGAAGGGTATGTGAGTTTAAGCACAAGTGATAGTTTGATCACGTTGTTGACACACTTCAACTCTTTGCCGGATGACCTCTATTTATAGTGAAAATAAGGAGCCGTTTGAATTTCAAATTCTAAGGCTTTTGTTCCTTAAGATGTCACTATCTTGCTTTTGTACTTTCAGCAGCGTCCTTTGTTGTCTTCTAGTCTTCATGTCCTTCGCGTGCATGCTTTGCATTTAATGCTCATTTGAACGAAATTCAAACAGTAAAATTGGAGCGCAAATGCAAGTACTTTCAGCAAGAGGTCACAAATGTTCATCAACAAGTGGTCAGTCTCAGTTTCAGCAAGCACAACCTACTCTGTCGTTTAGATTTTCACTTATGCAATGCTGTTGCTGAAGTTTCCAATTTCTGAGCAACATGTGCCTTTGTAGATACCAGTCTTCAGAAATCTTCTAGTCTTCAGATCTTCGAATTCTTCAAGTTTATGAACGGTTCTAAATGATTCAATAGTTTGTTTGTGTAAACAAAGTACATCATCAGCAAATGCTTCAATAGGTTGTATTTCTTTTCAGAAAACAAGATACATCATAATCAGTAAAAGTAACCTATCTAGCACCTACTCTAAGTCTTCAGCAAACGTTCCTCTTTTACAATGTCCTTAAAATTCTAAATTCCTATGGACCTTAAGAGTACTAGTTACTGGACTTTCCTTAATTTAGCATGGTTAATTGCTCATCAAAATTACAAGTTTCCTAACAAATTTCCCCCTTTTTGATGTTAGCAATCCATGGCTAAATTAATTGTTACCCTTTTAGAGGTTTCTGATGTTGAATAAATCAGTTGATTAATGCAAGCATACTTGAATAATTAAACAGTAAGCATAAGTAAATTTCAAAAACCAATAAGAGTCAAAAGCTTCATTGCTGATAGTTATCTTTCAGAAAGTTTACAAGAAAGTTCAGAGATAACTACACAAAATCAGCAAACAAAAACTTGAACAGAACTATTACTGAGAGTTAAGCTCTTTCAGAGGATTTTCTCAAAATCTCTCTTATACTCTTCTCAGCAAGTGTAGTGAATTCAATACAGTCCTTTGCGTAATCTTCAAGTAGCTTACGGACTTGTAGTTGAAGAATCCTTGCATTTTTGCAGGCGGTATGATAATGCTTTTCAACATTCATTTCCATGTAGTGAACTACCCACAAATGCATGCCCCAATTGCTGTCATGCAGAAGTTGTGTATCTGAAATGCTTTTAGGATGAATCTTCCTTAACCAGAGAAGATCTTCTTATTGATCCTTAGCAGTGAAATAGAAATACTCATAAGGAATCAATCCAAGTTTCTTCTTTGATTTCTTGGTCACAGGGTCAGAGTAATAGGCAAAACCAATTGGTTTTATCAAATCAGGTTCTTGTCTTATGGACTTACCAATTGAAGTTCTTCTTACTAAGACTTCCAGATTCAGCCATCTCCCAACAATATTTCTTGGTAGGGATTGAGCCCTTTCTTTACTTTTCACCTTGAGATCAATCCAAGTAAACATTTGGTTCAGTATAGCAATTGGAAAGAACTCAATCCAGCAACCATGAACGTTTCTGATCACGTTCTGAGTGGTTTCCTCATTACTTGTCTTTGTATATTCAATGTCGGAGGCAATAGCAATGCTGGCCAGCCTCTTTTCTTCCTTTCTTTGCCTTCTTCTTCTTGAATTTGCATTGTCATGATCTCTTCCTGAAGATCTAAAGTCAGAAGAGAAATGCTTTGAATGACCAGACGGAGTTAAGGCTGTAATTGGTCTAGCTCTTATGGCTTGAGCTATGGTCTGATTGTCATCATCATCATCATCTTTATTCATCGGATCTTGATGACTTTCAGTATGACAGAATTCTTGAGTTTCAGCAGCAGTTTTTCTCTTTTTCGGACTTGCTGAATTCAACTCAGATTCTGCTTGTCTTTTAGAGCTTTGCTCTCTTTCAGCAAGAGGTTCTATAGTCAGTGGCGCTTCAGTAGGGGTTTTCTTCTTTGAAGATCTCTTTTTCTTATCTTCCCCCTTTGACATGGATTGCATCATTGGAGTAATGTGCCAAGAGAAGAACTCATTGCAATTTTCAACAAGAGTGCTTAGGCTGTTGTATTTCATAATGATTGCTTGCTGATCAGAGGTCAGATTTGACAATTCTTGTTTAATACTCACCATATTCTCCTCATGTATGCGCTCTGTTGCGACCTTATCTTCAATGAAAGTCTGAGCCTTGACTAATGCATACTTTGCTAACCGGAGTGCTTGACTCACATCTTCTTCATAGCTTTTGTGATAAAGACTGATGTCTTTTTGAGCTATTTTAAGAGTAGTAGTGTGTTTCAGCACAGTAGCCAATATTTTTCCAATGTCAAGCGGACTCTCAGCAAGCAGTGCATCATCTTCTGCTTTGCAGGCTTTGTGGACTTCCATAAGTGCCAAAATTCTTGGAGTAAAATCCTCCACGTTTGGGAACGGCACTAAGTTTGGGGTCAAGGAATGAACTTTGAGCTCAGAAGCAAATTGATCATCTTGTAACAACAATTGACTTCTCAAGTCATCTCCTACATCATGTTCGTAGTCAGGAGGAGGGATTTCAACCACTTTGGGGTCTTTCTTTGAATTATCATCCTCATTTGCTGAAAGATCATCTTCATCCTCAGATTCATGAAGGCCAGCAACCTTGGAACCTAAATCGGCAGCTTCATTCCTTTCTGGTTGAGTGGTTGCTGATGGCAACGCTTCAGACTCAACGACTGGAGTTTCACCAGTAGTAGGTTTTCATTGAGTAGTTGCTGAGGGCAACGTTTGAGACTCAATTGCTGGAGTTTCACCAGTAGTAAGTGGAAGGGAGGGGACTTCCTGTGGCTTTACTCCTGAAGATTGAGCAATGTCCAAATTCTGTGTATGCCTTGCATGAATTTGGAGACTATTTTGAAGTGCTCTTTGGTAATCTTCATCCATTTCTTGTTCATCATCAAGGTTTGGATCAGTGACCTTGGCATCGAGTAAAGATAACTCGGCATCAGAAAGCTTGCCTTTGCCAAGTTTCAAAGCGGCTTGGTTTCTGGCGTATTCTTCCTCAGTATCAGCGCCTTGAACAGGTGCTTGAGTACTTGTCTCAGCAGGAGCAGGTTGAGATTCTTGCTGAGTTGGTGTTTGTTCCGCTTGCTGATTGTCTTGATTCTCAATTTCAGCAACTGTCAGTTTAAGTCCACCAACATCAGGACTAGGACCTTGATTGTAATCATCATCGTCCTTTTTATCCTTAGAATCTTTCCCTTCATCATCACTGGGATCAGTAGGGATGTTTTCATCTTCTTCCTCTTCATCATCATTAGTCAAAATAACTAACTCGAGATGCTTGTACAGAGCAATACTCGTTACTTCCTCTTCTTCGTTGATTTTGTGGGGATCAGCCACCACGGGTACAAAAGAACCCTTGAGCATTGCAGCTTGTTCAGCTGGAGAGGCACTCTTAAATTTGGCCTTCATATTCTCTCTAATTTGAGCAATCAGATTCGAGCTCATTAGCTATGAATATGACATGTCTTCCGGAAGTATAGAGTGGAAAAAGGTCTCGAGTCTCAGCAAAGAAGACCTCTTTTTCTCGTTTGATAGATGAAGATGAAGGTCAGAAAAGTCCATCCTTCTGTACCTTTGCCAGTTGCTGATAGACTTAGCAACTCTTGACAAGGTAGTTCTCTTGAAGTCTAAGTAAAGTTCCTCAGAACTCACTTTTGGATCTTCAGTGATGTGAACCACTTCAGTGGTCTCCTTTTGAGCCTAAAAACCAATAACATTTTGTTCAGGCTAGGTTTGGATAATTGTCTTAGAGTCCAAAGCTGAAACATGATTTACGTGCTGAGTTTCAGCAAGCTCATGTTGCACACTTGTTTGTGCTGGTACAATTTCCATTCCTTGAGGAGCTTGAGAAGCATCCTCCATTTGTTCATCCTGAAATAAATGTGAGTTAGATACAAGTACTAAGTTGTCAAACTTACTTGTATTACCAAAAACTTTAACTACCTGCTGAGCAGGAAGTGTTGATTCTGTTGCAGAGGCTTCAACAACCGTCTGACTTGTATCTTGAGAAGTCTGTAGAGAAATCATAATATTAGCAAAAGATTGAGTTTCAGAAAATGAAGATTTGCTTATGGTTGAGTTAACTACCTGCTGAAGTGGGACAAGTGGTGACTCAGTCCTTTCAGCATTAACAATTTCTTCAATTTCTGGGACTGTTTCTTTGATGAACGTGTATTTTACACTTTCATTCGAGTCTTTTTCACCTATTTTAGCTATCCTCTATGTTAATTTAGCTATATTTTAGTGCATTTTATAAGAATAGTGTCACGTTTCCCTTTAGTTTGTATTTTACAGGTTTTGGGTGAAAAACGAGGTTTTCCGGGAAATTTTATTGAAGTAGACAAGGAATTGGTGTTCCGAAGGCCTTTTTGGAGTATCTAGAAGATTTCGGATAGGATTTGAAGTCTAGGGGTCGAGTCTGAAGGCTAAAAGGTCACTAGAAGGCGAAAACCGAGTCGGAAAAGGAAAAGAAATCCAAAAACGCGTCGAAAATGCGTTTTCCGCCGACTAGAGGTCCCGGGCGAGTCGCCCGGGACGTGGGGCGAACCGCCCCACACCAGGAGATTCGCCCGGTGTGTGGGGAGACTCGCCCCACACCTACCGAATGCCTATATATAGTTGCTCAGTTTTCTCCGTTTTTCATATTTTCTCAGACCTTTTCTCTCACCTTTCTCATTAGTTTTAGGTAGGAATTCTCCAGAGCCTGTTCTGGGGATTCTTAGCTTAGGAGATACTTTTTCTTATCGTTTTGGAGCTTGTAAGATCGTGATTCTTCGGAGATTGACAACCTTCGGTAACATTGTATCTTACAGTTTTTCTATTTATATTTATTTATCTTTCAACATGTTTTCATTCAATCTTGCTATGATTTTTGTTGATTGCATGACATCTATGAGTAGCTAAACTTATCGTTGATGTTAGTATGTGATTTCTTAGCGAAGGGTTAATAATTATACTGATGGTTGTAAAGAGAATTAGACTTTGAGTTATTGCTTTATTTCTTTGATCTATCTAAAACCTCTATCTTCGTACTGTTGAATTATAACGAACACAATTGGACAATTCATTGATCAAAGATCTCTATGCAAAATGATCGGGTACTTCATGCATGATTATTAACCTGCTATGCTATGAATGATCATACTATCACCAGCCTCCATTATCTGATAAGAAAAACCTTTGCTAAGTAGTTTGTTGATTTTATGTTCTTAAGTTAGATTAGATAAAGCTAGTTATATTCCTTAGAGATCGACACTCGAGGTTATTCTACTGCTACACTACGGTTTTCGTTGTAGTTGTGAATTGCCTTTGGCTAAATACAAATTTATTTGATTAATTAGAATCTGACAAATTCCGGTTCATCAAATTGGCGCCGTTGTCGGGGACTATACTCCTTTTTTCTGTTTAGCTTATTTTCAGCATTCAATTCCTAGTTCTAGTAGTTTTTATTTTCCTATTTAATCTCTCTCAGATACTCCTTTCCTAGCTTGTTACAGATAGTGTATGCGACATACACGATCTAGAGGAACACCGCTTGCTGATTCAATTGCTGAGATCGACAGAGTCTACCACCAAAGAAGGCGACTACTTCGAAGGTGTGAACTAGAGGAAGTAGAGGATACCGATTTCTCTGATTCTCTACACAGTCTTTTCAAGGAAATCGACGAAATGGCAGAAGCTAGACCACTGAAAGCATGGGTTCAACCCTCCAAGGATCGTATGAGGGGACCGATGATTATTCTTTCGTCTGCAACTCGTGATCTGGAAATTAAGAACCACGTGTTCCAACAACTTCCGAGGTTCTATGGATTAGCAAGGGAAGATGTGATGGGGTACTTGCACGATATCGATGATTTCGTCAACCAACTCCCACGACCCGGAGCTGAAAGAACAACGAACGAGTTGAGAATGAAGGTTTTTGCTATGGGGCTTGGCGACAGAGCCAAGTCATGGTTGAGTTCACTACCGGCGGGATCGCTGGACACTTGGGAGAAGGTTTTTTCAGCTTTCATGGAGAAATGCTTCCCTCACACCTTGACTACCGCGCTAAAGGCGCAAATCACTGGGTTCAAACAAGACTATGATGAGACCATCTACACCGCGTTCGAGAGGTTTCAAGACCTCATGAACAAGTGCCCTCACCATGGTTTTGAGCTTTCGGATCTAGTCCAACACTTCTACAATGGACTAACCTTTGAGAACCAACAAGTGGTGGACTTCCAATGCCGTGGCAATATTTGGGAGGAAACCGTGGAATCCGTCTGGGCGGTTTTCGAAAGGCTTGCTAAGGGTTTGCAATTCAAGGACCCAAGAGCGATGGTTAGGAGACGTGGACCTGAAGCTCCACCTACTCAAGAAGCCCCTATGTATGGGGTGAATGGGGATCGATTCGAGTGCTTTACCAACGAGTTGAAACAAGTCCTCAAGAGCGCCACTGGAACATCTGTGTCAAACGAAGTTTGCCCAATATGCAAAAACTATGGGCATGGAGCTCATATGTGTAGATCGGAGCTTGCATATGATGATGGCAATTGGGTTCAAGAAGCTAGCTACGGTCAAGATGGTAGGAATCCTCGAGGTGGATTTTGGAGAAGAGGGTTCCGAAACAATCAAGGATATGCACCGGCTAGCCAAACTTATGGTCCTAACCAAGACCGTAGTAGGCTTAACTATGGTAATGATCACTGCGAAAATCCCGCTCCGAAAGAGCAACCGAAGTCGAAGACAGCTCTACTGATGGAGAACTTGCAAAAGATGGTTGATCACACCCAAAGTTTTCTCAAACGTTATGAAGAAGATTCTGAGAAGACTTGGGTGAGGCTTGATCGATTGGAAGAGAGCACTAGGCTTGCTCATCAAACGATGCAAGAGTTGATCGACCGAGGAGCAAGTAGGGAGCAAGGGAAACTACCTAGCAACACTGAGAAGTCGATGTCCATTACCTTGGTGGGTGATCTACCTGTTAAAATCACCATCAAGAAGGTTGCTAAGTGTGAGTGTTGCAAGAATGAAGAACCCCCAGTAGCCAAGGAAGAAGAGAAGGACCTTGGTACTGATGAGAGTGAAGAGGAGAAAGAGGATCCCGAGCCACTCCCTCAAAGTTTCGATGTTAAGGTCGGGATTGGCGAACTTGAAGATGTTCGTGCTACACTAGACACGGGATCCTACTCTAATGTGCTCCCAATGAATGTGTTTGAGAAGAGTAGCCTTGGAAAACTATCTCAGCATAAGGCTATTGTGCAATTGGCGGATGGATCCTTTGTGAGACCCGAAGGCGTGGTTAAGAATGTATTGGTCAAGATTGGTGAAGCTTCTGTGTGCACCAATTTTGTAGTTATGCCTGCGTCTACACCTGGGATGGGGGATGTTGTTCTCTTGGGGTGAACGTTCTTGACCAAACTACGCTCCGTGATAGACATCTACCGAAGGACTTGTACCATTGAGGTGGATGGCAAGCGACATGTGTTGCGAGCCATATCTGATCCACCTGATCACTTCAATGCTTCTCATACTGTTAACTACTGTGGTCTTGCTGTCTATGTTCATTCTTATTCACAGGTTCGTGGCATGAGGAGAAGATCCATGAAGGGGAAGTCTAGTACCCTCAAGAAGAAGAGCTAGGCGCAAGAAGGAGTTGAGTCAAAGACTATAAACAATGACGCTACCCGGGAGGCAACCCGGAGTCCCGGAGTTTTTATCGCTTTTTTACCGCTTTACTACATGCATTCATACATTGAACAATTTGCTTTTCATATGTGAATTTGTTCGTCTCTATGTCGTATGTGCGTATGTTTGTATTTGAGTGAACTTTTTCGAGTGGTTTTATGAGTAAAATGGTTTTCGGGGATTCAAAAACTGCGTTTTTTCGAAAGTTTCGTCTCCCCACGTCAGGAGGTGGGGGCGAATTGCCCCCCATGGGGGGCGAATCGCCCAACATGTCCAGATAGCCCACGCTCTCTGGACGTGCGGGGCGACTCGTCCCACACCCGGCGGGGCGACTCGCCCCACGAATTCTGGAGATTAAAAACGGGAGAAAACCCCCTTTCTCCTCATTTTCTTCATCTTCTTCACTTCTTACTCCCCAAAATCCGAAAAAATCGAAAATTCTTCAATCCTTCATAAAATCTTCAAATTTCCATCAAATTTTGTGTTCTTTAGCTTCAATCGATGCCCATTACGTGATTTTTCTTTTCATCCGAACAACTTTCACTCTAGTGCATTCGTTTTCCAGATCTGAGGTATCTTCACATGAACCCTAATTTTTCAAATTTGGGGGTTTTCTGATTTGTGCTTCAATTAGGCTTATATGATGTATGGGTAGGTTGTTTGTGTGATTAGAAACGTTATTCACTATCAATTTCATGCTCAATTATGCTTGGATTGTTGGTTTGAGAATTTTTCTACTAGATGTCTTTATCTTGTTATGCAATGTATCTTTTTCTTCCATTCCATACATATGATTGTGTTTACTGATGTAATAATGATAGACATGATGGTAGAATGCATAATTAATGAGTTTGAGGATTTATGATGCTAGAACTTTCGCTACTATGGTATGAATTGAGACTTATTATTTAGGGTTATTGGTTGTCTAGCACGAGCGTAATGCGATATGTACATGTCGAAATTATTTTGGTGTGTTGCATGTTAGTAGCTAGATTAGACATGGAAGATTTGCGAAGTTCGATTGTTGATATTATCACTCGTGTGTTTCGCTCTTACATTAGCATATGCATGAGTTAGTTTTGTGTCATACGAGGTACTAACTGTTGTTTGTAGGAAACATGCCACAAAGGGAGAGGAGCACTCCCGTTTGGCTACTATGAAGTATTGGAGGGGGATCGATTACAACCATGTCAAGGAGAGTGATCTCGTTCGAGGTACGTTCGAGCCACTGGCTCTTGCAACAACGTCGCAGTTTATCCAAAAGGAGGAGCGAGAATCCACCAGGAGTAAGCACTCTTATGTCTATTCATGCACCACCGAAGAGATTGAAACAAATATTACAACAACAATCTGTCACAAAGACTGCAAGGTTCGAGTGAATAGGAAGGTACCGGGACGACCTCACCACAACGGATTCAGTCTTGAGTTGACAGTGATGATGAAGTTCCGAATCGCTAGCTTGATTCCAAAACATAATGACATGGACACCCATCCCCTCTTAGGGGTGCCCCTCGACTGCCTCTAAAGGGAGCGCCATATAGACATCGAGCATCAACCGTAGAGAATGTGGTCGGCATTGGAAAAAATGGAAGAAGACCTCTGGGTATCCGAGCAACTTACTGTAACTTCGTCGGGGTGTAAAACGATGGAGAGCGAGGCTCTGAGACCACTGCTCTTTTCCCTTCAACAGTTCACAACCTATTGGAGAGATACCGGATGGAAGATTCCATAACTGCGGCGGCTAATCTTGAGGATTCTCTTCGACAATGCAACTCTACTAGTGTTGATGGTGGTGACAATAGTGACAATGAAGAGAATAGGAACAATGAGGATGCCATGAACACTGATGGAGGAGTTCGTCCTATCCGATCTATTAATGGAACTACCACCACCACCACGAGCTCCGATGATCACCAATAAGGCCCCTCGAGCAGTCTCAATACCTTACATCCAGCGTACTCAGCCGACCGAGGCCAAACCACGCGGTAACATCTAGTATCACATCTTATTTCCTCATTTTCTTACTGCTAGGGACTAGCTTTAAATTCATGAGGGGGGATGAGATTTAAGTGAACTAGTGTTTTTATTTTGGAGCTTGGGATTGGTAGGATGAGTATAGTACCTTGCATGTTTATCCGTCTGCATTTGCATTTGCACGTTTACAGCTTTCTTAGTTTTTACTTGCATACACTACATTCATCCTAGGATAGTATTGCATGTTTTATGTGGAGTTTATTGCCAAATTTTTTGAACTTTTTTATTGGGTAGATTAACTAATTATGACATTAATCATATGCTTCATCTGTATGAATTTGTTTGAGGTTTTTCTCGCTTGGCTTGTCACATTTATGTATGGCACTTAGTTAAGCTTGGTAGTCTCGACATCACTTAGTGGTGTTTTCTCTACTGCGGTTCACGAAGGCCTTTATAATACGATGATGCATGTTAGGCTCTTATGGTTGTTTTCCCGAGTAATTATGTACCTAAGAGGCAACAAGTCTTCACCTTGCTTTGAGATTGCTAAATGCCTAGGAAGGAGGTAGTGTGAGATTGTGTGATCCTTTGTTTGCAACCTATTCTTTCGAATTGGTTTGGGGAGGAGGTTACGCTATCATTAGACTTGTTTTTCAATTTTTAGTGTGTGTTGTGAGTTTATTTTCCTTTTTCATAAATTTTGTACTCCAACCTATTCTTTCGAATAGGTTTGGGGAGGTCGTTTGTGAGTCATTTTAGTTTCTTTTTCGTTGTGCTACTGCTGGCTAAAAAAATCAAAAACAAAAAAGAAAAAGAAAAATTCCAGGAGAAAAGAAAAAAAAATGGAAAAGAAAAAAAAAAACAAAAGACCCAAAAAAAAAAAAAGCAAAGAAGGGTCCAGAAAAGAGCCAAAAAGCAGTTTAGCAAAGTGTTGTGTCTCATCTTTCAATTCTTGTAATGTTCGTAATCGTGTTTTAATTTTCTATCTTTTCTTTTTGTTTGAGTGTCATCTGTTCTAGACCACCCTCGTCCTACCATTCAGGAAGTGGTGAATAGCTTAAGGCTTTACTTGAGAGATGGGTAGAATAGTGGAGTGTTATCTTTTTTAGGGAACCTCCTTCGTTTGATGAGAGTCAGTATTGGTTCGACCTCTTTGAGGAAAAGTCTTAATTTGGTGAACAGCAGTAAGTCCTCAGTTTCATAGGCACGGGACAACCATTCGTATTTTAACGTGCTTAATTACATCGTCACTGACTAGGTCCAGGTAGAGAATGTTACGAGAGACTATCTTGTCTTGACATAAGTGCTAATGTGAATGTGTATGAGTCAATCGCGCATTCTTCAACATATATCCATGTTATGATTTGTATGGTTTTTGTTCATATGTTTTTTGATAGATTCAATAGATTAGTTCATTTCATTTGGCATGAGACTCCATTTTTTGTGTTGCATTGTTTTTTGCATTAGAGTCTAGCTTAGTTGCTTGAGGACAAGTGAAGGTTCGGTTTGGGGAGTTTGATGAACGTGTATTTTACACTTTCATTCGAGTCTTTTTCACCTATTTTAGTTATCATCTATGTTAATTTGGCTATATTTTAGTACAATAGTTTCACGTTTCCCTTTAGTTTGTATTTTACAGGTTTTGGGTGAAAAACGAGGTTTTCCGGGCAATTATATTGAAGTAGACAAGGAATTGGTGTTCCGAAGGCCTTTTCGGAATATCTAGAAGATTCCGAATGGGATTTCAAGTCTAGGGGTCGAGTCTGAAGGCTAAAAGGTCACTAGAAGGCGAAAACCGAGTCCGAAAAGGAAAAGAAATCCAAAAACGCGTCGAAAATGCGTTTTCTGCCGACTGGAGGTCCCGGGCGAGTCGCCTGGGACGTGGGGCGAACCGCCCCACACCAGGCGATTCGCCCGGTGTGTGGGGAGACTCGCCCCACACCTGCCGAATGCCTATATATAGTTGCTCAGTTTTCTCCGTTTTTCATATTTTTTCAGACCTTTTCTCTCACCTTTCTCATTAGTTTTAGGTAGGAATTCTCCAGAGCCTGTTCTGGGTATTCTTAGCTTAGGAGATACTTTTTCTTATCGTTTTGGAGCTTGTAAGATCGTGATTCTTCGGAGATTGACAACCTTCGGTAACATTGTATCTTACAGTTTTTCTATTTATATTTATTTATCTTTCAACATGTTTTCTTGCTATGATTTCTGTTGATTGCATGATATCTATAGTAGCTAAACTTATCGTTGGTGATAGTATGTGATTTCTTAGCGAAGGGTTAATAATTATGCTGATGGCTGTAAACCGAATTAGACTTTGAGTTATTGCTTTATTTCTTTGATCTATCTAAAACCTCTATCTTCGTAGTGTTGAATTATAACGAACACAATTGGACAATTCATTGATCAAAGATCTCTATGCAAAACGATCGGGTACTTCATACATGATTATTAACCTGCTATGCTTTGAATGATCATACTATCACCAGCCTCCATTATCTGATAAGAAAAACCTTTGCTAAGTAGTTTGTTGATTTTATATTCTTAAGTTAGATTAGATAAAGCTAGTTATAGTCCTTAGAGATCGACACTCGAGGTTATTCTACTGCTACACTACGGTTTTCGTTGTAGTTGTGAATTGCCTTTGGCTAAATACAAATTTATTTGATTAATTAGAATCTGACAAATTCCGATTGATCATTCTTCAGCAAACTTCTTTTCTTGCTCTAGTAGAGAAAGCTGTGCGGTTTCAGCTATCTCCCTTGTCTCTGAAATGACAAGTTGAGCAGAAGCATCTTGACCCTTAAACTCACTGCTTGTCATAAAAACATCGATTGATTTGTTGGATGTTTCTTCAATATCCAACTCCATTTGATGGCTTATTTCTTCCATCACAAGCTGAACTTTGTCAATTGATGTTTTTGGTGAACTGGGACCAGTATTCTCAGCATTATGAGATGCGTCGTCGAATAATTCTTCTTGTTTTGTTTCAGCGACTTCTGGGACTTGAACCATTGCGGTCTCAACATCTGGTTCTTCAGCAACTTGATGATTTACTTGTTCAGCAACCATCTTTTCAGCAACGGCAGCTTCAGCAAGTGTCGCGGTTCTTATGTCAGCAACGATATCAATCACTGGTTCCAGAGTCTGATCATCAAGATTATCTACAATGTAGATATCTGGGATTGGGGCAGGAATTTCATTTCCACTGCCTTGTGGTCTATTCTCAGTAGATGAATCAACATTAAGTTGATTGTTGAAGGCTTCCGCAAATACTTCAACGTTGCTGACATAGGTTTCAGTAACCACCTTGTCAACATCTACTGGAGATTGCTTTTCAGCAACTGCTTGGGAATCGTCCGAGAGATCATGGACAATTGGTACTAACTTGCGAGCCAGTGTTTTCATTCTTGGGTTATTTGTCCTTTTTCTCTTGGGGACTGGGTTAGCTGATGACGCTGCAGTCTGAGTGTCATCATCAGCTTTCCTCTTTTTCTTCTTGGATTTTTCCATAGTGGCGTCAGTAGTTGCATTTTCAGCAACGGGTGTAGTGGTGTTTGCATGATCACCATCTACAACAGTTTCATCTCTATCACCATCTACAGTAGTTTCATCAACAACTTTTTCAGTTGCTGGAACATTTTCTTGCTGAGAGGTGACATCTGCAGCTGTTGTATACCTTTCTTGCTAGCTTGTGCTGACAACATTTGCAGCTGTTGTCTTCTTTGATTTTTCGAGTTTCTTGCCAGCAGTCTTAGGTACATTTTACTTGTAGAAGGCTCTTCCCACATTGCATACAGATTTCTTGATTGGCAATGGGTTTCTGAGCTGAATCCTGAAGTGTTCAAGGATAAATCATATCTTCAGTCCATACATGATTGGGAAGGTAGGTGAGACCTTGTTGTCTTCAACCTTAACCTTGAACTTAGTAACACAATCAACAAGTCTGTTGAAAATGTACTTTGCCCAGTTGAGCTCCGTTTTGTTCTCATAGATATGCATCAGCAGCGGCCAACTTCTCAAGCCAACTTGGTCTATTCCTCTACCTTGGGAGTCCAAGACTTTGATTAGTAGCAGAGCTACTAGACCAAGTGAATGGCAGAGATGCTTCCTCTTAACGTGCTTTGTGCAAGTCATGGGAGCAATCTCTCCTTTCTTCATTTTCTCATTTCTGACATCACTATAGAAGGCTTCTATTTCTTCATCAGTGGCAGTGATGTCATCTTCAGTTCCAGTGGTTGGAATCTGAAAGATTTCTGCTAAATCAGTCCAATTCACGACGATTTGCGTGTTCTGAACTGTAGAAAAGATCACTTTTTCAGTGACTCCTTGACTATCAGTTAGGGACCGGATTTCTGCATTGTTGTAGAACTCCATAGTATCTAACATGCTCACTTGCTTAGGGCAAGCAGTTATAAAATGAATGAGGCCTTGCTGTTTAATGAAGTCAAGCACCTCTTCATTGTCACCGTCTAGTTCTTGTTCATAGAAGTATCGGATATACTTCTCTTTTGCAAAACCACCCCATTGCATCATCATCTCACACTTTGCAGTGTCAAGATATGATGGAGGCATAGTTTTTTCTGTGATTCTGTCGTTTTTCAACACAACTTTCGCTGTGTTAGTTACCGGAGTTGTCACCGGAGCAGTGCGTTTTTCAGCACTGTCAACCTTAGATGACTTTGAGGTCTTAGGTGACTGTCTCTTTGGTGCCATTTCTTTATATAGACAAGAAGTGTGTACGAAAAAGATTGTTTGCTTTTTAACCGGAGGTACAGTAGATTCAGGCTAAAATTTGCAGAGAAAGGAAATGTGAATTAAAGAATTTTGTCATTTCTCTAACTCCTTCTTTATATAGTGTCTCTGATGTGTGAGAAACTCAATCGATTTAAGTTTTCAGCAAGGGTAAAAGAGAGAAATAATGGCGTTAGTGGAGCCTTTGCATTAAATGCGTAGTGGCCCACTAACAAAAACCATCAGAGCACTCTTTCTCTTTGTAATGTTAACCGTTAGATTAATAACTCCTTTTAATCAATGGCCACGATTGTATTTCATGTCATGATTATTACCGAGTTTATCTTTGCCCGATTAACGTCACAAATTGATTTTACCGAGATTTATGGGATTTGATTGCTTGCTGAAATAAACAAGAATCTTTTCAGCGAGTTTGCATAAATAGCCTTGTTACTTGCTGAAAATTCCCCCTTACTCAGACATCTCATATTTTCTTAAGTTTAAAAGATATTTCTGAGTTCCCGTATCAGTAAATTCTTTTTATACTTGAGATATCTTTTGGTAAAATCTGAGAAATGAGTTTTGCTCTTTTCTGAGTTCCCGTCTCAGAATATTCCCTTGATACTTGAATACCTGTTTCAGTATCTTTGATTGTCTGAATACCCGTTGCAGCAATCTTTAAGGTTTTTCTCTTACTGAGTGCCTGTCTCATCAAGTGATCAAGTTTCCTAACAAATACCCGTTTTGAAGGAATTACTTGCTGAATGCCTGTTTCAGCAATCATGTAGTGACCTATCATTTCTTAGAGGAAATTAGTGGAAGGAGCTTTTAATTAAGTAAGAATACTTTGGCTTGTTGAATACCTGTTTGAGCATTCTGCCAACTGTATCATTTATTGAGGTAATTCAATCAATCTAAGGTTATACCTTAGCATTGCGAATCTATTATCTGGTAGGGGCTTGGTAAAGATGTCAGCAAGTTGATCATCAGTACCCACTTTGACAACCTCAATATCTCCCTTTTCCACATGATCTCTAATGAAATGATGTCTAATATCAATGTGTTTTGTCTTTGAGTGAAACTTAGGATTTTGTGTGATAGCAATATCACTCGTATTATCACAAAAGATTGGTGTTTTCTTTGTAGAAATACCATAATCTCTTAATTGTTGCTGAATCCATAGGATTCGAGGTGTGCAACAACCAGCCACAATGTACTCAGATTCAGTAGATGAATTTGCAACACAGGTTTGTTTCTTGCTGAACCATGATATTAATCTAGTACCCAAAAACTGACAAGTTCCAGAGGTACTTTTTCTATCAAGAGTTGATCCTCCATGATCAGCATCAGAATAACCAACCAATTCAAGTCCAGAATCATTACGATACCATAATCCAACATTGACTGTACCTTTGACATATTTCAGTATCTTAAGTGCCTTTTTGTAGTGTGATTCTCTTGGATCAGATTGAAATCTTGCACACACACAAACAACATACTGAATGTCAGGTCTACTTGCTGTTAATTACAACAAGGAACCAATGAGCTTCCTATACTTGTGTTCTTCAACACTTTTATCTTCTTTAGTATAGCCCAATTTGGTACCAACACTCATAGGGATCTTTTCAGGTTTCTCTTCCTCCTTGATCCTAAACTTTATGAGCATTTCTTTCGCATACTTTGCTTGATTTATGAATATTCCATCTTTAAGTTGCTTGACTTGCAATCCTCGGAAATAATTCAATTTTCCCATCATACTCATTTCAAATTTGTTTGTCATGAGTTTGGCAAAATCATCACAAAGTTTCTTGTCCTTAGATCCAAAAATTATGTCATCCACATAAATTTGAACTAAGAGTATTTTAGCATTATGGTTCATGGTAAACAAGGTTTTATCAACTTCACCTTTCTTGAGACCATTATCCAGCAAGAACTTAGCCAAGGTATCATACCAAGCTCTTGGTGCTTGCTTTAGACCATATACAGCTTTCTGAAGCTTGTATACCATCTTGGTTTCTGAGGGAAGTTCAAAGCCAGGGGTTGTTCTAAGTAGACTTCTTCATCAAGTTCACCATTCAAGAATGCACTTTTAACATCCATTTGGTAAACAATGAAGTCATTGTGAGCAGCAAAGGCCAAGAAAAGCCTACTTGCATCCAATCTTGCAACTGGTGCATAAGACTCATCATAGTCCAATCCTTCAGTCTGACAATAACCTTGAGCAAGTAAACGTGCTTTGTTTCTTGTTACTTCACCAGACTCACTCAGCTTCTTTCTGAACACCCACTTTGTACCAATAGCTTTCTTGCCTTCAGCAAGAGGTACAAGTTTCCAGACTTTGTTCCTTTCAAATTGATCCAGTTCTTCTTGCATTGCCTTGATCCATTCAGAATGCTTTAGAGCTTCTTCTATGGTCTTAGGTTCAATTTCTGAAACAAAGCAAAAGAACAGTGATTCTACTTCTACGACATTTGCTTGTTCATCAAGTCCATGAATAGCAGAAACTTTGGATCTAGTCACTTGGCGTTTATCAATATCACCAATCATATCCGTGGAGGGATGATCTCTAATCCATTTGTTAACAGGTTTTCTGCTCGTTGGATCTGGATATGTATGCTCATCAGCATGTGACTCTTCAGCATGTACTTGTTCAGTACTATCGGGATTTTGTGTCTCTGCTGAGATTGGTTCATCAGCAACTGCTTGTTCAGCATTGCTAGATTGTGGTAACTCATCAGCAGGCACGGGAGGTTGCGTAGTTTAAGCAACTTCCGGAGCAACTGCGTCTTTTGCTTGAAATTCTTTCTCGTGAACTACATTTATCTTGTCATGACTTGGGGGAGGAGAGTCATTGTCAGAATCATCATTTAGGTCAATTGACTTGATTTGCCTAGCATTAGATTCAGTTTTTTGCTCATGTATGATTGATGAATGTGTATTTTACACTTTCATTTGACTCTTTTTCACCTATTTTAGCTATCCTCTATGTTAATTTAGCTATATTTTAGTGCATTTTATTAGAATAGTGTCACATTTTCCTTTAGTTTTTATTTTACAGGTTCTGGTTGAAAAACGAGGATTTCAAGGCAATTATTTTTGAAGTTGACAAGGAATTGGTGTTCCAGAAGCCTATTTGGAGTATCTGAAGGTTTCCGGATAGGATTTGGAGTCTAGGGGTCGAATCTGGAGGTTAGAAAGCCACTAGAAGTCAGAAACCAAGTCCGAAAAGGGGAAGAAATCCAAAAACGCGTCGAAAACGTGGAAATTCCGGAAAAATGCTCCCGGGCGAATCGCCCGGGATGTGGGGCGAATCGACCCACACCAGGCGACTCGTCCGGTGTGTGGGGCGAAGGGCCCCACAGTATTTCGAACACTATATATAGTTGCTCAGATTTTCTCCGAAATACATACTTTTCCAGACCTATTCTCTCACCTTTCTTTGTAGTTCTAGGTAGGAACTTCCCAGAGCCTGTTCTGGTGGTTCATAGCTTAGGAGATACTTTTTCGTAGCAGTTTGGAGCTTGTAAGATCGCGATTCTTCGGAGATTGACAACCTTCGGTAACATTGTATCTTACAGTTTTTCTAGTTATTTTTATATATCTTTCAACATGTTTTCTTTTATGATTTGTGTTGATTGCATGACAACTATGAGTAGCTAAACTTATCGTTGGTGGTAGTATGTGAATTCTTAGCGAAGGGTTGATAATCATGCTAATGGCTATATCGCGCATTATACTCCGTGTTATTGCTTTATTTAGTTGATCAGGCGCAATCTATATCTTCATATGTTGATTAATTATCATGCACAATTGGACACTAGTCGACCTATGCATATCTATATCTTCGTAGTGTTGAATAATTACGGAACACGATTGGACAATAGTGTTTGACTTGTCAGTATCTATATCTTCGTAGTGTTTGATAATTACAACAGGACAATTGATTGATCAAAGATCTCCATGCAAAACCGAGGAATTTACGCATGATTATTAACCCGTTATGCTTTGAAGGACCATACTATCACCAATATCCATTATCTATTAGAAAAACCTTTGCTTTACTGTCTGCTGTTTTTATATTCTTTAGTTAAATAGATAAAGCTAGTTATAGTCCTTAGAGAACGACACTCGAGGTCATTCTACTGCTACACTACGGTTTTCGTTGTAGTTTTGAATTGCCTTTGGCTAAATAACAAATTTATTTGATTAATTGAGTCTGACGAACTTGGTTGCATCAAATTGGCGCCGCTGCCGGGGACTATACTCCTTTTTTCTGTTTAATTTGTTTATATTTTCAGCATTCAATTCCTAATTCTATTAGTTTTAGTTTTCCTTTTTAATCTCTCTCTGATACTGCTTTCCTAGTGTGTTACAGATAGTGTATGCCACATACACGATCTAGGGGAACCCCGCTTGATGATTCAATTGCTGAGATCGACAGAGTCTACCACCAGAGAAGGCGACTACTTCAAAGAGGATACCGATTTCTCTGAATCTCTACATAGTCTTTTCAAGGAAATCGACTCTACATAGTCTTTTCAATGAAATCGACGGAATGGCAAGAGCTAGACCACTGAAAGCTTGGGTTCAACCCACCAAGGATCGTATGAGGGGACCGACGATTGTTCTTTCGTCTGCAACTCGAGATCTAGAAATAAAGAACCACGCATTCCAACAACTTCCGAGGTTCTATGGCTTATCAAGGGAAGATGTGATGGGGTACTTGCACGATATCGATGATTTCGTCAACCAACTCCCACGACCCGGAGCTGAAATAACAACGGATGAGTTGAGGATGAAGGTTTTTGCTATGGGACTTGGCGACAGAGCCAAGTCATGGTTGAGTTCTCTACCAGCAGGCTCGCTGGACACTTGGGAGAAGATTTTTTCAGCTTTCATGGAAAAATACTTCCCTCACACCTTGACTACCGCGCTGAAAGCGCAAATCATTGGATTCAAACAAGACTATGATGAGACCATCTACACCGCATTTGAGAGATTCCAAGATCTCACGAACAAGTGCCCTCACCATGGTTTTGAACTTTCTGACCTAGTCCAACACTTCTACAATGGACTAACCTTCGAGAACCAACAAGTGGTGGATTTCCAATGCCGAGGCAATATTTGGGAGGAAACCGCAGAAACCGTCTCGGCAGTTTTCGAAAGGCTTGCTAAGGGTTCGCAGTTCAAGGACCCAAGGGCAATGGTTAGGAGACGTGGACCTGAAGCTCACCCGACTCAAGAAGCCCCTATGTATAGGGGGAATGGGGATCAATTCGAGTGCTTTACAAATGAATTGAAGCAAGTCCTCAAGAGCACCACTGGAACAACTGTTTCAAACGAAGTTTGCCGAATATGCAAGAACTATGGGCATGGGGCTCATATGTGTAGATCGGAGCTTGCATATGATGATGGCAACTGGGCTCAAGGAGGCGAAGAGGAAGCCTTTTCTACGGAGTTTGGTACTCAAGAACCTAGCTACGGACAAGACAGTAGGAATCCTCGAGGTGGATATTGGAGAAGAGGGTTCCGAAATAATAAAGGATATGCACCGGCTAACCAAACTTATGGCCCTAACCAAGACCGTAGTAGGCTAAACTATGGTAATGATCACTGCGAAAACCCCGCTCCGAAAGAGCCACCGAAGTCGAAGTCGGCTCAACTGATGGAGAACTTGCAAAAGATGGTTGCTCACACACAAAGTTTTCTCAAACGTTATGAAGAAGATTCTGAGAAGACTAGAGCGAGACTTGATAGGTTGGAAGAGAGCACTAGGCTTGCCCATCAAAAGATGCAAGAGTTGATCGACCGAGGAGCAAGTAGGGAAAACGGCAAATTGCCTAGCAACACTGAGAAGTCGATGTCCATTACCTTGGTGGGTGATCTACCTGTTGAAATCACCATCAAGAAGGTTTCTAAGTGCGAGAGTTGCGAGGGGAAGTGCCCCCACAGGCCGAGGAAGAAGAGAAGGACCTTGGAGCTAACGAGAGTGAAGAGGAGCAAGAGGATCCCGAGCCACTCCCTCAAAGTTTCGATGTTAAAGTCGGGATTGGGGAACTTGAAGATGTCCGAGCCACACTAGACACGGGATCCTACTCTAATGTGCTCCCTTTGAATGTGTTTGAGAAGAGTAGCCTTGGAAAACTATCTGTGCATAAGGCTATTGTGCAACTGGCGGATGGATCCTTTGTGAGACCCGAAGGTGTTGTGAAGAATGTATTGGTCAAGATTGGTGAAGCTTCTGTATACACCGATTTTGTAGTTATGCCGGCGTCTACACCTGGGACGGGGGATGTCATTCTCTTGGGGCGAACATTCTTGACTAATCTACGCTCCGTGATGGACATCTACCGAAGGACTTGCACTATTGAAGTGGATGGCAAGCAACATGTGTTGCGAGCCATATCTGATCCACCTGGTCCACCTGATACTTCTCACACTATTGATTACAGTAATCTTAATGTCTATGTTCATTCTTATTCTCAAGTTCAAGGCATGAGGAGGAGATCCGTGAAGGGGAAGACTAGTACCCTCAAGAAGAAGAGCTAGGCACAGACAGGAGTCGAGTCAAAGACTTTAAACAATGGTGCAATCCGGGAGGCAACCCGGGGTTTTTATCGCTTTCTTTACCGCTTTATTGCATGCATTCATACTTGAACAATTTGCTTTTCATATGTGAATTTGTTCGTCTTTGTGTCGTATGTGCTTATGTTATGTTTGAGTGAGATTTTTCGAGTGATTTTTTATCTGAAATTGAGAAAAATGATTTTCGGGGACTAAAAACCGCATTTTTTTTGAAACGATCGTCTCCCCACCTCAGGAGGTGGGGGGCGAATCGCCCTACGCTCCAGAGCGCGGGCGAGCGCTCCGGACGCGCGGGGCGATTCGCCCGACGACTTGTAGAGATGAAAAAGCGGGCTTTCTTCCCCTTCCCCTCATTTTTCTCCATCTTCATCTTCTTAAATCCAAAAATTCCTCCATTTTCAAAATACCTTCAAACCTTCATAACTTCTTCATATTTCCACCAAATTTTGTGTTCTTTAGCTTCAATCGAAGCCCGTTACGTGCTCTTTCTTTTCATCCGAACAAATCTCTTCCTAGTTCATTCAATCTCCGGATTTGAGGTAATCTCACATGAACCCTAATTTTTCAAATTTGGGGGTTTTTTGATTTATGCTTCAATTAAGCTTGTATGATGTATGGGTTGATGATTTATGTGATTAGAATAGTTATTCATTATCAATTACATGTTCAATTAGGCTTGGTTTGTTGATTTGAGATTTTTGCTATTAGATGATATATCTTGTTAGGAAATGTATCTCTTACTTTCATTCCATGCTTAAACATGTGTTTGTTGATATGATAATGATGGATGTAATGGTAGAATGCATGATTGATGAAGTTGAGGATTTATGTTAGATTTTTGGTTATTATGGTATGGATTGAACCTTGTGATTCAAGGCATTTGTTGTTTAGCAAGAGCATAATGTGATATGTTATTGTAGTAGTTACATTGATATGTTGCGTGATGAAGTAACTAGACTAGACATTGGATTTTTGAGGAGTTAGATTGTTGAAGATATTGCTCGATTGTTCGATCGTACATTTGCATATGCATAGGTCTGTTTTGCATCGTACAAGATACTAATTGCTATTTGTAGGAATCATGACACTAAGATCGAGGAGAGCCGGCTCGAGCAGAAAGGGGAAGGGAGTAGCATCAAGCTCCCAACCGTCTTACCATATGTACGAGATGTCTTTAGCTGCGGTAGAGGTGCGTCAAAGGCTAGAAGCGGAGCTGGCCGACGGGTGAAGATCGATCATTCCAGACAGGAGGATTGATATTCCAGAGTCAGCAGCTGGAACGACGGGATATTGGACGCTATCACGGTTGGCATCAAGAAGGAATTGGGTTTGGTACAGTTCCAACAGGTTCAAGGGGTACGACGTGAGCCTCCTCCAAGAGTTCTACACTGGATATACAGATCTCGAGGAGAAGAATGGGGTACTAGTTCGAGGCCTGATAATACCATGGACACCAGAGCACATTTCTTCATTCATCCATTTTGGGCAGCACGAGTTCACAGGGAGCGACCATGCCTACCTGTATTCGAGGGCCACTAGGGGGATAGGAAGACATATTACGGACGTGATCTGCAACAGGGAGTACAGATATCAAGAAATCGGGGGAGAACCTACACAGATCCCTCAGCGCGACCTTAGCATTGAAGCTAAGGTGATGATGAAATTTTGCATCTTCAACTTGATCCCTAGGAAGAATGACTCATGGATTCAGCCCTACCACGCCGAGCTCCTCTACTGCTTGATAGACAGACATCGGAGCGACATCGGGCACATCATGTATGAGGAGTATGAGCGCCACTGGGAAAAGAAGAAGAAGCCCTTCATCTTCCCAAGCTTCATCACTGCCTACTGCAAATATCATGGGGTCGATGACATTGACGAGGGGGATTGCGAGGTCGCTGCCCTTTCACCCTCAACCATTGAGTTGCAGCTGGCGTGGTATCAGTTGAAGAACCCCACGGTTGTCGGTGCTGATGTGGGAGCACCCTTCCAGCCGAGCGATTCCGATCATGAGAATGATTATGAGGATGCTATGGAGGTCGATGATGGCCAAGCCCCTATCACAGATATCCCATTTGTCCATAGAGCACCGCATGCACCGCCTCGAGCACCACAAGGGTCTAGAGGATTTGACTTCTCTGAATTCCGTACCTACCTCGACGGTCGTTTCGATAGAATTGATGCCAGTAACGCGGCCTTGCAACAGGACAACGCGGCCTTGCGACAGGACTTCGACGAGCACATTGCCCAGCATAACCGCGATTGGGAGACATTCGAGGAGCATCGCCAAGAGGATAGGCAACAAAGGTGGGAGCAGCAACAGCTCATCCAGCAGCAACAGGAGGCCCTATGGCAGTCCACTGAGCTCCTGTCTGACATGTGGAGGAACTTTTATGGGGATTACTATCCCGATGATTAGTCTTTTCACATGTCCACTCTCAGCCAACCGAGGCCAAACCGTACGGTAACATCTAGTATCACTTCTTATTACTCATTCTCTTTTGCTAGGGGCTAGCTTAAGTATCGTAAGGGGATGGGATGTGAACCGTGATGTTAAGTATTGTTTGGTTTTGTGTTGATTAGTATCTTGTTCTTTGTTTAGGTTGCATTCTCTTCATTCATCCTAGGATAGTCTTGCATGTTTTATATGGAGTTTATTGCCGAATTTTTTGAAATTTTTTATTGGGTAGATCAACTAACTATGCCGTTAATCGTATGCTTCATCTCTATGAATTTGTTTGAGGTTTTTCTCGCTTGGCTTGTCACATTTATGTATTGCACTTAGTTAAGCTTGGTAGTCTCGACATCACTTAGTGGTGTTTTCTCTACTGCGGTTCACGAAGGCCTTTATAATAGGATGATGCATGTTAGGGTCTTATGGTTGTTTTCCCGAGTAATTATGTACCTAAGAGGCAACAAGTCTTCACCATGCTTTGAGATTGCTTAATGCCTAGGAAGGAGGTAGTATGAGGTTGTGTGATCCTTTGTTTATAACCTATTCTTCCGAATAGGTTTGGGGAGGGGGTTACACCATCGTAGAAATGTTTTTCGTTTTCCATTTCCATATCGTGAGTTTATTTTTCCTTTTCCGTAAATTTTGTACTCCAACCTATTCTTTCGAATAGGTTTGGGGAAGTCGTGTGAGTCATTGTCTCTCTTTTTGTTATGCTACTGCTGGCCAACAAAAAAAAAAAAAAAAAAAAAGAAAATGAGAAAAAAAGAAAAGAAAAATTCCAGGAAAAAAAGAAACTGGAAAGAAAAAAAAAAGGAAAAAGAGAAAAGACCCCAAAAAAGCAAAGAGGGGTCCAAAAAAAGAAAGCCAAATAGCAGTTTAGCAAAGTGTTGTCTCTCATTTTCCAATTCTTGTAATGTTCGTAATCGTGTTGTAATTTTCTATTTTTTGTCTTTTGTTTTTGAGTGTCATCTGTTCTACACCACCCTCGTCCTTCCAATCAGGAAGTGGTGAAAAGCTTAAGACTTTACTTAAGAGATGGGTAGAATAGGGGAGTGTTATCTTTTATAGGGAACCCTCCTTCGTTTGATGAGAGCCAGTACTGGTTCGACCTCTTTGAGGGAAAGTTTTAAACTTGGTGAACAGCAGTAAGTCCTCAGTTTCATAGGCACGGGACAACCATTCGTATCCTACCATGCTTCATTACGTCGTCACTGACTAGGTCCAGGTAGAGAATGTTACGAGAGAATATCTTGTCTTGACATAAGTGCTTATGTGGATGTGTATAAGTCAATCGAGGTATTCTTCAACCTATATTCATGCTTTGATTTATATGGTTTTTGTTCATATGTTTTTTGATAGATTCAGTAGATTAGTTCATTTTATTTGGCATAAGACTCCATTTTATGTGTTGCATTGGTTTTTGCATTAGAGTCTAGCTTAGTTGCTTGAGGACAAGCAAAGGTTCGGTTTGGGGAGTTTGATGAATGTGTATTTTACACTTTCATTTGACTCTTTTTCACCTATTTTAGCTATCCTCTATGTTAATTTACCTATATTTTAGTGCATTTTATTAGAATAGTGTCACGTTTCCCTTTAGTTTTTATTTTACAGGTTTTGGTTGAAACACGAGGATTTCAGGGCAATTATTTTTGAAGTTGACAAGGAATTGGTGTTCCAGAAGCCTATTTGGAGTATTTGAAGGTTTCCAGATAGGATTTGGAGTCTAGGAGTCGAATCTGAAGGTTAGAAGGCCACTAGAAGTCAGAAACCAAGTCCGAAAAGGGGAAGAAATCCAAAAACGCGTCGAAAACACGGAAATTCCGGAAAAATGCTCCCGGGCGAATCGCCCGGGATGTGGGGCGAATCGCCCCACACCAGGCGACTCGCCCGGTGTGTGGGGCGAAGGGCCCCACAGTATTTCGAACACTATATATAGTTGCTCAGATTTTCTCCGAAATTCATACTTTTCCAGACCTATTCTCTCACCTTTCTCTGTAGTTTTAGGTAGGAACTTCCCAGAGCCTGTTCTGGGGGTTCATAGCTTAGGAGATACTTTTTCATAGCAGTTTGGAGCTTGTAAGATCGCGATTCTTCGGAGATTGACAACCTTCGGTAACATTGTATCTTACAGTTTTTCTACTTATTTTTATATATCTTTCAACATGTTTTCTTCTATGATTTGTGTTGATTGCATGACAACTATGAGTAGCTAAACTTATCGTTGGTGGTAGTATGTGAACTCTTAGTGAAGGGTTGATAATCATGCTAATGGCTATATCGCGCATTATACTCCGTGTTATTGCTTTATTTCGTTGATCAGGCGCAATCTATATCTTCGTATGTTTATTAATTATCATGCACAATTGGACACTAGTCGACCTATGCATATCTATATCTTCGTAGTGTTTGGTAATTACAACAGGACAATTGATTGATCAAAGATCTCCATGCAAAATCGAGGAATTTACGCATGATCATTAACCCGTTATGCTTTGAAGGACCATACTATCACCAATCTCCATTATCTGTTAGAAAAACCTTTGCTTTACTATCTGCTGTTTTTATATTCTTTAGTTAAATAGATAAAGCTAGTTATAGTCCTTAGAGAACGAGACTCGAGGTCATTCTACTACTACACTACGGTTTTCATTGTAGTTGTGAATTGCCTTTGGCTAAATAACAAATTTATTTGATTAATTGAGTCTGACGAACTTGGTTGCATCAATGATTAACTTTTTTATACATTCTTATATTTCGTCTTCAGCAGGCACTCCTTGTGTCTTTTCGTAGAATAGAACATGCACTGATTCAATCTTTTGTGCCTTTTTATTGTAAACTCTTTAGGCTTTACTATGCAAGGAGTAACCAAGAAATATCGCTTCGTCTGCCTTTGGTTGAAATGTTCTTAGGTATTCTCTACTGTTATTAAGAACGAAATACTTACAACCAAATACTCTTAGATGAGTGATATTAGGAGGTCTACCAACAAACAACTCATTTGGAGTTTTGTTGTATTCCTTAGTAATCAAACATTTGTTTTGAGTGTAACACGCGGTATTTATCGCTTCAACCCAGTAAGCCTCACTTATTTCAGTGTCATCAAGCATTGTTGTTGCGGCTTCTTTTAGGGTACAATTCTTCGGTTCAGCAACACCATTTTGTTGTGGTGTCCTTACTGAGGATAACTGATGTTGTATGCCTTTTGAAGTGCAATACTCAGTTATGTACTGGTTTACAAACTCAGTACCATGGTCTGTCCTTATCACTTTTACCTTGTCATTTTTCATGAATTCAAGCATATTCAGCATGTTAGGTATTTCAGTCCTTGTTTCAGATTTGTGCTTGATAAATACTACCCAAGTAAATCTTGAATAGTCATCTACCACCACCAGACCATACTTCTTACCAGCATAGCTTGTTAAAGAATATTCAAACAAGTCCATGTGCAAGAGTTGTAAAGGTTTTGTAGTTGACGGTATTGCCTTGTTCTTAAAAGAAGATTTGGTTTGCTTTCCTTGCTGACATGCATTACAAACACCATCCTTCTTAAAAGTAACCTTAGGTAATCCAACTACAAGTGCCTTTTTAGACAGCTTATTCAGCGTCTTGAAGTTTAGATGACTTGTTCGTTTATGCCATAACCATGCTTTTTCAGCAAGGCAATCGTGATCTGAGACAAGGTATTTTTCAATGATTGCTGAAGACCAATCTACGGTGTACAAGCCTCCTGATCTTCTTGCAACCATAATAACCTTCTTTGTCTCGAAATCTATAAGTTTAAATTCATCACTTTTGATTTTGATGAAGTATCCTTTGTCAGCAAACTGACTCATGCTGAAAAGATTAAACTTAAGATTTTTGACATAAAGAACTCCCGTAATGGTAATGCATCCTAACTTTACGTCACCATAGCCTTTTGTAGAACCAGAGCCTCCACCAGCAAACCTTATTGTTGGACCTTTAGCCCACCGTCTATAGTTTATAAGGTTATTCTTGTTGCCATTCATGTGCTTTCCACAACCACTGTGAAAGTGCCAGATTGCATTGTTTGTCTCTCCGTGGTTGAAGTCTGCACAATCAAGAGCAAACACGTTAATTATCCAATATTGGATGTCCATTAACAAGTTCAACAATGCGTCCAGTGGAAACCCAAGTCTTAAGTTTTTCAACTTTGACTTGTTTTCTACTTGCTGAGGAACTAGGAGGTCTTGAGCTAAAAGACTTTTGATTCGTGCTGATCAAGTCCACTTTCTGATGTGGTGTCTTGCTCGGTTGACCTTTTTGCTGAACATACTTTTCAGTAAGTTCTTTTCTAGCAAGGTTCCTTCTAGCCCTAGCATTTTGAGTCTTTTCAGAACTCTTAGGCTTGATTTTGTTCATCTCTTTGAAGTATCTTTGCTGACTTTGCTTATACTCGTGAAAAAGTTGACTTTGCTTGGTTTTGAAACCTAGTCCACTTTTCTGAGAATGATGAGCTTTTGTGTCAGCAACCTTACTTGATTCAGGTTTGTCAGCAAAGGTCTTCTGATTACTTTTAGTAATCTTGCCTTTTGACTTAACAAATTGCTTTTCAGCAACTTGTTTGGCGGAATGCTTTACAGCATCCTTTTTCTTTACAGTTTGCTTTTCAGCAACTTGTTTTCCTTTTAAAGTCTTGTTACTTTGAGTAGCAACAGCGGGCTTTACGGTCGTAGGTACTTGATTGCATTTTTTAGCAACCTTAGATTGACCAAACTGATAGAGTTCTGGTTGACCACTATCTGTAGCACGTACAAAGGAAATCGATGATTTGTCTTTACTCAAGATTATTACGTCAGCACCTTCATACGTTGCACCTAAACCTTCTTTCTGAGATGGATCTCTCAAATAAGAGTTTAGTTCAGTCAGCGTATTACTTGCATCAGCATAAGATTTGAAATTGATTTTCATCTTTTTCATCTCTTGGATTTCAGTAGGCTCTTTATCATTCTTCTTTTCAGAAGATGACGGCTTTGCAGCAAGAGCAATGTTTTGCGATTTTTCAGCAAACACATTTTCTCTTTGCTTAGTCTCGTAGTTGACAGTAGCAAGATGAGAGAACATCTTTGTTGGTGTAATATCTGGCATTCCTCGATTGTAGTAGAAGTTCTGAGTGTGGATCCATTCTTGGTTCAGACTTCTGATGATGGTTTTCACCTTCTCTGAATCTGAGTAAAGATTTCCAACACCCAAGGCTGCCATTTCACTAACTAGAGTTGTGAATCTGAAGTCCAAGTCTTCTAGTGACTCATTTGTACCTTGTTTCAAGTTCTGGAACTTTAACTTCAGCACTTCGAGTTTGTTTTCCTTGGTTTTGTCAGATCCAGCACAAAGATCTTCAACCTTTTCCAAGCTTCTTTAGCAGTTTTAGCACCCCCACAGTTTGCACTGTATAGTATCCGGAGTTGATTGAATGATGATGTTTCTTGCTTGGCCATCAAGACGAAATCTCTTGGCTTCGTCGGAAGTCCATTCCTCTCTTGGTTTTCGAACGACAGTATCAACTGGTTCGCCTAAGATAGTTTCCTTTCCAGCTTCTGTGGTTTTGTGAGGAAAACTTCTTTCAACCTTAGTGATTTTGATAGGTCCATCATTAATGACGATAACCATCTCATCACTAATGGCCTCAAGATGTAGCATCATGTTGTTTCGCCATTTTTCGTAGTTTTCCAGCTTCAGCAAGGGAGCATCTCCTATAGACATCCTGTCAGCAAAAGACTACGAAACTGATCAAGTGAGAGTGATTTACGGAAAGCACCTAAGGGGATCTAGGTTCAGTGCTGAAGGTTAAAGAACCTCCAACTCTGATACCACTTGTTGGTCCCTTTAAACAACAAGAAAAGACTAGGGGGGGGGAGGTGAATAGTCTTTTCAAACTTTCGTCGTTTAAAAACTTTCTGAGCAAGTACTTATTACTTTTCAGTAATGAGTTTGCTGATACTTAACTTTCTCAGCAAACGCAAGTTACTTCTCAGTAACTAGTTTTGCTGATACTTAAAATCAGAGAGCGGAAGTCTTTGATATAATAAGTGCTTTGTCAGTAAGTGATAGTTTCAGCAAGTGAAGTGAGTGACTGTCAGTTTTGTGTCATACGAGGTACTAACTACTGTTTGTAGGAACCATACCAAGGGACAGGAGCATTCCCGCATGATTGTTGTGAAGAACAGAGTTTTTCTCGCGGAATTCCGCGTTTTCGACGCGTTTTTGGATTTCTTCCCCTTTTCGGACTCGGTTTCTGACTTCTAGTAGCCTTCTAACCTCTAGATTCAGCCCCTAGACTCCAAATCCTATCCGGAAACCTTCAGATACTCCAAATAGGCTTCTGGAACACCAATTCCTTGTCAACTTTAATATAATTGCCCGGAAATCTTCGAATTTCAACCAAAACCTGTAAAATAAAATCTAAAGAGAAACGTGACACTATTCTAATAAAATGTACTAAAATATAGCTAAATTAACATAGAGGATAGCTAAAATAGGTGGAAAAAGACTCGAATGAAAGTGTAAAATACACATTCATCAAACTCCCCAAACCGAACCTTTGCTTGTCCTCAAGCAACTAAGCTAGACTCTAATACAAAAAACATGCAAGACACAAAAATGGAGTTTTATGCCAAATAAAATAAACTAATCTACTGAATCTACCAAAAAACATATGAACAAAAACCATATAAATCAAAGCATGAATATAGGTTGAAAATACCTCGATTGACTTATACACATCCACATAAGCACTCATGTCATGACAAGATAGTCTCTCGTAACATTCTCTACCTGGACCTAGTCAGTGACGACGTAATGATGCATGCTAAGATACGAATGGTTTCCCCGTGCCTATGAAACTGAGGACTTACTGCTGTTCCACCATGTTAAGACTTTTCCTCAAAAGAGGTCGAACCAGTACTGGCTCTCATCAAATGAAGGAGGGTTCCCTATAAAAGATAACACTCCCTATTCTACCCATCTCTCAAGTAAAATCTTAAGCTATTCACCACTTCCTGAATGGCAGGACGAGGGTGGTCTAGAACAGATGACACTTAAGACAGAAAAGATAAAAGATAAAAAATACGATTACGAACATTACAAAAATGGAAAAGACTCAACACTTTGCTAACTGCTATTTGGCTTTCTTTTTTGGACCCTTCTTTTCTTTTTGGGGTCTTTTCTTTTTTCTTTTTTTCTTTCCAGATTCTTTTTTCTTTTTTTTCTTTTCTTTTTTTCGATTTTTCTAGCCAGCAGTAGCATAACAAAAAGAGAAACAAAATGACTCACACGACTTCCCCAAACCTATTCGAAGGAATAGGTTGGAGTAAAAAATTCACGGAAAAGGAAAAATAGACTCACGATACGAAAAATGAAAAACAGAAACAAGTCTATGATGGTGCATCCCCCTCCCCAAACCTATTCGGAAGAATAGGTTATAAACAAAGGATCACACAACCTCACACTACCTCCTTCCTAGGCATTTAGCAATCTCAAAGCATGGTGTAGACTTGTTGCCTCTTAGGTACATAATTACTCGGGAAAACAACCATAAGACCCTAACATGCATCATCCTATTATAAAGGCCTTCGTGAACCGCAGTAGAGAAAACACCACTAAGTGATGTCGAGACTACCAAGCTTAACTAAGTGCAATACATAAATGTGACAAGCCAAGCGAGAAAAACCTCAAACAAATTCATAGAGATGAAGCATACGATTAATGGCATAGTTAGTTGATCTACCCAATAAAAAAGTTCAAAAAATTCGGCAATAAACTCCATATAAAACATGCAAGACTATCCTAGGATGAATGTAGTGAAATGCAACCTAAAAAATCTAAGAAAGCAGTAAACGTGCAAATGCAAATGCAGACGGATAAAGCATGCGAGGTACTATACTCATCCTACCAATTCCAAGCTCCAAACTAACAATACTAGATCACTTAAATCCCATCCCCCCTCATGAAATTAACGCTAGTCCCTAGCAGTAAGAAAATGAGGAAATAAGATGTGATACTAGATGTTACCCCGTGGTTTGGCCTCGGTCGGCTGAGTATGCTGCTTGTGAGTTATTGGGCCTGCTCTGGGAGATTTATAGGTGGTCATCAGGTCTTCTGGTAGGTGCAGTAGTTCGATTTATAGGCCGGACAGGAACAACTCCTCTATCAGAATCATCATTGCCCGTATGGCCTTCATTGTCACTACTGTCACGCACATCCTCACTAGTAGAGTTGTAGTGGCAGGTAGAATTCTCAAGAGTAGCCGCCGCTGTTATGGAATCCTCCATCCTGAAGCCCTCCAATAGGATGTGAACTGTTGAAGGGGAAAGGGCAGTGGTATCAGGATTTGCGTGACAATGAATTCTACCTGAAATAAAAGTTGGAATTTATGATGTACACAGTCACTCACTTTCGTTGTTGCCGGGGACTATACTCCTTTTTTCTGTTTAATTTGTTTATATTTTCAGCTTTAGATTCCTAATTCTACTAGTTTTAGTTTTTCCTTTTTAATCTCTTTCGGATTTCCCTTTCCTAGCCTTAGTAGTATTCGATATCTAGATTTATTCTCGATTTTTTGAAATTTCTAACGAGGCTAATTTTTAGTTTTGAGTTACTCCTGATACAGATTTCCAGGTATGACGACCTTAAAAGCCCGCTTGACACCGACGTTCTCGCAAGTCAGGAGGGGGTCAGCTATATACTTCGAAGAAGAGTTATCGGGGTAAGAAGTAACAAGCACCATAGTGAGAAGGATACCAAGGTTCGAAGAAGGAGAGGATATGAATCCAATAAGCTTCATCAGGTCCTATGAAGAGGAAGTAGCAAAAGTTCCAGCAAAGGGGTTCACCGAGGATCAATTATGCAGGAAATTATTTCCTTTTGCTTTGGGATATGAACCGAGGATATCGATAGCAAGGTTAGCACCAGGATCACTGAAGACCTGGAGCCAAGTAGTAGAGGAGTTCTTGGCACGTTTCATGCCTTACCATGAGACGATTGCACTACGGAATCGGATCGAATACTTCAAGCAAGGAGAATAGGAGCGGTTCTGTGACACCTATGAATGATTTGAGCTGTATAAACGTGAGTGCCCCCACCACCGTTTCGACGATGGGGAGCTGATTTGGTTTTTTGTTGGAGGACTACGAGATGAAGTTAGGCTTCAAATAGATGGGATATGTGGTGGTTTAGAAGAATGTACAGTTGAAGAGGCAGTGAAGGTCTTTCAAACGTACGCCAATGGATCGCACAATCCGAGAAAATAATGTCGAATAAAGTCGCCAACATATACTCAAATCAAGACGAAACTGACGGATTATACGAAAGCTATTCTGAGGACGAAGACATCAGTGAGGAGGAGGAACTTGCGTTTTACGCAGGAATTAAAGCCATTGAGAGTGTCTTCGAGGTAGCACACGCAGGGCAGGCTGAGAACAATCTTCGCATCGAGAAGGCTTTTGAAGCGATCGAAGTAACTGAGCAACTCATCAAAGAGCTTAGCCTACTGAAGTGTGGAAGGTGTGGCAAAGAAGTCGAGGATACCCCACAGGAAGTAGTGAGCAAACCACCCGAGGAGAGGAGCGAATCACCCCCCGACTCCAAGGAACAGGACAATCCTAGTCCTGCCGAAGAGACAACTGAAGCTGATCCCGAGCAACATCCAGCTGTTGCTACCGAGGAGAATGAGTACGAAGAGGTGAATCTACTGCTCCGAGGAGGCAAGATGACCAAAATTCCTAACTTTTTACGTCCTAAGCGGGTGGAATCTACTGAGGTCGATAATAAAGGGGCAAGCACAGAACAAGAGGTTGGCGGAAGTTCAGAAGAACCTCAAGAAGTTCCGGAAGAGAATGATGAACCAAGACCATCTGTGATAGACATAGATGATGAAGAAGCCGAGGTAGGAGCTAGTATGTCAGGAGGACTTCACAAATCTTCCAATCCATATGTGCCTCCGAAGCCACATGTGCCATACCCGAGTCGGATCAAACCAGTCAAGAAGGATATTCAAGATTCACCCTTATTCCAAAGACTGTCAAAGGTGGAGGTCAATGTGCCACTCTTAGAGTTAATCCAGAATATTCCGGCTTATACGAAATTCTTTCGTGAGATCAAGAACAAAAGGATTACTTCAGGAAAGGAAGTGAAAGGGGTTGAAACGGTCAACTCGATTGCTGGATTGCCCATGAAGAAAAAGGATCCTGGCAGCTTCATCATCGACATAGCCTTAGGGAATGGACGAACTACGCAGGCAATGCTTGACTTAGGAGCTAGCATTAACTTAATGCCGTATTCGGTATACAAGGCCCTGGAACTCGGAGAATTGACGCCAACTGATATCGTGGTCCAAATGGCAGACCAAAGTGTTGAGAGGCCAGTCGGGATAATAGAAGACATCCTTGTGAAAGTGGACAAATTGATAATCCCAGCAGCCACACCATCATTTGATGAACGCGGATGTCGTGCTCCGAATTCAAGCAAATAAATTTGTAATTAGCCAAAGGCAATCCACAACTACAACGAAAACCGTAGTGTAGCAGTAGAATGACTCGAGTGTCGTTCTCTCAGGACTATAACTAGCTTTATCTATTTAACAAGAGAATATAAAAACAGCAGACAGATAGCAAAAGGGGTTTCTAGCAGATAATGGAGATTGGTGATAGTATGGTCCTTCTTAGCATAACGGGTCGATAATCATGCATAAATTCCTTGGTCTTCCATAGAGATATTTGAATCAATCTAGTGTCCTGTTGCAAATATTAAGCACTACGAAGATAATTTGGTCTGACAAGTCAATCACTATTGTCCTAATGTGTTCCGTAATTATTCAACACTACGAAGATCATTGGTCTGATGGTCGACAAGTGTCCAATTGTGCATAATAATTAATACAACATACGAGAATTTAGGTTGTGCCTGATCAACGAAATAAAGCAATGACAGGGAGTATAATGCGCGATATAGCCATTAGCATGATTATCTTCCCTTCGCTAAGAATTCACATACTACCACCAACGATAAGTTTAGCTACTCATAATAGGCATGCAATCAACAGAAATCATAGACGAAAACATGTTGAAATAATATAATAAAATAAGTAGAATAAAACTATAAGATACAAAGTTACCGAAGGTTGTCAATCTCCGGATGATTGCGATCCTACGAGCTCCAAACTGCTATGAAAAAGTATCCCCTAAGCTACGGAACTCCCAGGACAGGCCCCGGGAAGTCCCTACCTAAAACTATAGAGAGAGGTGAGAGAGAAGGTTTGGAAAGATATGATTTTCGGAGAAAACTGAGCAACTATATATAGGCCCCGAAATAACACGGGGCGGTTCGCCCCAGAGTTTTTCTCGCGGAATTCAGCGTTTTCGACGCGTTTTTGGATTTCTTCCCCTTTTCGGACTCGGTTTCTGACTTCTAGTAGCCTTCTAACCTCTAGATTCGGCCCCTAGACTCCAAATCCTATCCGGAAACCTTCAGATACTCCAAATAGGCTTCTGTAACAGCCATTCCTTGTCAACTTTAATATAATTGCCCGGAAATCTTCGAATTTCAACCAAAATCTGTAAAATAAAATCTAATGGGAACGTGACACTATTCTAATAAAATGTACTAAAATATATCTAAATTAACATAGATGATAGCTAAAATAGGTGAAAAAGACTCGAATGAAAGTGTAAAATACACATTCACCAAACTCCCCAAACCGAACCTTTGCTTGTCCTCAAGCAACTAAGCTAGACTCTAATACAGAAAACATGCAAGACAAAAAATGGAGTTTCATGCCAAATAAAATGAACTAATCTACTGAGTCTACCAAAAAGCATATGAACAAAAACCATATAAATCAAAGTATGAATATAGGTTGAAGAATACCTCGATTGACTTATACACATCCACATAAGCACTTATGTCAAGATAAGATAATCTCTCGTAACATTCTCTACCTGGACCTAGTCAGTGACGACGTAATGATGCATGCTAAGATACGAATGATTGCCCCGTGCCTATGAAACTGAGGACTTACTGCTGTTCCACCATGTTAAGACTTTTCCTCAAAAGAGGTCGAACCAGTACTAGCTCTCATCAAACGAATGAGGGTTCCCTACAAAAGATAACACTCCCCTATTCTACCCATCTCTCAAGTAAAATCTTAAGCTATTCACCACTTCCTGAATGGCAGGACGAGGGTGGTCTAGAACAGATGACACTCAAGACAAAAAAGATAAAAGATAAAAAACACGATTACGAACATTACAAAAATGGAAAAGACTCAACACTTTGCTAAACTGCTATTTGGCTTTCTTTTTTTTTTGGACCCTTCTTTGCTTTTTTGGGGTCTTTTCCTTTTTTCTTTCCAGATTCTTTTTTATTTTTTTTCTTTTCTTTTTTCTGGAATTTTTCTTTCTTTTTTTCGATTTTTCTAGCCAGCAGTAGCATAACAAAAGAGAAACAAAATGACTCACACGACTTCCCCAAACCTATTCGAAGGAATAGGTTGGAGTACAAAATTCACGGAAAAGGAAAAATAAACTCACGAAACGAAAATGAAAAGCAGAAACAAGTCTATGATGGTGTAACCCCCTTCCCAAACCTATTCGGAAGAATAGGTTATAAACAAAGGATCACACAACCTCACACTACCTCCTCCCTAGGCATTTAGCAATCTCAAAGCATGGTGTAGACTTGTTGCCTCTTAGGTACATAATTACTCGGGAAAACAACCAAAAGACCCTAACATGCATCATCCTATTATAAAGGCCTTCGTGAACCGCAGTAGAGAAAACACCACTAAGTGATGTCGAGACTACCAAGCTTAACTAAGTGCAATACATAAATGTGACAAGCCAAGCGAGAAAAACCTCAAACAAATTCATAGAGATGAAGCATACGATTAATGGCATAGTTAGTTGATCTAACCAATAAAAAAGTTCAAAAAATTCGGTAATAAACTCCATATAAAACATGCAAAACTATCCTAGGATGAATGTAGTGAATGCAGCCTAAAAAATCTAAGAAGGCAGTAGACGTGCAAATGCAAATGCAGACGGATAAAGCATGCGAGGTACTATACTCATCCTACCAATTCCAAGCTCCAAACTAACAACATCAGATCACTTAAATCCCATCCCCCCTCATGAAATTAACGCTAGTCCCTAGCAGTAAGACAATGAGGAAATAAGATGTGATACTAGATGTTAGCCCATGGTTTGGCCTCGGTCGGCTGAGTGTGCTGCTTGTGAGTTATTGGGCCTGCTCTGGGAGCTTTATAGGTGGTCATCAGGTCTTCTGGTAAGTGCAGTAGTTCGATTTATAGGCCGGACAGGAACAACTCCTCTATCAGAATCATCATTGCCCGTATGGCCTTCATTGTCACTACTGTCACGCACATCCTCACTAGTAGAGTTGTAGTGGCAGGTAGAATTCTCAAGAGTAGCCGCCGCTGTTATGGAATCCTCCATCCTGAAGCCCTCCAATAGGATGTGAACTGTTGAAGGGCAAAGGGCAGTGGTATTAGGACCTCCCCTTCCAACGTTTTACACCACGAGAAGGTTTCAGTAAGCTGCTTGGATACTCAGAAGTCTTCTACCTTTTTCTCCAATTTTGACCACATTCTCTACGGTGGATCCGACCGATGTCTATATGATGCTCACTTTAGAGGCAGGCAAGGGGCACCCCAACAAGGTGCTGGGCAGCCATGTCATTATGTTTTGGAACCAAGCTAGCGCTTCGGAACCTTCTAGCAACTGCGAACTCAAGATTGAATCCGTCGCGGCGAGAATGTCCCGGTGCCTTCCTGTTCACTCGAACTCTGCAGTCCTCGTGATGGAGTGATGACGTAATAATGGTTTCTGTCCCTTCGGTGGTGCCTGAATAGGCATAGGAGTCCTTACTCCATGTGTACTCTAGCTCCTCCTCTTGGATAATCCACGACGTTGTTGCAAAACCCCTTGGCTCGAACGCACATCTAGCGAGGTCACCTTCCTTGACATGGTTCTTCACAGCAATCATGCGGGAATGCTCCTTTCCCTTGGTATGTTTCCTACAAACAGCAATTAGTACCTCGTATGACACAAAACTGACTCATGCATATGCTAGTGTAAGAGCAAAACACACAAGTGATACGATCAACAATCGAGCTCCCCAAACCTTTAATGTCTAGCCTAGCTTCCACAACATGCAACATACCAATGTAACTACTACATGCAATACATCACATCATTCTCTTGCTAGACAACCAATACCCTAGATAACTAGGCTCAATTCATACCATAGTAGCAAAAAATTCTACCATCATAAAACCTCATACTCAACAATTAAGCATTCTATCGTCAAATCTAACAACATTACATCAATAAACACAACCATATGCTAGAAATCAAAGATAAAGACATAATGCATAACAAAATATATCATCTAGTAGCAAAATACCCAAATCAACAATTCAAGCAAAATTGAGCATGCAATTGATAGAAAATAACATATCTAATCATACTAATAACATACCCATGCATCAAATAAGCATAATTGAAGCTCAAATTAGAAAACCCCCAAATTCGAAAATTAGGGTTCTAAGGATGATACCTCAGATCTGAAAATCTAACGCATAAGGATGAAATCTGTTCGGATGGAATGATAGATCATGTAATAGGCTTCGATTTAAGCTAAAGAACACTAAATTTGGTCAAGAATTGAAGAAGTTATGAAGATTTGAATGTAAAATCGCGTTTTTCGGGTTTTTTGGGAGAAGGAATGAAGATGAATGAAGAAAATGAGTTTTTGGGGAAGAAATCCGCGTTTTTGAAGTTCTGGAGCCGTGGGGCGGTTCGCCCCCGGTGCGGGGCGGTTCGCCCCGTGCTCCCCGATGCGGGGAGACGGCTTCCGTCGTCAGAAAATGCGGTTTTAATCCCCGAAACCAATTTTTTTTCAAAAAACCACTCGATAAATCTCACTCAAACAAAAGCACACACGACACACACATGAACAAATTCGCATACGAGAAGCAAATAGTTCAAGAATGAATGCATGCAGAAAATCAGTAAAGAAAGCGATAAAAATTCCGGGTTGCCTCCCGGATAGCGTCATTGTTTAAAGTCTTTGACTCGACTCCTGTCTGCGCCTATCTCTTCTTTTTGCGGGTACTAGGCTTCCCCTTCATTGATCTCCTCTCCATGCCACGAACCTGTGAATAAGAAAGAATATAGGCTGCAAAACCACAATAGTGAGTAGTAATATCAGGCGGTTCAGGTGGATCTGGTATGGCTCGCAACACGCGTTGCTTGCCATCTACTTCGATGGTGCAAGTTCTTTGGTAGATGTCCATCACGGAGCGTAGTTTAGTCAATAACGTTTGCCCTAAGAGTATGACATCCCCCGTTCCAGGTGCAGACGCCGGCATAACTACAAAATTGGTGTATATAGATGCTTCACCAATCTTGACCAACACATTTTTCACCACGCCCTCGGGTCTCATAAAGGATCCATCCGCCAGTTGCACAATAGCCCTTTGATCAGATAGTTTTCCAAGGTTGCTCTTTTCAAAGACATTCAAAGGGATTATGTTTGAGTAGGATCCCGTGTCTAGTGTGGCACGGACATCTTCAAGCTCGCCAATCCCTACCTTAACATCTAAACTTTTAGGGAGTGGTTCGGGATCCTCTTGCTCCTCATCACTTACGTCAGAATCGAGGTCCTTCTCTTCTTCCTCAGCCTGTAGAAGTTCTTCCTTCATGCAACACTCGCACCTAACAATCTTCTTGATGGTGATTTCGTCAGGTACATCACCAGCCAATGTAATGGCATTCGACTTCACAGTGTTGCTAGGCAGTTTGCCTTGTTCCCTACTAGCTCCTCGGTCGATCAACTCTTGCATCTTCTGATGGGCAAGTCTAGTGCTCTCTTCCAACCTATCAAGCCTTGCCCTAGTCTTCTCGGAATCTTCTTCATAATGTTTGAGAAAACTTTGTGTGTGATCAACCATCTTCTGCAAGTTCTCCATCAGTTGAGCCGACTTCGACTTCGGTGGCTCTTTCGGAGCGGGGATTTCGCAGTGGTCATTACCATAGTTTAGCCTACTACGGTCTTGGTTAGGTCCATAAGTTTGGTTAGCCGGTGCATATCCTTGATTGATACGGTATCCTCTTCTCCAAAATCCACCTCGAGGATTCCTACCGTCTTGTCCGTAGCAGACTTCTTGAGTACCAAACTCCGTAGCAAAGGCTTCTTCTTCGCCTCCTCGAGCCCAGTTGCCATCATCGTATGCCAGCTCCGATCTACACATATGATCCCCATGCCCATAGTTCTTGCATATTCGCCATACTTCGTTCGAAACAGTTGTTCCGGTGGCACTCTTGAGGACTTGCTTCAATTCGTTGGTAAAGCACTCGAATTGATCCCCATTCCCCCTATACATAGGGGCTTCTTGAGTCGGTGGAGCTTCAGGTCCACGTCTCCTAACCATTGCTCTTGGGTCCTTGAACTGCGAACACTTAGCAAGCCTTTCGAAAACAGCCCAGACGGCTTCTGCGGTTCCTCCCAGATATTGCCTCGGCATTGGGAATCCACCACTTGTTGGTTCTCGAAGGTTAGTCCATTGTAGAAGTGTAGGACTAGGTCAGAAAGTTCAAAACCATGGTGAGGGCACTTGTTCGTGATATCTTGGAACCTCTCAAACGCGGTGTAGATGGACTCATCATAGTCCTGCTTGAATCCAGTGATCGACGCCTTTAGCGCGGTAGTCAAGGTGTGGGGGAAGTATTTCTCCATGAAAGCTGAAAAAACCTTCTCCCAAGTGTCCAGCGATCCGGCTGTTAGAGAACTCAGCCATGACTTGGCTCTGTCGCCAAGTCCCATAGCAAAAACCTTCATCCTCAACTCATCCTTTGTTATGTCAGCTCCGGGTCGTGCGAGTTGGTTGACGAAATCATCGATATCGTGCAAGTACCCCATCACATCTTCCCTTGATAAGCCATAGAACCTCGAAACTTGTTGGAATGCGTGGTTCTTGATCTCCAGATCTCGGGTTGCAGACAAAAGAACAATCGCCGGTCCCCTCATACGATTCTTGGTGGGTTGAACCCATGCCTTCAGTGGTCTAGCTTCTGCCATTCCGTCGATTTCCTTGAAAAGAATGTGTAGAGATTCAGAGAAATCGGTTTCCTCTATTTCCTCTAGTGCGCGCCTTTCAAGTAGTCGCCTTCTTTGGTGGTAGACTCTATCGATCTCAGCAATTGAATCAGCAAGCGGTGTTCCTGCAGAACATGCATGCGGCATACACAATCTATAACAGACTAGGAAAGGTGATTAGAAACAGACTAGGAAAGCAGTATCAGAGAGAGATTAAAACGGAAAACTAAAACTATTAGAATTAGGAATCTAAAGCTGTAAATATAAACAAATTAAACAGAAAAAAGGAGTATAGTCCCCGGCAACGGCGCCAATTTGATGAACACGGATGTCGTGCTCCGAATTCAAGCAAATAAATTTGTAATTAGCCAAAGGCAATCCACAACTACAACGAAAACCGTAGTGTAGCAGTAGAATGGCTCGAGTGTCGTTCTCTCAGGACTATAACTAGCTTTATCTATTTAACAAGAGAATATAAAAACAGCAGACAGATAGCAAAAGGGGTTTCTAGCAGATAATGGAGATTGGTGATAGTATGGTCCTTCTTAGCATAACGGGTCGATAATCATGCATAAATTCCTCGGTCTTCCATAGAGATCTTTGAATCAATCTAGTGTCCTGTTGCAAATATTAAGCACTACGAAGATAATTTGGTCTGACAAGTCAATCACTATTGTCCTAATGTGTTCCGTAATTATTCAACACTACGAAGATAATTGGTCTCATGGTCGACAAGTGTCCAATTGTGCATAATAATTAATACAACATATGAGAATTTAGGCTGTGCCTGATCAACGAAATAAAGCAATGACACGGATTATAATGCGCGATATAGCCATTAGCATGATTATCTTCCCTTCGCTAAGAATTCACATACTACCACCAATGATAAGTTTAGCTACTCATAATAGGCATGCAATCAACAGAAATCATAGAAGAAAACATGTTGAAAGAATATAATAAAATAAGTAGAATAAAACTGTAAGATACAAAGTTACCGAAGGTTGTCAATCTCCGGATGATTGCGATCCTACGAGCTCCAAACTGCTATGAAAAAGTATCCCTAAGCTACGGAACTCCCAGGACAGGCCCCGGGAAGTCCCTACCTAAAACTATAGAGAGAGGTGAGAGAGAAGGTCTGGAAAGATATGATTTTCGGAGAAAACTGAGCAACTATATATAGGCCCCGAAATAACACGGGGCGGTTCTCCCCAGCCATGCGGCGGTTTGCCCCAGAGTTTTTCTCGCGGAATTCCGCGTTTTCAACGCGTTTTTGGATTTCTTCCCCTTTTCGGACTCGGTTTCTGACTTCTAGTAGCCTTCTAACCTCTTGATTCGGCCCCTAGACTCCAAATCCTATCCGGAAACCTTTAGATACTCCAAATAGGCTTCTGGAACACCAATTCCTTGTCAACTTTAATATAATTGCCCGGAAATCTTCGAATTTCAACCAAAACCTGTAAAATAAAATCTAAAGGGAAACGTGACACTATTCTAATAAAATGTACTAAAATATAGCTAAATTAACATAGAGGATAGCTAAAATAGGTGAAAAAGACTCGAATGAAAGTGTAAAATACACATTCATCAACTGTTTACAGATAGATATGCTGTGCTGAAAACTAAATACAGTAAGTAAATCACACAAACACTTTTATAGTGGTATCTGAGAGTGGCGTAATCTCTCAACTAATCCACTTTGTCCTTTCTAGGAAAGAATCCACTAAGATAAGTTTGAGGTTCCTTACAACACCTATCTAGAGCGATCCAAACAGAAACCAAAACACACTTGCTTCGTTTCCAACGTAACTAGAGAACGAAACCTTGTTCTCCACCAAACTTGGGACTTTTAATCAGCAACACTATGCTCGATTAAGTTCCCCCTGAATATCACACCTGAAAGGGAGTATTTTCAGTTAGAGAGGTTTGGGATGAGATAACTTAATTATAACTTATTCAGTTACAACAAGTAATCTAAGAAACAAAACTTTGAATACTTTGCAGTAAACAAGTTTGATTGTTTCTGGTGTCAAGACTTGTTCTTGTTCGAAAAAAAGAACACTTAACTAATTTCTTAGCCGAGTATATTCTACTTCTTCACAAGTAGCTTTTTCAAGCATTAAGTCTTGGAACGGATCAATGGCAGTAAAGAGTATTTGAAGGGTATGTGAGTTTAAGCACAAGTGAGAGTTTGATCACGTTGTTGACACACTTCAACTCTTTGCCGGATGACCTCTATTTATAGTGAAAATAAGGAGCCGTTTGAATTTCAACTTCTAAGGCTTTTGTTCCTTAAGATGTCACTATCTTGCTTTTGTACTTTCAACAACGTCCTTTGTTGTCTTCTAGTCTTCATGTCCTTCGTGTGCATGCTTTGCATTTAATGCTCATTTGAACGAAATTTAAACAGTAAAATTGGAGCGCAAATGCAAGTACTTTCAGCAAGAGGTCACAAATGTTCATCAGCAAGTGGTCAGTCTCAGTTCCAGCAAGCACAACCTACTCTGTCGTTTAGATTTTCACTTATGCAATGTTGTTGCTGAAGTTTCCACTTTCTGAGCAACATGTGCCTTTGTAGATACTAGTCTTCAGAAATCTTCTAGTCTTCAGATCTTCGAATTCTTCAAGTTTCTGAACGGTTCTAAATGCTACAATAGTTTGTTTGTGTAAACAAAGTACATCATCAGCAAATGCTTCAATAGGTTGTATTTCTTTTCAGAAAACAAGATACATCATAAGCGGTAAAACTAACCTATCTAGCACCTACTCTAAGTCTTCAGCAAACGTTCCTCTTTTACAATGTCCTTAAAATTCTAAATTCCTATGGACCTTAAGAGTACTAGTTACTGGACTTTCCTTAATTTAGCATGGTTAATTGCTCATCAAAATTACAAGTTTCCTAACACAAAATACCAGTAGTACTGAACAAGTACATGCTGAAGAGTCACATGCTAATGAGCAAACATATCCAGATCCAACGAACAGAAAGCCTGTTAACAAATGGATTAGAGATCATCCCTCTACGGATATAGTTGGTGATATTGATAAACGCCAAGTGACTAGATCCAAAGTTTCTGCTACTCATGGACTTGCTGAAGAAGCAAATGTCGTAGAAGTAGAATCGTTGCTCTCTTGCTTTGTTTCAGAAATTGAACCTAAGACCATAGAAGAAGCTTTAAAGGATTCTGAATGGATCAAGGCAATGCAAGAAGAACTGGATCAATTTGAAAGGAGCAAAGTCTAGAAACTTGTACCTCTTGCTGAAGGCAAGAAAGCTATTGGTACAAAGTGGGTGTTCAGAAACAAGCTGAGTGAGTCTGGTGAAGTAACAAGAAACAAGCACGATTAGTTGCTCAAGGTTACTGTCAGACTGAAGGATTGGACTATGATGAGTCTTATGCACCAGTTGCAAGATTGGATGGCATTAGGCTTTTCTTGGCCTTTGCTGCTCACAATGACTTCATTGTTTACCAAATGGATGTTAAAAGTGCATTCGTGAATGGTGAACTTGCTGAAGAAGTCTACTTAGAACAACCCCCTGGCTTTGAACTTCCCTCAGAAACCAAGATGGTATACAAGCTTCAGAAAGCTGTATATGGTCTAAAGCAAGCACCAAGAGCTTGGTATGATACCTTGGCTAAGTTCTTGCTGGATAATGGTTTCAAGAAAGGTGAAGTTGATAAAACCTTGTTTACCATGAACCATGATGGTAAAATACTCTTAGTTCAAATTTATGTGGATGACATAATTTTTGGATCTAAGGACAAGCAACTTTGTGATGATTTTGCCAAACTCATGACAAACAAATTTAAAATGAGTATGATGGGAAACTTGAATTATTTCCTAGGTTTGCAAGTCAAGCAACTCAAAGATGGAATATTCATAAATCAAGCAAAGTATGCGAAAGAAATGCTCATAAAGTTTAGGATCAAAGAGGAAGAGAAACCTGAAAAGATCCCTATGAGTGTTGGTACCAAATTGGGCTATACTAAAGAAGATAAAAGTGTTGAAGAACACAAGTATAGGAAGCTCATTGGTTCCTTGTTGTATTTAACAACAAGTAGACCTGACATTCAGTATGTTGTTTGTATGTGTGCAAGATTCCAATCTGATCCAAGAGAATCACACTACAAAAAGGCACTTAAGATACTGAAATATGTCAAAGGTACAGTCAATGTTGGATTATGGTATCCTAAAGATTCTGGACTTGAATTTGTTGGTTATTCTGATGCTGATCATGGAGGATCAACTCTTGATAGAAAAAGTACCTCTGGAACTTGTCAGTTTTTGGGTACTAGATTAATATCATGGTTCAGCAAGAAGCAAACATGTGTTGCCAATTCATCTACTGAATCTGAATACATTGTGGCTGGTTGTTGCATAGCTGAAATCCTATGGATTCAGCAACAATTAAGAGATTATGGTATTTCTGCAAAGAAAACACCAATCTTTGTGATAATACGAGTGCTATTGCTATCACGCAAAATCCTAAGTTTCACTCAAGGACAAAACACATTGATATTAGACATCATTTCATTAGAGATCATGTGGAGAAAGGAGATATTGAGGTTGTGAAAGTAGGCACTGATGATCAACTTGCTGACATCTTTACCAAGCCCCTACCGGATAATAGATTCGCAATGCTAAGGTATAACCTTGGATTGATTGAATTACCTCAATAAGGGATACAATTGGCAGAATGCTGAAACAGGTATTCAGCAAGCCAAAGTTTTCTTATTCAATTAAAAGCTCCTTCCAATAATTTCTTCTAAGAAATGATAGGTCACTACATGATTGCTGAAACAAGCATTCAGCAAGTAATTCCTTCAAAACGGGTATTTGTTAGGAAACTTGATCACTTGCTGAGACAGGCACTCAGTAAGAGAAAAACGTTAAAGATTGTTGAAACGGGTATTCAGACAATCAAAGATACTGAAACAGGTATTCATGTATCATGGGAATATTCTGAGACGGGAACTCAGAAAAGAGCAAAACTCACTTCTCAGATTTTACCAAAAGATATCTCAAGTATAAAAAAAATTTACTGATACGAGAACTCAGAAATATCTATTAAACTTAAGGAAATATGAGATGTCTGAGTAAGGGGGAACTTTCAGCAAGTAACAAGGCTATTTATGCAAGCTCGCTGAAAAGATTCTTGTTTATTTCAGCAAGCAATCAAGTCCCATAAATCTCGGTAAAATAAATTTGTGACGTTAATCGGGAACAGATAAACTCGGTAATAATCATGACATGAAATACAATCGTGGCCATTGATTAAAAGGAGTTATTGATCTAACGGTTAACATTACAAAGAGAAAGAGTGCTCTGACGGTTTTTGTTATTGGGCCACTACGCATTTAATTCAAAGCTCCACTAACGCAATTGTTTCTCTGTTTTACCGTTGCTGAAAACTCAAATCGATTGAGTTTCTCACACATCAGAGACACTATATAAAGAAGGAGTTAGAGAAAGACAAAATTCTTTAACTCACATTTCCTTTCTCTGCAAATTTTAGCCTGAATCTACTGTACCTCCGGTCAAAAAGCAAACAATCTTTTTCGTACACATTTCTCATCTATATAAAGAAATGGCACCAAAGAGACAGTCATCTAAGACATCAAAGTCGTCTAAGGTTGACAGTGCTGAAAAACGCACTGCTCCGATGACAACTCCGGTGACTAACACAACGCAAGTTGTGTTGAAAAACGATAGGATAACAGAAAAACCTATGCCTCCCTCATATCTTGACACTGCAAAGTGTGAGATGATGATGCATTGGGGTGGTTTTGCAAAGGAGAAGTATATCCGATACTTCTATGAACAAGAACTAGACGGTGACAATGAAGAGGTGCTTGACTTCATTAAACAACAAGGCCTCATTCACTTTATAACTGCTCGCCCTAAGCAAGTGAGCATGTTAGATACTATGGAGTTCTACAAAATGCAGAAATCCAGTCCCTAACTAATAGTCAAGGAGTCACTGAAAAAGTGATCTTTTCTACAGTTCAGAACACGCAAATCGTCCTGAAATGATCTGATTTAGCAGAAATCTTTCAGATTCCAACTGCTGGAACTGAAGATGACATCACTGCCACTGATGAAGAGATAGAAGTCTTCTACAGTGATGTCAGAAATGAGAAAATGAAGAAAGGAGAGATTGCTCCCGTGACTTGGACAAAGCACGTTAAGAGGAAGCATCTCTGCCATTCACTTGGTCTAGTAGCTCTGCTACTAATCAAAGTCTTAGACTCCCAAGTTGGAGGAATAGACCAAGTAGGCTTGAGAAGGTGGCCGGTGCTGATGCATATCTATGAGAACAAAACGGAGCTCAACTGGGCAAAGTACATTTTCAACAGACTTGTTGATTGTGTTACTAAATTCAAGGTCAAGGTTGAAGACAACAAGGTCTCACGTACCTTCCCAGTCATGTATGGACTGAAGATATGCTATATCCTTGAACACTTCAGGATTCAGCTGAGAAACCCATTGCCAATCAAGAAATCTGTATGCAATGTGGGAAGAGCCTTCTACAAGCAAAATGTACCTAAGATTGCTGGCAAGAAACTCGAAAAATCAAAGAAGACAACCGCTGCAAATGTTGTCAGCACAAGCCAGCAAGAAAGGTATACAACAGCTGCAGATGTCACCACTCAGCAAGAAAATGCTCTAGCAACTAAAAAAGTTGTTGATGAAACTGTTGTAGATGGTGATCGAGATGAAACTGCTGTAGATGGTGATCATGCTAACACCACTACACCCGTTGCTGAAAATGCAACTACTGACGCCACTGCTGAGAAATTGGAGAAATCCAAGAAGAAAAAGAGGAAAGCTGATGATGACACTCAGACTGCAGCGTCATCAGCCAACCCCGTCCCCAAAAGAAAAAGGACAAGTAACCCAAGAAAGAAAACACTGGCTCGCAAGTCAGTACCAATTGTCCATGATCTTTCAGACGATTCTCAAGTAGTTGCTAAAAAGCAAGCTCCAGTAGATGTTGACAAGGTGGTTACTGAGACCTATGTCAGCAACGTTGAAGTGTTTGCGGAAGCCTTCAACAATCAACTTAATGTTGATTCATCTACTGAGAATAGACCACAAGGCAGTGGAAATGAAATTCCTGCCCCAATCCCAGATATCTACATTGTAGATAATCTTGATGATCAGACTCAGGAACCAGTGACTGATATTGTTGTTGATCTAAGAACCGCGGCACTTGCTGAAGCTGCCGTTGCTGAAAAGATAGTTGCTGAACAAGCAACTCATCAAGTTGCTGAAGAACCAGTTGCTGATACCGCAATGGTTCAAGTCCCAGAAGTTGCTGAAACCACACAAGAGACATTATTCGACGACGCATCTTGTAATGCTGAGAATACTGTCCCCAATTTACCAAAAACATCAATTGACAAAGTTCAGCTTGTGCTGGAAGAAATAAGCCATCAAATGGAGTTGGATATTGGAGAAACATCCAACAAATCAATCGATGTTTTCATGACAAGTAGTGAACTCAAGGGTCAAGATGCCTCTGCTCAACTTGTCATTTCAGAGACAAGGGAGATTGCTGAAACCGCACAGCTTTCTCAAACAGAGCAAGAAAAGAACTCTGCTGAAGAAACAGTCTCAGAAACTGAAGAAGCTGTTAATGCTGAAAGGACTGAGTCACCACCTGTCCTTCTTCAGCAGGTAGTTAACTCAACCATAAGCAAATCTTCACTTTCTGAAACTCAATTTTTTGCTAATATTATGATTTCTCTACATACTTCTCAAGATACAAGTCAGACGGTTGCTGAAGCCTCTCAACCAGAATCAACACTTCCTGCTCAGCAGGTAGTTAAAGTTTTTGGTAATTCAACTAAGTTTGACAACTTATTACTTGTATCTAACTCACATTTATTTCAGGATGAACAAATGAAGGATGTTTCTCAAGCTCCTCAAGGAATGGAAATAGTACCATCACAAACAAGTGTGCAACATGAGCTTGTTGAATCTCAGCAGGTAAATCATGTTTCAGCTTTGGACTCTAAGACTATTTTCCAAACCTTTCCTGAACATAATTTTATTCTTTTTCAGGCTCAAAAGGAGACCACTGAAGTTGTTCACATCACTGAAGATCCAAAAGTAAGTTCTGAAGAACTTTACTTAGACTTCAAGAGAACTACCTTGTGTTGCTATGTCTGTCAGCAAACTGGCAAAGGTACAGAAGGATGGACTTTTTTGACCTTCATCTTCATCTATCAAACGAGAAAAAGAGGTCTTCTTTGCTGAAGCTCGAGACCTTTGTCCACTCTATACTTCCGGAAGACATGTCATATTCTCAGCTAATGAGCTCGAATCTGATTGCTCAAATCAGAGAGAATATGAAGGCCAAATTTAAGAGTGCGTCTCCAGCTGAACAAGCTGTGATGCTCAAGGGTTCTTTTGTACCCGTGGTGGCTGATCCCCACAAAATCAACGAAGAAGAGGAAGTTACGAGTGTTTCTTTGTACAAGCATCTCAAGTTGGTCATATTAACAGATTATGATGAAGAGGAAGAAGATGAAAACATCCCTACTGATCCCAGTGATGATGAGGGGAAAGATTCTAAGGATAAAAAGGACGACGACGATGACAATCAAGGTCCTAGTCCTCATGCTGGTGGACTCAAACTGACAGTTGTTGAAACTGAGAATCAAGACAATCAACAAGCTGAACAAACACCAACTCAGCAAGAATCTCAACCTTCTCCTGATGAGACAAGTACTCAAGCACCTGTTGAAGGCGCTCATACTGAGGAAGAATACGCCAGAAAGCGAGCCGCTTTGAAACATGGCAAAGACAAGCTTTCTGATGCCGAGTTATCTTTACTCGATACCAAGGTCACTGATCCAAACCTTGAAGATGATGAAGAAATGGATGAAGATTACCAAAGAGCACTTCAAAACAGTCTTCAAATTCATTCAAGGCATACGCAGAATTTGGATATTGCTCAATCTTCAGGAGTAAAGCCACAGGAAGTCCCCTCCCTTCCACTTACTACTGGTGAAACTCCAGCAATTGAGTCTCAAACGTTGCCCTCAGCAACTACTCAATTAAAACGTACTACTGGTGAAACTCCAGTTGTTGAGTCTGAAGCGTTGCCATCAACAACCACTCAACCAGAATGGAATGAAGCTGCCGATTTAGGTTCCAAGGTTGTTGGCCTTGATGAATCTGAGGATGAAGATGATATTTCAGCAAATGAGGATGATAATTCAAAGAAAAATGACCCCAAAGTGGTTGAAATTCCTCCTCCTGAGTATGAACATGATGTAGGTGATGACTTGAGAAGTCATTTGCTGACAAAAGATGATCAATTTGCTTCTGAGCTCAAAGTTCATTCCTTGACTCCAAATTTACTGCCGTTTCCACGTGTGGAGGATTTCACTCCAAGAATTTTGGCACTTATGGAAGTCCAAAAAGCCTGGAAAGCAGAAGATGATGCACTGGTTGCTGAGAGCCCGCTTGACATTGGAAAGATATTGGCTACTGTGCTGAAACGCACTACTACTCTTACGATAGCTCAGAAAGACATCAGTCTTTACCACAATAGCTATGAAGAAGATGTAAGTCAAGCACTCCGGCTAGCAAAGTCTGCATTAGTCAAGGCTCAGACTTTCATAGAAGATAATGTTGCAACACAGCGCAGACATGAGGAGAATATGGTGAGTATTAAACAAGAATTGTCAAAGCTGACCTCTGATCATCAAGCAATCATTATGAAATACAACAGCCTAAGTACTCTTGCTGAAAATTGCAATGAGTTCTTCTCTTTGCACATTACTCCAATGATGCAATCCATGTCTAAGGGGGGAAGATAAGCAAAATAGATCTTCAAGGAAGAAAACCCCTACTGAAGCGCCACTGCCTATAGAACCTCTTGATGAAAGTGAGCAAAGTTCTAAAAGACAAGCATAATCTGAGTTGAATTCAGCAAGTTCGAAAAAGAGAAAAACTTCTGCTGAAACTCAAGAATTCTATCACACTGAAAGTCATCAAGATCTGAATGAAGATGATGATGATGATGATGATGATGATGACAATCAGACCATAGGTCAAGCCATAAGAGCTAGACCAATAACAGCCTTAACTCCGTCTGTCCATTCAAAGCATTTCTCTTCTGACTCCAGATCTTCAGCAAGAGATCAAGGAAATGCAAAGTCAAGAAGAAGAAGGCAAAGACAGGAAGAAAAGAGGCTGGCCAGCATTGCTATTGGCTCCGGCATTGAATATACAAAGACCAGCAATGAGAAAACCACTCAGAATGTGATCAGAAACGTGCATGGTTGTAGGATCTTAAGGCTGGAAGACTTGCTGGTGAATGAGTTCTTTCCAACTGCTATACTAAACCAAATGTATACTTGGATTGATCTCAAGGTGAAAAGAAAAAAAAGGGATCCTCCTTCCCTACCAAGAAATTTTGTTGGGAGATGGCTGAATCTAGAAGTCTTGGTAAGAAGAACTTCCATTGGTAAGACCATAAAACAAGAACAAGAATTAATAAAACCAATTGGTGTTGGCTATTACTCTGACCCTGTAACCAAGAAATCGAAGAAGAATCTTGGATTGATTCCTTATGAGTATTTCTATCTCACTGCTAAGGATCAAGAAGAAGATCTTCTCTGGTTAAGGAAGATTCATGCTAAAAGCATTTTAGATACACAACTTCTCCATGCCAGCAATTGGGGCATGCATTTGTGGGTAGTTCACTACATGGAAATGAATGCTGAAAAGCATCATCATACCGCCTGCAAGAATGCAAGGATTCTTCAACTACAAGTCCGTAAGCTACTTGAAGATTACGCAAAGGACTGTATTGAATTTACTGCACTTGCTGAGAAGAGTGTAAGAGAGATTTTGAGAAAATCCTCAGAAAGAGCTTAACTCTCTATAATAATTCTGTTTAAGTTTTGTTTGCTGATTTTGTGTAGTTATCTCTGAACTTTCTTTTAAACTTACTGAAAGATAACTATCAGCAATGAAGCTTTTGAATCTTATTGGTTTTTGATTATGCAATTTACTTATGCTTACTGTTTAATTATTCAAGTATGCTTGCATTAATCAACTGATTTATTCGACATCAGAAACCTCTAAAAGGGTAACAATTAATTTAGCCATGGATTGTTAACATCAAAAAGGGGGAAATTTGTTAGGAAACTTGTAATTTTGATGAGCAATTAACCATGCTAAATTAAGGAAAGTCCAGTAACTAGTACTCTAATGATCTATAGGAATTTAGAATTTTAAGGACATTGTAAAAGAGGAACGTTTGCTGAAGACTTAGAGTAGGTGCTAGATAGGTTAGTTTTACCGCTTATGATGTATCTTGTTTTCTGAAAAGAAATACAACCTATTGAAGCATTTGCTGATGATGTACTTTGTTTACACAAACAAACTATTGAAGCATTTAGAACCGTTCAGAAACTTGAAGAATTCGAAGATCTGAAGACTAGAAGATTTCTGAAGACTAGTATCTACAAAGGCACATGTTGCTCAGAAAGTGGAAACTTCAGCAACAGCATTGCATAAGTGAAAATCTAAACGACAGAGTAGGTTGTGCTTGCTGAAACTGAGACTGACCACTTGCTGATGAACATTTGTGACCACTTGCTGAAACTACTTGCATTTGCGCTCCAATGTTACTGTTTGAATTTCATTCAAATTGAACATTAAATGCAAAGCTTGCACGCGAAGGACATGAAGACTAGAAGACAAATAAAGGACGCTGCTGAAAGTACAAAAGCAAGATAGTGACATCTTAAGGAACAAAAGCCTTAGAATTTGAAATTCAAACGGCTCCTTGATTCACTATAAATAGAGGTCATCCGGCAAAGAGTTGAAGTGTGTCAACAACGTGATCAAACTCTCACTTTTGCTTAAACTCACATACCCTTCAAACACTCTTTACTGTCATTGATCTGTTCCAAGACTTAAAGCTTGAAAAAGCTACCTGTGAAGAAGTAGAACTTACACGGCTAAGAAATTAGTTAAGTGTTCTTTCTTTCTTTTGAACAAGAACAAGTCTTGACACCAGAAACAATCAAACTTGTTTACTGCAAAGTATTAAAAGTTTTGTTTCTTCGATTACTTGTTGTAATTGAATAAGTTATAATTAAGTTATCTCATCCCAAACCTCTCTAACTGAAAATACACCCTTTCAGGCGTGATATTCAGGGGGAACTTAATCGAGCATAGTGTTGCTGATTAAAAGTCCCAAGTTTGGTGGAGAACAAGGTTTCGTTCTCTAGTTAGGTTGGAAACGAAGCAAGTGTGCTTTGGTTTCTGTTTGAATCGCTCTAGATAGGTGTTGTAAGGAACCCCAAACTTGTGTTAGTGAATTCAGTCGTAGAAAGGACAAAGGGGATTAGTTGAGAGATTAGCCACTCTCAGATACCACTATAAAAGTGTTTGTGTGATTTACTTACTGCATTCAGTTTTCAGCAAAGCATATCTATCTGTACACAGTCACTCACTTCACTTGCTGAAACTATCACTTACTGTCAAAGCACTTATTGTATCAAAGACTTCCGCTCTATGATTTTAAGTATCAACAAAACTAGTTACTGAAAAGTATCTTGCGCTTGCTGTGAAAGTTAAGTATCAGCAAACTCATTACTGAAAAGTAATAAGTACTTGCTGAGAAAGTTTTTAAACGACGAAAGTTTGAAATGACTATTCACCCCCCCCCCCATCTAGTCTTTTCTTGTTGTTTAAAGGGACCAACACTTGGTTCATACCCCAAGGCGAAAGAAAATAATTTCCTGCATACTTGGTCCTCCGTAAACCCCTTAGCTGGAATTCGAGCTATTTCCTCCTCATAGGATCGAATACAACTCAGTGGATTCATCCCTTCTCCTTCCTCAAACCTTGGTATGTTCCTTACCACGGAACTTGTCACCTCATACCCCGTTAGCTCATCCTCCAAGTATATAGCTGATCCTCTCTTAACCTGCAAAAATTGTGGGGTCATGCGAGCCCTCACGGACGTCATACCTGGATATATGGGAAAGGAGTAACTCACAACCAAAAATCAATCCTGTTAGTTCTGACCAAAATTTGGAACTCAACTTCTAAACTAGACAACTAAGATCACTTATCCTGGAAATTGAATGCTGAAAATATAATTAAGCTAAAGAGTAAAAAGGAGTTATAGTCCCCGACAACGGCGCCAATTTGATGAACGAGATTGTCAGACTCGAACAATCAAATAAATTTGTTTTAACCAAAGGGCAACTCACAACTACACAAAACACGTTGTGCAGATGTAAGATGACCTCGAGTGTCGATCTCTTGGGACTAAACTGGCTTTAACTAAATAAATAACTATATAAATTCAGAAAACAAATTTAATTTAGCTTGACTTAACGATATATGATGAGAGCTGGTGATAGTATGCTCATTCTAAGCATCAAGTTCTAATTATGCATGAAAGTGCAACTCGTACTGCTTTAAAAGTAATTAGAATTAACAAATACCAAAAACAGATTTGTAGACGTGTATTTTGAAAGCTTTCTATCTATACTAATACTTGGCTAAGGTTGCCAGTCTTACTTCAAGCAGTACTTGATAATTATAATTATTGAATCGATGATCTTGAATTCTCCTAGTGTTTCTAACACTTTCATACGAAGATATTGGCTTAGTCGGATCAAAGAATCGAGTTAAGATAAATAAACAAGTACAAGACTCAGAAAGTCAATCATGCATAATATGAACCCTAGATACAAATTTACATACTATCACCAACTAGATGCTTAGCTACTCATATCAAAATCATATGAGAAAACATAGTTGAATTGAAAGATAAATAGCAGAAATTGTGAGATACAAAGTTACCACCAAAGGTTGTCAATCTCTGGTGCATTGCTAAACTCACAAAGATCTAGCAAGGTGAGATCTTGATGTCCAAATCTCTACTCTAGCTCCAAAATCGCTAAGAAACAATGGTTCTAAGAGAAAATATACCCAGAACAAGCTCTAGGGTTTATGTCTGCAAAATTATGATGAAAGATATGAAAATTCGCAGCTTTTGAGAATATATATAGCTGCTGTCGGCAGGCATGCGGCGGACGGCCAGGTACGCGGCGGACCGACGGACACGCGGCGGACCGCCGGGTATGCGGCGGTGCGCCTGGAACGGGCAGTTTCCCATGCTATTTTCTTCCTCCGGATCCTCGATTTCGGCCCTTGGCACGGTTTTGAGCCCCGAAACTTGGTCTTTTGGCCTGGAAACTCGTCCCGGTACTCCTTGACACACCATGGGTGATCTCGTTGCACAAAAACATCGTTGTTTCGCCATGATTTATATCCAAAAGCGCGATGTTCACCTAAAACCTGAAAATAACAAAAGAAATGGAAACGTGACACTATTCTAACAAAAATGCACTAAAATGCATGCAAGAGGATAGCTAAATTGGTGAAAAAGACCCGAATGATAGTGTAAAAAACACCGTCATCACCTAATTGTCCATATTATCCAAAGCAATAGCATTAGTACTAATAATTATCCAAGTTCACATTACAGACAATTATCAAATCCCAGGTAGTAGCATAAACAGTGGACAAACAAACTACAGCAACAGGGGCAGGCAGATCAAAACCCACGCAGCATGGGGACATGCAGGAATGGGAGGCATATCCTGAAGCGGTCCCTTCCCTTGATGGGCGTATGGCTGTAGGTGACATACCAGTTTTTCTAGGCTACTTCTTCGTTGCGAAGAACATGTTTCCAGATGGTATCAAAAGGTGGAACCTTGAAACCTGATGTCATATCTTCGATTTAATTTGGGAGTCGATAAGGCCTGACTAACATATCTCTGTCTTCCCTCCACCTCACCGTAGAAAGCTCGGTGTACACCTTAATCTTTTTGCTTGAAACTCGGTCGTACCTCTCAAACATAGTGTCTATGTCGTGATTGCAAACCAATGGGACAAGGGATCTAGCAAAGTCCCCTGTTGTTGGAGACACATACCATATCAGACGATTCTTCATTAGGCCGGTAAGCTTTCCCATTATAACTCCGCACAAAGCAGTGTAGTTGAACCTGCTATTGTCCTCGATGTATATGTATGTAAGCTTTCCTCCGTCATAAGAGATCGGGCCACTCCATTTGTCTTTTACAAACCAACTATCATAGTGAACCTTAATCCTCCAAGGTTGATGTGCTGGATGGGCTACGAAGAGAACCGATAACGTTAAGTTAGATTTGATACTTAAGGTACAACAGTTCTATTGAAATCATATATGAACTTTTAAGTACCAGGAGCTGCTACGATACTATGAGGTTGCTCCCCCATGTGCTCGACCAGTGGGGACCGTTGAACTTGCCAGACAATGCTATTTCTGTCATTGCTCCCTGCGGGAAAGTCTCTGTTGCGGATAGCTGATGTTTCCTCGTCTGCAGCTGAACAATTAAACATATATCATACTTTGTGTTGAAGTTGGAATCAAGATGAAATATAACAGGCAACCACTTCATGATTTTTTACACATGCATGGGAGTACGCTACAAAATACATAATTACAGGAGCGTAAAGCTAACTTGGGATTTTTCGAGGGCGGCCAAGTTTTGGAGGAGCTGAGATTTCAGTGGCATGGTTGGAGCTCTATGGAATGGTGGCATGGTTGGAGCTCTCTGGACCTGCATCATCAAAATGCCATCAATAAAAACAAACAAGAACAAAACGGAAGCAAGTAAAATAAAGTTGAGATATTGAGCTTCTTGCTACTAATAATGCAGTTAAGCTACTCAACCGCCACATCAATCAAACTAAAGCAAGGTACACAGTTTAAACTAAGAACTTAAAGAACAATGATTTAATAAGCCACTGAAGATGGAAACAGAACTTCATGAACTACAGAACACTTTCCACCAATCAAGTTGAGATATTGAACTCCAAGAAAGTAAAATCAAGATGAGATGTTGAATGATGACATTGTTTTTTACACTATCATTCGGTTCTTTTTCACCAATTTAGCTATCCTCTTGCGTGCATTTTAGTGCATTTTGTTAGAATAGTGTCACGTTTCCATTTTCTTTGTTATTTTCAGGATTTAGGTGAAAATCGCACTTTTGGATATGATTCATGGCAAAACATTGAAGTTTTGGTGCAACGAGATCACCCGTGGTGTGTCAAGGAGTATCGGGACGAGTTTCCAGGCCAAAAGACCAAGTTTCAGAGCTCAAAACCGTGCCCAAGGCCAAAAATAGAAGACTTGGAGGAAGAACAGCACGGGCAATTCTCTGCCTGTGCCAGGCGCACCGCCTCGCACCCCATGCAGTCCGCCTAGTGTCCGGCGGTCCGCCTGGGACTTCTCGACAGCTGCTATATATAATTGTAAAAGTTGCGAATTTTCATATCTTAGATCATAATTTTGCAGACATAAACCCTAGAGCTTGTTCTGGGTTTTCTCTCTCTCAGAACTACTTTATCTTAGCAATTTGGAGTACCAAGGTAGAGATTCGAACATCTTTTGATCTCACCTTGCTAGAAACTTGTGAGTTTAGCAATTCACCGGAGATTGACAACTCTCGGTGGTAACTTTGTATCTCACCTTTTTCATACTCTATCTTTCAATTCAATTATGTTTTCCATCTATGATTGCTTGTGCTGATTTCGATTTTGATATGAGTAGCTAAGTTTCTAGTTGGTGATAGTATGTAAATTCATAGCTAGGGTTCATATTGTGCATGATTGAGTTTCTGAGTTTTTACTTGTATAATTGTTTTAATTCGATTCTTTGACCCGACTAAGCCAAATATCTTCGTATGAAATGAAAGTGTTAGAAACACTAGGACAATTCAAGATCATCAATTCAATAATTATAATTATCAAGTACTGTTTGAACTAAGCCTGACAACCTTAGCCAAATATTAGTATAGATAGGAAGCTTTCAAAAGACACGTCTAAAAATCTGTCTTTTGGTGTTTGTTAACTCGAATTACTTTTAAAGCAGTATGCGTTGAACTTTCATGCATAATTAGAACCCGATGCTTAGAATGAGCATACTATCACCAGTTCTCATTATATATTGATAAGTTAAGCTAAGTCAAATTTGTTTTCTGAATTTATAATAGCTATTTAGTTAAAGCTAGTTAAGTCCCTAGAGATCGACACTCGAGGTCATCTTACGTGTTTTTTGTAGTTCTGATTTGCCGTTTGACTATAACAAATTTATTTGATTGTCCGAGTCTGACAATCTCATTCATCAAATTGGCGTCGTTGCCGGGGACTTTTACTCGTTTTTACTCTTTAGCTTATTTGTATTTTCAGCATTCAACTCCTAGAATAAACTCTAAGGTTTACTCTTAGCAACTTCACTTTCTTACCTCATTTCTTTCCCCCTATCTTTTCCATGAAATTTATCTAATATGCTCTTGGTTACCTTGCGTGCTTGCGCTCTTTGTGTATATTATTAGATTAGAAGATTTTTCCTTGCAAGTTTTTTGTTATTCTTTTGTGGATTCTGCTCCTTGGTTTCTTGTTTCCTCATGTGCAGAAACTAGCTCCTTGTAAGGATGAGTATATGAGATTCTTTGACAAGGTATGTGCAACCTCGAGGGCCTTGCATAACATTGGATGAAGATTGCAAGGATTATGACTTTGATCCTTCGTACTACTCCATTGTTTCCACATTTTCGAGTGGTGATGATCCAAGAGAGTTCTTAGACACGTTCGAGGAAGGTGTGTTGAGGATTCCTCGTGAGAACGTGGAGGGTGTTATTTTATCACATGAGAAGCTTTGTATAAGAGAATTTATGGGAGCCTTGAGAGGGAGCTCTCGAGAATGGCTTAAAATCCCGCCGGCAAGATCATTGCACACTTGGGGTGAAATAACCAACAAGTTTCTAGAATATTGGGATTGGGACTCACCTCCCAGTTCAAGGACATGGACGTCTCGCTTCACTAGTCCGCCACCAGAAGTCGAGATAGCCAATGTAGAGGAATGTGGTGAAGAATCTATTGATGAAGCCTCTTCAGTGCTTAGCTTGGATTCCACGTCCTTACTTGAGGATGCCAAGATTGTTGGTAAAGAAGAAGTCGTGGAGGAGGTGATGACTGAATCCATTGTTTCACCTCAGTCAGAAAGTGTTGTCTTGAGTTGTGTTGAGGCCGAGGAGCTACTCTCTGAAGATTTGGTGTCTCTGAATCGACATGCTTAGATTCTATTGCTATAGACACTATTGATCTTGACTCCTATGTTCTGGTCCATGCACCCACCTATGAGTTTCAAGGGAGTTTTGATCCACTTTTCTATTTTTATTTTCCATCCGATTCCCTTAGTTATTTTTTAGATTTTGATTTTACGGATTTTGTTAATTTTAGTTTCCAGGGAATCATGGACTTACTTCATCAGCTAAGGAGAGGATCCAAGGATGGTTCCCAAGTTGCAAGGAGTAATGGAACGGATGCACAAGATGCGTTTCCATTTGATAATGGATAACCTTAGTGGTATTGCTTGCATGTAGTTTAGTTTTATCGCTTTCTTGCATTGCCTGCATACATTGAATACTTAGTTGTTTTTCTCCTTGTGTTAGAGTGTGATTTTGGTGATAAAATAGGTAAAAAGTTAGTATTTTTGAGTTCGGGGATGATCAAATCGACGCTAGGGCTCTACCGCCCCTCACAAGGGGCGGTGCGCCCGGGAGAGGCAGGGTGCCTGGGTGTTTCTGGGCCCCCCACACGGGGCGGTGCGCCTGGTGGTGCCAGTGCCCTGGGTGTCGGGATTTTCGTCCGGACACCCCGTTTTGTCCCCGTATGCAAACATATTGATCCTTTTACCCCTTTTATCATCCGTTTTGGTTTCCCACGAGTTTCCTTGAGTAATACAGGTTACAGGTACACGTCTAGCTCTCACCTAACATCCACTTTCGATGTTCGGGACGAACGACGAAGTTCAGGTTTGGAGGGGGGGTTATCGCTGGGTATTTCAATAACTTATTTTTCTCATTTTAACTCGTAAAAACATTTGTTTGCACGATTACCGCTTTCATAGGATTTAGTTTGTTCGTATGCAATCATCCTTAGTCTAGTTTTGCATGATGTTGTGTGGAGTTTATTGCCAATTTTTTTGAACTTTTTTATTGTATAAACTAAGTGTTTTTGACCATTGACCATGCATTGCATTTCTTTGGATTAGGTTGAGGTCTGTCACGCTTGACTTGTCATATTCGTATGTGCACTAGTTAAACTTGGTAGTCTCGACATCATTATGTGGTGTTTTCTCTACTGCGGTTCACGGAGGCCTTATAAAATGTTGCATGTTAGAGTCTTTGGTTGTATTCTCGTGTAATTATGTACCTAAGAGGCAACAAGTCTTCACCTTGCTTTTTGAGATTGCTAAATGCCTAGGAAGGAGGTAGAGTGAGGTGTGTGATCCTTTGTTTGAAACCTATTCTAACGAATAGGTTTGGGGAGGGGGTTACTATTTGTATGACTTGTTTTTCGTATAGTTGAGTCGTGTTGAGTTTGTTTTTCTTTTTCTTTGTGAGTTTGTGCTCCAACCTATTCTTTCGAATAGGTTTGGGGAGATCGTTGTAGAGTCGTTGTTATTTCCTTTCATTGTACTACTGCTGGCTATATTCAAAAAAGAAAAACAGGAGAAAAGAAAAAAAAAAAAAAGAAAAACAATCGAAAATTCCAGAAATCTGGAAAAAGAAAAAAAAGAAAAAAAAATAAGTCCCAAAAAAGCAAAAGAAGGGTCCAAGCAAGCCAAAAAGCAGTTTTAGCAAAGAATTGCATTATTTTTCAGCTTTTGTAGTGGTTCGTAATCGAGTTGTAAATTCTTCCTTGTGTTTTTCGTGTCGCCTAGTCCAAGGCTTGTTCTAGACCACCCTCGTCCTGCCATTCAGGAAGTGATGAAGAGTTTTTGCTTTAAGAGTCGGGTAGAATAGGGGAGTGTTGTCTTTTAGGGAACCCTCCTTCGTTTGATGAGAGCCAGTATTGGTTCGACCTCTCTTGAGGGAAAGTCTCACTTGGTGAACAGTAGTAAGCCCTCAGTTTCATACGCACGGGGCAAGCATTTGTATTTTAATATGCTTCATTATGTCGTCATTGACTAGGTCCATGTAGAGAATGTTACCTGATACTCTCTTGTTTAACAAAGTACATATGTGAATGTGTATAGGTTCAATCGAGGCATTCTTCAACCTACTTCCATGTTATGATTTGTATGGTCTTTGTTCATAAGCATTTGGTAGATACAATAGATTAGTTCTTCTTGTTTGGCATGAGACTCCTCTTTGTGTTGTCTGTGGTTTGCATAGAGTCGCTAGTTGCTTGAGGACAAGCAAAGGTTCGGTTGGGGAGTTTGATGACAGTGTTTTTTACACTATCATTCGGTTCTTTTTCACCAATTTAGCTATCCTCTTGCGTGCATTTTAGTGCATTTTGTTAGAATAGTGTCACGTTTCCATTTTCTTTGTTATTTTTAGGATTTAGTTGAAAATCGCACTTTTGGATATGAATCATGGTGAAACATTGAAGTTTTGGTGCAACGAGATCACCCGTGGTGTGTCAAGGAGTACCGGGACGAGTTTCCAGGACAAAAGACCAAGTTTCGGAGCTCAAAACCGTGCCCAAGGCCAAAAATCGAAGACTTGGAGGAAAAAGAGCACGGGCAACTCTCTGCCCGTGCCAGGCGCCCCGACTGGCACCCCAGGCGGTCCGCCTGGAACCGATGTCCGGCGGTCCGCCTGCTCCCAGGCGGTCCTCCTGGGAGTTTCCGACAGCTGATATATATAATTGTAAAAGTTGCGAATTTTCATATCTATCTTAGATCATAATTTTGCAGACATAAACCCTTGAGCTTGTTCTGGGTTTTCTTTCTGTGAGAACTACTTTATCTTAGCAATTTGGAGCACCAAGGTAGAGATTCGGACATCTTTTGATCTCACCTTGCTAGAAACTTGGGAGTTTAGCAATTCACCGGAGATTGACAACCCTCGGTGGTAACTTTGTATCTCACCTTTTTCATACTCTATCTTTCAATTCAATTATGTTTTCATCTATGATTTTTTATGTTGATTTCGATTTTGATATGAGTAGCTAAGTTTCTAGTTGGTGATAGTATGTAAATTCATAGCTAGAGTTCATATTGTGCGTGATTGAGTTTCTGAGTCTTTTACTTGTATAATTCTTTTAATTCTATTCTTTGATCTGACTAAGCCAAATATCTTCGTATGAAAGTTATAGAAACACTAGTACAATTCAACATCATCGATTCAATAATTATCAAGTACTGCTTGAACTAAGCATGACAAGCTTAGCCAAGTATTAGTATAGATAGGAAGCTTTCAAAATACAGTCTAAAAATCTGTCTTTTGGTGTTTGTTAACTCGAATTACTTTTAAAGCAGTACGCGTTGCACTTTCATGCATAATTAGAACCCGATGCTTAGAATGAGCATACTATCACCAGCTCTCATTATATATTGTTAAGTTAAGCTAAGTCAAATTTGTTTTCTGAATTTATAATAGTTATTTAGTTAAAGCTAGTTAAGTCCCTAGAGATCGACACCCGAGGTCATCTTACCTTTGCACTACTTGTTTTGTGTAGTTGTGAGTTTCCCTTTGGCTAAAACAATTTTATTTGATTGTTCGAGTCTGACAATCTCGTTCATTATTGAACTTCTTGCTACTAATAATACAGTGCAACTACTCAACAGCCACATCAATCAAACTAAAGCAAGGCACGCGGATTAAACTAAAGCAACACACAACCATGGATCATTCAACACAAATAAATTTCTACTTATAGGATAGAAGTTTAATAGCAACTAGTTGAATAAAGATGCAATGCTAATTTGAAAGCTCACGATTTGTGATTTTTCGAGGGCGACCACGCTTTCAAGGAGCTGGGATTTTAGTGGCATGGTTGGAGCTCTCTGGACCTACATTATCAAAATGCCATACATAAGAAAACCATAAAGAAAAAAAGGAAGCAAGCAAAATTAGTTTATAATTGCACAATTGCCAAATTGCTAGCTAATAATACTGAAATTCAACTACGCAACAGCCACATCAATCATAGTAAAAGAAACAAAAACGGATTAAACTAAGAGCTTAAACAACAATGAGACTATGGACTGATTGACAAGCCCAGAACCATCCTAGCATTTATCTCCAAAGTACAACAGACAGTTTAACATTGCCAAAAATTGTCAAATTTCATGCTCTAGAAGTATATGCATTTGACAGGGAGTCGTACTCAACCAAAATGTGACTCTTGTATGGTGTTCGAATCACTCTCTATATACAACAGAAAGACAATATGAGTCTGAACAAAGCCATTCAAACTGACACATCAAGGAGAACACACAATCACAGATCACTCAACAGAAATAAATTTCTACTTATACGACAAAAGTTAAACAGCAACTGGTTGAATAAAGATACAAAGCTAGTTTGAAAGCTCACGATTTGTGATATTTTGAGGGCGGCCATGCTTTCGGGGAGTTGGGATTTTGGTGGCATAGTTGGAGCTCTATGGACCTGCATTATAGGATAGAAGTTTAACATCAACTACTTTTCACTCATTCATTAGAAACTGAGGCTGATAGAAAGCAACAATGAATTATGTGAAGAAATCGGGTTACTTACCCCGCCTTTTTGAACTTCCAAGGGGACGACCACGCTTGCGTCTCACGAGCTCAACCTCCTCCAATGGCTCAACACTCTCAGTAGCCTCCACCTTTGTATCATGCACAAATATATACAGAAAAACAGAGTGTTAGGTTTGAAACCCCAAAAAAATCGACTAGGTTTTTAGATTTGATCTTGGAGACTGAACGGAAAAGTTAGAAGGGGGGAATAATTTCCCGACTTACTCTGTTGTTTCGTACTCCCAATAGGGCGGCCCCTGCGTTTCGCCTCCCGTACGTGCGGCAATGGCCGATCAATTGGTGATTTATCCATCTCCGTGAAGCGTGCGGAGAAAACGAGTGAGTGAGGTGAAGAGTGTTGGTGAGTCAGCAACAAGAGTGAATAATTCGGGAGAGAATTCTGATAATATATTTACTGATTCTTGATTCCTTGGGAGAGATGAAAAGGAATGATGACTCCATAGACTACTTTACCTAAATTTGCAGTGGCTCTGCAGAATCAAGTTTTAGTACTATTTTAAGAATTTTTTTTGATTAAATGCGTTTTTATTGTACCAATTTCACATGTAATATTGAAATAGATACTAGCCTAATTGGTAAGGAGGTCATGTTTGTTTTGGGTGTCTCAGATTCGATCCCCACGGTTATCAATTTTTTTTGCCAAATCATTCCGTTTTTTTCCTTTATGAAACTTAGACGCCTAGTACCGGTATTGGACCTGGTGCACGCACGGGGTGCCCCACAGGGTAGTCAATCGCTGTTTAACCTCGTTTTCACAATTTGGCGACTTACAACTGATGTTCTAACTATGTACACATCTAACCGTTCAGTCCATTAAAGAGTCACCTCCGATCAGTCGCGACTCTTCACCTTCACGCCACCGTTTATACTATACACACCGTTCTCAAACCTAAATAAACAAGAGAAGAAGTTAATCTACAGTCTGATCATATAAACAAGAAAAGAAAAGTCTAAATATGGCAGAGATAGAGATGACGAGTGTAGAAGAAATGGCAGAGATGACGCTAGAAGATATGCCAGAGACGGTCAGACTTGTACTCATGCGCAAGATAGCTAGTAACAGCACGACCGATTGGGCTAACATCTATCCTTTGAATTATTTGATCAACACTGACCAACATGAAGCTATTCGTGTTTCTCACTGTGTTTCCCCTGCTATTGCAGTTGTAAATACTTCAACTCACTTGGAGAGGAACTCTACGCATACAATAAGCTGAAAATCCACGACAAAGATTGGATTCCGAGGTCGGTTTGGGACAAGTGCAGGGAAAGTGGAAATGTAGATACAATTTTCGCAGATGCATTGGTATTTCACTATTACACAGATTATTGGACACCCTGATTTCTTTATGCACTTAATTTTAATAGAATTTAGAAATGAAGTTATGCGGAATTACTATTAAATGTTATGAATAATGAATCAGGACAAGTTCGTGGACAACAGAAACGAAGAAGCGGCTTTAGACCTCTTGCGTGCATGTCGAGATGAGCGTCATCCAATCGCACATTATACCGAGATGATGTTTACGCTCCGTGGAAATTTTGGAGCATCCCAAAAGTAGGAGTGTATTCAAGCATTCTGCAGGTTTAAGCGCAACGACGGAGGTATTTCGAGAACCCGTGAATGCAGACTGATTGTTACGAAACGATTGGAATCTAAATGGATACCATGGGAATTCGATATAATACCACCATTATGCCCGCAAACTGATGACCCTTCCCATGCAAAGCAATTTATATGGCATCATGGAGAGCTAGATGACATATTGGAGTGTGATTTATGCACTGCAGTATTGGAGCTTGATTGCTTGTTTGGAAAATACAAACGTCGTGGTCTCTCACAGATTTATGAGGAGAGGCATCAGAGACGTGTCAATCGGTAGCTTGTCACATTATTTTTGTATTTTTTGGTTATATGGACCTACCGCCTAACGTATATGTATGATATTTAATTAATGAAGGTTGTTTTCCTTATCAACAATTTTTATCAATCTTGCCAATATAAATGTTTACTTGCCAATATACATTTTATAGATGAATGTCATATCCTATAGTATATCTAGAGCAGCCTCTAATCTTAGATGTTGCCTATAAATATGGAGGGGATATTAATTGTGTTTTGTAGAAGAGATTCACAGATCTTACTATTGGCTCCTTTTGGACTATGAAAAAAAATGAGAGAAAAATGAAAAAATGAACTAGTAGGACATTGATTCTTCTCAGAACTGTGATGATGTTTTATATGAACATATGGACAATTTCAGGCATGCATTTTAAGGTTATATGAATGATGTTTGGTTGGTATGAAGTACCAGAACAAGAAATCATCAAAAAAATAGAGGAAAAATCAGAAACAAATGAAAAATGCACTAGTAACACATGGATTCTGACCAGAACTAATGTTCTATTGTATATGATCATATGTACAAGTTCTAATAGACCTTTAAAGGTTATATGAATGAAGTTTGGATGACACGAACTAGTAGAACATGAATTTGGAGGACCACAGACAAAAAATAAGAGAAAAATGATAAAATGGACTAGTAGGACATTGATTCTTCTCTGAACTGTGATGCTGCTGTATATGAACATATGGACAGTTTCAGGTATGCATTTTAAGGATATGAATGATGTTTGGTTGGTATGAAGTACCAGAATAAGTAATCATCAAAATAATAGAGGAAAAATGAGGAAAAAATGAAAATGCACTAGTAGCACATGGATTCTGACCAGAACTGTTGTTCTAGTGTATATGATTGTACAAATTCTAATAGACCTTTCAAGGTTATATGAATGATGTTTGGATGACATGAACTAGCAGAACATGAATTTGGAGGAACTGAGACCAAAAGTCGGAGAAAAATCGAAAAATGGCTTGGTAGGACATTGATTCTTCTCAGAACTGTGATTCTACTTTATATGATCATATGGACACCTTCACATATGCATTTTAAAGTTATATTAATGAGGTTTGGGCGGTATGAAGTACCCGAACAGGAAATCATCAAAAGAATAGAAGAAAAATCAGAAAACAAAAATGAAAAATGCACTAGTAGCACATGGATTCTTACCAGAACTGATGTTCTAGCGTATGTGATCATATGTACAAGTTCTCATATACCTTTTAATCTTATATGAATGAGGTTTGGTTGACACGAACTAGCAGAACATGAATTTTGAGAACCGGAGACCAAAAATAAGAGAAAAATGGAAAAATGGACTAGTAGGACATTGATTCTTCTAAGAACTGTGATGCTGCTGTATATGAATATATGGACAACTTCATGTATGAAATTTTAAGGCTATATGAATGAGGTTTTGTTGGTATGAAGTACCAGAACAAGAAATCATCAAAATAGTAGAGGAAAAATCAGAAAAAAATGAAAGATGTAATAGTAGCACATAGATTCTTACCAGAAATATGATGCAAGTTTCATAAATAGAATGCTGCAAGAACTAGACACCAACCTCATGATCGGCCCAAACTCACAGAGATCAACAAAGCAGACATCAATTTCTAACTACGTACACACCAACCAGATGATCAATAGAGCAAGATAAATCAAAGAAACTTTCATTAAACATTTAGTAGTTGCGAAATTACAAGCTATGATATAGCCTGCTTTCAGAACAATTTCTCATGGAAAATTACATGTACAACCTAATCTAAGTAAGAAGCTTTGATGTACTCAGATATGACACTTGCATCTCCTCGTCTTCCGCTTCGGTCTCTCACAGTCCTCCTCTTCACTATGGCACGAGTCAGTGTCCTTTGTTTCATCACGATCCATTTCTTCAGATAATTCCAAGTCTGAAACGTCTAAGTAATGTTTAGACTCCTCCATTTCTTCTAGATCAAACTCTATCTCATCATCACCACCATCCTCATCATGATCACCTCCAGGTGTATTTTCCTGCCTTACCTTCATAAATTCGGCCATATCTACTACATCTGGCTCTATGTCTTTCCGAACAAGGTGAATTTCATCATCATGATTATCAGGAAGGGTATTTATAACCCCCTACGACTCGTACTGCTGCATTGGATTTTGAAAAGAAGAGTTTCCACCATCATGCTCTTGAACTCCGTCATTTTCAGGAAGGTCCCATAAATGTCTATGTTGAACTCGTTGAACTACTAGCCAATTCTCCCCCATCTTAGTATCATTAAGATAAAACACTTGCTGGACATTTGATGGTAAAACAAAAGGATCTTGTTTGAACCATCTGTATCTTTTGTCAATGCTAATGAAGTGCTTATCATCCACAATTCTCTTATCTTGCCCAGTTTTTTTTCATGTGTGAAACCACTCACACAGAAACAATACTACTGTATGACCACCAAGATACAATAGGTCAACCACACCATCTACGTACCCGTAGTAGTCCAGTGTTCTGTCTGTGTGCTGACCTTGAACCACCACACCGCTATTCTGCGTTGTTCGGCGAGCCTCATTATCCTTTGTATGGAAACGAACTTCATTCATGATGCAACCATTATAATATTCCGTCGTGAGATACGGACCATTAGCAAGTGCCCACAATCCATATGTGGCTTCAGCATCTTTCTTAACGTGCAAACCATTAATCTACATAAATTCTACAACTATTAATACGATTAATAAATTCACGGCATTCATTATACGCCTATACTGTCAACATTGCAAATAAAGACCACATATGTACTTACATGATTCTTAAACCATGTATGGAATAGCTTCATTTCCGCATCGGTAGCAGCTGATGCGCTCGCTTCTTCTGTTGTAATGCCTCGGGACTCTTCTACGAACATCCTTGCAAGCCATATTCGAATTTGACAGAATAATTAGTACATTAAATTAAGGGCAGTACCCTTGCTAGTCCTTTTTATTACAGATAGACCCTCGTTAGTCAAACTATTACATCCACATCCCTCATAAGGCATATAACTTTTTTAAATTTCAAAATTGCCTCAAATATTATTGCAAACTGAACCCTAATAATTTTAAATCTTAAAATTAACCAAAAGGATGTTCAAAAAGCTATAAAGCTCCGACCTGAACGGGGAGTTTTACAGCCCCGCTCTGAACGGAGATGTACAGCTCCGATCAAGTCGGATGTGTAAAGCTCCGACTAGATCGGAGATGTAAAGCTCCAATCTGAACGGAGCTACACAACTCAGTTCTGCTCGGAGCTATCAGCTCCGACTAGATCGGAGCTTTACAGCTCCGATCTGAACGGAGCTACACAGCTCCGTTCTGATCGGAGCTGTATAGCTCCGATCACAGCTCCGATCAGATCGGAGAAAGCTCCGATCTGAACGGAGCTACACAACTCCATACTGACGGAGCTACAAAGCTCCGTTCTGATCGGAGCTGTTAGCTGCAATGAGTCGGAGCTAACTCCGATTCCAATTAAGAAGAAGAAGAAAGAAGAAGAAGGAGAAGGGAAGAAGGAGGAAAGAAGAAAAAGGAAATAAAAAGGGAAAAAAAATAAAAAAATGTTAAGGTCATGTTTGGTATGAAGATATTGAACGGTAAACCTTAAGTTGGTCAAAGCAATTTTGGGATTTTGGACCTAGATGTAATAGTTGACTAAGAGGGGTGTATCTGTAATTGGGTCATCTAGTAGGGGTGCTAGACGTAAAATTCGCTTAAATTAATATCAAAAAACGAAATATACTATGGAGATTAAAGTAGTGATCTGAGATTAATAACTTACTTTATGTACTTCTCTACTTCGTCACAGTTCCGCAAAATAAAGTTATGCGCTTTTACAATGTATGATTCATCAATTGAAGCTTCTGGATGCGCTCTATTACGAATAAAACGTTTCAGAGCTCCCATCATCCTTCAGACAGCAAATATAGTTCTATCGATCAACCAATTTAGGTATGAACATATAATATATATATATATATATATATATATATATATCATTAAGTAGTTACCTCTCACTCGGGTACATCCACCATGCATGCACATGACCAGCAATCCTAGCCTGCTTAGGTAACTGTACGGCTAAATGTACCATGACGGTGAAGAAAGCCGGTGGAAATATTTTCTCCAGTTTACATAAGATCAAAGGTATGTTCCTCTCCAGTTTGTCTATAACTTCAACTCTCAAAGTCCTCGAGCACAATTCCTTGAAAAAATTCCCCAGTTCCAACAAAGCATCAACCACTTCCTTGTGAGAAATTCCCGAATTCCTATTGGTATGAGGCGTTGAAGTAAAACATGGGAATCATGTGATTTCAAACCACATATGTTCTTTTCCTTTATACACCTTGAGATGTTGGAAGCATAACCATCTGGAAACTTAACGGATTTTAGAAATTCACAGAAACCGTTCTTCTCAGTGGTAGACAGTCTAAAGCAAGCAACTGGCTTAATCGGCTTGTTGTACCTCGGACGCACTTCCATGTGAAGTTCTCGTCTAATTCCCATATCACGTAGATACTCACGTGCTTTGACCGTATCTTTTATTTCCCTGGAATGTCAAACATTGTTCCTAATACATTATCACATATGTTTTTCTCGACATGCATTGGATCGAGATTATGCCTGATCTTCAAATGTTCCCAATAAGGTAACTCAAAAAATATACTAACTTTCACCCAGTTACCTTCTTCGGGGGTACACTTCCGCTTCTTTTATTTTGGATGACTCTTCCCCAGTCCATAAAACAAATGGGACACCCTCTTCACCCACACATACACATCACTGCCAGACATTTCTTTGGGTTGTGGTCGATGTTTTGGTTTACTGTTAAAAGATCTCCTGTCCCTATGCCATGAGTGTTTCGGATCCAGAAAATATTTATGACCCAGGAAACCTATTTTTGACCTTAATGAAACTGATTGCGTCTCATCAAAGCAGACGGGGCAAGCCATCTTTCCCTGTGTTACCCATCCTGAGATTGAGCCATAAGCTGGAAAGCCACTAATAGTCCACAACAAGGCAGCACGTAGTTGAAATCGTTTCTTTGCATGAGCATCATAAGTCTCGAAGCCTGTCTCCCACTACTCTTTTAACTCATCTATCAAACGCCTAAGATAGACGTCGATATCCTTTCCTGGACTTCGTGGACCGGGTATCAACAAAGACATGAGATTTGAAATTCTTCTTTCATGAACTTAAAGGATGGTAAGTTGTAAGGTATGAGTATCACCGGCCACATGCTATATGGATTTCCCATGCCTGACCAGGGCCTGAAGCCGTAAGTTGTGATGAACGAGATTTTCAGACTCGAACAATGTCGTATAAAAGACTGGTGCCCAAAATACTGAGACTATGCAAATGGAACTTCGATATTTCACTTCAAAGGCTCCAAATTTTTCACCCGAACTCCGAATGAACTACCGTTTCCGCCTCATACAAGATATCTCAAATCTTTCATATTATCCTTGGCCTTGGGCACGGCTTTGAGCTCCGAAACTTGGTCTTTTGGCCTTGAAACACGTCCCGGTACTCCTTGACACACCACGGGTGATCTTGTTACACCAAAACTTCAATGTTTCGCCAAGATTTACATCCAAAAGTGCGATTTTCATCTAAAACCTGAAAATAAAAAAAGAAATGGAAACGTGACACTATTCTAATAAAATGCACTAAAATGCATGCAAGAGGATAGCTAAATTGGTGAAAAAGACCCGAATGATAGTGTAAAAAACACTGTCATCAAACTCCCCAAACCGAACATTTGCTTGTCCTCAAGCAATTAGCTAGACTCTATGCAACCTACATGCAACACAAAGAAGAGTCTCATGCCAAACAAGAAGAAATAATCGATTGTATCTCCCAAATGCTTATGAACAAAGACCATACAAATCATAACATGGAAGTAGGTTGAAGAATGTCTCGGTTGAACTTATGCACATGCACATATGCACTTTGTTAAACAAGGCAGTCTCTCGTAACATTCTCTACATGGACCTAGCCAATGATGACGTAATGATGCATGTCAAAATACAAATGGTTTCCCCGCACCTATGAAACCGAGGGCTTACTACTATTCACCAAGTGAGACTTTCCCTCAAGAGAGGTCGAACCAATACTGGCTCTCATCAAACGAAGGAGGGTTCCCTAAAAGACAACACTCCCCTATTCTACCCGACTCTTAAAGTAAAACTCTTCACCACTTCCTGAATGGCAAGACGAGGGTGGTCTAGAACAAGCCTTGGACTAGGTGACACGAGAACACAAGGAAGAATTTACAACTCGATCACGAACTATTACAAAAGCTGAAAAAATAATGCAATACTTTGCTAAAACTGCTTTTGACTTGCTTGGACCCTTCTTTTGCTTTTTTGGGTCTTATTCTTTTTTCTTCTTCTTTTTTTTTTCTTTTTCCAGATTCTGGAATTTTTCTCTTTTTTTTCTTTTTCTTTTTTTTTGTATATAGCCAGCAGTAGCACAATGGAAGTACAATGAAAGGAAATAACAACGACACTACAACGACCTCCCCAACCCTATTCAAAAGAATAGGTTGGAGCACAAACTCACAAGGAAAAATAAAGACAAACTCAACATGACTCGACAAGACGAAAAACAAGTCATAATGATAGTAACCCCCTCCCCAAACCTATTCGTTAGAATAGGTTTCAAACAAAGGATCACACATCTCACTCTACCTCCTTCCTAGGCATTGAGCAATCTCAATAAGCAAGGTGAAGACTTGTTGCCTCTTACGTACATAATCACACGGGAATACAACCAAAGACTCTAACATGCAACATTTTATAAGGCCTTCGCGAACCGCAGTAGAGAAAACACCACATAGTGATGTCGAGACTACCAAGTTTAACTAGTGCACATACAAATATGACAAGCCAAGCGAGATAAACCTCAAACTATTCCGTAGAAATGCAATGTATGGGCAATGGTCACAAACACTTAGTCTATACAATAAAAAATTTCAAAAAATTTGGCAATAAACTCCACACAATATCATGCAAAAACTAGACTAAGGATGAATGCGTACGAACAAACTAAATCCTAAGAAAGCAGTAAACGTGCAAACAAAAGGTTTTCATGAGTTATCATAAGAAAAATAAGTTATAGAAATACACAGCGATAACCCCCCACCCTAAACCTGAACTTCGTCATTCGTCCCGAACGTCGAAAGTGGATATGAGGTGAGATCTAGACGTATACCTGTAACCTGTATTACTCAAGGAAACTCGTGAGAAACCAAAATGGATGATAAAAAGGGTAAAAGGATCGATATGGTTGCATTCGGGGATGATTTGTGGTGTCCGAGGTCAAATCTGGCACCCGGATCACTGGCGCCCTCAGGCGCACCGCCCCGTGTGTGGCGGTCCGCCTGGGGTGCCCAGGGGGCGCCTAGGCCCCTGCCCTTCCCGGGCGCACCGCCCCGGGTGAGGGGCGGTCCGCCTGGGAGAGGCAGACAATGCCCAGGCGTTCTGCCTCTCCTAGGCGCACCGCCCCGTGTGGGGCGGTCCGCTTGGGAGCTGCAGACTCCCGGGTGCTTGTTATTCACCTCCAAATACAAAAAATATCAACTCTTTACCTATGTTATCACCAAAAACATACTCTAACACAAAGGCAAAAACAAATAAATATTCAAAATATGCATGCAATGCAAGAAAGCGATAAAACTCCGGGTTGTCTCCCGGAAAGCGCCATCGTTTATTAGTCTCTGACTCGACTTCTTCATCTCCTTCAGATCCTACCAGGACGGATACTAGCCTTCCCCTTCATGGATCTCTTCCTCATACCTAGTACCTGAGAATTAGAATGAACAAACGCAGCAAGGCCAATAAAACTTATGGGGTGAGAAACATTAAAGCGTGGGCTAGGATCAGAAACGGCTTGCAACACATGTTGCTTGCCATCCACCTCAATTGTGCAAGTTCTCCGATTGATGTCGATTATAGAGCGCAATTTGGTCAAGAAAGTTCTTCCCAAGAGAACCATCAGTCATCCCAGGTGTTGATGCCGGCATCACAATGAAATTGGTGTAAACAGAAGCATCACAAATCTTTATCAACACATTCTTCACTATGCCTTCCGATCGTACAAAGGTTCCATTTGCCAGCTGCACAATGGCCTTATGTTTCTCGAGCTCTCCCAGACCACTCTTCTCGAACACATTTATTGGAAGCACATTAGAGTATGCTCCATTATCAAATGTAGCACGGACACCATCGAGACTACCAATCCCAACCTTAACATCAAAGCTATCAGGATTTGGTTCAACATCGTTAGGTTCTTCATGACTTACATGGAATCCAAGGCCTTTATCTTCCTACTTGTCCAATGGAGGCTCGTCTTGTGTACAACAGTTGCATGCAGCAACTTGCTTAATGGTGATTTCCACCGGAAGATCTCCCACCATGGTGATCGACATGGACCTCTCAGTGTTACTAGGCAACTTCCGCTGCTCACTACTAGCTCCATGGTCTATCAACTCTTGCATCTTCTGGTGTGCAAGCTTAGTACTAGCTTCCAACTTATCTAGACGAGCACTTGTCTTCTCCGAATCCTCGTCGAATCTCTTCAGAAATCCTTGGGTGAAATCTACCAATTTCTGTAAATTATCCAAGAGAGTAGCAGACTTGGATTGAGATGCTTCGGCCTTAGGGGTAGGATTTCCACAATGGTCATTTTCGTAGTTGCGATTACTACGGTCTACCCAGTAAACACTATCGTTTGCCAACTCAGACCTACACATATGAGCCTCATGCCCATAATTCTTGCATACCCTGCATACCTCATTGGAAAGAGATGATCCAATCGAGCTCTTAAGAACTTGTCTCATCTCATTGGCGAAGCCATCAAACCGATCCCCACTCACTCCGTTCACTTGAACCTCTGGTTTTGCTGGAGCTTCAGTTCCACGCCTCTTGACCATGGCCCTTGGATCCTTGAACTGAGACCCCTTCGCAGGCCTTTCAAAACACGCCCACACATCTTCGCCGGTCTCCTCCCAAATATTTCCACGACACTCGAAATCTACCATCTGTTGGCTCTCATAGGTGAGCCCATCGTAGAAGTGCTGAACTAGATCAGAGATATCCATCCCATGGTGTTGATGAATGTGTGAATTCTTGTAATGTTCGTAATCGTGTTGTAATTTTCTATTTTTTGTTTTTAAGTGTCATCTGTTCTAGACCACCCTCGTCCTGCCATTCAGGAAGTGGTGAATAGCTTAAGACTTTGCTTGAGAGATGGGTAGAATAGGGGAGTGTTATCTTTTATAGGGAACCCTCCTTCGTTTGATGAGAGCCAGTACTGGTTCGACCTCTTTGAGGAAAAGTCTTAACATGGTGGAACAGCAGTAAGTCCTCAGTTTCATAGGCACGGGACAACCATTCATATCTTAGCATGCTTTATTACGTCGTCACTGACTAGGTCCAGGTAGAGAATGTTACGAGAGACTATCTTGTCTTGACATAAGTGCTTATGTGGATGTGTATAAGTCAATCGAGGTATTCGTCGACCTATATTCATGCTTTGATTTATATGGTTTTTGTTCATATGTTTTTTGATAGATTCAGTAGATTGGTTCATTTTATTTGGCATGAGACTCCATTTTGTGTCTTGCATTGTTTTTTGCATTAGAGTCTAGCTTAGTTGCTTGAGGACAAGCAAAAGTTCAGTTTGGGGAGTTTGATGAATGTGTATTTTACACTGTCATTTGAGTCTTTTTCACCTATTTTAGCTATCCTCTATGTTAATTTAGCTATATTATAGTGCATTTTATTAGAATAGTGTCACGTTTCCCTTTAGATTTTATTTTACAGGTTTTTGTTGAAAAACGACGATTTCCCTGGCAATTATATTGAAGTTGACAAGGAATTGGTGTTCCAGAAGCCTATTTGGAGTATCTGAAGGTTTCCGGATAGGATTTGGAGTCTAGCGGTCGAATCTGGAGGTTAGAAGGCCACTAGAAGTCAGAAACCGAGTTCGAAAAGGGGAAGAAATCCAAAAACGCGTCGAAAACGCGGAATTCCGCGAAATTTACTCTCGGGCGAACCGCCCGGGACATGGGGCGAATCGCCCCACACCGGGCGAATCGCTCGGTGTGTGGGGCCCTTCGCCCAGCACTATTTCGAAGCCTATATATAGTTGCTCAGTTTTTCTCCGAAATTCATACTTTTCCAGACCTATTCTCTCACCTTTCTCTGTAGTTTTAGGTAGGAACTTCCCAGAGCCTATTCTGGGGGTTCGTAGCTTAGGAGACACTTTTTCATAGCAATTTGGAGCTTGGAAGATCGCGATTCTTCGGAGACTGACAACCTTCGGTAACATTGTATCTTACAGTTTATTCTACTTATTTTTATATATTTTTCAACATGTTTTCTTCTATGATTTGTGTTGATTGCATGACAACTATGAGTAGCTAAACTTATCGTTGGTGGTAGTATGTGAATTCTTAGCCAAGGGTAGATAATCATGCTAATGGCTATATCGCGCATTATACTCCGTGTTATTGCTTTATTTCGTTGATCAGGCTCAGCCTATATCCTCGTATGTTGATTAATTATTATGCACAATTGGACCCTCGTCGACCTATGCATATCTATATCTTTGTAGTGTTGAATAATACGGAACACAATTGGACAATAGCGCTTGACTTGTCAGTATCTATATCTTCGTAGTGCTTAATAATTACAACAGGACATTCGATTGATCAAAGATGTCCATGCAAGAACGAGGAATTTACGCATGATTATTGACCCGTTATGCTTTGAAGGATCATACTATCACCAATCTCCATTAGCTATTAGAAAAACCTTTGCTTGACCGTCTGCTGTTTTTATATTCTTTAGTTAAATAGATAAGGCTAGTTATAGTCCTTAGAGAACGACACTCGAGGTTATTCTACTGCTACACTACGGTTTTCGTTGTAGTTGTGAATTGCCTTTGGCTAAATAACAAATTTATTTGATTCGTTCGCGTTGGAACACGACACCAGCGCGTTCATCAAATTGGCGCTGTTGCCGGGGACTATACTCCTTTTTTCTGTTTAATTTGTTTATATTTCAGCATTCAATTCCTAATTCTATTAGTTTTAGTTTTCCTTTTTAATCTCTCTCTGATACTGCTTTCCTAGTCTGTTACAGATAGTGTATGCCAATACATGATCTAAAGGAACACCGCTTGCTGATTCAATTGCTGAGATCGACAGAGTCTACAACCAAAGAAGGCGACTACTTCAAAGGCGTGCACTAGAGGAAATAGAGGATACCGATTTCTCTGAATCTCTAAACAGTCTTTTCAAGGAAATCGACGGAATGGCAGAAGCTAGACCACTGAAAGCATGGGTTCAACCCACCAAGGATCATATGAGGGGACCGGCGATTGTTCTTTCGTCTGCAACTCGAGATCTGGAAATCAAGAACCTCGTGTTCCAACAACTTCCGAGGTTCTATGGCTTATCAAGGGAAGATGTGATGGGTACTTGCACGATATCGATGATTTCGTCAACCAACACCCACGACCCGGAGCTAAAATAACAATGGATGAGTTGAGAATGAAGGTTTTTGCTATGGGAGAAGGTTGAGTTCTCTACCAGCAGGCTCGCTGGACACTTGGGAGAAGGTTTTTTCAGCTTTCAAGGAAAAATACTTCCCTCACACCTTGACTACCGCGCTAAAGGCGCAAATCACTGGATTCAAGCAGGACTATGATGAGACCATCTACGCCGCGTTTGAGAGATTCCAAGATCTCACGAACAAGTGCCCTCACCATGGTTTTGAATCTTTTGACCTAGTCCAACACTTCTACAATGGACTAACCTTCGAGAACCAACAAGTGGTGGATTTCCAATGCCGAGGCAATATTTGGGAGGAAACCGCCGAAGCCGTCTGGGCAGTTTTCGAAAGGCTTGCTAAGGGTTCGCAGTTCAAGGACCCAAGAGCAATGGTTAGGAGACGTGGACCTGAAGCTCCACCGACTCAAGAAGCCCCTATGTATAGGGGGAATGGGGATCAATTCGAGTGCTTTACCAACGAATTGAAGCAAGTCCTCAAGTGCGCCACTGGAACAACTGTTTCAAACGAAGTTTGCCGAATATGCAAGAACTATGGGCATGGGGCTCATATGTGTAGATCGGAGCTTGCGTATGATGATGGCAACTGGGCTCGAGGAGGCGAAGAGGAAGCCTTTGCTACGGAGTTTGGTGCTCAAGAAGCTAGCTACGGACAAGACGGTAGGAATCCTCGAGGTGGATTCTGGAGAAGAGGATTCCGAAACCATCAAGGATATGCACCGGCTAACCAAACTTATGGCCCTAACCAAGACCGTAGTAGGCTAAACTATGGTAATGATCACTGCGAAAACCCCGCTCCAAAAGAGCCACCGAAGTCGAAGTCGGCTCAACTGATGGAGAACTTGCAAAAGACGGTTGATCACACCCAAAGTTTTCTCAAACGTTACGAAGAAGATTCCGAGAAGACTAGGACAAGGCTTGATAGGTTGGAAGAGAGCACTAGGCTTGCCCATCAAAAGATGCAAGAGTTGATCGACCGAGGAGCAAGTAGGGAGCAAGGCAAGTTGCCTAGCAACACTGAGAAGTCGAATTCCATTACATTGGCTGGTGATCTACCTGACGAAATCACCATCAAGAAGGATGCTAAGTGCGAGTGTTGCAAGAAGGAAGAACTTCCACAGGCTAAGGAAGAAGAGAATGACCTTCGTTCTGATGAAAGTGATGAGGAGCAAGAGTATCCCGAGCCACTCCCTAAAAGTTTCGATGTTAAGGTCGGGATTGGTGAGCTTGAAGATGTCCGTGCCACACTAGACACGGGATCCTACTCTAACATACTCCCTTTGAATGTATTTGAAAAGAGTAGCCTTGGAAAACTATCTGAGCATAGGGCTATTGTGCAACTGGCGGATGGATCCTTTATGAGACCCGAAGGCGTTGTGAAAATGTGTTGGTCAAGATTGGTGAAGCTTTTGTATACATCAATTTTGTAGTTATGCCGGCGTCTGCACCTGGAACGGGGGATGTCATTATCTTGGGGCGAACGTTCTTGACTAAGTTACGCTCCGTAATGGACATCTACCAAAGAACTTGCACTATTGAAGTGGATGGCAAGCAACACGTGTTGCAAGCCATATTTGATCCACCTGATCCGCCTGATAATTCTTACACTACTCACTACTGTGGTCTTGCAGCCTATGTTCTTTCTTATTCACAGGTTCGTGGCATGAAGAGGAGATCAATGAAGGGGAAGTCTAGTACCCGTAGAAAGAAGAGCTAGGCACAGACAGGAGTCGAGTCAAAGACTTTAAACAATGGCGCTATCCGGGAGGCAACCCGGAGTTTTTATCGCTTTCTTTACCGCTTTATTGCATGCATTCATTCTTGAATAATTTGCTTTTCATATGTGAATTTGTTCATGTTTGTGTCGTATATGCTTATGTTTGAGTGAGATTTTTCGAGTGGTTTTATGAGAAAATTGGTTTCGGGGATTAAAAACCGCGTTTTCTGACGTAAGGACCGTCTCCCCACATCGGGGAGCGGGGGGCGAATCGCCCCGTGTGGGGCGACTCGCCCCACACCGGGGGCGACTCGCCCCACGGCCTCTGATGCTAAAAATGCGGATCTCCCCTTCTCTACCTCATTTTCTTCATTCTTCATTTCTTGACCAAATTTAGTGTTCTTTAGCTTCAATCGAAGCCTATTACATGATCTATCTTTTCATCCGAACATATTTCACCCTAGTGCATTAGTTTTTCAGATCTGAGGTATCTTCTTATGAACCCTAATTTTCAAATTTGGGGGTTTTCTAATTTGAGCTTCAATTATGCTTATATAATGCATGGGTGGTTTGTTTGTGTGATTAGAAGCATTATTTACTATCAATTGCATGCTTAATTATACTTGGATTGTTGATTTGGGAATTTTGCTACTTGATGATATATCTTGTTATGCAATATATCTTTATCTTTGATTTCTTGCATATGATTGTGTTTATTCATGTAATGATGATGGATTTGATGATAGAATGCTTAATTGTTGAGTATGAGGATTTATGATATTAGAATTTTTCGCTACTATGGTATGAATTGAGCCTTGTTATCTAGGTTATTGGTTGTCTAGCAAGAGGATAATGTGATGTATTGCATGTAGTAGTTACATTGGTATGTTGCATATCGTAGAAGCTAGGCTAGACATGTAAGGTTTGGGGAGATCGATTGTTGATTTTATCACTTGTGTGTTTCGTTCTTACACTAGCATATGCATGAGTCAGTTTTGTGTCATACGAGGTACAAACTATTGTTTGTAGGAACCATGCCAAGGGAAAGGAGCATTCCCGTATGATTACTATGAAGTATTGGAGGGGGATCGATTACAACCATGTCAAGAAGAGTGACCTCGTTAGATGTGCGTTCGAGCCACGGGGTCTTGCAACAACGTCGTGGATTATCCAAGAGGAGGAGCTAGAGTACACCTGGAGTAAGGACTCCTATGCCTATTCATGCACCACCGAAGGGACAGAAACCATTATTACGTCAGCAACCCATCAAAAGGACTGCAAAGTTCGAGTGAACTGGAAGGCACCGGGACAATCTTGCCGCGACGGATTCAATCTTGAGTTCGCAGTTGCTAGAAGGTTCCAAAGCGCTAGCTTCGTTCCAAAACATAATGACATGGGTGCCCAGCCCCTCGTTGGGGTGTCCCTTGCCTGCCGCTAAAGGGAGCATCATATAGACATCGGTCGCATCAACCGTAGAGAATGTGGTCGACATTGGAAAAGATGGTAGAAAACTTCTGAGTATCCGAGCAGCTTACTGTAACCTCCTCGGGGTGTAAAACGCTGGAGGGGGAGGTCCTGATACCACTGCTCTTTCCCCTTCAACAGTTCACAACCTATCGGAGGGCTACATGATGGAGGATTCCATAACAGCGGCGGCTAATCTTGAGGATTCTACTCGACAATGCAACTCTACTGGTGATGATGATGGTGACAGTGGTGACAATGAAGGCCATACGGGCAATGATGATACTAATGGAGGAGTTGTTCCTGTACGGCCTATAAATGGAACTACCGCACCTACCAGAAGACCTGATGACCACCTATAAGGCTCCCAGAGCAGCCCCAATAACCCACAAGCAGCATACTCAGCCGACCGATAACATCTAGTATCACATCTTATTTCCTCATTTTCTTACTGCTAGGGACTAGCGTTAATTTCATGAGGGGGGATGGGATTTAAGTGATCTAATGTTGTTAGTTTGGAGCTTGACATTGGTAGGATGAGTATAGTACCTCGCATGTTTTATCCGTCTGCATTTGCATTTGCACGTTTACCGCTTTCTTAGATTTTTTAGGTTGCATTCACTACATTCATCCTAGGATAGTCTTGCATGTTTTATATGGAGTTTATTGCTGAATTTTTTGAACTTTTTTATTGGGTAGGTCAACTAACTATGCCTTTAATCATATGCTTCATCTCTATGAATTTGTTTGAGGTTTTTCTCGCTTGGCTTGTCACATTTATGTATTGCACTTAGTTAAGCTTGGTAGTCTCGACATCACTTAGTAGTGTTTTCTCTACTGCGGTTCACGAAGGCCTTTATAATAGGATGATGCATGATAGGGTCTTATGGTTGTTTTCCCGAGTAATTATGTACCTAAGAGGCAACAAGTCTTCACCATGCTTTGAGATTGCTAAATACCTAGGAAGGAGGTAGTGTGAGGTTGTGTGATCCTTTGTTTATAACCTATTCTTCCGAATAGGTTTGGGGAGGGGGTTAGACCATAATTAGACTTGTTTTTCATTTTTCATTTCCGTATTGTGAGTTTATTTTTCCTTTTCCGTAAATTTTGTACCCCAACCTATTCTTTCGAATAGGTTTGGGGAAGTCGTGTGAGTCATTTTCTCTCTTTTTGTTATGCTACTGCTGGCTAAAAAAATCGAAAAAAAAAAGAAAGAAAAACTGTAGGAAAAAAGAAAAAAACAAAGAAAAAAAAAGAAGAAACTGGAAAGAAAAAACAAAAAAGAAAAGAACCCAAAAAAGAAAGGAAGGGTCCAAAAAAGGAAAGACAAATAGCAGTTTAGCAAAGTGTTGTGTCTCATTTTCCAATTCTTGTAATGTTCGTAATCGTGTTGTAATTTTCAATATTTTGTTTTTAAGTGTCATCTGTTCTAGACCACCCTCGTCCTGCCATTCAGGAAGTGGTGAATAGCTTAAGACTTTGCTTGAGAGATGGGTAGAATACGGAAGTGTTATCTTTTATAGGGAACCCTCCTTTGTTTGATGAGAGTCTGTACTGGTTCGACCTCTTTGAGGAAAAGTCTTAACATGGTGGAACAGCAGTAAGTCCTCAGTTTCATAGGCACGGGACAACCATTCATATCTTAGCATGCTTCATTACGTCGTCACTTAGTAGGTCCAGGTAGAGAATGTTACGAGAGACTATCTTGTCTTGACATAAGTGCTTATGTGGATGTGTATAAGTCAATCGAGGTATTATTCAACCTATATTCATGCTTTGACTTATATGGTTTTTGTTCATATGTTTTTTGATAGATTCAGTAGATTGGTTCATTTTATTTGGCATGAGACTCCATTTTGTGTCTGATGAATGTGTATTTTACACTTTCATTCGAGTCTTTTTCACCTATTTTAGCTATCCTCTATGTTAATTTAGCTATATTTTAGTACATTTTATTAGAATAGTGTCACGTTTCCCTTTAGATTTTATTTTACAGGTTTTGGTTGAAATTCGGGGATTAGTGGGCAATTATATTGAAGTTGACAAGGAATTGGTGTTCCAGAAGCCTATTTGAAGGTTTCCGGATAGGATTTGGAGTCTAGGGGTCGAATCTGGAGGTTAGAAGGCCACTAGAAATCTGAAACCGAGTCCGAAAAGGTGAAGAAATCCAAATCCGCGTCGAAAAACGCGGAATTCCGCGAAAAAGACGGGGGGCGAACCGCCCCATCCTGCGGCGAACCGCCCCAGACTTTATTCGGGGCCTACATATAGAGCTCAGTTTTCTCTCCGAAATTCATATCTTTCCAGACCTTCTCTCTCACCTCTCTCTATAGTTTTAGGTAGGAACTTCCCGGGGCCTGTCCTGGGAGTTCCGTAGCTTAGGGGATACTTTTTCATAGTAGTTTGGAGCTCGTAGGATCGCAATCATCCGGAAATTGACAACCTTCGGTAACTTTGCTATCTGTCTACTGTGTTTATATTCTAAATTAGATTTGATAAAGCTAGTTATAGTCCTGAGAGAACGACACTCGAGTCATTCTGCTACTACACTACGGTTTTCATTGTAGTTGTGGATTGTCTTTGGCTAAATAACAAATTTATTTGATTGACCTTGACACGTTCATCAGTGTCTTGCATTGTTTTTCGCATTAGAGTCTAGCTTAGTTGCTTGAGGACAAGCAAATGTTCGGTTTGGGGAGTTTGATGAATGTGTATTTTACACTGTCATTTGAGTCTTTTTCACCTATTTTAGCTATCCTCTATGTTAATTTAGCTATATTTTAGTGCATTTTATTAGAATAGTGTCACGTTTCCCTTTAGATTTTATTTTACAGGTTTTGGTTGAAAAATGATGATTTCCGGGCAATTATATTGAAGTTGACAAGGAATTGGTGTTCCAGAAGCCTATTTGGAGTATCTGATGGTTTCCGGATAGGATTTGGAGTCTAGGGGTCGAATCTGGAGGTTAGAAGGCCACTAGAAGTCAGAAACCGAGTTCGGAAAGGGGAAGAAATCCAAAAACGCGTCGAAAACGCGGAATTCCGTGAAATTTACTCCCGGGCGAACAGCCCGGGACGTGGGGCGAATCTCCCCACACCGGGCGAGGCCCTTCGCCCCACACTATTTCGAAGCCTATATATAGTTGCTCAGTTTTTCTCCGAAATTCATACTTTTCCAGACCTATTCTCTCACCTTTCTCTGTAGTTTTAGGTAGGAACTTCCCAGAGCCTGTTCTGGGGGTTCGTAGCTTAGGAGACACTTTTTCATAGCAGTGTGGAGCTTGGAAGATCGCGATTCTTCGGAGACTGACAACCTTCGGTAACATTGTATCTTACAGTTTATTCTACTTATTTTTATATATCTTTCAACATGTTTTCTTCTATGATTTCTATTGATTGCATGACAACTATGAGTAGCTAAACTTATCGTTGGTGGTAGTATGTGAATTCTTAGCGAAGGGTAGATAATCATGCTATTGGCTATATCGCGCATTATACTCCGTGTTATTGCTTTATTTCGTTGATCAGGCTCAGCCTAAATCCTCGTATGTTGATTAATTATTATGCACAATTGGACCCTCGTCGACCTATGCATATCTATATCTTCGTAGTGTTGAATAATTACGGAACACAATTGGACAATAGCGCTTGACTTGTCAGTATCTATATCTTCGTAATGCTTAATAATCACAACAGGACATTCGATTGATCAAAGATCTCCATGCAATACCGAGGAATTTACGCATGATTATTGACCCGTTATGCTTTGAAGGATCATACTATCACCAATCTCCATTATCTGTTAGAAAAACCTTTGCTTTACCGTCTGCTGTTTTTATATTCTTTAGTTAAATAGATAAAGCTAGTTATAGTCCTTAGAGAACGACACTCAAGGTTATTCTACTGCTACAGTACGGTTTTCGTTGTAGTTGTGAATTGCCTTTGGCTAAATAACAAATTTATTTGATTCGTTCGCGTTGGAACACTACACCAGCGCGTTCATCAGGTGTGGGTGATGAACGAGTATTTTACACTTTCATTCGAGTCTTTTTTCACCAATTTAGCTATCCTCTATGTTAATTTAGCTATATTTTAGTGCATTTTATTAGAATAGTGTCACGTTTCCCTTTACTTTGTATTTTACAGGTTTTGGGTGAAAAACGAGGTTTTCCGGGCAATTATATTGAAGTGGACGAAGAATTGGTGTTCCAAAGGCATTTTTGGAGTGTCTAGAAGATTCCGGATAGTATTTGAAGTCTAGGGGTCGAGTCTGAAGGCTAAAAGGTCACTTGAAGGAAAATACCGAGTCCGAAAAGGAAAAGAAATCCAAAAACGCGTCGAAAACGCGTAACCAGCCGACTTGAGGTCCCGGGACGTGGGGCGAGTCGCCCCACACACCACACCTGCCGAATACCTATATATAGTTGCTCAGTTTTCTCCGTTTTTCATACTTTCTCAGACCTTTTCTCTCACCTTTCTCATTAGTTTTAGGTAGGAATTCTCCAGAGCCTGTTCTGGGGATTCTTAGCATAGGAGACACTTTTTCTTATCGTTTTGGAGCTTGTAAGATCGCGGTTCTTCGGATATTTACAACCTTCGGTAACATTGTATCTTACAGTTTTTCTGTTTATATTTATTTATCTTTCAACATGTTTTCATTCAATCTTGCTATGATTTCTGTTGATTGCATGTCATCTATGAGTAGCTAAACTTATCGTTGGTGATAGTATGTGATTTCTTAGCGAAGGGTTATAATTATGGTGATGGCGGTAAAGCGAATCAGACTTTGAGTTATTGCTTTATTTCTTTGATCTATCTAAAACCTCTATCTTCGTAGTGTTGAGTAATAACGGAACACAATTGGACAATCCATTGATCAAAGATCTCTATGCGAATCGATCGGGTACTTCATGCATGATTATTAACCTGCTATGCTTTGAATGATCATACTATCACTAACTTCCATTATCTGATAAGAAAAACCTGTGCTAAGTTGTCTGTTGATTTTATATTTTTAAGTTAGATTAGAAAAAGCTAGTTATAGTCCTTAGAGATCGACATTCTAGGTTATTTTACTGCTACACTACGGTTTTCGTTGTAGTTGTGAATTGCCTTTGGCTAAATACAAATTTATTTGATTAATTAGAATCTGACAAATTCCGGTTTATCAGTGGGCACTTGTTCTTGAGGTCCTTGAACCTCTCCAAAGCAGTGTAGATGGTTTCATCATAATCTTGCTTGAGACCGCGGATTTGTGCCTTCAGTGCGGTACTCAAGGTGTGGGAAAAATATTTCCCCATAAAAGAAGAAAACACCTTCCCCCAGGTGTCGAGCGATCCGGCCTCCAGAGTGCCCAACCATGCCTTGGATTTATCACCAAGCCCCATAGCAAAAACCTTCATCCTCAGCTCATCATCCGTTATCCCTGCTCCAGGCCTTGGAAGATTGTTGATGAAATCCTCAATATCATTCAAGTATCCGATAACATCCTCCCTAGCCAACCCATAGAACCTCGAGAGTTGCTGGAACATGTAATTTTTTTATCTCCAAATCACAAGTTGCAGTAGAAAGAACAATAGTCGGACCTCTCATTCGTTCTTGGTTGGGTTGAACCCATGATTTCAAAAGTGGGCGAGCCATCACAAAACCTGAATTTCTGTGATAGGAGTAACTCACAACCAAAAATCAGTCTTGTTAGAAATCGCCAAAATCTGGAATTCAACTACTAATCGAGAAAAACTAACTAAACTACTAACTCTGAGGATTGAATGTTGAAAATATAAATAAGCTAATGAGTAAAAAGGAGTTACAGGCCCCGGCAGCGGCGCAAATTTGATGAACGAGATTGTCAGACTCGAACAATCAAATAAATTTGTTTGAAAGACAAAGGGCAACTCACAACTACACAAAACACGTAGTGCAGAGGTAAGATGACCTCGAGTGTCGATCTCTAGGGACTAAACTAGATTTAACTAATTAACAAAATATAATTTCAGAAGACAAATTTATATTAACTCGACTTAACAATATATGGAGAGAGCTGGTGATAGTATGCTCGTTCTAAGCATCAAGTTCTAATTATGCATGAAAGTGCAACTCGTACTGCCTTAAAAGTAATTCGATTTACAAACACCAAAGACAGATTTGTAGAAGTGTATTTTGAAAGCTTCCTATCTATACTAATACTTGGCTAAGGTTGTCAGTCTTAGTTCAAGTAGTACTTGCAAATTATATATAATTGAATCGATGAACTTGAATTGTCCTAGTGTTTCTAACACTTTTCTACAAGGGTATATGGCTTAGTCGGATCAAAGAATCGAATTAAGATAATTAAACAAGTAAAAGACTCAGAAACTCAATCATGCATAATACGAACCCTACCTACGAATTCACATACTATCACCAAATAGATGCTTAGCTACTCATATCAATAACACAATCAACAATCATAATTGAAGCAATAATGAATGAAAACATGGTGAATTGAAAGATAAATAGCAGCATTGTGAGATACAAGGTTACCACCAAAGGTTGTCAATCTCCGGTGAATTGCTAAACTCACAAAGATCTAGCAAGGTGAGATAAAATGGTGTTCAAATCTCTCCTCTCGCTCCAAATTCGCTAAGATACAAAGGTTCTAAGAGAAAATATACCCAGAACAATCTCTAGGGTATAAGTCTGTAAAAATATGATAAAAGATATAAAAAATCGCAGCTTTTACAAATTTATATATAGCTGTCGGAAGCTCCCCGGCGGACCGCCCCGTACGCGGCGGTCCGCCTGACACGGGCAGCAAGTTTGCCATAAGTTCGAACAGAGATTTCGGGCGCGTCCGAATTTGGATTGGCACGTGAGACCCAGTGTTGGATAGCTCTTTGAGTTAGCTACGTTTATTTTGTAATCTCATCCCAATCCAATGTCGTATGAAAGTCTGGTGCCCAAAATACTGAGACTGTGCAAATGGAACATCGAGATTTCACATCAAAGGCTCCAAAATCTTCACCCCAACTCCGAATGAACTACGGTTTCCGCCTCATGCCAGATATCTCGAATCTTTCATATTCTCCTTGGCCTTGGGCACGGCTTCGAGCTCCGAAACTTGGTCTTTTGGCCTTGAAACACGTCCCGATACTCCTTGACACACCACGGGTGATCTTGTTACACAAAAACTTCAATGTTTCGCCATGATTTACATCCAAAAGTGCGATTTTCACCTAAAACCTGAAAATAACAAAAGAAATGGAAACGTGACACTATTCTAACAAAATGCACTAAAATGCATGCAAGAGGATAACTAAATTGGTGAAAAAGACCCGAATGATAGTGTAAAAAACACTGTCATCAAGTTGCCAAGCCGAACTTCACATTACGAGGATATTTTTTGAAATCAGAGTACAACGTATCGAAGTGCTTCCATGCAGGTGTATCGGCAGGATGTCGCATCACACCTGGCTCTTCCCTTCGCGATGATTTATCGCGTTTAGAATCAGCCACCTCATGTCGTAGGCAACTTCACTGGACATAAACATTCTTTCCATTCGTGGCTTCAATGGAAAGTGCCTCACTATCTTATGAGGAGTCATATTATCCTTACCATCATTAAATTCCCATCTTGGTTCTCCACAAACAGGACAGTATTCCAATTCTGCATTGTCCTTGTAGAACAAGGCACAATCATTCTTGCAGACATCAATATCATTAAAACCTGTACCAATCTCATCTAAGAACTTCTTGGCTAGGTGGTAAGAAGTTGAAAGCTTATGACCTTCAGGTAACACACCCCGTAGTAACGTGAGTAGCATCTCAAAACTTTTATTGCTCCACTTGTTCATAACTTTGAGGTGGAGCAATTCAGTAACCACATTCAACAAAGACTTACACACCATGGATAAATTTCACAAGTTGCCCTCTCCCGCAGTTTCTTTAGACATTCCGTCTCACCATCTCCTTCGCGCCTGGCTTTTATTTCATTCAACAATTCATCTAAACCACCATTAATGTCATGCATCATGTCTGAGAAATCATGTGCACCATCATCATCATCAATCTGTTCGGAGGCAACCCCCTCTCCATGAAAAATCCACCGCTCAAGACTGTAAGTACTTGAGAAACCGTTTTTGTGCAAATCTCGATAAACCTTCGGAAACGAATGATATCTTGAGTTGTTGCAACGACCACATGGACACAGAATTATGTCATCCTCTAGATCTGCATATTTCATCGAAAACACAAGAAAAGACATGACTCCATTTTTGAATTTGTCTGACTATCTGTCCAACTCCTGCGTCCAAGTCTTATCCTTCACAACCTGTGAGTAAAGATCGAATACATCAGTTGCACATACACTATATATGAAATAGTCAAGCATTATCAGAGGGTTCCACATTGTAATTGATCACAACACAGTGAAAGCAAATCGAAATTCCATAGCGCCATCTACAAATTGAAGGACTAATTCAGAAACGTACCAAACATTATTCATCATTGACTTATTATACATTACTGTTGATCGATCAATGGATGAATATTGGTAGTATAGGATAATACGTTCAAATAGGTTGAAATTAATATATATTGAATCGAATCAAAACCATAGGTATATTAATTGGTTTACCGGATTGGACATTGTCCCCGGATTCGACATATTCCCTCTTCTTCGTCAATTTGTGTGTGCGCAAAGCAGTAGCTAGGTTATTATGAAACTTCCATTTTTGCACGTATAAGTTGTGGTCTTTTTTTTATTTTTTATTTATTTTTTTCCCATGATACACATGCCCATCCATCGGTTAAACTATGAAGCTAAGAGCCCGTTTGGTTCTGTAGGAAAAGAAAACAAAATTGGGCATTTTTCGCCACATTTCCTTGATTGGTTCACTGGAAAAGTGGAAAAGAAATCACCGAAAGCGGTCAGACCAGTTTTCTTTGCCAGGTTTTAAGTTGCTCTTCCGATATAAATCTTGCACTTCTTTTCCAGGTTACACACACTAAACACAAAGCTGTCAGCTTCATAACAACAAGATAGAGTTCAATCCATACATGTTAACAATATGGCCTAATTAGCCATTCGAAGAGACAATATCACTTCGCAAAACACACAATCAGTCTGATACTTTCTCTTTCACTCATCAAGGTTTCAAGAAAACTTACTCAAAAATCCTAAGCATAAAAACTTCAAGAACTCGAAAATTCTGGCAAATCTGGCTATAAATAAAAAATTCCACAAAAAGACTAAACATAAAAACTTGAAGAAAACTTCCACAAAAAGCCTAAACATAAGAACTTCCACAATTAAGATTAGTATTATAAGCACAAATCTGGCTAGTTAATAGTGATACACTGTACCACAATATATACAGAATGCTAAGCTTGCACTTCAAAAGATAGAAATAGTTCAAATATTAATCCTAAAACTGTTCTGAAATGTACGGAGTTAAATGCCAAAAGTTAAACATCCTGACAATATTCTTATTTGGGCGGGAGACGGTACATGGCCCATTTGTACTCACTCATGTCTTGCACCACAAGGAGAAAACGATCACCATGGGTCATTTCCGTCGCAACCATAAATCCTCTCCAACCATCGGTGAAACATGGAGGTTCATCTTCTTCATAGTCCAAGGTCACATCATAATCCTTCTTGCCCTCAAAACTAAGCTGGATTGCGTATCTTCTGGGTTTCACATGTGCATCAATGAAGGACAATGGCATGTTTTGTTCAACAAGAAAGTATCATATATTAACAACACAAACCGAGTGAATAATGTTGTAAAAAATAGCAACCAACAATGATTTATCCCCAAATCGTGTGAACTATGAACCCTAACTACTCGATACTCAATGAAACTGCAAGTAATGAAATCAACACAGAATTTAACGTGGTTCGGTTTCGATTGAAACCTACATCCACTATCACAAGCAATGAGTGCTACAGATTACATATTACAATGCACCAATGATGAATCTTAGATTACAGACTACAATTCTTAACCAAGTGATACAAATTACAATGCTACAGATTATAGTGCAACATATTACAATTCATCACCAATAGTTCCAATAATGAAGTGAGTATCATAAAATATCATCATACAAGAAAACTGGCATAACACATCAACACCATGACATGACCACACAGCTATCACTACCATCAGAAGAGGACTTTTAAGACCAGAAGACAGAGAAAAATTATGCAACAATGTAATATTAGTCATTACTGAATACCTGCTAATAGAAAGAATCCACATCTACTAGACAGTGGATTGGGACCTTGGGTCCAGCCTTGGATGGAAATGATGCATCTGAAAACATTACAGCAGTCCATTAGTATAACATATACACTAATCATATACAGGTCAAAACAAAAAACTACTCTACCAGATCTGACAGATTCATCATCATCCAGAGATGTTGATTTCATGTTCCTCTTTCCCTTTCCTGAATCCAGGTACTTGTAATCAGTCTCGCCGCTAATCAAAGGTGAGGGAGCCTGAAACCCTGAATCAGAATTGACTTGTGTTAATTAAACATATATACGAATATCTAATAATTATTCTTACTCAATAGTCGTTCTTTGTAATCACAACTGCTGAACAATGCTGAAGTCAGGTTATCATCTTGGGAGCCACCAGTCAATCGCTCAGGCACACGCCTAACTTCATTGTGACCATACACTGTAACAAAGAGGTTCTCACGTCCAAGCCAGTGGAACGTCATCTTTTCCTGCAGCTGGATGCCATACCGTACCATGAATTCTGACCAACCTTTAACCAAGTAGTATGAGTCATCCCTCAACTCAACTTGAACTTCAGTCTGAATCATATCCTCTGCCCATACACAGATCTTTCGTGGGACACGGTCGAAACACTTTCTCTGGAAATCAGGGAGTATTGCCTATAAAATGTGACACGTGAATATTAGTAGAGAAATGGGGAACACAAACCAACAAAGTACATCCTTATAAATGGTAAACTTTAAGCAGATAATGAGCATTCACCCTCATTGCAACCTAAAAAGAGGTATCTACTCGTAACATACTAATTTAACACCCAATGGTCAAATTATCCCCACAAGACTTCATAGCTTTGCACAGAGTACAAAATGCTAATAACCAAAAATTTAAATAGATAAGAGTACAAACATTGATTTTACTAGTAAACCCTAGTATACCACACTAATCTTCTAATGAATAATCAAGCAACTGACAGGATCTAGTTGTATGATTAAAATTCTCAAATCTTCAACATCAAGAAGTATGCCAGTTCTAAAATACTCACAAATTCTCTAATCTTGAATTCATTGCAGTAATTAAGCATATAATAGTCCGATCATTCATGCAATTGAGTTTCTGTGGTTCTAAAGTAAATTAAAACTATGAACCCAAGCAAATATAATGTACAGTTCGAAACGACATAGTAAAGGGTGAAGTTCAATTCGGAACAGAGAGCTTACCAAGGCTATCTCGTCGGCGGGTGTGATCGTCCTTGTAAAACTGACAATGCCTTTGGAAGGGTGCGACTGTAAGTTTTCCATTGTTGGTTCAGAGATGGAGAAGGGTTCGTTCAGGAAGAGGGGAAGTAAGACGGCTGGAGAAGAGAGAATAGACCAAAGATGAAAATAAGGAAGTTGAAGAGTTGGACGAAATTTTTATTGGCACAACTGCCAACATATCCTTTTTCAATTATTTTTACTTTAAAAAAATATTATTGTTATTATTATTATTTGTAGTATTAGCAGTTGTTATTATTTGAGGGTATTGGGTATATGGTATAGGGGTTAGGGTTTGGGGTTTAGGGCATAGGGTTTAGGGTTTAGAGTATAGGGTATAAGGTTTAGGATATAGTTATATGGTGTAGGGTTTAGGGTAAAAATCATGGGTTCCATAGCACGTCTTGCACTTGATTGAGCAACATCGGTGGAGACGCATATGGTTGAACGTCAGTCATAATGATGATACAGAGGAATTTACAATGTAAGTGTTCGTGCTACTAGAAAATTAAGAGCGTAAGTCTTGGCGAGGCATAACGATTAATAACATAAGTAGTCTTTATAATACATAGCAATACAAGAACGTATGGCTTGATGGTACATAGACTAATGAGACTCATAATATGGAACGGAAGTATTGCTGATACATACGAAATAAGAACGTAAGTGTTTCTTCTTGACCTGACACTCATAGAGCGCGCGTCTACGCCGTTTTCCACGTTTAGAGCCTCGATTTACCATTCTTTTGTGATGTCTTGCGTAAATGGACATAAACTAGGGCACCTCGTGTGCACATTGATGAACGCGGGTTTTTCGGGTACCGGTTCAATCAAATATATTTGTTATTTAGCCAAACACAATCCACAACTACAACGAAAACCGTAGTGTAGCAGTAGAATGACCTCGAGTGTCGTTCTCTCAGGACTATAACTAGCTTTATCTATTTAACTAAAGAATATAAAAACAGCAGACGTAAAGCAAGGAGTTTTTCTAACAGATAATGGAGATTGGTGATAGTATGATCCTTCAAAGCATAACGGGTCGATAATCATGCATAAATTCCTCGGTCTTGCATGGAGATCTTTGATCAATCCGATGTCCTGTTGTAATTATTAAGCACCACGAAGATAAAGATACCGACAAGTCAATCACTATTGTCCTATTGTGTTCCGTAATTATTCAACACTACGAAGATATAGATGCGTATAGGTCGACGAGGGTCCAATTGTGCATAATAATTAATACAACATACGAGAATTTTGGGCTTAAGCCTGATCACGAAATAAAGCAATAACACGGAGTATAATGCGCGATATAGCCATTAGCATGATTATCTTCCCTTCGCTAAGAATTCACATACTACCACTAACGATAAGTTTAGCTACTCATAATAGGCATGCAATCAACAGAAATCATAGAAGAAAACATGTTGAAAGATATATAAAAATAAGTAGAATAAACTGTAAGATACAATGTTACCGAAGGTTGTCAATCTCCGAAGAATTGCGATCCTACGAGCTCCAAACTGCTATGAAAAAGTGTCTCCTAAGCTACGGACCCCCAGAACAGGCTCTGGGAAGTCCCTCCCTAAAACTACAGAGAAAGGTGAGAGAGAAGGCTTGGAAAAGTATGAATTTCGGAGAAAACTGAGCAACTATATATAGGCCTCGAAATATTGTGGGGCGGTTCGCTCCACACACGGGGGCGGTTCGCCCCACATCTGGGGCGGTTCGCCCCAGAGAAAATCTCGCGGAATTCTGCGTTTTCGATGCGTTTTTGGATTTCTTCCCCTTTTCGGACTCGGTTTCTGTCTTCTAGTGGCCTTCTAACCTCCAGATTCGACCCCTAGACTCCAAATCCTATCCGGAAACCTTCAGATACTCCAAATAGGCTTCTGGAACACCAATTCCTTGTCACCTTCAATATAATTGCCCGGAAATCCTCGATTTTCAACCAAAACCTGTAAAATAAAATCTAAAGGGAAACGTGACACTATTCTAATAAAATGCAGTAAAATATAGCTAAATTAACATAGAGGATAGCTAAAATAGGTGAAAAAGACTCAAATGAAAGTGTAAAATACACATTCGTCAAACTCCCCAAACCGAACCTTTGCTTGTCCTCAAGCAACTAAGCTAGACTCTAATGCAAAAAACAATGCAAGACACAAAATGGAGTCTCATGCCAAATAAAATGAACTAATCTACTGGATCTATCAAATAACATATGAACAAAAACCATATAAATCAAGGCATGAATAAAGGTTGAAGAATACCTCGATTGTCTTATACACATCCACATAAGCACTTATGTCAAGACAAGATAGTCTCTCGTAACATTCTGTACCTGGACCTAGTCAGTGACGACGTAATGAAGCATGCTAAGATACGAATGGTTGTCCCGTGCCTATGAAACTGAGGACTTACTGCTGTTCCACCATGTTAAGACTTTTCCTCAAAAGAGGTCGAACCAGTACTGACTCTCATCAAACGAAGGAGGGTTCCCTATAAAAGATAACACTCCCCTATTCTACCCATCTCTCAAGTAAAGTCTTAAGCTATTCACCACTTCCTGAATGGCAGGACGAGGGTGGTCTAGAACAGATGACACTCAAGACAAGAAAGATAAAAAATAGAAAATTGCAACACGATTACGAAGAAGAATTGGAAAATGAGACACAACACTTTGCTAAACTGCTATTTGGCTTTCCTTTTCTGGACCCTTCCTTGCTTTTTTGGGGTCTTTCTCTTTTTTCTTTCTTTTTTTTTCTTTCCAGTTTCTTTTTTTCTTTTTTTGTTGTTTTTTCCTGGAATTTTTTCTTTCTTTTTTCTTCTTTTTTTTTTTTAATCCAGCAGTAGCATAACAAGAAGAGAAATAAAATGACTCTCACGACTTCCCCAAACCTATTCGAAAGAATAGGTTGGAGTACACAATTTACGGAAAAGGAAAAATAAACTAACGATACGGAAATGAAAAAAAAAACGAAAACAAGTCTAATGATGGTGTAACCCCCTCCCCAAACCTATTCGGAAGAATACGTTATAAACAAAGGATCACACTACCTCACACTACCTCCTTCCTAGGCATTTAGCAATCTCAAAGCATGGTGAAGACTTGTTGCCTCTTAGGTACATAATTACTCGGGAAAACAACCATAAGATCCTAACATGCATCATCCTATTATAAAGGCCTTCGTGAACCGCAGTAGAGAAAACACCACCAAGTGATGTCGAGACTACAAAGCTTAGCTAAGTGCAATACATAAATGTGACATGCCAAGCGAGAAAACCTCAAACAAATTCATAGAGATGAAGCATACGATTAGTGGCATAGTTAGTTGATCTACCCAATAAAAAAGTTCAAAAAATTCGGCAATAAACTCCACATAAAACATGCAAGACTATCCTAGGATGAATGTAGTGAATGCAACCTAAAAAATCTAAGAAAGCAGTAAACGTGCAAATGCAAATGCAGACGGATAAAACATGCGAGGTACTATACTCAGCCTACCAATTCCAAGCTCCAAACTAACAACATTAGATCACTTAAATCCCATCCCCCCTCATGAAATTAACGCTAGTCCCTAGCAGTAAGAAAATGAGGAAATAAGATGTGATACTAGATGTTATCGGTCGGCTGAGTATGCTGCTTGTGAGTTATTGGGACTGCTCTGGGAGCTTTATAGGGTGTCATCATGTCTTCTGGTAGGCGTGGTAGTTTCAATTATAGGCCGGATAGGAACAACTCCCCCATTAGTATCATCATTGCCCGTTTGGCCTTCATTGTCACTACTGTCACGCACATCGTCACTAGTAGAGTTGTAGTGTCGAGTAGAATCCTCAAGATTAGCCGCCGCTGTTATGGAATTCTCCATCCTGAAGCCCTCCAATAGGATGTGAACCGTTGAAGGGGAAAGAGCAGTGGTATCAGGACCTCCCCCTCCAGCGTTTTACACCCCAAGGTGGCTACAGTAAGCTGCTCGGATACTCAAGAGTCTTCTACCATCTTTTCCAATGTCGACCACATCCTCTACTGTTGATCCGACCGATGTCTATATGATGCTCCCTTTAGAGGCAGTCAAGGGGTACCCCTAAGAGGGGCCGGGTACCCATGTCATTATGTTTTGGAACCAAGCTAGCGCTTCGGAACCTTCTAGCAACTGCGGACTCAAGATTGAATCCGTCGCGGCAAGACTGTCCCGGTGCCTTCCAGTTCACACGAACTTTGCAGCCCTTGTGATGGATTGCTGACGTAATGATGGTTTCTATCCCTTCGGTGGTGCATAAATAGGCATAGGAGTCCTCACTCCAGGTGTACTCTAGCTCCTCCTCTTGGATAATCCACGACGTTGTTGCAAAACCCCTTGGCTCGAACGCACATCTAACGAGGTCACTCTTCTTGACATGGTTGTAATCGATCCCCCTCCAATATTTCATAGTAATCATACGGGAATGCTCCTTTCCCATGGCATGGCTCCTGCAAACAACAGTTAGTACCTTACATGACACAAAACTACCTCATGCATATGCTAGTGTAAGAACGAGACACGCAAGTGATAAAACCAACAATCGAGCTCCGCAACCCTTATATGTCTAGCCTAGCTTCCACAACATGCAACATACCAATGTATCTACTACATGCAATACATCACATTATGCTCTTGCTAGACAACCAATATCCTAGATAACTAGGCTCAATTCATACCATAGTAGCGAAAAATTCTATCATCATAAATCTTCATACTCAACAATTTAGCATTCTATCATCAAATCCACCAACATTACACCAATAAACACAATCATATGCACGAAATCAAAGATAAAGACATATTGCATAACAAGATATATCATCTAGTAGCAAAATTCCCAAATCAACAATCCAAGCATAATTGAGCATGCAATTGATAGTAAATAACACTTCTAATCACACAAACAACATACCCATGCATCAAATAAGCATAATTGAAGCTCAAATTATAAAACCCCCAAATTCGAAAATTAGGGTTCTTAGGATGATACCTCAGATCTGAAAATCTAATGCATTAGGACGAAATCTGTTCGGATGAGAAGATAGATCATGTAATAGGCTTCGATTTAAGCTAAAGAACACTAAATTTGGTCAAGAAATGAAGAAGTTATGAAGATTTGAATGTAAAATCGCGATTTTCGGTTTTTGGGGAGGAAGAATGATGAACATATGAAGAATATGAGGTAAAGAGGAAGAATCCGCGTTTTTTACTTACTGGAGCCGTGGGGCGATTCGCCCCTGGTGCGGGGCGAGTCGCCCCACACGGGGCGATTCGCCCCACATGTGGGGCGGTTCGCCCCGTGCTCCCCGATGCGGGGAGACGGTTCCTTTCGTCAGAAAACGCGGTTTTAATCCCCGAAACCAATTTTTCAAAAACCACTCGAAAAATATCACTCAAACATAAGCATATACGACACAGACATGAAAAAATTCGCATACGAGAAGCAAATAGTTCAAGAATGAATGCATGCAAAAAAGCAGTAAAAAAGCGATAAAAACTCCGGGTTGCCTCCCGGATAGCGCCATTGTTTAAAGTCTCTGACTCGACTCCTGTCTTCGCCTATCTTTTCTGCCGGAGGGTACTAGACTTCCCCTTCACGAATCTCCTTCCCATGCCTCGATCCTGTGAATAAGAATGAACATAGACATTAACACCACTGTAATCAATAGTGTTAGAAGTATCAGGTGGATCAGGTGGATCGGATATGGCTTGCAACACATGTTGCTTGCCATCCACTTCAATAGTGCAAGTTCTTTGGTAGATGTCCATCACGGAGCGTAGCTTAGTCAAGAATGTTCGTCCTAAGAGTATGACATCCCCCGTTCCTGGTGCTGACGCCGGCATAATTACAAAATCGGTGTAGACAAATGCTTCACCAATCTTGACTAATACATTCTTCACAACGCCTTCGGGTTTCACAAGGGATCCATCCGCCAGTTGCACAATAGCCTTATGCACAGTTAGTTCTCCAAGGTTACTCTTCTCGAAAACATTAAAAGGGAGCACATTAGAGTAGGATCCTGTGTCTAGTGTGGCTCGGACATCCTCAAGCTCCCCAATCCTGACCTTAACATCGAAACTTTGAGGGAGTGGCTCGGGATCCTCTTGCTCCTCTTCACCCTTGTTAGTACCAAGGTCCTTCTCTTCTTCTTCGGCTGGTGGGGGCATTTCCCTCTTGCAACTCTCGCACTTAGCAACCTTCTTGATGGTGATTTCAACAGGTAGATTACCTACCAAGGTGATGGACATCGACTTCTTAGTGTTGCTAGGCAGCTTGCCTTGCTCCCTACTTGCTCCTCGGTCGATCAACTCTTGCATATTTTGATGGGCAAGCCTAGTGCTCTCTTCCAACCTATCAAGCCTTGCCCTAGTCTTCTCAGAATCTTCTTCATAACGTTTGAGAAAACTTTGGGTGTGATCAACCATCTCTTGCACGTTCTCCATCAGTTGATCCGTCTTCGACTTCGGTGGCTCTTTCGGAGCGGGGTTTTCGCAGTGGGCATTACCATAGTTTAGCCTACTACGGTTTTGGTTAGGGCCATAAGTTTGGTTAGCCGGTGCATATCCTTGATTGTTTCGGAATCCTCTTCTCCAAAATCCACCACGAGTGTTCCTACCGTCTTGTCCGTAGCTAACTTCTTGAGCACCAAACTCCGTAGCAAAGGCTTCTTCTTCGCCTCCTCGAGCCCAGTTGCCATCATCATACGCCAGCTCCGATCTACACATATGAGCCCCATGCCCATAGTTCTTGCATATCCGGCATACTTCGTTCGAAACAGTTGTTCCGGTGGCGCTGTTGAGGACTTGCTTCAATTCGTTGGTAAAGCACTCGAATTGATCCCCATTCCCCCTATACATAGGGGCTTCTTGAGTCGGTGGAGCTTCAGGTCCACGTCTCCTAACCATTACTCTTGGGTCCTTGAACTGCGAACCCTTAGCAAGCCTTTCGAAAACTGCCCAGACGGCTTCTGCGGTTTCCTCCCAAATATTGCCTCGGCATTGGAAATCCACCACTTGTTGGTTCTCGAAGGTTAGTCCATTGTAGAAGTGTTGGACTAGGTCAGAAAGTTCAAAACCATGGTGAGGGCACTTGTTCGTGAGATCTTGAAATCTCTCAAACGCGGTGTAGATGGTCTCATCATAGTCCTGCTTGAATCCAGTGATCTGCGCCTTTAGCGCGGTAGTCAAGGTGTGAGGGAAGTATTTCTCGATGAAAGCTGAAAAAACCTTCTCCCAAGTGTCCAGCGAGCCTGCTGGTAGAGAACTCAACCATGACTTGACTCTGTCGCCAAGTCCCATAGCAAAAACCTTCATGCTCAACTCATCCGTTGTTATATCAGCTCCGGGTCGTGGGAGTTGGCTGACGAAATCATCGATATCGTGCAAGTACCCCATCACATCTTCCCTTGATAAGCCATAGAACCTCGGAAGTTGTTGGAATGAGTGGTTCTTGATTTCCAGATCTCGGGTTGCAGACGAAAGAACAATCGCTGGTCCCCTCATACGATCCTTGGTGGGTTGAACCCATGCTTTCAGTGGTCTAGCTTCTGCCATTCCGTCGATTTCCCTGAAAAGACTGTGTAGAGATTCAGAGAAATTGGTATCCTCTATTTCCTCTAGTGCGCGCCTTTCGAGTAGTCTCCTTCTTTGGTGGTAGACTCTGTCGATCTCAGGAATTGAATCAGCAAGCGGTGTTCCTGCAGATCGTGTATGCAGCATACACTATCTGTAACAGACTAGGAAAGCAGTATCAGAGAGAGATTAAAAGGAAAACTAAAACTAATAGAATTAGGAATTGAATGCTGAAATATAAACAAATTAAACAGAAAAAAGGAGTATAGTCCCCGACAACGGCGCCAATTTGATGAACGCGGGTTTGTCGGGTCCCGGTTCAATCAAATATATTTGTTATTTAGCCAAAGGCAATCCACAACTACAACGAAAACCGTAGTGTAGCAGTAGAATGACCTCGAGTGTCGTTCTCTCAGGACTATAACTAGCTTTATCTATTTAACTAAAGAATATAAAAAACAGCAGACGTAAAGCAAGGAGTTTTTCTAACAGATAATGGAGATTGGTGATAGTATGATCCTTCAAAGCATAACGGGTCGATAATCATGCATAAATTCCTCGGTCTTGCATGGAGATCTTTGATCAATCCGATGTCCTGTTGTAATTATTAAGCACCACGAAGATAAAGATACCGACAAGTCAATCACTATTGTCCTATTGTGTTCCGTAATTATTCAACACTATGAAGATATAGATGCGTATAGGTCGACGAGGGTCCAATTGTGCATAATAGTTAATACAACATACGAGAATTTGGGCTTTAGCCTGCTCAACGAAATAAAGCAATAACACGGAGTATAATGCGCGATATAGCCATTAGCATGATTATCTTCCCTTCGCTAAGAATTCACATACTACCACCAACGATAAGTTTAGCTACTCATAATAGACATGCAATCAACATAAATCATAGAAGAAAACATGTTGAAAGATATATAAAAATAAGTAGAATAAACTGTAAGATACAATGTTACCGAAGGTTGTCAATCTCTGAAGAATTGCGATCCTACGAGCTCCAAACTGCTATGAAAAAGTGTCTCCTAAGCTACGGAGCCCAGAACAGACTCTGGGATGTCCCTCCCTAAAACTACAGAGAAAGGTGAGAGAGAAGGCTTGGAAAAGTATGAATTTCGGAGAAAACTGAGCAACTATATATAGGCCTCGAAATATTGTGGGGCGGTTCGCCCCACACACGGGGCGGTTCGCCCGGTGTGGGGCGGTTCGCCCAACATCTGGGGCGGTTCGCCTCAGAGAAAATCTCGCGGAATTCCACGTTTTCGACGCGTTTTTGGATTTCTTCTCCTTTTCGGACTCGGTTTTTGTCTTCTAGTGGCCTTCTAACCTCCAGATTCGACCCCTAGACTCCAAATCCTATCCGGAAACCTTCAGATACTCCAAAAAGGCTTCTGGAACACCAATTCCTTGTCAACTTCAATATAATTGCCCGGAAATCCTCGATTTTCAACCAAAACCTATAAAATAAAATCTAAAGGAAAACGTGACACTATTCTAATAAAATGCACTAAAATATAGCTAAATTAACATAGAGGATAGCTAAAATAGGTGAAAAAGACTCAAATTAAATAGGTAAAATACACATTCATCACACATGAACATGTAAAGTTTAACATAACCATCAAAACTAATACAACATACACAAATTGGAGGGAAATTCAAAAATATTAATTGACCAGAATGCCCTCTCTTTGAAGAACAAATAATTTGAGCCAGAAGGGTAGTTTGGTACTTCTACATGGGTATTTATAACTACCTAGCACATCTTCTTCCGATTTCTCTCGCACAGAGTATGAAATACGTTACCTAATAATCCTAATTATATTCCAAATAAAATATTTTATTCAAAATTTATCAAATTTTTAATTTTAAGTTGGAACGTGTAATTTTACAGAACCGAAAAACTCAATAAATCACAATTTGGACATAAACGGGGGCACCCGGCGTGCCCAGGTATCTGTCCCGGGCGTGCCCTAGGCACACTCCCAGTACTGCTATCATTCACATGATTTTTCTGTCACTACAAGATGATGAACGCGCGGATTGTCAGTTTCGGATTATCAAATAAATTTGTTATTTAGCCAAAGGCAATTCACAACTACAACGAAAACCGTAGTGTAGCAGTAGAATAACCTCGAGTCTCGATCTCTAAGGACTATAACTAGCTTTATCAAATCTAATTTAGAATATAAAAACAGCAGACGATATAGCAAAGGTTTTTCTTAACAGATAATGGAGATTGGTGATAGTATGGTCCTTCAAAGCATAACGGGTTAATAATCATGCGTAAATTCCTCGGTTTTGCATGGAGATCTTTGATCAATAAATTGTCCTGTTGTAATTATCAAACACTACGAAGATATAGATTTAGATAGGTCAAAGACCAATGAATTATCCAATTGTGTGCAATAATTAATCAACAATACGAAGATAGAGATTTAGATAGATCAAAGAAATAAGCAATAACACGGAGTACAATGCGCGATATAGCCATTAGCATAATTATCAACCCTTCGCTAAGAATTCACATACTATCACCAACGAGAAGTTTAGTTACTCATAGTTGTCATGCACACAACAGAAATCATAGAAGAAAACATGTTGAAAGATATATAAAAATAAGTAGAAAACTGTAAGATACAATGTTACCGAAGGTTTTCAGTCTCTGAAGAATCGCGATCTTACAAGCTCCAAACTGCTATGAAAAAGTATCTCCTAAGCTACGAACCCCCAGAACAGGCTCTGGGATGTTCCTACATAAAACTACAGAGAAAGGTGAGAGAATAGGTCTGGAAAAGTATGCAAATCGGAGAAAAACTGAGCAACTATATATAGGCTTCGAATTTGTATGGGGCGAAGGGCCCCACACACCGGGCGAGTCACCTGGTGTGGGGCGATTCGCCCCACATCCCGGGCAATTCGCCCGGGAGTAATTTTCGGGAATTTACGCGTTTTTGGATTTTTTCCCCTTTTCGGACTCGGTTTATGACTTCTAGTGGCCTTCTAACCTCCAGATTCGACCCCTAGATTTCAAATCCTATCCGGAAACCTTCAGATACTCCAAATAGGCTTCTGGAACAACAATTCCTTGTAAATTTCAATAGAATTGCCCGGAAAATCTCGTTTTTCATCCAAAACCTGTAAAATAAAACTAAAGGGAAACGTGACACTATTCTAATAAAATGCACTAAAATATAGCTAAATTAACATAGAGGATAGCTAAAATAGGTGAAAAAGACTCAAATGAAAGTGTAAAATACACATTCATCACACATGCACATGTAAAGTTTAACATAACCATCAAAACTAATACAACATACATAAATTGGAGGGAAAATTCAAAAATATTAATTGACCAGAATGCCCTCTCTTTGAAGAACAAATAATTTGAGCCAGAAGGGTAGTTTGGTACTTCTACATGGGTATTTATAACTACCTAGCACATCTTCTTCCGATTTCTCTCGCATAGAGTATGAAATACGTTACCTAATAATCCTAATTATATTCCAAATAAAATATTTTATTCAAAATTTATCAAATTTTTAATTTTAAGTTGGAACGTGTAATTTTACAGAACCGAAAAACTCAATAAATCACAATTTGGACATAAACGGGGGCACCCGGCGTGCCCAGGTATCTGTCCCGGGCGTGCCCTAGGCACACTCCCAGTACTGCTATCATTCACATGATTTTTCTGTCACTACAAGATGATGAACGCGCGGATTGTCAGTTTCGGATTATCAAATAAATTTGTTATTTAGCCAAAGGCAATTCACAACTACAACGAAAACCATAGTGTAGTAGTAGGATAACCTCGAGTCTCGATCTCTAAGGACTATAACTAGCTTTATCAAATCTAATTTAGAATATAAAAACAGCAGACGATATAGCAAAGATTTTTCTTAACAGATAATGGAGATGGGTGATAGTATGGTCCTTCAAAGCATAACGGGTCAATAATCATGCGTAAATTCCTCGGTTTTGCATGGAGATCTTTGATCAATAAATTGTCCTGTTGTAATTATCAAACACTACAAAGATATAGATTTAGATAGGTCAAAGACCAATGAATTATCCAATTGTGTGCAATAATTAATCAACAATACGAAGATAGAGATTTAGATAGATCAAAGAAATAAAGCAATAACACGGAGTATAATGCGCGATATAGCCATTAGCATAATTATCAACCCTTCGCTAAGAATTCACATACTATCACCAACGAGAAGTTTAGTTACTCATAGTTGTCATGCAATCAACAGAAATCATAGAAGAAAACATGTTGAAAGATATATAAAAATAAGTAGAAAAACTGTAAGATACAATGTTACCGAAGGTTGTCAGTCTCTGAAGAATCGCGATCTTACAAGCTCCAAACTGCTATGAAAAAGTATCTCCTAAGCTACGAACCCCCAGAACAGGCTCTGGGAAGTTCCTACATAAAACTACAGAGAAAGGTGAGAGAATAGGTCTTGAAAAGTATGAAAATCGGAGAAAAACTGAGCAACTATATATAGGCTTCGAATTTGTATGGGGCGAATGGCCCCACACACCGGGCGAGTCGCCTGGTGTGGGGCGATTCGCCCCACATCCCGGGCAATTCGCCCGGGAGTAATTTTCGGGAATTTACGCGTTTTTGGATTTTTTTCCCCTTTTCGGACTCGGTTTATGACTTCTAGTGGCCTTCTAACCTCCAGATTCGACCCCTAGATTTCAAATCCTATCCGGAAACCTTCAGATACTCCAAATAGGCATCTGGAACAACAATTCCTTGTAAATTTCAATATAATTGCCCGGAAAATCTCGTTTTTCATCCAAAACCTGTAAAATAAAAACTAAAGGGAAACGTGACACTATTCTAATAAAATGCACTAAAATATAGCTAAATTAACATAGAGGATAGCTAAAATAGGTGAAAAAGACTCAAATGAAAGTGTAAAATACACATTCATCACACATGCACATGTAAAGTTTAACATAACCATCATAACTAATACAACATACACAAATTGGAGGGAAAATTCAAAAATATTAATTGACCAGAATGCCCTCTCTTTGAAGAACAAATAATTTGAGCCAGAAGGGTAGTTTGGTACTTCTACATGGGTATTTATAACTACCTAGCACATCTTCTTCCGATTTCTCTCACACAGAGTATGAAATACGTTACCTAATAATCCTAATTATATTCCAAATAAAATATTTTATTCAAAATTTATCAAATTTTTAATTTTAAGTTGGAACGTGTAATTTTACAGAACCGAAAAACTCAATAAATCACAATTTGGACATAAACGGGGGCAGCCGGCGTGCCCAGGTATCTGTCCCGGGCGTGCCCTAGGCACACTCCCAGTACTGCTATCATTCACATGATTTTTCTGTCACTACAAGATGATGAACGCGCGGATTGTCAGTTCCGGATTATCAAATAAATTTGTTATTTAGCCAAAGGCAATTCACAACTACAACGAAAACCGTAGTGTAGCAGTAGAATAACCTCGAGTCTCGATCTCTAAGGACTATAACTAGCTTTATCAATCTAATTTAGAATATAAAAACAGCAGACGATATAGCAAAGATTTTTCTTAACAGATAATGGAGATTGGTGATAGTATGGTCCTTCAAAGCATAACGGGTTAATAATCATGCGTAAATTCCTCGGTTTTGCATGGAGATCTTTGATCAATAAATTGTCCTGTTGTAATTATCAAACACTACAAAGATATAGATTTAGATAGGTCAAAGACCAATGAATTATCCAATTGTGTGCAATAATTAATCAACAATACGAAGATAGAGATTTAGATAGATCAAAGAAATAAAGCAATAACACAGAGTATAATGCGCGATATAGCCATTAGCATAATTATCAACCCTTCGCTAAGAATTCACATACTATCACCAACAAGAAGTTTAGTTACTCATAGTTGTCATGCAATCAACAGAAATCATAGAAGAAAACATGTTGAAATATATATAAAAATAAGTAGAAAAACTGTAAGATACAATGTTACCGAAGGTTGTCAGTCTCTGAAGAATCGCGATCTTACAAGCTCCAAACTGCTATGAAAAAGTATCTCCTAAGCTACGAACCCCCAGAACAGGCTCTGGGAAGTTCCTACATAAAACTACAGAGAAAGGTGAGAGAATAGGTCTTGAAAAGTATGAAAATCGGAGAAAAACTGAGCAACTATATATATGCTTCGAATTTGTATGGGGCGAAGGGCCCCACACACCGGGCGAGTCGCCTGGTGTGGGGCGATTCGCCCCACATCCCGGGCAATTCGCCCGGGAGTAATTTTCAGGAATTTACGCGTTTTTGGATTTTTTTCCCCTTTTCGGACTCGGTTTATGACTTCTAGTGGCCTTCTAACCTCCAGATTCGACCCCTAGATTTCAAATCCTATCCGGAAACCTTCAGATACTCCAAATAGGCTTCTGGAACAACAATTCCTTGTAAATTTCAATATAATTGCCCGGAAAATCTCGTTTTTCATCCAAAACCTGTAAAATAAAAACTAAAGGGAAACGTGACACTATTCTAATAAAATGCACTAAAATATAGCTAAATTAACATAGAGGATAGCTAAAATAGGTGAAAAAGACTCAAATGAAAGTGTAAAATACACATTCATCACACATGCACATGTAAAGTTTAACATAACCATCAAAACTAATACAACATACACAAATTGGAGGGAAAATTCAATAATATTAATTGACCAGAATGCCCTCTCTTTGAAGAACAAATAATTTGAGCCAGAAGGGTAGTTTGGTACTTCTACATGGGTATTTATAACTACCTAGCACATCTTCTTCCGATTTCTCTCGCACAGAGTATGAAATACGTTACCTAATAATCCTAATTATATTCCAAATAAAATATTTTATTCAAAATTTATCAAATTTTTAATTTTAAGTTGGAACGTGTAATTTTACAGAACCGAAAAACTCAATAAATCACAATTTGGACATAAACGGGGGCACCCGGCTTGCCCAGGTATCTGTCCCGGGCGTGCCCTAGGCACACTCCCAGTACTGCTATCATTCACATGATTTTTCTGTCACTACAAGATGATGAACGCGCGGATTGTCAGTTCCGGATTATCAAATAAATTTGTTATTTAGCCAAAGGCAATTCACAACTACAACGAAAACCGTAGTGTAGCAGTAGAATAACCTCGAGTCTCGATCTCTAAGGACTATAACTAGCTTTATCAAATCTAATTTAGAATATAAAAACAGCAGACGATATAGCAAAGATTTTCTTAACAGATAATGGAGATTGGTGATAGTATGGTCCTTCAAAGCATAACGGGTTAATAATCATGCGTAAATTCCTCGGTTTTGCATGGAGATCTTTGATCAATAAATTGTCCTGTTGTAATTATCAAACACTACGAAGATATAGATTTAGATAGGTCAAAGACCAATGAATTATCCAATTGTGTGCAATAATTAATCAACAATACGAAGATAGAGATTTAGATAGATCAAAGAAATAAAGCAATAACACGGAGTATAATGCGCGATATAGCCACTAGCATAATTATCAACCCTTCGCTAAGAATTCACATACTATCACCAACGAGAAGTTTAGTTACTCATAGTTGTCATGCAATCAACAGAAATCATAGAAGAAAACATGTTGAAAGATATATAAAAATAAGTAGAAAAACTGTAAGATACAATGTTACCGAAGGTTGTCAGTCTCTGAAGAATCGCGATCTTACAAGCTCCAAACTGTTATGAAAAAGTATCTCCTAAGCTACGAACCCCCAGAACAGGCTCTGGGAAGTTCCTACATAAAACTACAGAGAAAGGTGAGAGAATAGGTCTGGAAAAGTATGAAAATCGGAGAAAAACTGAGCAACTATATATAGGCTTCGAATTTGTATGGGTCGAAGGGCCCCACACACCGGGCGAGTCGCCTGGTGTGGGGCGATTCGCCCCACATCCCGGGCAATTCGCCCGGGAGTAATTTTCGGGAATTTACGCGTTTTTGGATTTTTTCCCCTTTTCGGACTCGGTTTATGACTTCTAGTGGCCTTCTAACCTCCAGATTCGACCCTAGATTTCAAATCCTATCCGGAAACCTTCAGATACTCCAAATAGGCTTCTGGAACACCAATTCCTTGTAAATTTCAATATAATTGCCCGAAAAATCTCATTTTTCATCCAAAACCTGTAAAATAAAAACTAAAGGGAAACGTGACACTATTCTAATAAAATGCACTAAAATATAGCTAAATTAACATAGAGGATAGATAAAATAGGTGAAAAAGACTCAAATGAAAGTGTAAAATACACATTCATCACAAGACCTACATTCACCGTCTCTTTTTGTTCTCGTAGCACCAGCTTCGTTGGCACGACCATGGAGAATTAAGGTGCATTTTAATGGGAGGTTTGCCCGAGACCCAACTGGTGAAGTGCACTATGCTTATGGTAGGGTCGCGTACATATACGTCGAAGACAGGAACACCTTCGACTATGTGGATTTGTGCGCTGCCATCTGGGGAAGGCTGACAGGTCCAATGAAGATGGGCCTTATGTAGTTTGTCGACCCAAACATCCCTAGGCTGACTAAATCCCTCAAACCCTTGCAGCAAGATACCCATGTGGTTAAGATGTTTGATCTGGCAACCTGCAATTCAAGCAAAGACATCACGGTATATGCACAAACGACATGAATGATATGGGAGGAACGTGGCCCCTCGTTTGTGAAGGTGTATCATCTTCCACGGTCGATCAAGGGAATGGGTTGGTGCAGGAAGATCAAGTTCGAAACAGTCTGGAACCAAGTGCTTGATCGAGAAGATGATGTTGAACAACTGGCTGCTGCCTTCGTACCAAACATGTATGTTACTGAAAACCGCAACCCGTTGCCCGAGGCACCTCGCAGGCTTGCCGGGACAGAATCAAGCAACTCAAGTCATCCCCTTCCGCTTTTGAAGTCTGCTATCCCATTGAATCTTTTGTCATCTCATGATCCTGTGTTTTGATCTCGTGACAATTTTTACTTTTAATGTTGATACATCTACTACAAGTTAGAATTCTTATATATAATCTATATTCAAGTTGGAGGGAAAATGTTAAAAAATTCAAAAAATTCAACATGGGTAGTTACAGAATTGGAGGGAAAATTCAAAAAATGTTAATTGACCATAATGCCCTCCCTTTGAAGAACAAATAATTTGAGCCAGAAGGGTATTTTTGGTACATAAATGATGAACGAGATTGTCAGACTCGAACAATCAAATAAATTTGTTTTAAGCCAAAGGGCAACTCACAACTACACAAAACACGTCGTGCAGGGGTAAGATGACCTCGAGTGTCTATCTCTAGGCACTAAACTAGCTTTAACTAAATAACTATATATAATTTCAGAAAACAAATTTATATTAACTCGACTTAACAATATATGGAGAAAGCTGGTGATAGTATGCTCGTTCTAAGCATCAAGTTCTAATTATGCATGAAAGTGTAACTCGTACTGCCTTAAAAGTAATTCGATTTACAAACACCAAAGATAGATTTGTAGACGTGTATTTTGAAAGCTTCCTATCTATACTAATACTTGGCTAAGGTTGTCAGTCTTAGTTCAAGAAGTACTTGCAAATTATATATAATCGATTCGATGATATTGAATTATCCTAGTGTTTCTAACACTTTTCTACGAAGATATATGGCTTAGTCTGATCAAAGAATCAAATTAAGATAATTAAACAAGTAAAAGACTCAGAAACTCAATCATGCATAATACGAACCCTAGCTACGAATTCACATACTATCACCAACTAGATGCTTAGCTACTCAAATCAATAACACAATCAACAATCATAACTGAAGCAATAATGAATGAAAACATGTTGAATTGAAAGATAAATAGCAGAATTGTGAGATACAAGGTTACCACCAAAGGTTGTCAATCTCCGGTGAATGGCTAAAACTCACAAAGATCTAGCAAGGTGAGATAAAACGGTGTCCAATCTCTCCTCTAGCTCCAAATTCGCTAAGATACAAAGGTTCTAAGAGAAAATATACCCAGGACAAGCTCTAGGGGTTAAATCTGTAAAATAATGATGAAATATATGAAAATTCGCAGATTTTGGGATATATATATAGAGCTGTCGGAACGTCCCCGGCGGACCGCCCCGTACGCAGCGGTGCGCCCGCCATGCGGCGGTCCGCCGCGCACGCGGCTGTGCGCCCCGCACGGGCAGAATGCGGCCCATGCGGAATTCCTCCTTCTGATCTTCGAATTCGACCCATTGCACGGTTTTGAGCTCCGAAACTTGATCTCTTGGCCTTGAAACTCGTCTCGGTACTCCTTGACACACCACAGGTGATCTCGTTGCACAAAAACATCATTGTTTCGCCATGAATTACATCCAAAAACGCGATTTCCACCTAAAACCTGAAAAGAATAAAAGAAATGGAAACGTGACACTATTCTAACAAAATGCACTAAAATGCATGCAAGAGGATAGCTAAATTGGTGAAAAATACTCGAATGATAGTGTAAAAAACACTGTCATCAAACTTCCCAAACCGAACCTTTGCTTGTCCTCAAGCAACTAGCTAGACTCTATGCAACCTACATGCAACACAAAGAGGAGTCTCATACCAAACAAGAAGAAATAATCGATTGTATCTACCAAATACTTATGAACAAAGATCATACAAATCATAACATGGAAGTAGGTTGAGGAATGTCTCGATTGAACCTATACACATTCACATATGCACTTTGTTAAAAAAGAGTGTCTCTCGTAACATTCTCTACCTGGACCTAGTCAATGACGACGTAATGATGCATGTCAAAATACAAATGGTTGCCCCGTGCCTATGAAACCGAGGGCTTACTACTGTTCACCAAGTGAGACTTTCCCTCAAGAGAGGTCGAACCAATACTGTCTCTCATCAAACGAAGGAGGGTTCCCTAAAAGACAAAACTCCCCTATTCCTCCCAACTCTCAAAGCAAATACTATTCACCACTTCCTGAATGACAGGACGAGGGTGGTCTAGAACATAAGAAACGGAACAAAAGATAGAATATACAACTCGATTACGAACTATTACAAAAGCTGAAAAAATAATGCAATACTTTGCTAAAACTGCTTTTGGCTTGGTTGGACCCTTCTTTTGCTTTTTTGGGTCTTATTCTTTTTTCTTCTTTCTTTCTTTTCTTTCTTTTTTTCTTTTTCCAGATTCTGGAATTTTTCTCTTTTTTTTCTTTTTCCTTTTCTTTTTTGTATATAGCCAGCAGTAGCACAATGGAAGTACAATGAAAGGAAATAACAACGACACTACAACGACCTCCCCAAACCTATTCGAAAGAATAGGTTGGAGCACAAACTCACAAGAAAAAATAAAAAAAACTCAACACGACTCAACAAGACAAAAAACAAGTCATAACGATAGTAACCCCCTCCCCAAACCTATTCGTTAGAATAGGTTTCAAACAACGGATCACACACCTCACTCTACCTCCTTCCTAGGCATTTAGCAATCTCAATAAGCAAGGTGAAGACTTGTCGCCTCTTACGTACATAATTACACGGAATACAACCAAAGACTCTAACATGCAACATTTTATAAGGCCTTCACGAACCGCAGTAGAGAAAACACCACATAGTGATGTCGAGACTACCAAGTTTAACTAGTGCACATACAGATATGACAAGCCAAGCGAGACAAACCTCAAACTATTCCATAGAGATGCAATGTATGGGCAATGGTCAAAAACACTTAGTCTATACAATAAAAAATTTCAAAAAATGTGGCAATAAACTCCACACAAAAATCATGCAAAACTATAATAAGGATGAATGCAAACTAAATCCTAAGAAAGCGGTAAACGTGCAAACAAAGGTTTTCACGAGTCATCATAAGCAAAATAAGTTATAGAAATAAACAGCGATAACTCCCCCCAAACCCGAACTTCGTCATTCGTCCCGAACGTCGAAAGTGGAGATGAGGTAAGACCTAGTCGTATAGCTGTAACCTGTATTACTCAAGCAAACTCGTGAGGAACCAAAACGGGTGATAAAAGGGGTAAAAGGCTGGATACGGTTGCATTCGGAGGTGATTTGCGGTGTCCGGGGTCAAAGCCAGGCACCCGGGTCACTGGCGCCCTCAGGCGCACCGCCCCGTGTGTGGGGCGGTCCGCCTAGGAGTGGCAGAACGCCCGGGCATTCTGCCCTTCCCGGGCGCACCGCCCCTGTGTGGGGCGGTCCGCCTGGGAGTAGCAGAAACTGCCCAGGCGTTCTGCTGCTCCCAGGCGCATCGCCCCGTGTGGGGTGGTCCGCCCGGGAGCTGCAGACTCCTGGGTCCTCCTTTTTTACGTCCGAATACGAAAAATATCAACCTTTTACCTATTTTATAACCTAAAAAACACTTTAAAACAAAGGAAAACTACTAAAGAATCAAAAAACAGATGTTCGATGTATGTATGCAATGAAGGAAAGCAATAAAACTTCGGGTTGCCTCCTGGAAAGCGCCATTGTTTAAAAAGTCTCTAACTCGACTTCTTCTCGCTCTTTAGTTCTTGTCCTTACGGGTACTAGACTTCCCCTTCATCGATCTCTTCCTCATACCTAGTACCTGAGAATGAGAAATAACATACGCAGCAGGACAAAAAAAGTTAATAGCATGAGAAACATGAAAGCGAGGACTAGGATCAGATATGGCTTGCAACACATGTTGCTTGCCATCCACCTCAATGGTGCAAGTTCTCCTGTAGATGTCGATTACGGAGCGTAATTTGGTTAAGAATGTTCGCCCCAAGAGAACAACATCACTAATCCCAGGTGTAGACGCCGGCATCACAACGAAATTGGTGTAAACAGAAGTTTCACCAATCTTGACCAATACATTCTTCACAATGCCCTCCGGTCATACAAACGATCCATATGCTAGTTGCACAATGGCTTTGTGCTTTGCAAGCTCTCCTAGGCCACTCTTATCAAACACATTCATGGGGAGCACATTTGTGTAAGATCCTGTATCAAGTGTAGCACGGACATCATCGAGGCTACCAATCCCAACCTTAACATCAAACCTATCAGGAATTGGTTCAGGATCGTTAGGTTCTTCATCACTTACCTCGAATCCCAGCCCTTTATCTTCCTCCTTGGCCAATGGAGGCTCGTCTTGTGCACCACACTTGCACGCAGCAACTTGTTTAATGGTGATTTCCACCGGAAGATCTCCCACCAAGGTGATCGACATGGACCTCTCAGTGTTACTAGGCAACTTTTTCTGCTCCCTACTAGCTCCACGGTCTATCAACTCTTGCATCTTCTGGTGTGCAAGCTTAGTACTAGCTTCCAGCTGATCTAGACGAGCACTTGTCTTCTCTTAATCCTCCTCGAATATCTTCAGAAATCCTTGGGTGAAATCGACCAATTTCTGTAATTTATCAAAGAGAGTAGCAGACTTGGATTTAGATGCTTCAGCAGGATTTCCACAATGGTCGTTTCCGTAGTTTCGATTACTACTGTCTACCCAGTAAACACTATCATTGGACAAATCAGACCTACACATATGAGCCCCATGCCCATAGTTCTTGCACACCCTGCAAACTTCATTAGAAAGAGGCTGCCCCATCGAGCTCTTAAGAGCCTGCCTCATCTCATGGGCGAAGCCATCAAACCTATCCCCACTCACACCGTTCAACTGCGCCTCTGGTTTTGCTGGAGCTTCAGTTCCACGCCTCTTGAACATGTGATGAACCGGAATTTGTCAGATTCTAATTAATCAAATAAATTTGTATTTAGCCAAAGGCAATTCACAACTACAACGAAAACCGTAGTGTAGCAGTAAAATAACCTCGAGTGTCGATCTCTAAGGACTATAACTAGCTTTACCTAATCTAACTTCAACTGTAAAATCAACAAACTACTTAGCACAGGTTTTTCTTAGCAGATAATGGAGGTTAGTGATAGTATGATCATTCAAAGCATAGCAGGTTAATAATCATGCATGAAGTACCCGATCGTTTTGCATAGAGATCTTTGATCAATGAATTGTCCAATTGTGTTCCGTTATTATTCAACACTACGAAGATAGAGGTTTTAGATAGATCAAAAAAATAAAGCAATAACTCAAAGTCTGATTCGCTTTACAGACATCAACATAATTATTAACCCTTCGCTAAGAAATCACATACTATCACCAACGATAAATTTAGCTACTCATAGATGATATGCAATCAACAGAAATCATAGCAAGATTGAATGAAAACATGTTGAAAGATAAATAAATATGAATAGAAAAACTGTAAGATACAATGTTACCGAAGGTTGTCAATCTCCGAAGAATCGCTATCTTACAAGCTCCAAAACGATAAGAAAAAGTATCTCCTATGCTAAGAATCCCAAGAACAGGCTCTAGAGAATTCCTACCTTAAACTAATGAGAAAGGTGAGAGAAAAGGTCCGGGAAAGTATGAAAAACGGAGAAAACTGAGCAACTATATATAGGTATTCGGCAGGTGTGGGGCGAGTCACCCCACACAACGGGCGAATCGCCTGGTGTGGGGCGGTTCGCCCCACGTCCTGGGCGAATCGCCTGGTGTGGGGCGGTTCGCCCCACGTCCTGGGCGAATCGCCCGGGACCTCCAGTCGGCTGGTTACGCGTTTTCGACGCGTTTTTGGATTTCTTTTCCTTTTCGGACTCGATTTTAGCCTTCTAGTGACCTTTTAGCCTTCAGACTCGACCCCTAGACTTCAAATCCTATCCGGAATCTTCTAGATACTCCAAAAAGGCCTTCGGAACACCAATTCCTTGTCTACTTCAATATAATTGCCCGGAAAACCTCGTTTTCACCCAAAACCTGTAAAATACAAACTAAAGGGAAACGTGACACTATTCTAATAAAATGCACTAAAATATAGCTAAATTAACATAGAGGATAGATAAATTGGTGAAAAAAGACTCGAATGAAAGTGTAAAATACACGTTCATCAAACTCCCCAAACCGAACCTTTGCTTGTCCTCAAGCAACTAAGCTAGACTCTAATGCAAAAAACAATGCAACACAAAAAATGGAGTCTCATGCAAAATGAAATGAACTAATCTATTGAATCTATCAAAAAACATATGAACAAAAACCATACAAATCATAACATGGATATAGGTTGAAGAATGCCTCGATTGACTCATACACATTCACATAAGCACTTATGTCAAGCAAGATAGTCTCTCGTAACATTCTCTACCTGGACCTAGTCAGTCACGACGTAATGATACATGTTAAAATACGAATTGTTGTCCCGTGCCTATGAAACTGAGGACTTACTGCTGTTCACCAAGTTAAGAATTTTCCTCAAAGAGGTCGAACCAATACTGGCTCTCATCAAATGAAGGAGGGTTCCCTAAAAAAGATAACTCTCCCCTATTCTACCCATCTCTCGAGCAGAGCCTTAAGCTATTCAACACTTCCAGAATGGCAGGACGAGGGTTGTATAGAACAGATGACACTCAAAAAAACAAAAGACAAAAAATTACAACACAATTACGAACATTACAAGAATTGAAAGATGAGACAAACACTTTGCTAAAACTGCTTTTTGGCTCTCTCTTTTTTTTTGGACCCTTCTTTGCTTTTTTGGGGTCTTTTCTTTTTTTTTCTTTTCCAGTTTTTTCTTTTTTTTTTTGGAATTTTTCTTCTTCTCTTTTTTTCCCGATATTTTTAGTCAGCAGTAGCACAACGAAAAAGTTCCAAAAATGACACACAAACGACCTCCCCAAACCTATTCGAAAGAATAGGTTGGAGTACAAAGTTTACGAAAAAAGGAAAATAAACTCACAACACACACTCAAAATTGAAAAACAAGTCTAATGATAGCGTAACCCCCTCCCCAAACCTATTCGAAAGAATAGGTTGCAAACAAAGGATCACACAATTTCACACTATCTCCTTCCTAGGCATTTAGCAATCTTAAAGCAAGGTGAAGACTTGTTGCCTCTTAGGTACATAATTACTCGGGAAAACAACCATAAGACCCTAACATGCATCATCCTATTATAAAGGCCTTCGTGAACCGCAGTAGAGAAAACACCACTAAGTGATGTCGAGACTACCAAGCTTAACTAAGTGCAATACATAAATGTGACAAGCCAAGCGAGAAAAACCTCAAACAAATTCATAGAGATGAAGCATATGATTGATGTCACAATTAGTTAATCCACCCAATAAAAAAGTTCAAAAAATTTGGCAATAAACTCCACATAAAACATGCAAGACTATCCTAGGATGAATGTAGTGTATGTAAAAAATTTCCTCGAACGTCGAAAGTGGATTTAAGGTGAGAGCTAATACTTGTATAAGTGACTTCTATTACTCAATGAAACTCGTGAGCAAAAAAAACGGGTGATAAACGAAATAAAAAGATTGATAACTTAGCATAATAGGAGAAAATCGGGTTCCCTCCGAAAATGCGAAATTATCATCTAGAAACCTATTTTCTCACCAAAAACATACGAAAATATGAAAAACAACACAATGATATGCTCAAAACAACAAAACATACTAACCTTCGGTAGAGGCGGTAAATTGAGCTCAAGATGATCAACCTCCCTTTGATCACTAGATATCTCGAAGTACGGCTTCACTCGTTGACCATTCACCTTGAAGGTATTGCCCGTCTTTGGATCAAAGAGTTCTACAGCTTCATGGGGAGCAACTTTGATAATTTCGTACGGTCCATCCCAACGAGTACGGAGCTTTCCAGGAAATAATCGAAGGCGAGAATTAAATACGAAAGCTTTTTGCCCAGGAATCAGTTCCTTACGTACTATACCACGATCATGATACTTCTTAGTACGTTCCTTGTAGATCTTGGCATTTTCATAAGCCCCTAGGCGTAATTCATCAAGCTCGTCTAGTTGCAACAATCGTTCCTCGCCAGCTTTTCCCATATCAAGATTGAGTGCTTTGATAGACCAATACGCCTTGTGTTCCAATTCTACGGGGAGATGGCATGTTTTCCCATACACAAGTCTGTACGGAGTGGTTCCAATCACCGTCTTGTAGCTAGTCCTGTAGGCCCAAAGTGCATCATTCAATTTTCCTGCCCAATCTTTCCTGCTAGGTTTCACGACTCTCGCCAGGATCTTCTTAATTTGACGGTTGCTAACTTCAACTTGGCCCGATGTCTGTGGGTGATATGGCGTAGCAATACTATGGTGGACACCGTATCTCTTAAGAAGAGAGGCAAAGGTTCTATTGACGAAGTGTGAACCTCCATCACTGATGATCGTCCTAGGGCACCCAAACCTAGAGAATATTACCTCCTTCAAGAACTTCGTAACAACCGCTCCGTCATTCGTTGTTGGGGGAATTGCCTCCACCCATTTAGTCACATAATCCACTGCAACAAGAATGTATCCATAACCCCCACTTGATGGAAATGGTCCCATGAAATCAATGCCCCACACGTCGAAAGGTTCGACCACTAGATTCCCTTGAAGGGGCATTTCGTCTTTCTTGCTAATATTACCACCTCGTTGACATGGGTCGCAATTCTTCACAAATATTCAAGCATCTCGGTAAATTGTTGGCCAGTAAAATCCTGCTTGCAGTACTTTGTGGGCTGTTTTCAAGCCACTATAGTGTCCTCCACAATTAAGCTCATGGCAATGACTCAACACACTTTGTTGCTCTTCTTGTGGCACGCATCTCCTCAGAATTCCATCAGCTCCTTCTTTGAAAAGATGCGGATCATCCCATATGAAAGACCTTCAACGCTTGGCAAGAGCTCTCTTGTCGGAGGCTGAAAAGTTAGTGGGGCAAACATTCATAGCCAAATAGTTTACAATATCAGCATGCCATGGCTCTTAATTAGCCTTCATCAAGTGTTCATCAGGGAGATCCTCATTAATAGGTATCGAATCAACAGGGATATTTGGTATTCTAGACAAATGATCAGCTACTAAATTCTCCCTACCAGCTCTATCCACTATCGTCAAATCAAAATCTTGTAGCAAAAGGACCCAACGGATTAATCTAGGCTTAGAATCTTGCTTAGCTATCAAATGTCTCAAAGCAGCATGATCAGTATGGACATTCACAGGATGACCAATTAAATAAGACCTAAACTTTTGTAAAGCAAAAACAACAGCTAAAAATTCCTTTTCAGTAGTTGTGTAGTTAACTTGCGCGGAGTCTAGAGTCTTACTAACATAATAAATCACACGATACTGCTTATCAACTTTTTGGCATAATACAACACCCATAGCAAAATTCGAAGCATCACACATAATCTCAAAAGGAAGATTCCAGTCAGGTGGCACAACAATGGGAGCAGAAACAAAATTTTCTTTAAGGGTATTAAAAGCAACTAAGCACTCACTAGAAAAATGGAAAACCACATCTTTTGCAAGCAAGCTACTTAAAGGTTTAGCAATTTTCGAAAAATCCTTAATAAACCTCCTATGAAACCCTACATGGCCAAGAAAAGATTGCAATTCTTTCACACAAGTAGGTGGGGGGAGTTTTTCAATGATTTCGATCTTAGCCTTGTCTACCTCAATAGCTCTTTCAGAAACTACATGTCCTAGAACAATGACTTCCCTAACCATGTAATGACTTTTCTCCCAGCTTAAGGTCAAATTGCATTCAATGCACCTTTTCAAAACAAGATCTAATCTTTGCAAGCATTCTCAAACGAATCACCAAAAACGGAAAAATCATCCATGAAAACTTCAACAAACTTAGTTACCATATCAGAGAAAACAGAAAGCATGCACCTTTGAAAAGTGGCGGGAGCGTTGCATAGTCCAAACGGCATCGTCCTATAGGCAAACGTTCCGAATGGGCAAGTGAATGTCGTCTTCTCCTGATCCTCTGGTGCAATCGGAATCTGGTAGAAACCTGATAAACCATCAAGAAAACAATAGAATTTCCGTCCCGCAAGGCGGTTTAGCATGTCATCTATAAATGGTAAAGGTAAGTGGTCTTTCTTAGTGGCGGCATTTAATCTTCTATAGTCAATGCACATCCGCCATCCAGTGGTCTTCCTAACCGGTACTAGCTCTCCCTTCTCATTCTCTTCTACCGTGACGCCTGATTTTTTAGGGACTACATGAACCAGGCTCACCCATCGACTATCAGGAATGGGGTACATCATATCGGCATCTAGCAACTTGATCACTTCCTTCATTACCACCTCTTGCATGGCCGGATTTATCCTACGCTGAGGTTGCCTAACTGGTTTGACATCTTGTTCTAGAGTTATTTTGTGCACACACCGAGTAGGGCTAATTCCCTTGATATCACTAATCCCCCATCCTATAGCTGCAGAATTTTATTTCAAAACTTCAATTAGCCTACTTTCTTCATCGTTGGAGAGATGTGAGGAGACGATCACAGGCTTCTTCTGATTTTCTCCTAAGTAGACATACTTGAGGTGCGCAGGAAGTGGCTTTAATTCTAAGCTAGGCTCTTCAGGAAATTTACTTTCTTCCTCTTCTTCATCTAAAGGTTCAAGCACTTCTTCTCCAACGGGAGTTTCTGGGGTGCCATCAATTATTTCAACCAGTTCCCTTGCTTCTTCGGTCATGTAGCATGTCTCAGTCTGCATGGTTAGTGCCTCCTCAAGTGGTTAACGATTATCATAGCAAAGATGAAATTCGGAAATCACAGAATCATAGCAATCGACAAGATTTAACTCTTCCACAACTTCGTTATCTCCGATGCTACATCCTACCAATTCAATCTTCTCACCCATTACCTCCATGGTTATTTTCTTGCCCTTAAGTTCAAGGCATGTGTTGGTAGTTGCCATGAATGGTCTCCCAAGTAGTACTACGTGCTCGCGAATATGGCTCTTTCCCTCGTCTACAGACTTCATTACTACAAAATCAGCTGGGATTATCAATTTGTCCACCTTCACAAGGATATCTTCTATTATCCCAACTGGCCTCTTCACACTTTGGTCCTCCAGTTGGACAACCATATCAGTAGGTGTCAATTCTCCGAGATCCAAGGCCTTGTATACCGAATAGGGCATTAAGTTAATGCTAGCCCCTAAGTCAAGCATTGCCTTCGTGGTTCGACCATTCCCCAAGGCGATGTCGATGATGAAACTTCCAGGATCTTTCTTCTTCACAGGTAACTCGGCAATCGAATTTACTGTCTCAACCCCATTAACTTCCTTTCCTGAAGTAATCCTTTTGTTCTTCATCTCACGAAAGAATTTCGTATAAGCTGGAATGTTTTGGATTAACTCCAAGAGGGGCACATTGACTTCAACTTTTGAGAGTCGTTGAAATAGAGGTGACTCCTGAATATCCTTCTTGGCTGGCTTGATCCGACTTGGGAATGGTACACGTGGTTTCGGAGGCACATATGGATTTGAAGATTTGTGAAGTACTGCTGGCGTAGGGGTTCCCCTTTCGACCTCATCATCAACTATGTCTTCTACAGATGGTCTTGGTTCATCATCCTTCTCTTGAGGTTCTTTGGAACTTTCACTAACCTCTTGTCCAGTGCTTGGTCCTGTATTTTCGGTCCCAGATGGTTCAATACGTTTAGGACGCACGAAGTTAGGAATTTTGGTAATCTTTCCTCCACGGAGTAGTAGATTCACTTCTTCGTACTCATTTTCCTCGGTAGTAACAGTTGGAAGTGGCTTGGGATCAGCTTCAGGTGTCAAAACGGGGGAACTGGGGTCGTCCAGTTCCCTGGAGCTCGGGGGCGATTCGCCCCCCACATCGGGCGTCGCCCCCCACTTCCAGGGGGGCGTCTTCGACTGCTTTTCCGCACTTTTCATACTTCAACAAGCTAAGTTCCTTGATAAGTTGCTCAGTTACTTCGACTGCTTCAAAAGCCTTTTCGATGCGAAGATTGTTTTCAGCTTGCCCTGCGTGTGCTATCTCGAAAACACTCTCGATGGCCTTAATCCCTGCGTAAAACGCAAGTTCTTCCTCTTCACTGATATCTTCGTCTTCAGAATATCCTTCGTATAAGCCGTCAGTTTCCCCCCGATTTGAATTTACGTTGGTGACTTGACTCGATATTATCCTCTTAGATTGTGCGGAACCATTGGCGTACTTTAGAAAGACCTTCTCTGCCTCTTCAACTGTACATTCTTCTAATCCTCCACACATCCCATCTACTTGAAGCCTAACATCATCACGTAGACCACCAACAAAATACCAAATCAGCTCCCCGTCGTCGAAATGGTGATGGGGGCACTCACGTTTATATAGCTCAAAATGTTCATAGGTGTCCCAAAACCGCTCATACTCTCCTTGCTTGAAGTGTTCGATCCGACTCCGCAAGGCAATCGTCTCATGGTAAGGCATGAAACGCGCCAAGAACTCTTCTACTACTTGGCTCCAGGTTCTTGATGAACGCGTGGATGTCGGGTCCAACGTATCAAATAAATTTGTTATTTAGCCAAAGGCAATTCACAACTACAACGAAAACCGTAGTGTAGCAGTAAAATAACCTCGAGTGTCGATCTCTAAGGACTATAACTAGCTTTATCTAATCTAATTTAGAATATAAAACAGCAGACGGTTTAGCAAAGGTTTTTCTTAACAGATAATGGAGATTGGTGATAGTATGGTCCTTCAAAGCATAACGGGTTAATAATCATGCGTAAATTCCTCGTTTTTGCATGGAGATCTTTGATCAATGAATTGTCCTGTTGTAATTATCAAACACTACGAAGATATAGATCTAGATAGGTCGAAGACCAATGAATTGTCCAATTGTGTGCAATAATTAATCAACAATACGAAGATAGAGATTTGGATAGATCAAAGAAATAAAGCAATAACACAGAGTATAATGCGCGATATAGCCATTAGCATAATTATCAACCCTTCGCTAAGAATTCACATACTATCACCAACGAGAAGTTTAGCTACTCATAGTTGTCATGCAATCAACATAAATCATAGAAGAAAACATGTTGAAAGATATATAAAAATAAGTAGAAAAACTGTAAGATACAATGTTATCGAAGGTTGTCAGTCTCCGAAAAATCGCGGTCTTACAAGCTCCAAACTGCTATGAAAAAGTATCTCCTAAGCTATGAACCCCCAGAACAGGCTCTGGGAAGTTCCTACCTAAAACTACAGAGAAAGGTGAGAGAATAGGTTTGGAAAAGTATGAAAATCGGAGAAAAACTGAGCAACTATATATAGTGTTCGAAATAGTGTGGGGCGAACGGCCCCACACACCGGGCGAGTCGCCTGGTGTGGGGCGATTCGCCCCACATCTTGGGCGATTCGCCCGGGAGAAAAACTCGAGAATTTACGCGTTTTCGATGCGTTTTTGGATTTCTTCCCCTTTTCGGACTCGGTTTCTGACATCTAGTGGCCTTCTAACCTCCAGATTCGACCCCTAGATTTCGAATCCTATCCGGAAACCTTCAGATACTCCAAATAGGCTTCTGGAACACCAATTCCTTTTCAACTTCAATATAATTGCCCGGAAATCCTCGTTTTTCAACCAAACCCTGTAAAATAAAAACTAAAAGGAAACGTGACACTATTCTAATAAAATGCACTAAAATATAGCTAAATTAACATAGAAAAAAGCTAAAATAGGTGAAAAAGACTCAAATGAAAGTGTAAAATACACATTCATCAAACTCCCTAAACCGAACCTTTGCTTGTCCTCAAGCAACTAAGCTAGACTCTAATGCACAAAACAATGCAACACATAAAATGGAGTCTCATGCCAAATAAAATGAACTAATCTACTGAATCTATCAAAAAACATATGAACAAGAACCATATAAATCAAAACATGAATATATGTTGAAGAATGCCTCGATTGACTCATACACATCCACATAAGCACTTATGATAAGACAAGATAGTCCCTCGTAACATTCTCTACTACCTTGACCTAGTCAGTGATGACGTAATGAAACATGTTAAGATACGAATGGTTGTCCCGTGCCTATGAAACTGAGGACTTACTACTGTTCACCAAGTTAAGACTTTTCCTCAAAGAGGTCGAACCAGTACTGGCTCTCATCAAACGATGGAGGGTTCCCTATAAAAGATAACACTCCCCTATTCTACCCATCTCTCAAGCAAAGCCTTAAGATTTTCACCACTTCCTGAATGGCAGGACGAGGGTGATCTAGAACAGAAGACACTCAAAAACAAAAGAAAAGATAGAAAATTACAACACGATTACGAATATTACAAGAATTGGAAAATGAGACACAACACTTTGCTAAACTGCTATTTGGCTTTCTTTTTTGACCCTTCTTTGCTTTTTTGGGGTCTTTTCTTTTTTTCCGTTTTTTTTCTTTTTGTTCTTTCCAGTTTCTTTTTTTTTTCTTATTTTTCTTTTTTCCTGGAATTTTTCTTCTTTTGTTTCGATTTTTTAGCCAGCAGTAGCACAACGAAAAGAGAAACAAAATGACTCACAGACGACTTCCCCAAACCTATTCGAAAGAATAGGTTGGAGTACAAAATTTACGACAAAGGAAAAATAAACTCACAATACGGAAATGAAAAACGAATAACAAGTCTAATGATGGTGTAACCCCCTCCCCAAACCGATTCGGAAGAATAGGTTATAAACAAAGGATCACACAACCTCACACTACCTCCTTCCTAGGCATTTAGCAATCTCAAAGCATGGTGAAGACTTGTTGCCTCTTAGGTACATAATTACTCGGGAAACAACCATAAGACCCTAACATGCATCATCCTATTATAAAGGCCTTCGTGAACCGCAGTAGAGAAAACACCACTAAGTGATGTCGAGACTACGAAGCTTAACTAAGTGCAATACATAAATGTGACGAGCCAAGCGAGAAAAACCTCAAACAAATTAATAGAGATGAAGCATATGATTAATGGCATAGTTAGTTGATCTACCCAATAAAAAAGTTCAAAAAATTTGGCAATAAACTCTATATAAAACATGCAAGACTATCCTAGGATGAATGCAGTGAATGCAACCTAAAAAACTAAGAAAGCAGTAAACGTGCAAATGCAAATGCAAACGGATAAAACATGCAAGGTACTATACTCATCCTACCAATACCAAGCTCCAAACTAACAACACTAGATCACTTAAATCCCATCCCCCCCTCATGAAATTAACGCTAGTCCCTAGCAGTAAGAAAATGAGGAAATAAGATGTGATACTAGATGTTACCGCATGGTTTGGCCTCAGTCGGCTGAGTATGCTGCTTGTGAGTTATTGGGACTGCTCTGGGAGCCTTATAGCTGATCATCAGGTCTTCTGGTAGGTGCGGTAGTTCCATTTATAGGCCGGATAGGAACAACTCCTCCATCAGTATCATCATTGTCCGTATGGCCTTCATTGTCACTACAGTCACCATCATCATCGCCAGTAGAGTTGCATTGTTGAATAGAATCCTCAAGATTAGCCGCCGCTGTTATGGAATCCTCCATCCTGTAGCCCTCCAATAGGTTGTGAACTGTTGAAAGGGAAAGAGCAGTGGTATCAGAGCCTCCCTCTCCAACGTTTTACAGCCCGAGGAGGTTACAGTAGGCTGCTCGGATACTCAAAAGTCTTCTACCATTTTTTCCAATGTCGACCACATTCTCTACGGTTGGTGCGACCGATGTCTATATGATGCTCTCTTTAGAGGCAGACAAGGGGCACCCCATCGAGGGGCTGGGCACCCATGTCATTATGTTTTGGAACCAAGCTAGCGCTTCGGAACCTTCTAGCAACTGTGAACTCAAGATTGAATCCTGTAAGAAAATACGGTCAGAGTTACCCCTAGGGTACGCAGCGGAATTTCAAAATTTTTCTTAACATGCAGGTTAATTGATTATTTATATGTCGTATATATTTAAACACGTCAATTAGAAGACTAACCTTACTTCCAAAGCATCTTCCAAGTCTTCGTAACAATCCGGTGTATCTTCTCCTTCGTCGAACTCGAAGATATCTGCAATACTTTGATTATCTGCAAGACAATAAAAGTTAGTTTCCAGCTCCTAGAACCTCAACCTTGGTATCCACGGATGAACAGCCTATCGGAAGAATGCTAGGATATTCTTTGTGTGACCAAGAATATGGGGCGGCGATTCCTCCGGTAGGTGGCGCGCGCGTAGGCTTATAGAGGAGGGGAGAGTTTTTATTTTCTCTAAGAAAACTGGGTAGAATGACTGTGAAAGTCTATTCAAGTCTATATCAGAAACTCTCTAATAGTCTACTATATATAGTAGTCAATAGAAGCCTAAAGCATAAGCAATTAGACTTCGTAAAGGAATAAGAATCTAATTCTTATCGCACTAGGAAACCAATATCAAGTCTAGATTCATTCCCAATCAAATTAAAACTCAATCAGGAAAATCTAACTTATCCCTTGGACTTCTAATAGAGGAAGGTTCGAACTCCTTCCCCTATCTAGCTAACGCGCGCGCGCGCGCCCAGTCCTACGGGAAATATGTGGGTCCCAATTTTGGGACCCACTTATAGTTCTAAGGCAATTCAAACTCCAAGTAAATTTTGCCTAAGTGCATATGTTAATTCTAAATTAACATATCCTTTCAAATCAAACCTTTATTATATTTCCAAAATATAATCTTTAATTGTATTTACATAAAATACAATTAGTTAGCCAATTCAATTAATAATTCCTAATCATTAATTGAGCCACTATATATTATAATTAATTCCAAATTAATTATAATCCATCAATCACAATTAATTCCAAATTAATTGCGATTCCATCTTCTAGGATATTCGGATAGGCTGAATCACCACATAGTGTGACCCATAGGGCCTCATCGTATTAAGCAAGTCCTAGACTAGGCAACATGGAATTCCTAGACGGTTCCATTTGCAATATTAATACATGAGGACGTTTGAGAGGTTTCTCAAAGCCAACCCTTTCGTTGCGAAGTCTGTTGCGCTCAACGCGGCGATGGTAACGTTCCTTCATCTGACTTGCTCGAATGTATCTAGGATCGATGAAGTGTCGATCCCAATAATACATCCACGGGCGTCTTCAGTGAGTTGCATGGTGAATCCAATATCTATTATGACCATCATAATAATATTGATACGCTGGCTAGCGGTTTTACCATCACAACTATGAACGACTATGAGCAGTGCTACACTAGAGAGATGAATCCTTCACAGAATCACTTATCATCCCCATTTGTATGTAGCCATAATCCTGGATCGTGTCTTAGGTCAACTGCTTATTCAGAGCTGACATCGACGGGTCCACCAAGGATATGGGGCAACAAATGTGATGATAAAGTCCTGTAAATACAAAGGACGAATGGCATCACTTCGACAACTTACCGGTTCCCATAGACACTTCGGTGTAGAGTATACATCGATGGGAGTGTCCGGTGGTTACTTCCATTGTTCGATAATGCTTCTTCGAACAACTATGCGCAGTTATAGGAACGTTTCTCGATTGTCCAACAATCCGTTCCGTGGCCGTGGGATCGGCTCACACTTGCTCCAACAAGTATAACCTCCACGCATACTAGTCTTGTCTGGTTCATTCAGACCCCTACATTCGAGATGAACCTCGATTAGGGAGAGTTTGGGATAGATGATAACTCACATAGCTCCCACTATCTGTGTGATCGGTCATCTATCCGAGGGGACATGTTTAATATCAATACAGACAGTAATAGAGATATGACATGCTGCATGCCCGGTGTAATATAAATATGAAAGCGATACTCAATAGTAAAATGCAACAAACATATATTATATTACGTTGACCTGTGTAATAGTACATATATGCCCTCTATAAGGGAACCATGCCCTTATTAAGGACTGTCTCTAGGACATATACACTATCAATCTCCCACTTGGACTAGAGCCAGTCACCTTTATGCCTAATTCCCAGATTAGCATAATGTCTTAAGCGGACTTCCACTGATAAGACCTTGGTGAAAGGATCTGCCACGTTGTCCGTGGTAGAGACACGTTCTATACTAACTTCTCCTCTATCTATAATCTCACGTATAACGTGATATTTTGTAAGTACATGTATGTTCTTGTTTGTAGATCTAGGCTCCTTAGCTTGAGCGACGGCGCCCGTATTGTCCCAATAAATCATTATTGGACTAGGAGCAGGAACAACCCTCAATTACTTCATGAACTCCGAAATCCAGACAGCTTCTTTCGAAGCTTCTGATCCAGCAATGTACTCGGCTTCTGTGGATGAGTCAGCAATCATGGCTTGATTAGAACTCTTCCAACAGATAGATCCTCCGTTCAATTTGAATACGTATCCTGTTTGTGACTCAAAGTCATCAGGATCTGATTCAAATCCAGCGTCGACATAACCAGACATCTTTAATTCTGGTTCTCCACCAAACACCAAGAACATTTTCTTAGTCCGTCGAAGGTACTTAAGAATGTTCTTTGCATCAATCCAGTGAGGTACTCCTAGATTCTGTTGGTGTCGACAAGTGACACTAAGCGCATATGCCACATCGGGCCTTATGCAATTCATTGCATACATTATATACCCTACTGCCGAAGCATAGGGCACACGACTCATTGCATTTCTTTCTTCATCAGTTCAAGGACCATCCTTAACTGATAAGACAATCCCACGCCTAGCTGGGAGAAAGCCTCTCTTTGAGTCGTCCATCTTTTAACGCTTCAGTATTTTGTCGATGTAGGTGGACTGTGTCAATCCTAACATCCTCTTGGATCTATCTCTATAGATCTTGATCCCTAGGATGTAGTTCGCTTCACCCAAGTCCTTCATCGAGAAGGCACTTGATAAACAAACTTTAGTCTCTTCTCATAGAGACATTGTTTCCCATGATCAAAATGTCATCAACATAAATGATCATGAAAACGACTCCCTTGTCGATGTGCCTAGTGTAGACACAGGGATCTTTCTTGCTTCTGATGAAGTCAAACGATTTGACAGCTTCATCAAAGCGGATATTCCACCTCCTAGACGCTTGCTTTAGCCCATAGATGGATCTCTGTAATTTGCATACAGCAGTTGGCCTGGTTTTACTAATAAAACCTTCCGGCTGTACATTTAGACCTCTTCCTCAAGGTTACCATTGAGGAAGGCAGTCTTTACATCCATCTGCCAGATCTCATAATCATAGTAGGCAGCTATCGCAAGTAGAATTCGAATGGACTTCAATTTTACTACGGGTGAAAAGGTTTCATCGTAATCGATGCCATACCTTTCTGTGTAGCCTTTCGCCACAAGCCTAGCTTTGTGCGTTTGTACCTTGCCATCGGCATCTGTCTTTCATTTAAAAACCCATTTGCACCCAATAGGTGTAACCCCTTGGGGCAAGTCTACCAAGTTCCAAACTTGGTTCAGGTACATGTCCATTTCCAATTCCATGGCCTCTTGCCATTTGTCTGAGTCAATATCAAATATTGCCTCTTTGTAGGTCTCGGGATCTTCCCAATCTGATAAGCCGACATCAAGTTCACTGATGTCTTCTATCATAAAGCTTTGCTTCTGAGGTCCTTTTAGGATCCTCTTCGGCCTACGGAGTTCGACTGGTTCTGGTGCTTTTCTTTTATTGATTCGTGTAACACGAACATTATCAGTGGGCACTGATGCAGCTGGTCGCGAGCCGCGACCCTGTTCCCTAGCGAGAGGCTGCTCTTGTGCAACTTGTTGCACAGGTTGATTGACAACGGGTTCTATTGGTGTGGTTTCAACTGTTGATCTAATCACAGGACTCCCACTGACTATGACATGCCTAGCGAGTGTCATATCATTACCCTTGTCTGCTTCGAAAGCTCCCACTGAACTTGAGTCCAAATCAGAAGATTTAGAGAGCTCATGTTCGCGCGTGTCAAAGTCTTGAATTGCTTCAAGTTCTATCATGTCATCTAACCTCTCTTCTTCGAGGTATTCTGCTTCTAAAAACTTGATGTTTCTAGATACTATCACCTAGTGATCTTCAGCATGATAGAATTCATAGCCTCTCGTCTAACGAGGATAGCCTATGAAATATACTTTGACACCCTTGGCATCTAACTTATCAGTGAGCATCAATTTGACTATCGCAAGACAGCCCCAAGGTCTAAGATAGCCCAGTGAGGGCTTCTTTCCCTTCCATAACTCATAAGGAGTTTTCTCCACTGATTTAGATGGTACACGGTTCAGAATGTAGATTGCAGTTTGTAGTGCATATCCCCATAGATGTTTTGGAAGAGTCGAGAATCCAATCATTGATCTCACCATGTCTAACAGGGTTCGATTCCTTCTCTCAGACACACCATTTAACTGAGGTGTTCCATTGCGATTGAATTCCATTTTCCTTCAAGTAGTCGATAAATTCTTCACTAAGGTATTCACCTCCTCGATCTAATCGAAGAGTGACTATCCTTAGGTTCAATTCATTCTCGACCTCATTCCTAAACTCCTTGAATTTCCCAAAGGTCTCGGATTTATTCGTCATAAGATAAATATATCCATACCTTGAGAAATCGTCAGTAAAGGTAACGAAGTAAGGATAACCCCCACGCGCATGGACTTTAAAAGGTCCACATACATCGGTATGTATGAGCTCTAAGCAGCGAGTGGCACGAACACCTTGTCCAACAAAAGGTTTGTTCGTCATCTTACCCTTAACACATGATTCACATGTACCATATGATTCAAAATCAAATTGTTCTAAGTAGTCCAACTTCCTTAGTCTTTGAATCCGTGTTTCATTGATATGGCCTAGCCAACAATGCCATAGATAAGATGGATTATTCTTCCTACTTGAAGACGGTTGTTTGTTTTGTATTTGAAATAAAGGTAGACTACTTTGCAAAATATATAAACCATTCACTAAGCGAGCTTTTCCATAATACTGGTCATTTAATGAAAAAATAACAAGTATTAGGAAAAACCCAAATTGTCCAACAATGGAATGGAAACAATATTTCTGACAATGGATGGAACAAAATAAACGTCATCAAGTTCCAAACATTGTCCTGATGGTAAATCTATCTTGCAGCGTCCAACACGTTTGGCTTCAGCTGAATTGCCGTTCCCAACATGCAAGTCGATTTCACCTTGCTTGACTAGCCTGTGTTCAAAGGCGCCTTGCACATTATTATAAATGTGCGAGCCACAGGCTGTATCTAATACCCAACCATTGGAGTTAAAAGTAGTCATGTTTCATTTCAATAACAAACATACCTGTGCTAGAAGCCGGTGGCTTCTTAGCTTGATCTGCCCTTAGCTTAGGGCAATCTTTCTTCCAATGTCCTTTCTGCTTACAGAAATGACATTCATCTGTGCGTACCGTTCCGCTTCTCTTGTACTTCCTTGTCTGGTTCAGACGCTTAGGCTTATCACTCGAAGTGTTAGCCTTGGCTCCCGACTTTCCGTTACCCTTAGCACCTTTGTTTCTCGGGTTTCGGTTAGACGGTTGCCCAACAAACATGATCGACTTTTCCTTCTTAGGAAGAGTTTGATCATATGTCTTCAGCAGATTATGGAGTTCGGGCATTGTTACGTCCTTCGCATTCATGGTGGTTAACGATGAACAGCGAATACGAACTCGGCAATGATTGAAGGACAAAGATCACCATGATCTTAATCTCATCTTGAGAACATGTTCAGACATGTTCCCTCCTTCATTGAGCTTGCATCTGTGTATCTCTTTGATCAAATCAAATTCAACACTTCTAGTTGTCGTCTCAAAGACCGACTCAAGATGCTTCAACATCTCATACGACAACATGCTTTCATGTTGCCTTTGCAGCTCATTGCTCATTGCCGCCAGCATAATACACTGCGCGGATCTAGCATCCTCATGATGCTTCTCAGACCTTGCCTTGTTTGCTTGATTCCAAATCAGCAACTTGATAGGCAGTCTGATTCTCGGGACACACGGGATTAGCCTCGTCCAAGACGTACTCAATCCTTTCGTACCTCAGCACCAAACATATATTCCTGATCCAATCTAGGAAGTTTGGTCCGGTCAAAACTTGCTTCTCTAAGACAGCACGGAGCGAGATTCTCGCCATTTCGGATTCCAGGAGAAATAATGTAGAAAGAAAATAATAAATCAACTATTCAAATATTATTTCTAAATACATAGTTAACATAACTAAACAACAAAGTCCTTTAGCTGTTTAGCTCCCACTATTTTCACATATGCTTGCCCCCACAACAAACATACGGGTAATGTCCAACAAGTTACCGTAGTGGCCAAGATCCAAATCCATACTATGCTATACTCCAACGGGGGCTGGTCGCACAGCATAATATGACCGGTAGGACTAGTAAGACTATCCAATTGCGTCACGCAACTCTTGGTTGTTAAATCTAATTTAACCCGATGCCGTACATATTGTACCTATCGAGGTCGCTAGATACAATATGTAGTAAGTCATAACCATAGGCTTACTCTAATCTGACGATTACTGCGGGTCTGTAAGACGAGGTCGCCAATACAAGAAAACGCAATGAATGTTCAGAATTAAAGCACCCTATGGAAAGCATCTCAGAAATACATACATATATATATTTCTGTACTTATATTGGTTGGGGCTTGTCGCTTGAGGGTTGTTATCAGTCATCTACAAACAAATAAGGGCGCCGCCTACCCATCATGCATGAGCGGTCTACACGTAATGGATGCCGCCTATCCATTCTAGTTCTAAACGCGGTCAAGCACATAATGGGTGCCGCCTACCCATACATAAATATGCGGTCCGACATATAAGAGGGCGCCGCCTACCCTCGCATGCATAGCGATCGAACGGAAAGTAAAATACTTGGTATTTAAACATGCATTGTCAAACAATAGCATATCGAGCATACGAAACAAATAGTAGCCTATGTGGATGCCAAATGACTTCATAATTTCATTATGAAAATTATAATCCCATAATTATAATCTCTATGAAATAATTGAAAATTTGGACTAGATTGAAAAATCGAAAATTCTATTGACCAAGTAGCAATTTTTGAAAACCCGAAGGACTTAATTGTAATTTTTGAAACCTTAGAGGTGTTAAATGTAAAATTCAAAAGTAGAAGGACTAATTTGCAATAAACAAGAAATTGATAAATTACAAATAAGCCCTTTAACTTTATACTAATTAAAGTTAACCCCTCTAGTTAAAACAATTACAATTAAATCATATTTATATTCCAAATATAAAATTCAATCCTCAAAATTTTCAAAAATTCGATTTTGGGTCAAACCCGAAAAAATATATATATATTAAAATATGGGACGGGACCTAGCGTCCCCACGGTGCCCGCGGCCCCGGGCGCCCGGCGCCCGCGGCATGCGGGCACCGTCGTCGCGGGTGCAGGCTCCGCCGGGCGCCTGCGTCCGCAGGCCCCCGGGTACCTGCGTCCCGGGTGGCGCCCGTGCCGCGGACACACGGCGCCTGCGGTGCCGCAGGCGCCCGGGCGCCGGCGGCACGTCGGCGCCGGCCGCCTGCGTCCGGTCAATATATATATTTAAAATTTTTTTTTTTTTTTTGAAAAAATATAAATTCTTAATTTATATAAAAACAAAACTTTTGAAAATCGAATTAATCATAGAATCAATTGCATCCACATATCTACAAAATCATACAATATATATACGTATATACGTAATCAATTAACTTGGCTCTGATACCACTGTAAGAAAATACGGTCAGAGTTACCCCTAGGGTACGCAGCGGAATTTCAAAAATTTTCTTAACATGCAGGTTAATTGATTATGTATATGACGTATATATTTAAACACGTCAATTAGAAGACTAACCTTCCTTCCAAAGCAGCTTCCAAGTCTTCGTAACAATCCGGTGTATCTTCTCCTTCGTCGAAGTCGAAGATATCTGCAATACTTTGATTATCTGCAAGACAATAAAAGTTAGTTTCCAGCTCCTCGAACCTCAACCTTGGTATCCACGGATGAACAGCCTATCGGAAGAATGCTAGGATATTCTTTGTGTGACCAAGAAGATGGGGCGACGATTCCTCCGGTAGGTGGTGCGCGCGTAGGCTTATAGAGGAGGGGAGAGTTTTTATTTTCTCTAAGAAAACTGGGTAGAATGACTGTGAAAGTCTATTCAAGTCTATATCAAAAACTCTCTAATAGTCTACTATATATAGTAGTCAATAGAAGCCTAAAGCATAAGCAATTAGACTTCGTAAAGGAATAAGAATCTAATTCTTATCGCACTAGGAAACCAGTATCAAGTCTAGATTCATTCCCAATCAAATTAAAACTCAATCAGGAAAATCTAACTTATCCCTTGGACTTGTAATAGAGGAAGGAGTCGAACTCCTTCCCCTATCTAGCTACGCGCGCGCGCGCCCAGTCCTACGGGAAATAGGTGGGTCCCAATTTCGGGACCCACTTATAGTTCTAAGGCAATTCAAACTCCAAGTAAATTTTGCCCAAGTGCATATGTTAATTGTAAATTAACATATCCTTTCAAATCAAACCTCTATTATATTTCCAAAATATAATCTTTAATTGTATTTACATAAAATACAATTAGTTAGCCAATTCAATTAATAATTCCAAATCATTAATTGAGCCACTATATATTATAGTTAATTCCAAATTAATTATAATCCATCAGTCACAATTAATTTCAAATTAATTGCGATTCCATCTTCAAGGATATTCGGATAGGCTGAATCACCACATAGTGTGACCCATAGGGCCTCATCGTATTAAGCAAGTCCTAGACTAGGCAACATGGAATTCCTAGACGGTTCCATTTGCAATATTAATACATGAGAACGTTTGAGAGGTTTCTCAAAGCCAACCCTTTCGTTGTGAAGTCTGTTGCGCTCAACGCGGCGATGGTAACGTCCCTTCATATGACTTGCTCGAATGTATCTAGGATCGATGAAGTGTCTATCCCAATAATACATCCACGGGCGTCTTCAGTGAGTTGGATGGTGAATCCAATATCTATTATGACCATCATAATAATATTGATACGCTGGCCAGCGGTTTTACCATCACAATTATGAACGACTATGAGCAGTGCTCTCCTGTGCTACACTTGAGAGATGAATCCTTCACAGAATCACTTATCATCCCCATTTGTATGTAGCCATAATCCTGGATCGTGTCTTAGGTCAACTGCTTATTCAAAGCTGACATCGACGGGTCCACCAAGGATATGGGGCAACAAATGTGATGATAAAGTCCTGTAAGTACAAAGGACGAATGTCATCACTTCGACAACTTACCGGTTCCCATAGACACTTCGGTGTAGAGTATACATCGATGGGAGTGTCCGGTGGGTACTTCCATTGTTCGATAAAGCTTCTTCGAACAACTATGCGCAGTTATGGGAACGTTTCTCGATTGTCCAACAATCCGTCCCGTGGCCGTGGGATCGGCTCACACTTGCTCCAACAAGTATAACCTCCACGCATACTAGTCTTGTCTGGTTCATTCAGACCCCTACATCCGAGATGAACCTCGACTAGGGAGAGTTTGGGATAGATGATAACTCACATAGCTCCCACTATCTGTGTGATCGGTCATCTATCCGAGGGGACATGTTTAATATCAATACAGACAGTAATAGAGATATGACATGCTGCATGCCCGGTGTAATATAAATATGAAAGCGATACTCAATAGTAAAATGCAACAAACATATATTATATTACGTTGACTTGTGTAATAGTACATATATGCCCTCTATAAGGGCACCATGCCCTTAGTAAGGACTGTCTCTAGGACATATACACTATCAAATCCGTCGCGGCAAGATCGTCCCGGTGCCTTCCTATTCACTCGAACTTTGCAGTCCTTGTGATGGATTTCTGACGTAATAATTGTTTCTGTCCCTTCGGTGGTGCATGAATAGGCATAGGAGTCCTTACTCCAGGTGCACTCTAGCTCCTCCTCTTGGATAATCCGCGACGTTGTTGCAAGACCCCGTGGCTCGAACGCACCTCTAACGAGATCACTCTTCTTGACATGGTTGTAATCGATCCCCCTCCAATACTTCATAGTAATCATACGGGAATGCTCCTCTCCCTTGGCATGGTTCCTACAAACAACAGTTAGTACCTCGTATGACACAAAACTGACGCATGCATATGCTAGTGTAAGAACGAAACACACAAGTGATAAAATCAACAATCGATCTCCCCAAATCCTTAATGTCTAGCCTAGCTTCTTCAACATGCAACATACCAATGTAACTACTACATGCAATACATCACATTATGCTCTTGCTAGACAACCAATACCCTAAATAACAAGGCTCAATTCATAGCATAGAAGCGAAAAATTCTAGCATCATAAATCCTCATACTCAACAATTATGCATTCTACCATCAAATCCATCATCATTATATCAATAAGTACAATCATATGTATGAATCTAAGATAAAGATATATTGCATAACAAGATATATCATCTAGTAGCAAAATTCCGAAATCAACAATCCAAGCATAATTGAGCATGCAATTGATAGTAAATAATGCTTCTAATCATACAAACAACCTACCCATGCATCATATAAGCATAATTGAATCTCAAATTAGAAAACCCCCAAATTTGAAAAATTAGGGTTCATAAGAAGATACCCCAGATCTGAAAAACTAATGCACTAGGGTGAAATCTGTTCGGATGAAAAGATAGATCACGTAATAGGATTCGATTGAAGCTATAGAACACTAAATTTGGTGAAGAAATGAAGAAGTTATGAGGTTTTGAAGGTAAAATCGTGAATTTCGGACTTTGGGGAGGAAGAATGGTGAAAATATAAAGAAATGAGGAGAAAAGGCAGAGATCCACGTTTTTATTCTTTTGAGACCGTGGGGCGAGTCGCCCCCGGTGCGGGGCGAGTCGTCCCATACGGGGCGATTCGCCCACCATGGGTACTAGACTTCCCCTTCATGGATCTCCTCCTCATGCCACGAACCTGTGAATAAGAATGAACATAGGCTGCAAGACCACAGTAGTGAGTAGTGTGAGAAGTATCAGGCGGATCAGATATGGCTCGCAACACATGTCGCTTGCCATCCACCTCAATAGTGCAAGTTCTTTGGTAGATGTCCATCATGGAGCGTAGCTTATTCAAGAACGTTCGCCCCAAGAGAATGACATCCCCCGTCCCAGGTGTAGACGCCGGCATAACTACAAAATTGGTGTATACAGAAGCTTCACCAATCTTGACCAATACGTTCTTCACAACGCCTTCGGGTCTCACAAAGGATCCATCTGCCAGTTGCACAATAGCCTTATGCTCAGATAGTTTTCCAAGGCTACTCTTCTCGAACACATTCAAAGGGAGGACATTAGAGTAGGATCCCGTGTCTAGTGTGGCACGGAAATCTTCAAGCTCACCAATCCCCACCTTAATATCGAAACTTTGAGGGAGTGGCTCGGGATCCTCTTCCTCCTCTTCACTCTTGTCAGAACTAAGGTCTTTCTCTTCTTCCTTAGCCTATGGAGGTTCTTCCTTCTTGCAACACTCGCACTTAGCAACCTTCTTGATGGTGATTTCGACAGGCAGATCACCATCCAAGGTAATGGACATCGACTTCTCAGTGTTGCTAGGCAGCTTGCCTTGTTCCCTACTTGCTCCTCGGTCGATCAACTCTTGCATCTTTTGTTGGGCAAGCCTAGTGATCTCTTCCAACCTATCAAGTCTCGCTCTAGTCTTCTCAGAATCTTCTTCATAACGTTTGAGAAAACTTTGGGTGTGATCAACCATCTTTTGCAAGTTCTCCATCAGTTGAGCCGACTTCGACTTCGGTAGCTCTTTCGGAGTGGGGTTTTCGCAGTCATCATTACCGTAGTTAAGCCTACTACGGTCTATGTTAGGGCCATAAGTTTGGCTAGCCGGTGCATATCCTTGATTGTTTCGGAACCCTCTTCTCCAAAATCCACCTCGAGGATTCCTACCATCTTGTCCGTAGCTAGCCTCTTGAGTACCAAACTCCGTAGAAAAGGCTTCCTCTTCGCCTCCTTGAGCCCAGTTGCCATCATCATACGCAAGCTCCGATCTACACATATGAGCCCCATGCCCATAGTTCTTGCATATTCGGCAAACTTCGTTCGAAACAGTTGTTCTAGTGGCGCTCTTGAGGACTTGCTTCAATTCGTTGGTAAAGCTCTCGAATTGATCCTCATTCCCCATATACATAGGGGCTTCTTGAGTCGGTGAAGCTTCAGGTCCACGTCTCCTAACCATTGCCCTTGGGTCTTTGAACTGCGAACCCTTAGCAAGCCTTTCGAAAACTGCCCAGACGGCTTCTGCGGTTTCCTACCAAATATTGCCTCGGCATTGGAAATCCACCACTTGTTGGTTCTCGAAGTTTAGTCCATTGTAGAAGTGTTGGACTAGGTCAGAAAGCTCAAAACCATGGTGAGGGAACTTGTTCGTGAGATCTTGGAACCTCTCGAACGTGGTGTAGATGGTCTCATCATAGTCTTGTTTGAATCCAGTGATTTGCGCCTTTAGCGCGGTAGTCAAGGTGTGAGGGAAGTATTTTTCCATGAAAGCTGAAAAAACCTTCTCCCAAGTGTCCAGCGAGCCTGCCGGTAGAGAACTCAACCATGACTTGGCTCTGTCGCCAAGTCCCATAGCAAAACCCTTCATCCTCAACTCATCCGTTGTTATTTCAGCTCCGGGTCGTGGGAGTTGGTTGACGAAATCATCGATATCGTGCAAGTACGCCATCACATCTTCCCTTGATAAGCCATAGAACCTCGGAAGTTGTTGGAATGCGTGGTTCTTGATTTCCAGATCTCGAGTTGCAGACGAAAGAACAATCGCCGGTCCCCTCATACGATCCTTGGAGGGTTGAACCCATGCTTTCAGTGGTCTAGCTTCTGCCATTCCGTCGATTTCCTTGAAAAGACTGTCTAGAGATTCAGAGAAATCGGTATCCTCTATTTCCTCTAGCTCACGCCTTTGAAGTAGTCGCCTTCTTTGGTGGTAGACTTTGTCGATCTCAGCAATTGAATCAGCAAGCGGTGTTCCTCTAGATCGTGTATGTGGCATACACTATCTGTATCAGACTAGGAAAGCAGTATCAGATAGAGATTAAAAAGGAAAACTAAAACTACTAGAATTAGGAATTGAATGCTGAAAATATAAACAAATTAAACAGAAAAAAGGAGTATAGTCCCCGGCAACGACGCCAATTTGATGAACGCGTGGATGTCGGGTCCAACGTATCAAATATATTTGTTATTTAGCCAAAGGCAATTCACAACTACAACGAAAACCGTAGTGTAGCATTAAAATAACCTCGAGTGTCGATCTCTAAGGACTATAACTAGCTTTATCTAATCTAATTTAGAATATAAAACAGCAGACAGTAAAGCAAAGGTTTTTCTAACAGATAATGGAGATTGGTGATAGTATGGTCCTTCAAAGCATAACGGGTTAATAATCATGCGTAAATTCCTCGGTTTTGCATGGAGATCTTTGATCAATCAATTGTCCTGTTGTAATTATCACACACTACGAAGATATAGATACTGACAGGTCAAACACTATTGTCCAATTGTGTTCCGTAATTATTCAACACTACGAAGATATAGATATGCATAGGTCGACGAGGGTCCAATTGTGCATAATAATTAATCAACATACGAAGATATAGGTTGCGCCTGATCAACGAAATAAAGCAATAACACGGAGTATAATGCGCGATATAGCCATTAGCATGATTATCAACCCTTCGCTAAGAATTCACATACTACCACCAACGATAAGTTTAGCTACTCGTAGTTGTCATGCAATCAACAGAAACCATAGAAGAAAACATGTTGAAAGATATATAAAAATAAGTAGAATAAACCGTAAGATACAATGTTACCGAAGGTTGTCAGTCTCCGAAGAATCGCGATCTTACAAGCTCCAAACTGCTATGAAAAAGTATCTCCTAAGCTACGAACCCCCAGTACAGGTACTGGGAAGTTCCTACCTAAAACTACAGAGAAAGGTGAGAGAATAGGTCTGGAAGAGTATGAATTTCGGAGAAAAACTGAGCAACTATATATAGGCCTCGAATTTGTGGGGGGCGAAGGGCCCCACACACCGGGCGATTCGCCCGGGAGTAAAATTCGCGGAATTCCGCGTTTTCGACGTGTTTTTGGATTTGTTCCCCTTTTCTGACTCGGTTTCTGACTTCTAGTGGCCTTCTAACCTCCAGATTCGACCCCTAGACTTCAAATCCTATCCGGAAACCTTCAGACACTCCAAATAGGCTTCTGGAACACCAATTCCTTGTCAACTTCAATATAATTGCCCGGAAATCCTCGTTTTTCAACCAAAACCTGTAAAATAAAAACTAAAGGGAAACGTGACACTATTCTAATAAAATGCACTAAAATATAGCTAAATTAACATAGAGGATAGCTAAAATAGGTGAAAAAGACTCAAATGAAAGTGTAAAATACACATTCATCAGTTCTTAGTGATCCCGGTGCTAACCTTGCTATCCAAATCCTCGGTTCATATCCCAGAGCAAAAGAAAATAATTTCATGCATAATTGGTCTTCGGTAAACCCCTTTGCTGGAACTTTTGCTATTTCTTCCTCATAGGACCTGATGAAGCTTAACGGATTCATCCCCACTCCATCTTCGAACCTCGGTATCCTTCTCACTACAGCACTTGTTACCTCATACCCCGATAACTCTTCTTCCAAGTATATAGCTGACCCTTTCTTGACTTGCGAGAACGTAGGTGTCAAGCGAGCTTTTAAGGTCGTCATACCTGGAAATCTGGAACAGTAGTAACTCAAAACTGAAAATTAGTTTCGTTAGAAATCTCGAAGATCAAGAAATTTTTTGGAAATTACTTATAAAATCGAAAACTACTAATACTACTAAGACTAGGACTAGGAATTGAATGCTGAAAATATAAAAAAGCTAAACAGAAAAAAGGAGTATAGTCCCCTGTAGCGGCGCCAATTTGATGAACCGGAATTTGTCAGATTCTAATTAATCAAATAAATTTGTATTTAGCCAAAGGCAATTCACAACTACAACGAAAACCATAGTGTAGCAGTAAAATAACCTCGAGTGTCGATCTCTAAGGACTATAACTAGCTTTATCTAATCTAACTTAAACTATAAAATCAACAAACTACTTAGCACAGGTTTTTCTTATCAGATAATGGAGGTTAGTGATAGTATGATCATTCAAAGCATAGCAGGTTAATAATCATGCATGAAGTACCCGATCGTTTTGCATAGAGATCTTTGATCAATGAATTGTCCAATTGTGTTCCGTTATTATTCAACACTACGAAGATAGAGGTTTTAGATAGATCAAAGAAATAAAGCAATAACTGAAAGTCTGATTCGCTTTACAACCATCAACATAATTATTAACCCTTTTCTAAGAAATCACATACTATCACCAACGATAAATTTAGCTACTCATAGATGACATGCAATCAACAGAAATCATAGCAAGATTGAATGAAAACATGTTGAAAGATAAATAAATATGAATAGAAAAACTGTAAGATACAATGTTACCGAAGGTTGTCAATCTCCGAAGAATCGCGATCTTACAAGCTCCAAAACGATAAGAAAAAGTATCTCCTATGCTAAGAATCCCCAGAACAGGCTCTGGAGAATTCTTACCTAAAATTAATGAGAAAGGTGAGAGAAAAGGTCTGGGAAAGTATGAAAAATAGAGAAAACTGAGCAACTATATAAAGGTATTCGACAGGCGTGGGGCGAGTCGCCCCACACACCAGGCGAATCTCCTGGTGTGGGGAGGTTCGCCCCACGTCCCGGGCGAATTGCCCGGGACCTCCAGTCGGCTGGTTACGCTTTTTCGACCCGTTTTTGGATTTCTTTTCCTTTTCGGACTCGGTTTTTGCCTTCTAGTGACCTTTTAGCCTTCTGACTCGACCCCTAGACTTCAAATCCTATCCGGAATCTTCTAGATACTCCAAAAAGGACTTCGGAACACCAATTCCTTGTCTACTTCAATATAATTGCCCGGAAAACCTCGTTTTTCACCCTAAACCTCTAAAATACTAACTAAAGGGAAACGTGACACTAAATTCTAATAAAATGCACTAAAATATAGCTAAATTAACATAGAGGATAGCTAAATTGGTGAAAAAAGAGTCGAATGAAAGTGTAAAATACATGTTCATCAACATGGCCCTTGGATCCTTGAACTAAGATCCCTTAGCAAGCCTTTCAAAACACTCCCACACATCCTCGGCGGTCTCCTCCTAGATATTTCCACGGCACTGGAAATCCACCACCTGTTGGCTCTCATAAGTAAGCCCATTATAGAAGTGTTGGACGAGATCCACCACCTGTTGGCTCTCATAAGAAAGCTCCATCCCATGGTGAGGGCACTTATTCATGAGGTCCTTGAACCTCTCGAGAGCAATGTAGATGGTCTCATCATAGTCTTGCTTGAAACAACTGATTTGCGCCTTCACCGCGGTAGTCAAAGTATGGGGAAAATATTTCTCCATAAAAGTAGAAAACACCTTGGCCCAGGTGTGTAGTGATCCGGCTTCCAGTGAGCCTAACCATGCCTTGGCTTTATCACCAAGCCCCATAGAAAAAACCTTCATCCTCAGCTCATCATCCGTTATCCCTGCTCCGGGCCTTGGAAGATTGTTGATGAAATCCTCAATATCATTCAAGTATCCCATAACATCCTCCCTAGCCAACCCATAGAACCTTGGGAGTTGCTGGAACATGTAATTTTTTATCTCCAAATCACGAGTTGCAGCAGAAAGAACAATAGCCGGACCTCATATCCATTCTTGGTTGGGTTGAACCCATGATTTCAAAAGTAGGCGAGCCATCACAAAACCTGAATTTCTGCGACAGGAGTAACTCACAACCAAAAATCAGTCCTGTTAGAAATCGCCAAAATCTGGAATTCAACTACTAATCGAGACAAACTAACTAAATTACTAACTCTGAGAATTGAATGCTGAAAATATAAATAAGCTAAAGAGTTAAAAAGGAGTTATAGTCCCCGGCAACGGCGCCAATTTGATGAACGAGATTGTCAGACTCGAACAATCAAATAAATTTGTTTTAAGCCAAAGGGAAACTCACAACTACACAAAACACGTAGTGCAGGGGTAAGATGACCTCGAGTGTCGATCTCTAGGGACTAAACTAGCTTTAACTAAATAACTATATATAATTTCAGAAAACAAATTTATATTAATGATGAACGCGCGGATGTCGTGCTCCGAGCAAATCAAATAAATTTGTTATTTAGCCAAAGGCAATTCACAACTACAACGAAAACCGTAGTGTAGCAGTAGAATGACCTCGAGTGTCGTTCTCTAAGAACTATAACTAGCTTTATCTATTTAACTAAAGAATATAAAAACAACAGACAGTAAAGCAAAGGTTTTTCTAACAGATAATGGAGATTGGTGATAGTATGGTCCTTCAAAGCATAACGGGTTAATAATCATGCGTAAATTCCTTGGTTTTGCATGGAGATCTTTGATCAATCAATTGTCCTGTTGTAATTATCACACACTACGAAGATATAGATACTGACAGGTCAAACACTATTGTCCAATTGTGTTCCGTAATTATTCAACACTACGAAGATATAGATATGCATAGGTCGACGAGGGTCCAATTGTGCATAATAATTAATCAACATACGAAGATATAGGTTGCGCCTGATCAACGAAATAAAGCAATAACACGGAGTATAATGCGCGATATAGCCATTAGCATGATTATCAACCCTTCGCTAAGAATTCACATACTACCACCAACGATAAGTTTAGCTACTCATAGTTGTCATGCAATCAACAGAAATCATAGAAGAAAACATGTTGAAAGATATATAAAAATAAGTAGAATAAACCGTAAGATACAATGTTACCGAAGGTTGTCAGTCTCCGAAGAATCGCGATCTTACAAGCTCCAAACTGCTATGAAAAAGTATCTCCTAAGCTACGAACCCCCAGTATAGGTACTGGGAAGTTCCTACCTAAAACTACAGAGAAAGGTGAGAGAATAGGTCTGGAAAAGTATGAATTTCGGAGAAAAACTGAGCAACTATATATAGGCCTCGAATTTGTGTGGGGCGAAGGGCCCCACACACCGGGCGATTCGCCCGGTGTGGGGCGATTCGCCCCACGTCCCGGGCGATTCGCCCGGGAGTAAAATTCGCGGAATTCCGCTTTTTCGACGCGTTTTTGGATTTCTTCCCCTTTTCGGACTCGGTTTCTGACTTCTAGTGGCCTTCTAACCTCCAGATTCGACCCCTAGACTTCACGGAAACCTTCAGATACTCCAAATAGGCTTCTGGAACACCAATTCCTTTTCAACTTCAATATAATTGCCCGGAAATCCTCGTTTTTCAACCAAAACCTGTAAAATAAAAACTAAAGGGAAACGTGACACTATTCTAATAAAATGCACTAAAATATAGCTAAATTAACATAGAGGATAGCTAAAATAGGTGAAAAAGACTCGAATGAAAGTGTAAAATACACATTCATCAAACTCCCCAAACTGAACTTTTGCTTGTCCTCAAGCAACCAAGCTAGACTCTAATGCAAAAAACAATGCAACACATAAAATGGAGTCTCATGCCAAATAGAATGAACTAATCTACTGAATCTATCAAAAAACATATGAACAAAAACCATATAAATCAAAGCATGAATATAGGTTGAAGAATACCTCGATTGAGTTATACACATCCACATAAGCACTTATGTCAAGACAAGATAGTCTCTCTTAACATTCTCTACCTGGACCTAGTCAGTGACGACGTAATGAAGCATGCTAAGATACGAATGGTTGTCCCGTGCCTATGAAACTGAGGACTTACTGCTGTTCACCAAGTTTAATACTTTCTCTCAAAGAGGTCGAACCAGTACTGGCTCTCATCAAACGAAGGAGGGTTCCCTATAAAAGATAACACTCCCCTATTCTACCCATCTCTCAAGCAAAGTCTTAAGTTATTCACCACTTCCTGAATGGCAGGACGAGGGTGGTCTAGAACAGATGACACTCAAAAACAAAAGACAAAAAATAGAAAATTACAACACGATTACGAACATTACAAGAATTGGAAAATGAGACACAACACTTTGCTAAACTGCTATTTGGCTTTCTTTTTTGGACCCTTCTTTGCTTTTTTGGGGTCTTTTCTTTTTTTCCTCTTTTTTTCTTTCCAGTTTCTTTTTTTCTTTTTCCTGAAATTTTTCTTTCTTTTTTTTGATTTTTTTTAGCCAGCAGTAGCATAACAAAAAGAGAAACAAAATGACTCACAACGACTTCCCCAAACCTATTTGAAAGAATAGGTTGGAGTACAAAATTTACGGAAAAATAAACTCACAAAACGGAAATGGAAAACGAAAAAAAAGTCTACGATGGTGTAACCCCCTCCCCAAACCTATTCGGAAGAATAGGTTATAAACAAAGGATCACACAACCTCACACTACCTCCTTCCTAGGCATTTAGCAATCTCAAAGCATAGTGAAGACTTGTTGCCTCTTAGGTACATAATTACTCGGGAAAACAACCATAAGACCCTAACATGCATCATCCTATTATAAAGGCCTTCGTGAACCGCAGTAGAGAAAACACCACTGAGTGATGTCGAGACTACCAAGCTTAACTAAGTGCAATACATAAATGTGACAAGCCAAGCGAGAAAAACCTCAAACAAATTCATAGAGATGAAGCATACGATTAATGGCATAGTTAGTTGATCTACCCAATAAAAAAGTTCAAAAGTTCGGCAATAAACTCCATATAAAACATGCAAGACTATCCTAGGATGAATGCAGTAAATGCAGCCTAAAAAACTAAGAAAGCGGTAAACGTGCAAATGCATTTAAAAAACAAGATACCATACTCAACATCACAAAGCCAAACAATACTTAACATCATGGTTCACATCCCATCCCCCTCATGAAACTTAAGCTAGTCCCTAGCAAAAGAGAATGAGTAAATAAAAAGTGATACTAGATGTTACCGAACGGTTTGGCCTCGGTCGGTTGAGTATTCAAGAATGGACTCAAGAGTACCTCCCCACGGTGGCCGCCATTCTCTTGGTCCGATGTAGCAAAGAGACCTAGGAAGCTTCAAAGATCTCACCATGGTGAATGGACTGATTTGCTTTGCAGGCATATCCAATAAGGACTTCATCAATAGGAGGACATTCACTTTGACTTCATCGAGGTGCTTGTTTAGTGGTGGCTCCTGTGTATCTTGCTTGTCAAGATTTCCACCTCGGAGGAGTAGATTCACTTCTTTGTACTTAAGAACCTCAGTAGTAACGGAAGGAAGTGGCTTTGGATTGATACGAATGTCTGCGAGTAAAGAAACAGGGGACCAGGGGTCATCCAACTCACTGGTCATGGGAGGCGGTTCTCCTCCCATGCTGGGCGACTCGCCCCCCACCTCCAGGGGGGCGTCGCCTTCCAATCCTTTCTCCTCTTCAAGTTCTCGAACCCCTTCTACTTCAGCACAATTCAATAAGCTGAATTCTTCCGTAAGATGCTCAGTTACTTCAACTTCTTCAACAACTTTTGCTATACGAATGTCATCTTCAACTTGCTCGGCATGTGCAATTTCATCTTCCTCACTGATTTCTTCGGCTTCAAAATACTCCTCGGATGAGCTTCCTGCTTCACCTCGATCTACTTCCTTTGCGGTGATGTGAATTGGTATGACCTCATCGGATTGTGTTGAACCTCTGACGTACTTACGGAGGACTTCTTCTGCCTCGTCGACCGTACATTCTCCCAGATCGCCGCTCAACCGATCCACTCTAAGTCGTTCCTCTTCACGAAGTACACCAAAGAAGCACCAAATCAACTCCCCATCTTCGAAACGGTGATGGGGGAACTCACGTTTATACATCTCAAAACGTTCGTAGGCGTCACAAAACTGCTCATACTCTCCTTGCTCGAAATATTGGATCCTATCACGTAAGGCAATCGTCTCATGATAAGGCATGAACCGCGCCAAGAACTCCTCTACTACTTGGCCCCAAGTTTTCAGCGATCCTGGTTCTAACCTTGCAATCCAACGCCTCGGCTCATACCCAAGAGTAAAAGAAAATAATTTCCTGCACAATTGGTCCTTCGTAAACCCTTCTGCTGGAATTCTTTGTATTTCCTCCTCATAGGATCGAATGAAACTCCATGGGTCCATCCCTACTCCATCTTCGTACCTTGGTAAGTACCTTACCATGGACTCCGTCACCTCATACCTCCTTAACTCATCTTCCAGGTATACGGAAGATCCTCTCCTCACCTGTGAGAATTGGGGTGTCATGCGAGCGCGCATGGACATCATATCTGTATTTCTGTAGTAAGAGCAACTCAAAACTAAAAATTAGTTCTATTAGCGTAATCAAACACAATATCACCAAAAATTCCGAGAGCACAAACACGCAAGGTAACCAAGATCAGATTAGATGAATTTACTGAAGAAGATAGGAGGAAAGAAATAGGGTAAGAAAGTGAAATTTTTGAGAGACGATCCAAGAGCTGTTCTGGGGGTTGAATGCTGAAAATATAAACAAATTAAACAGAAAAAAGGAGTATAGTCCCCGGCAGCGGTGCCAATTTGATGAACGTGATGAATGTGTATTACACTTTCATTCGAGTCTTTTTCACCTATTTTAGCTATCCTCTATGTTAATTTAGCTATATTTTAGTACATTTTATTAGAATAGTGTCACGTTTCCCTTTAGATTTTATTTTACAGGTTATGGTTGAAATTCGGGGATTTCCGGGCAATTATATTGAAGTTGACAAGGAATTGGTGTTCCAGAAGCCTATTTGGAGTATCTGAAGGTTTCCGGATAGGATTTGGAGTCTAGGGGTCGAATCTGGAGGTTAGAAGGCCACTAGAAGTCAGAAACCGAGTCCGAAAAGGTGAAGAAATCCAAAACCGCGTCGAAAAACGCGGAATTCCGCGAAAAAGCCGGGGGGCGAACCGCCCCGGTGTTTTTTCGAGGCCTATATATAGTGCTCATTTTTCTCTCCGAAAATCATATCTTTCCAGACCTTCTCTCTCACCTCTCTCTATAGTTTTAGGTAGGAACTTCCCGGGGCCTGTCCTGGGAGTTCCGTAGCTTAGGGGATACTTTTTCATAGCAGTTTGGAGCTCGTAGGACCGCAATCATCCGGAGATTGACAACCTTCGGTAACTTTGTATCTTACAGTTTTATTCTACTTATTTTATATTCTTTCAACATGTTTTATTCTATTATATCTGTTGATTGCATGCCTATTATGAGTAGCTAAACTTATCATTGGTGGTAGTATGTGAATTCTTAGCGAAGGGAAGATAATCATGCTAATGGCTATATCGCGCATTATACTCCGTGTCATTGCTTTATTTCGTTGATCAGTTGTAACCAAAATGCTTTAGTTGTTAAAAACATGAAGAAGTTCATCAGTAAGGAACTTGAAAGGCGAAAAGCAAAAGAGAAGCTGAAAAAGCATCTTGGTAACAACTACCATAAGTACAAGAATGATACTAGCTCGCTGAACAAGCAAGCTCAGCAACCTACCTCATCAGAAGAGCCAGCAGTTGGAAATGATCTATGTTTTTACTGCAAAAAGCCTGGACACTTCAAAGCTAATTGCCCTTTGCTGAAAGGCAAATCTGCTGAAAAGAAGAAGAAGTTCAAAAGAGCTTTCATTGCTGAAGAAAAGAAGAAGCTTCAAGCAAAAATCGATGCATTGTGCATTGATAACAGCTCCGAAGACAGTGAGGATGAAAGTTCAGACACCGACGATGAAGAAGCCACTCTAGACGTGGAGATTGGCAAGGAAGTTTGTGGAATAGCTATGGAAGCTTATCCAGATGTGTCTAACTACGAATTCTGCCTCATGGCCGGTCAGGTAAATAACTCTACCTCTGACTCAGACTCAGAAAGTGAAGACGAGATTGACCTTGACAAGATTCAAGGAGAAATCGAAAGATTTGAGAATACTCTCAGCAAACAGCAAGAGAGACTACAACTTGCTGAAACTCTGACCAAGCAGACTACTGAAAAGTACGTTTTGCTGAAGGAAGAGACAGAAGAAAAAGATGCTGAAATAAGGCGTCTTAAGAAGTTGATTGCTGAGGCTGCAGAGAAAAATTCTCAAATGGCATTAGAATTGGAAGAGTATCAGTCCTCAATTCTAAAGTTACTTGAGGAAATCCAAGAAATGAAAAAGATGAAAGTCAATTTCAAATCCTACGTGGAAGCAAGTAATACGCTGACTGAACTAAACTATTATTTGAGAGATCCATCTCAGAAACAAGGTTTAGGAGCAACGTGTGAAGGTGATAACGTAGAAATCTTGAGAAAAGATAAATCACCTATCTCCTTTGTACGTGCTACTGATAGTAGTCCTCCAGTAATCTATCAGTTTGGTCAAACTAAGGTTGCTGAAACACGCAATCAAGTACCTATGACCATAAAGCCCGCTGTTGCTACTCAAAGTAACAAGACTTTAAAAGGAAAACAGGTTGCTGAAAAGCAAACTGGAAAGAAGAAGAATGTTGTGAAGCATTCCGCCAAACAAGTTGCTGGAAAGCAAGTTGTTAAGACTAAAGGCAAGATTACTAAAAGTAATCAGAAGTCCTTTGCTGACAAACCTGAATCAAGTAAGGTTGTTGAAGCTAAAGCTCAGCATTCTCCAAAGAGTGGACTCGGTTTCAAAACCAAGCAAAGTCAACTCTTTCATGAGTATAAGCAAAGTCAGCAAAGATACTTCAAAGAGATGAAGAAAACCAAGCCTAAGAGTTCTGAAAAGACTCCCAATGCTAGGACTAGAAGGAACCTTGCTAGAAAAGAACTTACTGAAAAGTATGTTCAGCAAAAAGGTCAACAGAGCAAGACACCACATCAGAAAGTGGATTTGACCAGCACTAGTCAAAAGTCTTTCAGCTCAAAACCTCCTAGTTCCTCAGCAAGTAGAAAACAAGTCAAAGTTGAAAAACTTCAGACTTGGGTTTCCACTGGACGCATTCTTGAACATGTTAATGGACATCCATCATTGGATAATTAACTTGTTTGCTCTTGATTGTGCAGACTGCAGCCACGGAGACAAACGATGCAATCTGGCACTTTGATAGTGGTTGTGGAAAGCACATGACGCGCAACAAGAATAACCTTATAAACTATAGACGATGGTCTAAAGGTCCAACAATAAGGTTTGCTGGTGGAAGCTCCGGATCTACAAAAGGCTATGGTGATGTGAAGTTAGGATGCATAACCATTTCTGGAGTTCTTTATGTCAAAAATCTTAAGTTTAACCTTTTCAGCATGAGTCAATTTGCTGACAAAGGATACTTCATCGAAATTAAAAGCGATGAATGTAAACTTGTAGATTTTGAGACTAAAAAGGTTATAATGATTGCAAGAAGATCAGGAGGCTTGTACACCGTTGATTGGTCTTCAGCAAACGTTGAAAAATGCCATGTCTCAGATCATGATTGCCTTGCTGAAAAAGCATGGTTATGGCATAAACGAACAAGTCATCTAAACTTCAAGACGCTGAATAAGCTGTCTAAAAAGGCACTTGTAGTTGGATTACCTAGGGTTACTTTTAAGAAGGATGGTGTTTGCAATGCATGTCAGCAAGGAAAGCAAACCAAATCTTCTTTCAAGAACAAGGCAGTACCGTCAACTACAAAACCTTTACAACTCTTGCACATGGACTTGTTTGAATCTTCTTCAACAAGCTATGCTGGTAAGAAGTATGGTCTAGTCGTGGTAGATGACTATTCAAGATTCAGTTGGGTAGTATTCATCAAGCACAAATCTGAAACCAAGACTGAAATACCTAAATTGTTGAATAAGCTTGAAGTCATGAAAAATGACAAGGTAAAAGTCATAAGGACAGACCATGGTACTGAGTTTGTAAACCAGTACATAACTGAATATTGTACCTTAAAAGGCATTCAACATCAGTTATCCTCAGTAAGAACACCACAGCAAAATGGTGTTGCTGAACGGAAGAATCGCACCCTGAAAGAAGCCGCAAGAACAATGCTTGCTGACACTGAAATAAGTGAGGCTTATTGGGTTGAAGCGTTTAATACCGCCTGCTATACTCAAAATAGATGCCTGATTACTAAGGAATACAACAAAACTCCTTATGAATTGTTTGTTGGAAGACATCCTAACATCACTCATCTAAGAGTATTTGGTTGCAAGTGTTTCGTTCTTAACAATGGTAGAGAATACCTTAGAACATTTCAACCAAAGGCAGGCGAAGCGATATTTCTTGGCTACTCCTTGCATAGCAAAGCTTATAGAGTTTACAACAAAAAGGCACAAAAGATTGAAGAATCTGTGCATGTTGTATTCTACGAAAAGTCACAAGGTGTGCCTACTGAAGAAGAAATATCAGAATGTATGAAAAAGCTAATCATACACGAGCAAAGAACTGAATCTGATGCTAGGCAAATCAAGTCAATTGAACTAAATGATGATTCTGACAATGACTCTCCTCCCCCAAGTTATGACAAGATAAAAATAGTTCACGACAAAGAATTTCCAGCAAAAGATGCGGTTGCTCCGGAAGTTGCTGAAATTACCAATCTCCAGTGCCTGCTGATGAATTACCTCAATCTAGCAATGCTGAACAAGCAGTTGCTGACGAACAAATCTAAGCAGAGACACAAATTCCCAGTAGTACTGAACAAGTACATACTGAAGAGTCACATGCTGATGAGCAAACATATCCTGATCCAACAAACAGGAAACCTGTTAATAAATGGATTAGAGATCATCCCTCTACGGATGTGATTGGCGATATTAATAAACGCCAAGTGACTAGATCCAAAGTTACTCAAGGACTTGCTGAAGAAGCAACTGTCGTAGAAGTAGAATCTTTATTCTCTTGCTTTGTTTCAGAAATTGAACCTAAAACCATAGAAGAAGCTTTGAAGCATTCTGAATAGATAAAGGCAATGCAAGAAGAATTGGATCAATTTGAAAGGAACAAAGTCTGGAAACTTGTGCCACTTGCTGAAGATAAGAAAGCTATTGGTACAAAGTGGGTGTTCAGAAACAAGCTGAGCGAGTCTGGTGAAGTAACAAGAAATAAAGCACGCTTAGTTGCTCAAGGTTACTGTCAGACTGAAGGATTGGACTATGATGAGTCTTACGCTCCAGTTGCAAGATTGGATGCAATTAGGCTTTTCTTGGCCTCTGCTGCTCACAATGACTTCATTGTTTACCAAATGGATGTTAAAAGTGCATTCTTAAATGGTGAACTTGCTGAAGAGGTCTACCTAGAACAACCCCCTGGCTTTGAACTTCCCTCAGAAACCAAGATGGTATATAAGCTTCAGAAAGCTGTATATGGTCTAAAGCAAGCACCAAGAGCATGGTATGATACCTTGGCTAAGTTCTTGCTGGAAAATGGTTTCAAGAAAGGTGAAGTTGACAAAACACTATTTACCATGAACCATGATGGTAAAATAATCTTAGTTCAAATTTATGTGGATGACATAATTTTTTGATCTAAGGACAAGCAACTCTGTGATGATTTTTCCAAACTCATGAAAGATAAGTTTGAAATGAGTATGATGGAAAAATTGAATTATTTCCTAGGATTGCAAGTCAAGCAACTCAAAGATGGAATATTCATAAATCAAGCAAAGTATGCGAAAGAAATGCTCATAAAGTTTAGGATCAAAGAGGATGAAAAACCTGAAAAGATCCCTATGAGTGTTGGCACCAAATTGGGCTATACTAAAGAGGACAAAAGTGTTGAAGAGCACAAGTATAGGAAGCTCATTGGTTCCTTGTTGTATTTAACAGCAAGTAGACCTGACATTCAGTATGTTGTTTGTGTGTGTGCAAGATTCCAATCTGATCCAAGAGAATCACACTACAAAAAGGCAATCAAGATACTGAAATATGTTAAAGGTACAGTCAATGTTGGATTATGGTATCCTAAAGATTCTGGACTTGAATTGGTTGACTATTCTGATGCTGATCATGGTGGATCAACCCTTGATAGAAAAAGTACCTCTGGAACTTGTCAGTTTTTGGGTACTAGATTAATATCATGGTTCAACAAGAAGCAAACTTGTGTCGCCAATTCATCTACTGAATCTGGAGACATTGCAGCTGGTTGTTGCACAACTCAAATCATATGGATTCAGCAACAATTAAGAGATTATGGTATTTCTGCAAAGAAAACACCAATCTTTTGTGATAATACAAGTGCTATTGCGATTACGCAAAATCCTAAGTTTCACTCTAGGACCAAGCACATTGATATTAGACATCATTTCATTAGAGATCATGTGGAAAAAGGTGACATTGAGGTTGTGAAAGTAGGAACTGAAGATCAGCTTGCTGATATCTTTACCAAGCCCCTACCGGATAATAGGTTCGCAATGCTAAGGTATAACCTTGGATTGATTGAACTACCTCAATAAAGGATACACTTGGCAGAATGCTGAAACAGGTATTCAGCAAGCCGAACTATTCCTGTCCAAAAGACCAAGTCACTGATTTCTTCTAAGAAATGATAAGTCACTACATGTTTGCTGAAACAGGCATTCAGCAAGTAATTCCTTCAAAACGGGTATTTGTTAGGAAACTTGACCACTTGCTGAGACAGGCACTCAGTAAGAGAAAGAAATTATGGATTGCTGAGACGGGTACTCAGACAATCAAAAGATGCTGAAACAGGTATTCAAGTATCAAACGAATTCTCTGAGACGGGAACTCAGAAAAAGAGCAAAGCTCATCTCTCAGGTTCTACCAAAGGATGTCTCAAGTACAAAAGAATTTACTGATACGGGAAATCAGAAATATCTTTTAAACTTAAAGAAAATATGAGATATCTAAGTAAGGGGGAACTTTCAGCAAGTATCTAGATTGTTAATTCAAACTCGCTGAAAAGATTCTTGTCTATTTCAGCAAGCAATCTATCCCTTATTACTCGGTAAAATCAATTTGTGACGTTAAGCTGGCAAACTCGCAATAATCATGACATGAAATTCAATCGTGGCCATTGATTAAAAGGAGTTACTAATCTAACGGCTAACAAAACAAAGAGAGAGAGTGCTCTGACGGTTTTAGTTAGTGGGCCAGTACGCATTCAACGCAAAGGCTCCACTATCTCCAGTGTTTCTCTGTTTTACCCTTGCTGAGAGCACAAATCGATTGAGTTTCTCACACACCAGAGACATTATATAAAGAAGGAGTTAGAGAAATGACAAAATTCTTTAACTCACATTTCTTTTCTCTGCAAATTCTAGCCTGAATCTACTGTACCTCCGGTCAAAAAGCAAACTATCTCTTTTCGTACAATCTTTCTTGCTCTATATAAGAAATGGCTCCCAAGAGACAATTATCTAAGTCCTCAAAATCGTCAAAGGTTGATAGTGCTGAAACACGCACTGCTCCGGTGACTACTCTGGCCCCAGACACAACGAAAGTTGTGTTGAAAAATGACCGAATCACTACAAAACCTATGCCTCCGTCATATCTTGACACTGCAAAGTGTGAGATGTTGATGCAATGGGGAGGGCTTGCAAAAGAAAAGTACATTAGGTACTTTTATGAACAAGAACTTGATGACCAAAATGAAGAGGCGCTTGAGTTCATCAAGCAACAAGGCCTCATGAACTTTATCTCTGCTCGCTCTAAGCAAGTGAGCATGATTGATACAATGGAATTCTACAACAATGCAGAAATCCAGTCCCTTACAGACAGTAATGGAATCACTGAAAAAGTGATCCTTACTTATGTTCAGAACACGCAAATCGTCCTGAAATGGACTGATTTAGCGGAGATTTTTCAGATACCAACCACTGGAACTGAAGATGACGTCACTGCTACTGACGAAGAAATAGAAGCTTTCTACAGTGACGTCAGAAATGCAAAGATGAAGAAAGGCGAGATAGCTCCCGTGACTTGGACAAAGCACGTTAAGAGAAAGCATCTATGCCATTCACTTGGTCTAGTAGCTCTGTTACTGATAAAAGTTCTTGACTCCCAAGTTGGAGGAATTGACCAAGTCGGCCTGAGAAGATGGCCATTGCTGATGCATATCTATGAAAATAAATCGGAACTTAACTGGGCTAAGTACATTTTCAACAGGCTTGTTGATTGTGTCACTAAGTTCAAGGTAAAGGTAGAAGACAACAAGGTCTCACCTTCCTTTCCAGTTATGTATGGAATCAAGATATGCTATATCCTTGAACATTTCAGGATTCAGCTAAGAAACCCATTGCCAATCAAGAAATCTGTGTGCAATGTGGGAAGATCTTTCTACAAGCAGAATGTACCTAAGATTGCTGGAAAGAAAACTAAGAAGACAACAACTGCAAATGTTGTCAGCACAAGCCAGCAAGAAAGGTATACAACAGCTGCAGATATTACCACTCAGCAACTTAGAGATGAAACTGTTGTGGATGGTGGTAACACAAATGAAACTGTTGTAGAAAATCAACAAGGTACGTGTACAACACCTGTTGCTGAAAAGGCAACAATAGATGACTCTGGGAAACTGGAGAAATCTAAAAAGAAAAAGAGGAAAGCTGATGATGACACTCAGACTGCAGCGTCATCAACAAACCCCGTACCTAAGAGGAAACGGACAAGTAACAAAAGAAAGAAGACACTGGCTTCTCTGTCAGTCCCTGATGTCCAAGACTCCTCAGTCAATTCCCAGACAAATGCTGAAACGCATTTGCCAGTAGATGTTGCTGAAGTAATTACTGAAGCATATGTCAACAATGTTGAAGTGTTTGCGGAAGCCTTCAACAATCAACTTAATGTTGATAACTCTACTAAGAATAGATCACAAGGCAGTGGAAATGAAATTCCTGCCCAAGTCCCAGATATCTACATTGTAGATAGACCAAATGATCCAACTATGGAACCAGCAAGTGACATTGCTGATGATCTGCAAAGAGCGGCACTTGCTGATGCTGCTGAAAAGATGGTTGCTGAACAAGCAACTCATCAAGTTGCTGAGACCCAGCTTGCTGAAGAACCAGTTGCTGAAATAGCAATGGTTCCAGTTCCTGAAGTTGCTGAAACTCAAGAAGCATTATTCAATGACGCATCTCATGATGCTAAGAATACTGGCCCAAGTTCACCTAAGACATCAATTGACAAAGTCCAGGTTGTTCTGGAAGATTTAAGCAAACAAATGGAGTTGGAAATTGAAGAATCATCCAACAAGTCAATTGATCTCTTCATGACAAGCAGTGAGCTTAAAGGTCAAGATGCTTCTGCTCAACTTGTCACTTCAGAGACAAGGGAGATTGCTGAAACCGCACAGCTTTCTCAGATAGAGCAAAATCAGAAGTCTGCTGAAGAAACAGTCCCAGAAGCTGAAGAAACTGTTAATGCTGAAAGGACTGAGCCACAACCTGTCCTTCCTCAGCAGGTAGGTAATTCAACCATCAGTAAAACTTCAAACTCTGAACATTGTTCTTTTGCTAAAATTATTCTTTCTCTACAGACTTCTCAAGATGCAAGTCAGATGGTTGCTGAAGCCTCTGCACCAGAACTAACACTCCCTTCTCAGCAGGTAGTTAATAATTTTGGTATAAAAACTAAGTTTGACAGCTTAGTAGTTGTGTCTAATTTTAATTTATTTCAGGATGAACAAATGGAGGATGCTACTCAAGCTCCTCATGGAATGGAAATTGTACTACATGAGCTTGCTGACTCTCAGCAGGTAAATCATGTTTCAGATATAAACTCTAAAACAATTCTCCAAACCAATCCTGATCTAAATAAAATTCTTTTTCAGGCTCAAAAGGAGACCACTGAAGTGGTACTCATCACTGAAGATCAGCAAGTAAGTTCTGAAGAACTTTACTTGAATTTCAAGAGGACAACTTTGTCAAGAGTTGCTAAGTTCGTCAGCAACTGGCAAAGGTACAGGAGAATGGATTTCTCAGATCTTCACCTTCATCTCTCAAATGAGAAAAAGAGATCTTCACTGTTAAAGCTCGAAACATTTTTCCACTCCATCCTTCCTGAAGAAATGACATATTCTCAGCAAATGAGTTCAAATCTGATTGCTCAAATCAGAGAGAATATGAAGGCCAAATTTAAGAGTGCCTCTCCAGCTGAACAAGTTGTGATGCTCAAAGGTCTGTTTGTTCCTGTGGTGGCTGATCCCCACAAATTAACTGAGGAAGAGGAAGTGACAAGTGTTGCTTTGTATAAGCACATTGAGCTAGTCATTCTGACAGATGATGAAGAAGAAGAAGAAGATGAGAACATTCCCACTGATCCCAGTGATGATGAAGGGAAAGATTCTAAGGACAAGAAAGGCGACGATGATGACAATCAAGGTCCAAGTCTTGGTGCTGGTGGATTGAAGTTAACAGTTGCTGAAAATACTCAATCTGACAATCAGCAAGTTGAACAACAACAATCTCAGCAAGAATCTCAACCTCCTCCTGCTGCTGCTGAAAATCAAGCACCTGTACAAGGTGCTGATACTGAAGAAGAGTACGCCAGAAAAAGGGCTGCCTTGAAAAATGGCAAACGTCCAGTTTCTGATGCCAAGGTTACTGAAGAAAACCTTGAAGAAGAGGATGAAGAAGATGAAGATTACCAACGAGCTCTACAAAACAGTCTCGTGATCCATGCAAGGCATACGCAGGATCTGGAAATTGGTGAATCTTCAAGACCAAAATCAAAGGAAGTTCCATCCCTTCCACTTACTACTGGCGAAACTCCAGTTATTGAGTCTCAAACGTTGCCTTCAGCAACTACTCAATTAAAACGAACTACTGGCGAAACTCCAGTAATTGAGCCACAAACTCAATTGAAACAACTATCTACTGGTGAAACTCCAGTCGTTGAGTCTGAAGTGTTGCCCTCAGCAACCGCTCAACAAAAAGGAAGTGAAGCTACTGACAAAGGCTTAAAAGTTGCTCAACTTGATGAATCAGAGGATGATGACGACTTGTCAGAACATGACGATGAACAATCAAAGCAAGATCCAAAAGTCGCTCAGATTCCTCCTCCTAATTACCTCACCTATGAAGGAGATTCACTAAGAGCCGAGCTGCTTTTACGAGATGATCAATTTGCTACTGAACTTAAGGCTCACTCCTTGACCCCTCACTTAGTGCCGTTCCCAAGAGTTGAGGAGTTTACTCCCAGAATTCTAGCACTAAAGAAAGTCCATGATGCCTGCAAAGCTGAGGATGAGGCATTGCTTGCTGAGAGCCCACTTGACATTGGAAAAATATTGGCTACAGTGCTGAGACGCACTACAACTTTGACAATAGCTCAGAAAAGACATCAGTCTTTATCACAAAAGCTATGAAGAAGATGTAAGTCAAGCTCTCTTACTTGCAAAGAATGCTCTTGTCAAGGCTCAGACTATTATGGATGAGAAGGCCGCAACAGAGAAAAGACATGAAGAGAACATGATGAATATTCAAAAAGAGTTGTCCACAATGAACTCTGACCAACAGGCAATCATCATGAAGTATAACAGTCTCAACACTCTTGCTGAAAATTGCAATGAGTTTTACTCTCTGCACATCACTCCGATGTTGCAATCCATGTCTAAGGGGCAAAAGAAGAATACTAGAAAAAGAAATCAAACCCTTCCACCTCCCGTTGCTGACGCGCCTTTGCCCATAGAACCGCTTGCTGAAAAAGAGCAAAGTTCTAAAAGGCAAGCAGAATCTGAGTTAAATTCAGCAAGTACCAAAAAGAGAAAAACTGCTGCTGAAACTCAAGATTTCTGTCACACAGAAAGTCATCACAATCTGAATGAAGATGATGATGAAGATGATGACAATCAAACAATAGCTCAATCCATAAGAGCTAGACCCTTAACAGCCATAACTCCGTCTGGCCACTCAAAGCATTTCTCGTCTGACTCTTCAGCAAGAGATCAAGACAATGCTAAAACAAGAAGAAGAAGGCAAAGACAGGAAGAGAAAAGGCTGGCCAGCATTGCTATTGGCTCCGACATCGAATATACAAAGACCAGTAATGAGGAAACCACTCAGAATGTAATCAGAAACATTCATGGTTGCTGGATTTTAAAGCTGGAAGACTTGCTGGTAAATGAGTTCTTTCCTACAGCCATTTTGAATCAAATGTTCAAATGGATTGAACTCAAGGTCCAAAGAAATCAAAGGGAAGAATCCCTCCCAAGAAATGTTGCTGGGAAATGGTTGAATCTAGAGGTCTATGCAAGAAGAGTTGCCATTGGTAAGACATACAAACAGGAACCAAATCTGATCAAACCACCTGGCATTGCTTACTACTCAGACCCGGTAACAAAGAAACCTAAGAAGAAACTTGGATTGATTCCTTATGATTACTTCTATCTCACTGCTAAGGATCAAGAAGAAGATCTTCTCTGGCTAAGAAAGATTCATCCGAAAAGCATTTCAGATACACAGCTTCTCCATGCCAGCAATTGGGGCATGCATTTGTGGGTAATTAATTACATGGAAATGAATGCTGAAAAGCATCATCATACTGCCTGCAAAAATGCAAGAATCATTCAACTACAAGTCCGTAGACGTCTGGAAAACTACGAAAAGGATTGTGTTGAATTCACTGCACTTGCTGAGAAGAGTGTAAGAGAGATTTTGAGAAAATCCTCTGAAAGAGCTTAGGTCCCTGAAATAGTTTTTGTTAAAGTTTTTATTTGCTGATTCTGTTTATGTTATCTATGCTTTTTCTTGTAAACATCTGAATGATAACTATCAGCAATGAATTCTTTTGATTCTTATTGGTTTTTGATTATGCAATCTATTTATGCTTACTGTTTAATTATTCAAGTATGCTTGCATTAATCAACTGATTTATTCAACATCAGAAACCTCTAAAAGGGTAACAATTAATTCAGCCATGGATTGCTAACATCAAAAAGGGGGAAATTTGTTAGGAAACTTGTACTTTTGATGAGCAATTTACCATGCTAAATTAAGGAAAATCCAGTAACTAGTACTCTTAAGGTCCATAGGAATTTAGAATTTTAAAGGACATTGTAAAAGAGGAACGTTTGCTGATGACTTAGTTAGGTTTTAGATAAGTTATTTCTTTTGCGTATGATGTATTTTATTTTTTGAAAAGAAATATCTTATTGATGCTTAGCTTTAATGTATCTTATTTTCTGAAAAGAAAATAATCTATTGAAGCATTTGCTGAAGATATATTTTGTTTATTACAAACAAATTATTGAAGCAAATAAGAAACCGGTCAGAATCTTGAAGAATCTTGAAGAATCTGAAAACTTGAAGAAATCGAAGACTTGAAGACTTGAAGATTGCTGAAGACTGGTAAGGCACGTGTTGCTCAGAAAGTGGAATATTCAGCAACAACATTGCATAAGTGAAAATCTGAAAGACAGAGTAGGTGGTGCTTGCTGAAACTGAGACTAACCACTTGCTGATGGAACATATGTGACCTCTTGCTGAATGTACGTGAATTTGCGCTCCAATGTTACTGTTTGAATTCTATTCAAATGTGCATTTAATGCAAAGCTTACACACGAAGGACATGAAGACTAGAAGACAAACAAAGTCGCTGCTGAAAGTACAAAAAGCAAGATAGTGACATGTTAAGGAACAAAAGCCTTAGGATTTGAAATTCAAACGGCTCCTTACTTGCACTATAAATAGAGGTCATCCGGCAAAGAGTTGAAGTGTGTCAACAACGTGATCAAACTCTCACTTGTGCTTAAAAACTCACAAACCTTCAAACACTCTTACTGCCATTGATCCGTTCCAAGACATAAAGCTTGAAAAAGCTACTTGTGAAGAAGTAGAACAAACTCGGCTAAGAAATTAGTTAAAGTGTTCTTTATTTCAAACAAGAACAAGTCTTGACACCAGAAACAATCAAACTTGTTTACTGCAAAGTATTCCAAGTTGTGTTTCTTAGATTACTTGTTGTAACTGAATAAGTTATAATTAAGTCATCTCACCCCAAAACTCTCTAACTGAAAATACACCCTTTCAGGCGTGATATTCAGGGGGAACTTAATCGAGCATAGTTTTGCTGATTAAAAGTACCAAGTTTGGTGGAGAACAAGGTTGAGTTCTCTAGTTTAGGTTGGATACGAAGCAAGTGTGCTTTGGTGTCTGTTGAATCGCTTTAGATAGGAGATTGTAAGGAACCTCAATCATATCTTAGTGGATTCAGTCCTAGAAAGGACAAACTTGATTAGGTGAGAGATTACGCCACTCTCAGATACCACTATAAAAGTGTTTGTGTGATTTACTTACTGTATTTAGCTTTCAGCAAATTATATCTGTCTGTACACAGTCACTCACCTCACTTGCTGAAACCTTTATTTGCTGAAAAAGTACTTATTGTTTCAAAGACTTCCGCTCTCTGATTTTAAGTATCAGCAAACCAAGCTACTGTAAAGTAACTTACGCTTGCTGAGAAAGTTAAGTATCAACAAATTCATTACTGAAAAGTAATTAGTACTTGATGAGAAAGTTTTAAACGACAGAAGTTTGAAAAGACTATTCACCCCCCCCCCCCCCTCTAGACTTTTCTTGTTGTTTAAAGGGACCAACAGGGGGAGAACCGCCTCCCATGACCAGTGAGCTGGACGACCCCAGCTCCCCTGTTTCTTTACTCCCAGACATTCGCATCAACCCAAAACCACTTCCTTCCGTTACTACTGAGGTTCTTAAGTACAAAGAGGTGAATCTACTTCTCCGAGGTGGAAAGCTTGACAAGCAAGATACACAGGAGCCACCACTAAACAAGCACCTCGATGATGTCAAAGTGAATGTCCTCCTATTGATGAAGTCCTTATTGGATATGCCTGCAAAGCAAACCAGTCCATTCACCATGGTGAGATCTTTGAGGCTCCCTAGGTCTCTTTGCTACATCGGACCAAGAGAATGGCGGCCACCGTGGGGAGGTACTCTTGAGTCCATTCTTGAATACTCAGCCGACCGAGGCCAAACCATTCGGTAACATCTAGTATCACTTTTTATTTACTCATTCTCTTTTGCTAGGGACTAGCTTAAGTTTCATTAGGGGGATGGGATGTGAACCATGATGTTAAGTATTGTTTGGCTTTGTGATGATGAGTAGGATAGTCTTGTTTTTTTAATTGCATTTGCACGTTTACTGCTTTCCTAGGATAGTCTTGCATGTTTTATATGGAGTTTTATTGCCGAATTTTTTGAACTTTTTTATTGGGTAGATCAACCAACTATGCCATTAATCGTATGCTTCATCTCTATGAATTTGTTTGAGGTTTTTCTCGCTTGGCTTGTCACATTTATGTATTGCACTTAGTTAACCTTGGTAGTCTCGACATCACTTAGTGGTGTTTTCTCTACTGCGGTTCACGAAGGCCTTTATAATAGGATGATGCATGTTAGGGACTTATGGTTGTTTTCCCAAGTAATTATGTACCTAAGATGCAACAAGTCTTCACCATGCTTTGAGATTGCTAAATGCCTAGGAAGGAGGTAGTGTGAGGTTGTGTGATCCTTTGTTTATAACCTATTCTTCCGAATAGGTTTGGGGAGGGGGTTACACCGTCATAGACTTGTTTCTGTTTTTCATTTTCGTATCGTGAGTTTATTTTTCCTTTTTCGTGAATTTTGTACTCCAACCTATTCTTTCGAATAGGTTTGGGGAGGTCATGTGAGTCATTTTGTTTCTCTTTATGTTATGCTACTGCTGGCTAGAAAAATCGAAAAAAAGAAAGGAAAAATTCCAGGAAAAAGAGAAAAAGAAAAAAAAAGAAAAAAAAAAGAACCTGGAAAGAAAAAAAAGAAAAAAAAGGAAAAGACCCCAAAAAAGGCAAAGAAAGGGTCCAAAAAAGAAAGCCAAATAGCAGTTAGCAAAGTGTTGAGTCTTTTCCATTCTTGTAATGTTCGTAATCGTGTTTTTCTATTTTTTATCTTTTTTGTCTTGAGTGTCATCTGTTCTAGACCACCCTCGTCCTGCCATTCAGGAAGTGGTGAATAGCTTAAGACTTTACATGAGAGATGGGTAGAATAGGGGAGTGTTATCTTTTATAGGGAACCCTCCTTCGTTTGATGAGAGCCAGTACTGGTTCGACCTCTTTTGAGGAAAAGTCTTAACATGGTGGAACAACAGTAAGTCCTCAGTTTCATAGGCACGGGACAACCATTCGTATCTTAGCATGCTTCATTACGTCGTCACTGACTAGGTCCAGGTAGAGAATGTTACGAGAGACTATCTTGTCTTAACATAAGTGCTTATGTGGATGTGTATAAGTCAATCGAGGTATTCTTCAACCTATATTCATGCTTTGATTAATATGATTTTTGTTCATATGTTATTTGATAGATTCAGTAGATTAGTTCATTTTATCTGGCATGAGACTCCATTTTGTGTCTCGCATGTTTTTTGTATTAGAGTCTAGCTTAGTTGCTTGAGGACAAGCAAAGGTTCGGTTTGGGGAGTTTGATGAATGTGTATTTTACACTTTCATTCGAGTCTTTTTCACCTATTTTAGCTATCCTCTATGTTAATTTAGCTATATTTTAATACATTTTATTAGAATAGTGTCACGTTTCCCTTTAGATTTTATTTTACAGGTTTTGGTTGAAATTCGGGGATTTCCGGGCAATTATATTGAAGTTGACAAGGAATTGGTGTTCCAGAAGCCTATTTGGAGTATCTGAAGGTTTCCGGATAGGATTTGGAGTCTAGGGGTCGAATCTGGAGGTTAGAAGGCCACTAGAAGTCAGAAACCGAGTCCGAAAAGGTGAAGAAATCCAAAACCGCGTCGAAAAACGCGGAATTCCGCGAAAAAGCCGGGGGGCGAACCGCCCCGGAGTTTTTTCGGGGCCTATATATAGTGCTCAGTTTTCTCTCCGAAAATCATATCTTTCCAGACCTTCTCTCTCACCTCTCTCTATAGTTTTAGGTAGGAACTTCCCGGGGCCTGTCCTGGGAGTTCCGTAGCTTAGGGGATACTTTTTCATAGCAGTTTGGAGCTCGTAGGACCGCAATCATCCGGAGATTGACAACCTTCGGTAACTTTGTATCTTATAGTTTTATTCTACTTATTTTATATTCTTTCAACATGTTTTCTTCTATGATATCTGTTGATTGCATGCCTATTATGAGTAGCTAAACTTATCATTGGTGGTAGTATGTGAATTCTTAGCGAAGGGAAGATAATCATGCTAATGGCTATATCGCGCATTATACTCCGCGTCATTGCTTTATTTCGTTGATCAGTTGTAACCAAAATTCTCGTATGTTGTGTTGATCTTTATGCACAATTGGACACTAGTCGACCATCAGACCAATTATCTTCGTAGTGTTGAATAATTACGGAACACATTAGGACAATCGTGATTGACTAGTCAGACCAAATTATCTTCGTAGTGCTTAATACTTGCAACAGGACACTAGATTGATTCAAAGATCTCTATGCAAGACCGAGGAATTTATGCATGATTATCGACCCGTTATGTTAAGAAGGACCATACTATCACCAATCTCCATTATCTGCTAGAAACCCCTCTGCTATCTGTCTGCTGTTTTTTATTCTCTTGTTAAATAGATAAAGCTAGTTATAGTCTTGAGAGAACGACACTCGAGTCATTCTACTGCTACACTACGGTTTTCGTTGTAGTTGTGGATTGCCTTTGGCTAAATACAAATATATTTGATTGACCTTGACACGTTCATCAGAACGCGCGGATGTCGTGCTCCGAGCAAATCAAATAAATTTGTTATTTAGCCAAAGGCAATTCACAACTACAACGAAAACCGTAATGTAGCTGTAGAATGACCTCGAGTGTCGTTCTCTAAGGACTATAACTAGCTTTATCTATTTAACTAAAGAATATAAAAACAGAAGACAGTAAAGCAAAGGTTTTTCTAACAGATAATGGAGATTGGTGACAGTATGGTCCTTCAAAGCATAACGGGTTAATAATCATGCATAAATTCCTCGGTTTTGCATGGAGATCTTTGATCAATCAATTGTCCTGTTGTAATTATCACACACTACGAAGATATAGATACTGACAGGTCAAACACTATTGTCCAATTGTGTTCCGTAATTATTCAACACTACGAAGATATAGATATGCATAGGTCGACGAGGGTCCAATTGTGCATAATAATTAATCAACATACGAAGATATAGGTTGCGCCTGATCACGAAATAAAGCAATAACACGGAGTATAATGCGCGATATAGCCATTAGCATGATTATCAACCCTTCGCTAAGAATTCACATACTACCACCAACGATAAGTTTAGCTACTCATAGTTGTCATGCAATCAACAGAAATCATAGAAGAAAACATGTTGAAAGATATATAAAAATAAGTAAAATAAACCGTAAGATACAATGTTACCGAAGGTTGTCAGTCTCCGAATAATCGCGATCTTACAAGCTCCAAACTGCTATGAAAAAGTATCTCATAAGCTACGAACCCCCAGAACAGGTTCTGGGAAGTTCCTACCTAAAACTACAGAGAAAGGTGAGAGAATAGGTCTGGAAAAGTATGAATTTCGGAGAAAAACTGAGCAACTATATAGAGGCCTCGAATTTGTGTGGGGCGAGGGCCCCACACACCGGGCGATTCGCCGGTGTGGGCGATTCGCCCGGGAGTAAATTCGCGGAATTCTGCGTTTTTGACAGGTTTTTAGATTTCTTCCCTTTTCGGACTCGGTTTCTGACTTCTAGTGGCCTTCTAACCTCCAGATTCGACCCCTAGACTCCAAATCCTATCCGGAAACCTTCAAATACTCCAAATAGGCTTCTGGAACCCATTTCTTGTCAACTTCAATATAAGTGCCCGGAAAATCCTCGTTTTTCAACCAAAACCTGTAAAATAAAAACTAAAGGGAAACGTGACACTATTCTAATAAATGCACTAAAATGTAGCTAAATTAACATAGAGGAGCTAAAATAGGTGAAAAGACTCGAATGAAAGTGTAAAATACACATTCATCAATTAACTCGACTTAACAAATATGGAGAAACTGCTGATAGTATGCTCTTTCTAAGCATAAAGTTTCTAATTATGCATGAAAGTGCAACTCGTACTGCCTTAAAAGTAATTCGATTTACAAACACCAAAGACAGATTTGTAGACGTGTATTTTGAAAGCTTCCTATCTATACTAATACTTGGCTAAGGTTGTCAGTCTTAGTTCAAGCAGTACTTGCAAATTATATATAATCGATTCGATGATCTTGAATTGTCCTAGTGTTTGTAACACTTTTCTACGAAATATAGATGGCTTAGTCGACAAAGAATCAAAACTAAGATATTAAACAAGTAAAAGACTCAGAAACTCAATCATGCATAATACGAACCCTAGCTATGAATTCACATACTATCACAAACTAGATGCTTAGCTACTCATATCAATAACACAATCAACAATCATAATTGAAGCATAATGAATGAAAACATGGTGAATTGAAAGATAAATTGCAAAATTGTGAGATACAAGGTTACACCAAAGGTTGTTAATCTCCGGTGAATGGCTAAAACTCACAAAGATCTAGCAAGGTGAGATAAACGTGTCAAATCTCTGCCTCTAGCTCCAATTCCTCTAGATACAAAGGGGCTAAGAGAAAATATACCAGAACAAGCTCTAGGGTTTTAAGTCGTAAAATAAGATGACATATGAAAATTCGCAGATTTTGGGATGTATATATAGAGTTTTTCGGACGTCCCTGCGAACCGCCCCGTACGCGGCGGTGCGCCCCGCACGGGGCAAAATGCGGCCCGTGCGTTCCTCCTTCGGATATTTGAATTCGGCCGCTTGCACGGTTTGAGCTCCGAAACTTGATCTCTTGCCTTGAACTCGTCTCGGTACTCCTTGACACACCACGGGTGATGTCGTTGCACCAAAACATCATTGTTTCGCCATGATTACATCCAAAAACGCGATTTCCTCCTAAAAACTGAAAGAACAAAAGAATGGAAACAGGACACTATTCGAACAAATGCCACTAAATGCATGCAAGAGGTAGCTAAATTGGTGAAAAATTAACTCGAATGATATGGTAAAAAACATTGTCATCAATAAACATGGTAGTTATAACGACCTAGCACAACTCACGATTTCCTTCACACAGAGTCCAAAAACAATCAAAAATCCTAATTATGTTCAATATAAATTTTAAATTTCAAAATGTGCAAATTTGAATTTTAGGTTCACCCGTAATTGTACATACCGAAAAACTCAAAAAATCACATAAGTCTAAGAATTTTAGTGCGAACCCGATTTCGAGGATCTCAACTCAAAACGGCGGAACGCTCTATGTGCGCGAAACCCAAGTTGAAAGACTTAATTTCCCTAGATAGGTCTCCGAGTATTGCACTATACCGATCAACACGTACGTGCCACTAATGAGTCTCACAGTCATTGCAGCTATATCATCAACACGGTGATACGTTTCCACTAGATGAGTCTCACGAGTCAACTGCACGATCTCATCAACACTTACATTCCAATAGATGAGTCTACGAAGTCAATTGGCACTTTATCAATCAATACTACGTTCCACTAGAATGAGTCTCATCAACACTTACGTTCCACTAGATGAGTCTCACGAGTCAATTGCGACTATATCATCACACTTACGTTC
>CM051456.1:57041810-57358890 GCA_028274465.1 Plantago ovata | reverse complement strand
ACCGCTTTGCTGAAAAAGAGCAAGCACATTCTAAAGGCAAGCAGAGAATCTGAGTTAAATCAGCAGCAAGTACCAAAAGCAGAAAAAACTGCTGCTGAAAACTCAAGATTTGTCACCAGGAAAGTCATCACAATCTGAATGAAGATGATTAAGAGGATGACATCAAACAATAGCTCAAGCCATAAGAGAGCTAGACCTTAACAGCCTAACTCGTCATGGCCACTCAAAGGCATTTCTCGTCTGACTCTTCAGCAAGAGATCAAGACAATGCTAAAACAAGCAGAAGAAGGCAAAGACAGAAGAGAAAAGGCTGGCCAGCATTGCTATTGGCTCCGACATTGAATATACAAAGACCAGCAATGAGGAAAACACTCAGAATGTTAATCAGAAATTCATGGTTGCTGATTTTAAAGCTGGAAGACTGCTGGTAAATGAGTTCTTCCTACAGCCATTTTGAATCAAATGTTCAAATGGATTGAACTCAAGGTCCAAAGAAATCAAAGGGAAAGAATCCCTCCCAAGAAATGTTGCTGGGAAATGGTTGAATCTTGAGGTCTATTGTAAGAAGATTGCCATGGTAAGACTACAAACAGGAACCAAATCTGATCAAAACCACCTGGCATTGCTATACTACCGACCCGGTAACAAAGAAAACTAAGAAGAAACTTGGATTGATTCCTTATGAGTACTTCTATCTCACTGCTAGGATCAAAGAAGAAGATCTTCTCTGGCTAAGAACGATTCATCCGAAAAGCATTTCAGATACACACGGCTTCTCCTGCCATCAATTGGTGCTAGCATTTTGTGGGTAATTAATTACATGGAAATGAATGCTGAAAAAGCATCATCATATGCTGCAAAAATGCCAGACTCATTCAAATACAAGTCCGTAGACTTCTGGAAAACTACGAAAAGGATTTGTTGAATTCACTGCACTTGCTGAGAAGAGTGTAAGAGAGATTTTGAGAAAACCTCGAAAGAGCTTAGGTCCCTGAATAGTTTTTGTTAAAGTTTTTATTTGCTGATTCTGTTTATGTTATCTATGCTTTTTCTTGTAAACATCTGAATGATACTATCAGCAATGAATTCTTTTGATTCTTATTGGTTTTTGATTATGCAATCTATTTATGCTTACTGTTTAATTATTCAAGTATGCTTGCATTAATCAACTGATTTATTCAACATCAGAAACCTCTAAAGGGTAACAATTAATTCAGCCATGGATTGCTAACATCAAAAAGGGGGAAATTTGTTAGGAAACTTGTACTTTTGATGAGCAATTTACCATGCTAAATTAAGGAAAGTCCAGTAACTAGTACTCTTAAGGTCCATAGGAATTTAGAATTTAAGGACATTGTAAAGAGGAACGTTTGCTGATGACTTTAGTTAGGTTTTAGATAAGTTATTTCTTTTGCGTATGATGTATTTTATTTTTTGAAAAGAAAATATCTTATTGATGCGTAGCTTTAATGTATCTTATTTTCTGAAAGAAAATAATCTATTGAAGCATTTGCTGAAGATATATTTTGTTTATTACAAACAAATTATTGAAGCAAATAAGAAACCGGTCAGAATCTTGAAGAATTCTTGAAGAATCTGAAAACTTGAAGAAATCGAAGACTTGAAGACTTGAAGATTGCTGAAGACTGGTAAGGCACGTGTTGCTCAGAAAGTGGAATTTCAGCAACAACATTGCATAAGTGAAAATCTGAAAGACAGAGTAGGTTGTGCTTGCTGAAACTGAGACTAACCACTTGCTGATGAACATATGTGACCTCTTGCTGAATGTACGTGAATTTGCGCTCCAATGTTACTGTTTGAATTCTATTCAAATGTGCATTTAATGCAAAGCTTACACACGAAGGACATGAAGACTAGAAGACAAACAAAGTCGCTGCTGAAAGTACAAAAAGCAAGATAGTGACATGTTAAGAACAAAAGCCTTGGATTGAAATTCAAACGGCTCCTTACTTGCACTATAAATAGAGGTCATCCGGCAAAGAGTTGAAGTGTGTCAACAACGTGATCAAACTCTCACTTGTGCTTAAAACTCACAAACCTTCAAACACTCTTACTGCCATTGATCCGTTCCAAGACTTAAAGCTTGAAAAAGCTACTTGTGAAGAAGTAGAACAAACTCGGCTAAGAAATTAGTTAAGTGTTCTTTCTTTCAAACAAGAACAAGTCTTGACACCAGAAACAATCAAACTTGTTTACTGCAAAGTATTCCAAGTTGTGTTTCTTAGATTACTTGTTGTAACTGAATAAGTTATAATTAAGTCATCTCACCCCAAAACTCTCTAACTGAAAATACACCCTTTCAGGCGTGATATTCAGGGGGAACTTAATCGAGCATAGTTTTGCTGATTAAAAGTACCAAGTTTGGTGGAGAACAAGGTTGAGTTCTCTAGTTTAGGTTGGATACAAAGCAAGTGTGCTTTGGTTTCTGTTGAATCGCTTTAGATAGGAGATTGTAAGGAACCTCAATCATATCTTAGTGGATTCAGTCCTAGAAAGGACAAAGTGATTAGGTGAGAGATTACGCCACTCTCAGATACCACTATAAAAGTGTTTGTGTGATTTACTTACTGTATTTAGCTTTCAGCAAATTATATCTGTCTGTACACAGTCACTCACCTCACTTGCTGAAACCTTTATTTGCTGAAAAAGTACTTATTGTTTCAAAGACTTCCGCTCTCTGATTTTAAGTATCAGCAAACCAAGCTACTGTAAAGTAACTTACGCTTGCTGAGAAAGTTAAGTATCAACAAATTCATTACTGAAAAGTAATTAGTACTTGATGAGAGAAGTTTTAAACGACAGAAGTTTGAAAAGACTTCACCCCCCCCCCCCCTCTAGACTTTTCTTGTTGTTTAAAGGGACCAACAGGGGGAGAACCGCCTCCCATGACCAGTGAGCTGGACGCCCAGCTCCCCTGTTTCTTTACTCCCAGACATTCGCATCAACCCAAAACCACTTCCTTCCGTTACTACTGAGGTTCTTAAGTACAAAGAGGTGAATCTACTTCTCCGAGGTGGAAAGCTTGACAAGCAAGATACACAGGAGCCACCACTAAACAAGCACCTCGATGATGTCAAAGTGAATGTCCTCCTATTGATGAAGTCCTTATTGGATATGCCTGCAAAGCAAACCAGTCCATTCACCATGGTGAGATCTTTGAGGCTCCCTAGGTCTCTTTGCTACATCGGACCAAGAGAATGGCGGCCACCGTGGGGAGGTACTCTTGAGTCCATTCTTGAATACTCAGCCGACCGAGGCCAAACCATTCGGTAACATCTAGTATCACTTTTTATTTACTCATTCTCTTTTGCTAGGGACTAGCTTAAGTTTCATTAGGGGGATGGATGTGAACCATGATGTTAAGTATTGTTTGGCTTTGTGATGATGAGTAGGATAGTCTTGTTTTTTTTAATTGCATTTGCACGTTTACTGCTTTCCTAGGATAGTCTTGCATGTTTTATATGGAGTTTTATTGCCGAATTTTTTGAACTTTTTTATTGGGTAGATCAACCAACTATGCCATTAATCGTATGCTTCATCTCTATGAATTTGTTTGAGGTTTTTCTCGCTTGGCTTGTCACATTTATGTATTGCACTTAGTTAACCTTGGTAGTCTCGACATCACTTAGTGGTGTTTTCTCTACTGCGGTTCACGAAGGCCTTTATAATAGGATGATGCATGTTAGGGACTTATGGTTGTTTTCCCAAGTAATTATGTACCTAAGATGCAACAAGTCTTCACCATGCTTTGAGATTGCTAAATGCCTAGGAAGGAGGTAGTGTGAGGTTGTGTGATCCTTTGTTTATAACCTATTCTTCCGAATAGGTTTGGGGAGGGGGTTACACCGTCATAGACTTGTTTCTGTTTTTCATTTTCGTATCGTGAGTTTATTTTTCCTTTTTCGTGAATTTTGTACTCCAACCTATTCTTTCGAATAGGTTTGGGGAGGTCATGTGAGTCATTTTGTTTCTCTTTATGTTATGCTACTGCTGGCTAGAAAAATCGAAAAAAAAGAAAGGAAAAATTCCAGGAAAAGAGAAAAAGAAAAAAAAAGAAAAAAAAAAGAACCTGGAAAGAAAAAAAAGAAAAAAAGGAAAAGACCCCAAAAAAGGCAAAGAAAGGGTCCAAAAAGAAAGCCAAATAGCAGTTAGCAAAGTGTTGAGTCTTTTCCATTCTTGTAATGTTCGTAATCGTGTTTTTCTATTTTTTATCTTTTTGTCTTGAGTGTCATCTGTTCTAGACCACCCTCGTCCTGCCATTCAGGAAGTGGTGAATAGCTTAAGACTTTACATGAGAGATGGGTAGAATAGGGGAGTGTTATCTTTATAGGGAACCCTCCTTCGTTTGATGAGAGCCAGTACTGGTTCGACCTCTTTTGAGGAAAAGTCTTAACATGGTGGAACAACAGTAAGTCCTCAGTTTCATAGGCACGGGACAACCATTCGTATCTTAGCATGCTTCATTACGTCGTCACTGACTAGGTCCAGGTAGAGAATGTTACGAGAGACTATCTTGTCTTAACATAAGTGCTTATGTGGATGTGTATAAGTCAATCGAGGTATTCTTCAACCTATATTCATGCTTTGATTAATATGATTTTTGTTCATATGTTATTTGATAGATTCAGTAGATTAGTTCATTTTATCTGGCATGAGACTCCATTTTGTGTCTCGCATGTTTTTTGTATTAGAGTCTAGCTTAGTTGCTTGAGGACAAGCAAAGGTTCGGTTTGGGGAGTTTGATGAATGTGTATTTTACACTTTCATTCGAGTCTTTTTCACCTATTTTAGCTATCCTCTATGTTAATTTAGCTATATTTTAATACATTTTATTAGAATAGTGTCACGTTTCCCTTTAGATTTTATTTTACAGGTTTTGGTTGAAATTCGGGGATTTCCGGGCAATTATATTGAAGTTGACAAGGAATTGGTGTTCCAGAAGCCTATTTGGAGTATCTGAAGGTTTCCGGATAGGATTTGGAGTCTAGGGGTCGAATCTGGAGGTTAGAAGGCCACTAGAAGTCAGAAACCGAGTCCGAAAAGGTGAAGAAATCCAAAACCGCGTCGAAAAACGCGGAATTCCGCGAAAAAGCCGGGGGGCGAACCGCCCCGGAGTTTTTTCGGGGCCTATATATAGTGCTCAGTTTTCTCTCCGAAAATCATATCTTTCCAGACCTTCTCTCTCACCTCTCTCTATAGTTTTAGGTAGGAACTTCCCGGGGCCTGTCCTGGGAGTTCCGTAGCTTAGGGGATACTTTTTCATAGCAGTTTGGAGCTCGTAGGACCGCAATCATCCGGAGATTGACAACCTTCGGTAACTTTGTATCTTATAGTTTTATTCTACTTATTTTATATTCTTTCAACATGTTTTCTTCTATGATATCTGTTGATTGCATGCCTATTATGAGTAGCTAAACTTATCATTGGTGGTAGTATGTGAATTCTTAGCGAAGGGAAGATAATCATGCTAATGGCTATATCGCGCATTATACTCCGCGTCATTGCTTTATTTCGTTGATCAGTTGTAACCAAAATTCTCGTATGTTGTGTTGATCTTTATGCACAATTGGACACTAGTCGACCATCAGACCAATTATCTTCGTAGTGTTGAATAATTACGGAACACATTAGGACAATCGTGATTGACTAGTCAGACCAAATTATCTTCGTAGTGCTTAATACTTGCAACAGGACACTAGATTGATTCAAAGATCTCTATGCAAGACCGAGGAATTTATGCATGATTATCGACCCGTTATGTTAAGAAGGACCATACTATCACCAATCTCCATTATCTGCTAGAAACCCCTCTGCTATCTGTCTGCTGTTTTTTATTCTCTTGTTAAATAGATAAAGCTAGTTATAGTCTTGAGAGAACGACACTCGAGTCATTCTACTGCTACACTACGGTTTTCGTTGTAGTTGTGGATTGCCTTTGGCTAAATACAAATATATTTGATTGACCTTGACACGTTCATCAGAACGCGCGGATGTCGTGCTCCGAGCAAATCAAATAAATTTGTTATTTAGCCAAAGGCAATTCACAACTACAACGAAAACCGTAATGTAGCTGTAGAATGACCTCGAGTGTCGTTCTCTAAGGACTATAACTAGCTTTATCTATTTAACTAAAGAATATAAAAACAGAAGACAGTAAAGCAAAGGTTTTTCTAACAGATAATGGAGATTGGTGACAGTATGGTCCTTCAAAGCATAACGGGTTAATAATCATGCATAAATTCCTCGGTTTTGCATGGAGATCTTTGATCAATCAATTGTCCTGTTGTAATTATCACACACTACGAAGATATAGATACTGACAGGTCAAACACTATTGTCCAATTGTGTTCCGTAATTATTCAACACTACGAAGATATAGATATGCATAGGTCGACGAGGGTCCAATTGTGCATAATAATTAATCAACATACGAAGATATAGGTTGCGCCTGATCAACGAAATAAAGCAATAACACGGAGTATAATGCGCGATATAGCCATTAGCATGATTATCAACCCTTCGCTAAGAATTCACATACTACCACCAACGATAAGTTTAGCTACTCATAGTTGTCATGCAATCAACAGAAATCATAGAAGAAAACATGTTGAAAGATATATAAAAATAAGTAAAATAAACCGTAAGATACAATGTTACCGAAGGTTGTCAGTCTCCGAATAATCGCGATCTTACAAGCTCCAAACTGCTATGAAAAAGTATCTCATAAGCTACGAACCCCAGAACAGGTTCTGGGAAGTTCCTACCTAAAACTACAGAGAAAGGTGAGAGAATAGGTCTGGAAAAGTATGAATTTCGGAGAAAAACTGAGCAACTATATATAGGCCTCGAATTTGTGTGGGGCGAAGGGCCCCACACACCGGGCGATTCGCCCGGTGTGGGGCGATTCGCCCGGGAGTAAAATTCGCGGAATTCTGCGTTTTTGACAGGTTTTTAGATTTCTTCCCCTTTTCGGACTCGGTTTCTGACTTCTAGTGGCCTTCTAACCTCCAGATTCGACCCCTAGACTCCAAATCCTATCCGGAAACCTTCAAATACTCCAAATAGGCTTCTGGAACACCAATTTCTTGTCAACTTCAATATAATTGCCCGGAAATCCTCGTTTTTCAACCAAAACCTGTAAAATAAAAACTAAAGGGAAACGTGACACTATTCTAATAAAATGCACTAAAATGTAGCTAAATTAACATAGAGGATAGCTAAAATAGGTGAAAAAGACTCGAATGAAAGTGTAAAATACACATTCATCAATTAACTCGACTTAACAATATATGGAGAAAGCTGCTGATAGTATGCTCGTTCTAAGCATAAAGTTCTAATTATGCATGAAAGTGCAACTCGTACTGCCTTAAAAGTAATTCGATTTACAAACACCAAAGACAGATTTGTAGACGTGTATTTTGAAAGCTTCCTATCTATACTAATACTTGGCTAAGGTTGTCAGTCTTAGTTCAAGCAGTACTTGCAAATTATATATAATCGATTCGATGATCTTGAATTGTCCTAGTGTTTGTAACACTTTTCTACGAAGATATATGGCTTAGTCGGATCAAAGAATCAAACTAAGATAATTAAACAAGTAAAAGACTCAGAAACTCAATCATGCATAATACGAACCCTAGCTATGAATTCACATACTATCACCAACTAGATGCTTAGCTACTCATATCAATAACACAATCAACAATCATAATTGAAGCATTAATGAATGAAAACATGGTGAATTGAAAGATAAATTGCAAAATTGTGAGATACAAGGTTACCACCAAAGGTTGTTAATCTCCGGTGAATGGCTAAAACTCACAAAGATCTAGCAAGGTGAGATAAAACGGTGTCCAAATCTCTCCTCTAGCTCCAAATTCTCTAAGATACAAAGGTTCTAAGAGAAAATATACCCAGAACAAGCTCTAGGGTTTAAGTCTGTAAAATAATGATGACATATATGAAAATTCGCAGATTTTGGGATGTATATATAGAGTTTTCGGAACGTCCCTGGCGAACCGCCCCGTACGCGGCGGTGCGCCCCGCACGGGCAAAATGCGGCCCGTGCGGAATTCCTCCTTCGGATATTTGAATTCGGCCGCTTGCACGGTTTTGAGCTCCGAAACTTGATCTCTTGGCCTTGAAACTCGTCTCGGTACTCCTTGACACACCACGGGTGATGTCGTTGCACCAAAACATCATTGTTTCGCCATGAATTACATCCAAAAACGCGATTTCCTCCTAAAACCTGAAAAGAACAAAAGAATTGGAAACGTGACACTATTCTAACAAAATGCACTAAAATGCATGCAAGAGGATAGCTAAATTGGTGAAAAATTACTCGAATGATAGTGTAAAAAACATTGTCATCAATAAACATGGGTAGTTATAACTACCTAGCACAACTCACGATTTCCTTCACACAGAGTCCAAAATACAATACAAAATAATCCTAATTATGTTTCAAATATAATATTTTATTCAAAATTTATCAAATTTTGAATTTTAGGTTCGAACCCGTAATTTTACATAACCGAAAAACTCAAAAAATCACATAAGTCTAAGAATTTTAGGTTCGAACCCGATTTCGAGGATCTCAACTCAAAAACGGCGTAGACGCTCTATGAGTGCTGCGAAACCAATTGAAATACTTACGTTCCACTAGATAAGTCTCACGAGTCAATTGCACTATACCATCAACACTTACGTTCCACTAGATGAGTCTCACGAGTCAATTGCACTATATCATCAACACTTACGTTCCACTAGATGAGTCTCACGAGTCAACTGCACTATCTCATCAACACTTACATTCCAATAGATGAGTCTTACGAGTCAATTGCACTATATCATCAATACATACGTTCCACTAGATGAGTCTCATCAACACTTACGTTCCACTAGATGAGTCTCACGAGTCAATTGCACTATATCATCAACACTTACGTTCCACTAGATGAGTCTCACGAGTCAAATGCACCATATCATCAACACTTACGTTCCACTAGATGAGCCTCATGAGTCAACTGCACTATATCATTAACACTTACGTTCCACTAGATGAGTCTCACGAGACGCAGCAAAAAAAAAAAAAAAGGATGAGTCTCACGAGTCAATTGCACTATATCATCAACACTTACGTTCTTGTATTACTATGTATTCTGAAGACTACTGACGTTCACAATTGTTATGCATCATTAAAATTAACGTTCTTAACTTCCTAGTACCATGAACACTTACATTATAAATTTTCTTTATATCAAAATTAAGACTTACGTTCAACCACATGAGTCTCCACCTACGTTGCTCATTGAAGTAAAAGTCATGTTATGGAACTAATATTTTTTACCCTAAACCCTAAACCCTATGCCCTATACCCTATACCCTAACCCCCCAGAAAATTACAGTTCCCTCCACATTGTAAAATGAAGATTTTCATTACCCTCCATCCCTCCTTTTTTAAATTTATTAGGTGAATTATAAAAAGTGAATTCGAGTGGTTTAACATGGTTATTAATTTTCATCCTTGTGGTTTCTGCCGTCAACTTATCACCAGAAGTCCAGAACGACGAATAACCCTATCTGAATACCAATTGGCCGATTTCACGTCTGGTAATGAAGGAGAATGGGGTCCCCGATTCGAGCGATGTTAGTGGAGGGTATGGTAGTTCGATGAATACACAGTATTTCTCTGATTATGAGCCACGATTAGCGGGGTACGAGGACATGATTGACAACTTAGAAGATCAATTGTTCTATAGACAATGTCTGAAAGTGGAGAAGGATATGGCAATGGCAGTGACGAAGGACGAAGACGAAGAAATTGAAGTAGTTAAAGAGACACCACCCGAAATTGTCATGAGTGATTCTCAATATGTTGATGATTATGATAATTTGGATGACTATGAGGAAAGGAGATGGGGCTACAATGAGTGATTGAGGGAGCTTGAGAATCGAATTAGCAAATTCGAAGAGCGCTTTGATAAACAAATGTTTCTTGATGAACTGGAGAAATTGGAAAAAGAAGAACAGAAGAAGGAGGAGATGACACAAATGTGCAACGCGATTGCTGTGTTGCTCGTGACTTTCAGTGTTGCTCTATTTCTGAACGTTCGCGCTCCATAGTTTATTATAGTATTACGAAGTTTTGTTTGGTTGATATTTAAGACTTTTGTTGATCACATGCACAAGCTACGGTTTGGATTGATTTGTAAACTGTGGCTTCTTTATGGATGTAATGTGATTGTTTCCTTAAAATGAAATGAAAATGTGCTTCACATTTACCATTTGTGAATTTACTTTGATTGCATGTAGCAGTTTACTTTACTTTTTTTGCATGTTGATTTACCTTTACTGTATTGTGATCACTCCTATGATTTGACAGAAGAACAATTGCATTTTATTTGTTCTATTAGTGGTGTTAAAAAAATAAATGTTGAACAAACAGATGTTGAAACTTTAGCATTTTATTTGCCAGTTGTTAGGAAACTTGTAATTTTGATGAGCAATTAACCATGCTAAATTAAGGAAAGTCCAGTAACTAGTACTCTTAAGGTCCATAGGAATTTAGAATTTTAAGGACATTGTAAAAGAGGAACGTTTGCTGAAAGACTTAGTATAGGTACTAGTTAGGTTTTTAAGCTTGCTGATGATGTACTTTGTTTTTACAAACAAACTATTGAAGACCTAGAATCGCTCAGAAAGTTGAAGATTCGAAGACTGAAGACTTAGAAGAATTATGAGAAAGGTATCTATAAAGGCACATGTTGCTTCAGAAAGTGAGAATTTCAGCAACAGCTTGCATAAGTGAAAATCTATATGACAGAGTAGGTTGTGCTTGCTGAAACTGAGATCGACCACTTGTTGACAACATATGTGACCTCCTTGCTGAAGAGTACTTGCATTTTGGATCCAACGTTCATATTTGCATTTGATTCAAAAGAACATTTAATGCAAAGTAAGCACGCGAAGAACATGAAGACAAGAAGACAAATGAAGAGCGCTGTTGAAAGTACAAAAGCAAGATAGTGACATCTTAAGGTAAAGGTACAAAGCCTTAGAATTTGAAATTCAAACGGCTCCCTTGAGACACTATAAATAGAGGTCATCAGGCAAGAGTAGAAGTGTGTCAACAACGTGATCAAACTCTCACTTGTGCTTTAAACACTCAAATCCTTCTATACTCTTTACTGCCTATTGATCCGTTCCAAGACTTAAGCTTGAAACAAAAGCTAATGGTGAAGAAGTAGAACATTCACGGCTAAGAAATTAGTTAAGTGTTCTTTCTTTGGAACAAGAACAAGTCTTGACACCAGAAACAATCAAACTTGCTTACTGCAAAGTATTACAAGTTGTATTTCTTTAGATAACTTGTTATAGCTGAAAAAGTTATACTCAAGTCATCTCATCCCAAACCTCTCTAACTGATAAACACCCTTTTCAGGCGTGAAATTCAGGGGGAATTAATCAAGCATAGTGTTGCTAATTATAAGTCCCAAGTTTGGTGGAGAACAAGGTTACAGTTCTCTAGTTTAGGTTGGAAACGAAGCAAGTGTACTTTGGTTTCTGAGAATCATTAGTGATAGGATCTGTAAGGAACCTCATTTGTTATCATAGTGGATTTATTCCTAGAAAGGACAAAGTGGATTAGTTGAGAGATTACGCCACTCTCAGATACAACTATAAAAGTGTTTGTGTGATTTACTTTACTGCACTTAGTTTTCAACAAGTTACATTTCTCGTACACTGTCACTCTGCTCACTTGCTGAAACTAGCTCTTTGTGAAAACCACTTACTGTAAAAGAATTCCGCACTCTGTTTTTAAAGTACCAGCAAACTCATTACTGAAAAGTAATAAGGACTTGCTGAGAAAGTTTTAAATGACGAAAAGTTTGAAAAGACTATTCACCCCCCCCCCCTCTAGTCTTTTATTGTTGTTTAAAGGGACCAACAACTGGTATCAGAGTTGGAGGTTCTTTAACCTTCAGCACTGAACCTAGAACCCCTTAGGTGCTTTCCGTAAATCACTTTCACTTGATCAGTTTGGTAATCATTTGCTGACAGGATGTCGCTAGGAGACGCTCCCTTGCTGAAGCTGGAAAACTATGAAAAATGGCGAAACAACATGATGCTACATCTTGAGGCCATTAGTGATGAGATTGTTACTGTCATAAACGATGGACCAATCAAGATCACTAAAATTGGGAGAATTTTTCCTAACAAAACCATAGAGGCTGGAAAGGAAACTATCTTAGGTGAACCAGTCGATACTGTCGTTCCAAAACCAAGAGAGGAATGGACTTCAGATGAATCCAAAAGATTCCGTCTTGATGGCCAAGCAAGAAACATCATTATTCGATCGTCTTGATGAATGCGTGGATTGTCAGTTCCGGATCAATCAAATAAATTTGTTATTTAGCCAAAGGCAATTCACAACTACAACGAAAACCGTAGTGTATCAGTAAAATAACCTTGAGTGTCGATCTCTAAGGACTATAACTAGATTTATCTAATCTAATTTAGAATATAAAACAGCAGACGGTTTAGCAAAGGTTTTTCGTAACAGATAATGGAGATTGGTGATAGTGTGGTCCTTCAAAGCATAACGGGTTAATAATCATGCATAAATTCCTCGGTTTTGCATGGAGATCTTTGATCAATGAATTGTCCTGTTGTAATTATCAAACACTACGAAGATATGAATTTTGATAGGTCGAAGACCAATGAATTATCCAATTGTGTGTAATAATTAATTAACAATACGAAGATATAGATTTAGATAGATCAAAGAAATAAAGCAATAACACGGAGTATAATGCGCGATATAGCCATTAGCATAATTATCAACCCTTCGCTAAGAATTCACATACTATCACCAACGAGAAGTTTAGCTACTTATAGTTGTCATGCAATCAACAGAAATCATAGAAGAAAACATGTTGAAAGATATAAAAAAATAAGTAGAAAAACTGTAAGATACAATGTTACCGAAGGTTGTCAGTCTCCGAAGAATCGCGATCTTACAAGCTCCAAACTGCTATGAAAAAGTATCTCCTAAGCTACGAACCCCCAGAACAGGCTCTGGGAAGTTCCTACCTAAAACTACAAAGAAAGGTGAGAGAATAGGTCTGGAAAAGTATGAAAATCGGAGAAAAACTGAGCAACTATAAATAGGCTTCGAATTTGTGTGGGGCGAAGAGCCCCACACACCGGGCGAGTCGCCAGGTGTGGGGCGATTCGCCCCACATCCCAGGTGAGTCGGCCGGGAGTAATTTTCGGGAATTTACGCGTTTTCTACGCGTTTTTGGATTTCTTCCCCTTTTCGGACTCGGTTTCTGACTTCTAGTGGCCTTCTAACCTCCAGATTCGACCCCTAGACTTCAAATCCTATCCGAAAACCTTCAGATACTCCAAATAGGCTTCTGGAACACCAATTCCTTGTAAACTTCAATATAATTGTCCGGAAAACCTCGTTTTTCAACCAAAACCTGTAAAATAAAAACTAAAGTGAAACGTGACACTATTCTAATAAAAAAACACTAAAATATTGTTAAATTAACATAGAGGATAGCTAAAATAGGTGAAAAAGACTCAAATGAAAGTGTAAAATACACATTCATCAAACTCCCTAAACCGAACCTTTGCTTGTCCTCAAGCAACTAAGCTAGACTCTAATGCAAAAAATCAATGCAACACATAAAATGGAGTCTCATGCCAAATAAAATGAACTAATCTACTGAATCTCTCAAAAAACATATGAACAAAAACCATATAAATCAAAACATGAATATAGGTTGCAGAATGCCTCGATTGACTCATACACATCCACATAAGCACTTATGTTAAAACAAGATAGTCTCTCGTAACATTCTCTACCTGGACCTAGTCAGTGACGACGTAATGAAACATGTCAAGATACGAATGGTTGTCCCGTGCCAATGAAACTGAGGACTTACTACTGTTCACCAAGTTAAGACTTTTCCTCAAAGAGGTCGAACCAGTACTGGCTCTCATCAAACGAATGAGGGTTCCCTATAAAAGATAACACTCCCCTATTCTACCCATCTCTCACGCAAAGCCTTAAGGTTTTCACCACTTCCTGAATGGCAGGACGAGGGTGGTCTAGAACAGATGACACTCAAAAACAAAAGAAAAGATAGAAAATTACAAACACGATTACGAACATTACAAGAATTGCAACACTTTGCTAAACTGCTATTTGGCTTTCCTTTTTTTGGACCCTTCTTTGCTTTTTTTGGGGTCTTTTCCTTTTTTTTTCTTTTTTTCTTTCCAGATTCTTTTTTTATTTTTTTCCTCTTTTTTCCTGGAATTTTTCTTTCTTTTTTTCGATTTTTTTTTAGCCACCAGTAGCATAACGAAAAGAGAAACAAAATGACTCACAAACGACTCCCCCAAACCTATTCGAAAGAATAGGTTGGAGTACAAAATTTACGAGAAAGGAAAAATAAACTCACAATACGGAAATGAAAACGAAAAACAAGTCTACGATGGTGTAACCCCCTCCCCAAACCTATTCGAAAGAATAGGTTATAAACAAAGGATCACACAACCTCACACTACCTCCTTCCTAGGCATTTAGCAATCTCAAAGCATGGTGAAGACTTGTTGCCTCTTAGGTACATAATTACTCGGGAAAACAACCATAAGACCCTAACATGCATCATCCTATTATAAAGGCCTTCGTGAACCGCAGTAGAGAAAACACCACTAAGTGATGTCGAGACTACCAAGCTTAACTAAGTGCAATACATAAATGTAACGAGCCAAGCGAGAAAAACCTCAAACAAATTCATAGAGATGAAGCATATGATTAATGGCATAGTTAGCTGATCTACCCAATAAAAAAGCTCAAAAAATTCGGCAATAAACTCCATATAAAACATGCAAGATCCTAGGATGAATGCAGTGAATGCAACCTAAAAAACTAAGAAAGCGGTAAACGTGCAAATGCAAATGCAGACGGATAAAACATGCAAGGTACTATACTCATCCTACCAATACCAAGCTCTAAACCATCAATGGCAAGCTCCAAACTAACAACACTAGATCACTTAAATCCCATCCCCCCTCATGAAATTAACGCTAGTCCCTAGCAATAAGAAAATGAGGAAATAAGATGTGATACTAGATCTTACCGCATGGTTTGGCCTCGGTCGGCTGAGTATGCTGCTTGTGAGTTATTGGGACTGCTCTGGGAGCCTTATAGGTGATCATCAGGTCTTCTGGTAGGTGCGGTAGTTCCATTTATAGGCCGGATAGGAACAACTCCTCTATCTGTATCATCATTGTCCGTATGGCCTTCATTGTCACTACTGTCACCATCATCATCGCCAGTAGAGTTGCATTGTCGAATAGAATCCTCAAGATTAGCCGCCGCTGTTATGGAATCCTCCATCCTGTAGCCCTCCAATAGGTTGTGAACTGTTGAAGGGGAAAGAGCAGTGGTATCAGAGCCTCCCTCTTCAACGTTTTACCCCCCGAGGAGGCTATAGTAAGCTGCTTGGATACTCAGAAGTCTTCTACCATTTTTTCCAATGTCGACCACATTCTCTACGGTTGATGCGACCGATGTCTATATGATTCTCCCTTTAGAGGCAGTCAAGGGGCACCCCAACCAGGGGATGGGCACCCATGTCATTATGTTTTGGAACCAAGCTAGCGCTTCGGAACCTTCTAGCAACTGTGAACTCAAGATTGAATCCGTCGCGGCAAGATCGTCCCGGTGCCTTCCAATTCACTCGAACTTTGCAGTCCTTGTGATGGATTGCTGACGTAATAATTGTTTCTGTCCCTTCGGTGGTGCATGAATAGGCATAGGAGTCCTTACTCCAGGTGTACTCTAGCTCCTCCTCTTGGATAATCCGTGACGTTGCTGCAAGAGCCCGTGGCTCGAACGCACCTCTAACGAGATCACTCTCCTTGACATGGTTGTAATCGATCCCCCTCGAATACTTCAGAGTAATCATACGGGAATGCTCCTCTCCCTTGCCATGGTTCCTATAAACAACAGTTAGTACCTCGTATGACACAAAACTGACTCATGCATATGCTAGTGTAAGAACGAAACACACAAGTGATAAAATCAACAATCGAGCTCTCCAAATCCTTTATGTCTAGCCTAGCTTCTTCAACATTCAACATACCAATGTAACTACTACATGCAGTACATCACATTATGCTCTTGCTAGACAACCAATACCTTAAATAACAAGGCTCAATTCATACCATAGAAGCGAAAAATTCTAGCATCATAAATTCTCATATTCAACAATTATGCATTCTACCATCAAATCCATCATTATTACATCAATAAGCACAATCATATGTATGAATCAAGATAAAGATATATTGCATAACAAGATATAACATCTAGTAGCAAAATTCCCAAATCAACAATCCAAGCATAATTAAGCATGAAATTGATAGTAAATAACGCTTCTAATCACACAAACAACCTACCCATGCATCATATAAGCATAATTGAAGCTCAAATTAAAAAACCCCCAAATTTAAAAAATTAGGGTTCATAAGAAGATACCTCAGATCTGGAAAACTAATGCACTAGGGTGAAATCTGTTCGGATGAAAAGATAGATCATGTAATAGGCTTCGATTGAAGCTAAAGAACACTAAATTTGGTGAAAAAATGAAGAAGTTATGAAGATTTGAAGCTAAAATCGTGAATTCCGGATTTTGGGGAGGAAGAATGGTGAAGATATGAAGAAATGAAGAGAAAGGGGAGAGATCCGCGCTTTTAATATACAGAGTCCGTGGGGCGAGTCTCCCCACGCCTGGGGCGAGTCGCCCCGTGCGGGGCGAATCGCCCCCCACCTGATAGTGTATATGTCCTAGAGACAGTCCTTACTAAGGGCATGGTGCCCTTATAGAGGACATATATGTACTATTACACATGTCAACGAAATATAATATATGTTTGTTTCATTTTACAGTTGAGTATCGCTTTCATATTTATATTACACCAGGCTGCAGCATGTCATATCTTTATTGCTGTCTGTATTGATATTAAACATATCCCCTCGGATAGATGACCGATCACACAGTTAGTGGGAGCTATGTGAGTTATCATCTATCCCAAACTCTCCCTAGTCGTGGTACACTCGGATGTGGGGGTCTCAATGAACCTGACAAGACTAGTATGCGTGGAGGTTATACTTGTTGGAGCAAGTGTGAGCCGATCCCACGGCCACGGAAAGGATTGTTGGACAATCAAGGAACGTTCCCATATCTGCGCATAGTTGTTCGAAGAAGCGTTATCGAACAATGGAAGTACCCACCGGACACTCCCATCGATGTATACTCTACACCGACGTGTCTATGGGAACCGGTGAGTTGTCGAAGTGATGCCATTCGTCCTTTGCACTTACAGGACTTTATCATCACATTTGTTGCCCCATATCCTTGGTGGACCCGTCGATGTCAGCTCTGAATAAGCAGCTGACCTAAGACACGATCCAAGATTATGGTTAAATATAAATGGGGGTGATAAGTGATTCTGTGAAGGATTCATCTCTCAAGTGTAGCATAGGAGAGCACTGCTCATAGTCGGCATAGTTGTGTTGGTAAAGTCACTGGCCAGTGCAAATGATATATTATGATGGTCATAAGTATATCTTAACCAAGCAACTCCCTGAGACGCCCATGGATGTATTATTGGGATAGACACTTCATCGATCCTAGATGCATTCGAGCAAGTCAGATGAAGGGACGTTACCATCGTCGCGTTGAGCGCAACAGGCTTCGCAACGAAAGGGTTAGCTTTGAGAAACCTCTCAAACGTCCTCACGTATTAATATTGCAAATGGAACCGTCTAGGAATTCCATGTTGCCTAGTCTAGGACATGCTTAATACGATGAGGCCCTATGGGTCACACTATGTGGTGATTCAGCCTATCAGAATATCCTTGAAGATGGAATCGCAATTAATTTGGAATTAATTGTGATTGATGGATTATAATTGATTTGGAATTAATTATAATATTTGGTGGCTCAATTAATGATTTGGAATTATTAATTGAATTGGCTAATTAATTGTATTTTATGTAAATACAATTAAAGATTATATTTTAGAAATATAATGGAGGTTTGATTGTAAATGATATGTTAATTTAGAATTAACATATGCACTTGGACAAAATCTACTTGGAGTTTGAATTGCCTTAGAACTATAAGTGGGTCCCAAAATTGGAACCCACCTACTGTCCCTAGGCGCGCGCGCGCATGATGGATAAGGGGAAGGAGTTCGACTCCTTCCTCTATTAGAAGTCCAAGGGATAAGTTAGATTTTTCTGATTGAGTTTTAATTTGATTGGGAATGAATCTAGACTTGATATTGGTTTCCTTGTGCGATAAGAATTAGATTCTTATTCCTTTACGAAGTCTAATTGCTTATTCTTTAGGCTTCTATAGACTACTATATATAGTGGACTATTAGAGAGAGTTTTATACATAAGTTCTGACAGATAATTTCAGACAAAGTTATACTACCCAGTTTTCTTAGAGAAAATAAAACTCTCCCCTCCTACCTTAGCCTTACGCGCGCGCACACCACCACCGGAGGGAATTGCCGCCCCGTCTTCTTGGTCACAGAAAGAGTATCCTAGCATTCTTCCGATAGGCTGTTCATCCGTGGATACCAAGGTTGAGGTTCTAGGATGAATTCGATTTTCAAAAGTTTTGTATTTTTAAATAAATTTAGAATTTATATTTTTCAAAAAAAAAAAAAAAATTTTTTATATATAATTTTTTCGACAGGGCCGCCTGCGCGACGCAGGCGGCGGCCGGCGGCGCCTGCGGCAACATGCGCCCGGGGCGCCTGCGTGCCGCAGGCGCCCGGGCGTCCGCGGACGCAGGCCTGCGGCACGGGCGCCGGGTGCCTGCACCCGCGGCGCCCGATACCCGCGTGCCGCGGGCGCCGGGGGGGACGGGACTAGTCCCGTCCCACGTTTTAAAAAAAAAAAAAAATTTATATATTTTCGGGTTGGACCCAAAATCGAATTTTGAAAGTTTTGAGGATTGAATTTTATATTTGGAATATAAATATGATTTAATTGTAATTGTTTTAAACTAGAGGCGTTAAATTTAATTAGTATAAAGTTAAAGGGCTTATTTGTAATTTATCAATTTATTGTTTATTGCAAATTGGTCCTTCTACTTTTGAATTTTAGATTTAACACCTCTAAGGTTTTTAAAATTACAATCAAGTCCTTCGGGTTTTTGAAAATTGCTACTTGGTCAATAGAATTTTTGAATGTTCAATCTAGTCCTAATTTTCAATTATTTAATAGAGATTATAAGTATTGGACTATAATTTTTCATAATGAAATTATGAAGTCATTTGTCATCCACATAGGCTACTGCTTGTTTCATATGCTCAATATGCTATTGTTTGACAATGCATGTTTAAGTACCATGTTTTTACATTCCGTTCGACCGCTATGCATGCGAGGGTAGGCGGCGCCCTCTTATATGTCGGACCGCATATTTATGTATGGGTAGGCGGCACCCATTATATGCTTGACCGCGTTTAGAACTAGAATGGATAGGCGGCATCCATTACGTGTAGACCGTTCATGCATAATGGGTAGGCGGCGCCCTTATTTGTTTGTAGATGACTGATAACAACCCTCAAGCTACAAGCCCCAACCAATATAAGTACAGAAATATGTATATATATATATATATATATATATATATATATATATGTATTTCTGAGATGCTTTCCATAGGGTGCTTTAATTCTGAACTTTCATTGCGTTTTCTTGTATTGGCGACCTCGTCTTACAAGACTCGCAGTAATCGTCAGATTAGAGTAAGCCTGTGGTTATGACTTACTGCATATTGTATCTAGCGACCTCGATAGGTACAATATGTAGGGCATCGGGTTAAATTAGATTTAACAACCAAGAGTTGCGTGACGCAATTTGATAGTCTTACTAGTCCTACCGGTCATATTATGCTATGCGACCAGCCCCCGTTGGAGTATGGCATAATATGGATTTGGATCTTGGCCACTACGGTAACTTGTTGGACATTACCCGTATGTTTGTTGTGGGGGCAAGCATATGTGAAAATAGTGGGAGCTAAACAGCTAAAGGACCTTGTTGTTTAGTTATGTTGACTGTGTATTTAGAAATGATATTTCAATAGTTGATTTATTGTTTTCGTTCTATATTATTTCTCCTTAGGATATTAGATATGGCGAGTATCTCGCTCCGTGCTGTCTTGGAGAAGCAAATTTTAACCGGACCAAACTTCCTAGATTGGATCAGGAATATACGTTTGATGCTGAGGTACGAAAAGATTGAGTACGTCTTGGACGAGGTCATTCCCGTGTGCCCCGAAAATCAGACTGCCGATGAGGTTGCTTCTTGGAATCAAGCCAACAAGGCAAGGTCTGATAAGCATCTTGAGGATGCTAAGTCCGCACAGTGTATTATGCTGGCGGGAATGAGCAATGAGCTGCAGAGGCAACATGAAAGCATGTTGCCGTATGAGATGTTGAAACATCTTGAGTCGCTCTTTAAGACGACAGCTAGAAGTATTGAATTTGATTTGATCAAAGACATACAGAGATGCAAGCTCAATGAAGGAGGGAACATGTCTGAGCATGTTCTCAAAATGATTGGTCTCTTTGAAAAGCTTGCCGATGCCGGCGTTAAGCTAGAGAACAAGATCATGGTGATCTTTGTCCTTCAATCATTGCCGAGTTCGTATTCGCAGTTCATCATTAATTACACGATGAATGCGAAGGATGTCACACTGCCTGAACTTCATAATCTGCTGAAGAGATATGATCAAACTCTTCCTAAGAAGGAAAAGTCGATCATGCTTGTTGGGCAACCGTCTAACTTGAACCCGAAAAGCAAAGGTGCTAAGGGTAAGGGAAAGTCGGGAGCCAAGGCTAACACTTGGAGTGATAAGCCTAAGCGTCCGAACCAGAAAAGGAAGTTCAAGAGAAGCGGAACGGTGCGCACAGATGAATGTCTTTTCTGTAAGCAGAAAGGACATTGGAAGAAAGATTGCCCTAAGCTTTGGGCAGATCAGGCCAAGAAGTCATCAGCTTCTGGCTCAGGTATGTTTGTTATTGAAATGAACATGACTACTTTTGACTCCAATGGTTGGGTATTAGATACAGCCTGTGGCTCACACATTTGTAATAATGTGCAGTGGCTAATTGATCACAGGCTAGTCAAGCGAGGTGAAATCGACTTGCATGTTGGGAACGGCAATCCAGTTGAAGCCAAATGCGTTGGACGCAGCAAGATAGATTTACCTTCGGGACAATGTTTAGAACTTGATAATGTCTATTTTGTTCCATCCATTATCAGAAATATTATTTCCATTCCATTGTTAGACAATATGGGTTTTTCCTTTCGATTTGCGAATAATACTTGTTATTTTTCATTAAATGATCAGTATTATGGAAAGGCTCGCTTGGTGAATGGTTTATATATTTTGCAAAGTAGTCTACCTTTATTTCAAATACATAACAAACAACCGTCTTCAAGTAAGAAGAATAATCCATCTTATCTATGGCATTGTCGGCTAGGCCATATCAATGAAACACGGATTCAAAGACTAAGGAAGTTGGACTACTTAGAACCATTTGATTTCGAATCATATGGTACATGTGAATCTTGTGTTAAGGGTAAGATGACGAACAAACCTTTTGTTGGACAAGGTGTTCGTGCCACTCGCTGCTTAGAGCTCATACATACCGATGTATGTGGACCATTTAAAGTCCATGCGCGTGGGGGTTATCCTTACTTCATTACCTTTACTGACGATTTCTCAAGGTATGGATATATTTATCTTATGAAGAATAAATCCGAGACCTTTGGGAAATTCAAGGAGTTTAGGAATGAGGTCGAGAATGAATTGAACCTAAGGATAGTCACTCTTCGATCAGATCGAGGAGGTGAATACCTTAGTGAAGAATTTATCGATTACTTGAAGGAAAATGGGATTCAATCGCAATGGACTCCTCCTGGAACACCACAGTTAAACGGTGTGTCTGAGAGGAGGAATCGAACCCTGTTAGACATGGTAAGATCAATGATTGGATTCTCGACTCTTCCAAAGTATCTGTGGGGATATGCACTACAAACTGCAATCTACATTCTGAACCGTGTACCATCTAAATCAGTGGAGAAAACTCCTTATGAGTTATGGAAGGGAAAGAAGCCTTCACTAGGCTATCTTAGACCTTGGGGCTGTCCTACGATAGTCAAGCTGATGCTCACTGATAAGTTAGATGCCAAGGGTATCAAAGTATATTTCATAGGCTATCCTCGTCAGACGAGAGGCTATGAATTCTATCATGCTGAAGATCACAAGGTGATCGTGTCTAGAAACGTGAAGTTTTTAGAAGCTGAATACCTCGAAGAAGAGAGGTTAGATGATATGATAGAACTTGAAGAAATTCAAGACTTTGACACGCGCGAACATGAGGTCTTTAAATCTTCTGATTTGGACTAAAGTTCAGTGGGAGCTTTCGAAGCAGACAAGGGTGATGATATGACACTTGCTAGGCATGTCATAATCAGTGGGAGTCCTGTGATTAGATCAACAGTTGAAACCACACCTGTAGAACCCGTTGTCAAACAACCTGTGCAACAAGTTGCACAAGAGCAGCCTCCCGCAAGGGAACAGGGTCGCGCCCAACGACTAGCTGCATCAGTACCCACTGATAATGTTCGTGTTACACGAAGCCAGAAAAGAAAAGCACCAGAACAAGTCGAGCTCCGTAGGTCGAAGAGGATCCTTAGAGGACCTCAGAAGCAAAGCCTTATGATAGAAGACATCAGTGAACTTGATGTCGGTTTATCAGATCGGGAAGGTCCCGAGACCTACAAAGAGGCAATAATTGATATTGACTCAGACAAATGGCAAGAGGCCATGGAATTAGAAATGGATTCAACGTACCAGAACCAAGTTTGGAACTTGGTAGACTTGCCCCAAGGGGTTAGACCAATTGGGTGCAAATAGGTCTTTAAACGAAAGACAGATGCCGATGGCAAGGTACAAACGCACAAAGCTAGGCTTGTGGCGAAAGGCTACACGCAAAGGTATGACATCGATTACGATGAAACCTTTTCACCAGTAGCAAAATTGAAGTCCATTCGAATTCTACTTGCGATAGCTGCCTACTATGATTATGAAATGTGGCAGATGGATGTAAAGACAGCCTTCCTTAATGGCAACCTTGAGGAAGAGGTTTATATGGTACAGCCGGGAGGTTTTATTAGTAAAACCAGACCAACTGTTGTATGCAAATTACAAAGATCCATCTATGGGCTAAAGCAAGCGTCAAGGAGCTGGAATATCCGCTTTGATGAAGCTGTCAAATCATTTGACTTCGTCAGAAGCAAGGAAGATCCCTGTGTCTATGCGAGACACAGCGACAAAGGAGTTGTTTTCATGATCATTTATGTAGATGACATTTTGATCATGGGAAACAATGTCTCTATGCTAGAAGAGACTAAAAAGTTTGGTTATCAAGTACCTTCTCGATGAAGGACTTGGGTGAAGCGAACTACATCCTAGGGATCAAGATCTTTAGAGATAGATCCAAGAGGATGTTGGGAATGACACAGTCCACCTACATCGACAAAATACTGAAGCGTTATAAGATGGACGACTCAAATAGAGGCTTTCTCCCAGCTAGGCATGGGATTGTCTTATCAGTTAAGGATGGTCCTAAAACTGATGAAGAAAGAAATGCAATGAGTCGTGTGCCCTATGCTTCGGCAGTAGGGTCTATAATGTATGCAATGAATTGCACAAGGCCCGATGTGGCATATGCGCTTAGTGTCACTTGTCGACACCAACAGAATCCAGGAGTACCTCACTGGACTGCTGTAAAGAACATTCTTAAGTACCTTAGACGGACTAAAGAGATGTTCTTGGTGTTTGGTGAGAACCAGAATTAAAGATGTCTGGGTATGTCGATGCTGGATTTGAATCAGATCCTGATGACTTTAAGTCACAGACAAGATACGTATTCAAATTGAACGGAGGAGCTGTCTGTTGGAAGAGCTCTAAGCAAGCCACGATTGCTGACTCATCCACAGAGGCTGAGTACATTGCTGCATCAGAAGCATCGAAAGAAGCTGTCTGGATTTCAGAGTTCTTGAAGGAATTGAGGGTTGTTCCTTCTCCCAGTCCAATAACGATTTATTGTGACAATACGGGCGCCGTCGCTCAAGCTAGGGAGCCTAGATCTACAAACAAGAACAAACATGTACTTAGAAAATATCACGTTATACGTGAGATTATAGATAGAGGAGAAGTTAGTATAGAACGTGTCTCTACCACGGACAACGTGGCAGATCCTTTCACCAAGGTCTTATCAGTGGAAGTCCACTTAAGACATTATGCTAATCTAGGCATTAGGCATAAAGGTGACTGGCTCTAGTCCAAGTGGGAGATTGATAGTGTATATGTCCTAGAGACAGTCCTTACTAAGGGCATGGTGCCCTTATAGAGGACATATATGTACTATTACACAGGTCAACGTAATATAATATATGTTTGTTTCATTTTACTGTTGAGTATCGCTTTCATATTTATATTACACCAGGCTGCAACATGTCATATCTTTATTGCTGTCTGTATTGATATTAAACATGTCCCCTCGGATAGATGACCGATCACACAGTTAGTGGGAGCTATGTGAGTTATCATCTATCCCAAACTCTCCCTAGTCGTGGTACATCTCGGATGTGGGGGTCTGAATGAACCTGACAAGACTAGTATGCGTGGAGGTTATACTTGTTGGAGCAAGTGTGAGCCGATCCCACGGCCACGGAACGGATTGTTGGACAATCAAGGAACGTTCCCATAACTGCGCATAGTTGTTCGAAGAAGCTTTATCGAACAATGGAAGTACCCACCGGACACTCCCATCGATGTATACTCTACACCGACGTGTCTATGGGAACCGGTGAGTTGTCGAAGTGATGCCATTCGTCCTTTTCACTTACAGGACTTTATCATCACATTTGTTGCCCCATATCCTTGGTGGACCCGTCGATGTCAGCTCTGAATAAGCAGCTGACCTAAGACACGATCCAGGATTATGGCTAAATACAAATGGGGGTGATAAGTGATTCTGTGAAGGATTCATCTCTCAAGTGTAGCACAGGAGAGCACTGCTCATAGTCTGCATAGTTGTGTTGGTAAAGTCATTGGCCAGTGCAAATGATATATTATGATGGTCATAAGTATATCTTAACCAAGCAACTCCCTGAGACGCCCATGGATGTATTATTGGGATAGACACTTCATCGATCCTAGATACATTCGAGCAAGTCAGATGAAGGGACGTTACCATCGCCGCGTTGAGCGCAACAGGCTTCGCAACGAAAGGGTTAGCTTTGAGAAACCTCTCAAACGTCCTCACGTATTAATATTGCAAATGGAACCGTCTAGGAATTCGATGTTTCCTAGTCTAGGACTTGCTTAATACGATGAGGCCCTATGGGTCACACTATGTGGTGATTCAGCCTATCAGAATATCCTTGAAGATGGAATCACAATTAATTTGGAATTAATTGTGATTGATGGATTATAATTGATTTGGAATTAATTATAATATTTGGTGGCTCAATTAATGATTTGGAATTATTAATTGAATTGGCTAATTAATTGTATTTTATGTAAATACAATTAAAGATTATATTTTGGAAATATAATGGAGGTTTGATTGTAAAGGATATGTTAATTTAGAGTTTGAATTGCCTTAGAACTATAAGTGGGTCCCAAAATTGGGACCCACCTACTGTCCCTAGGCGCGCGCGCGCGCATGATGAATAAGGGGAAGCAGTTCGACTCCTTCCTCTATTAGAAGTCCAAGGGATAAGTTAGATTTTCCTAATTGAGTTTTAATTTGATTGGGAATGAATCTAGACTTGATATTGGTTTCCTTGTGCGATAAGAATTATATTCTTATTCCTTTACGAAGTCTAATTGCTTATGCTTTAGGCTTCCATAGACTACTATATATAGTGGACTATTAGAGAGAGTTTTATACATAAGTTCTGACAGATAATTTCAGACACAGTTATACTACCCAGTTTTCTTAGAGAAAATAAAACTCTCCCCTCCTCCCTTAGCCTCACGCGCGCGCACACCACCACCGGAGGGAATTGCCGCCCCGTCTTCTTGGTCACAGAAAGAATATCCTAACATTCTTCCGATAGGCTGTTCATCCGTGGATACCAAGGTTGAGGTTCTAGGAGCTGGAAACTAACTCTTATTGTCTTGCAGATATACCGAGTATTGTAGATATCTTCGACTTCGATGAAGGAGAAGATACACCGGAATATTACGAAGACTTGGAAGCTGCTTTGGAAGTAAGGTTAGTCTTCTAATTGACGTGTTTATATATATACGACATATGCATAATCAATTAACCTGTATGTTAAGAAAATTTTTGAAATTCCGCTGCGTACCCTAGGGGTAACTCTGACCATATTTTCTTACACCACCTGCTGAGTCGGGGAGACGAATTTTTCAAAAAAATGCAGTTTTTAAGTTCCCGAAAACCATTTTTCTCACAAACCACTCGAAAAATCTCACTCAAACATAACAAAAGCACATACGACACAGAGACGAACAAATTCACATATGAAAAGTAAATTGTTCAAATATGAATGCATGCAAAAAAGTAGTAAAGAAAGCAATAAAAACTCCGGGTTGCCTCCCGGATAGCGCCATTGTTTAAAGTCTTTGACTCGACTCCTGTCTGCGCCTAGCTCTTCTTCTTGAGGGTACTAGACTTTCCCTTCATGGATCTCCTCCTCATGCCACGAACCTGTGAATAAGAATGAACATAGGCTGCAAGACCACAGTGGTGAGTAGTGTGAGAAGTATCAGGCGGATCAGATATGGCTAGCAACACATGTCGCTCGCCATCTACCTCAATAGTGCAAGTCCTTCGGTAGATGTCCATCACGAAGCGTAGCTTAGTCAAGAACGTTCGCCCCAAGAGAATGACATTCCCCGTCCCAGGTATAGACGCCGGCATAACTACAAAATTGGTGTATACAGAAGCTTTACCAATCTTGACCAATACATTCTTCACAACGCCTTCGGGTCTCACAAAGGATCCATCCGCCAGTTGCACAATAGCCTTATGCTCAGATAGTTGTCCAAGGCTACTCTTCTCAAACACATTCAAAGGGAGAACATTAGAGTAGGATCCCGTGTCTAGTGTGGCACGGACATCTTCAAGCTCACCAATCCCGACCTTAATATCGAAACTTTGAGGGAGTGGCTCGGGATCCTGTTGATCCTCTTCACTCTCGTCAGAACCAAGGTCCTTCTCTTCTTCCTTAGCCTGTGGGGGCACTTGATGAACGTGTCAGATTCAATCAAATAAATTTGTATTTAGCCAAAGGCAATCCACAACTACAACGAAAACTGTAGTGTAGTAGTAGAATGACTCGAGTGTCATTCTCTCGGGACTATACTAGCTTTATCAAATCTAATTAAGAATATAAAACAGCAGATAGAAAGCAATAGGGGTTTTCAAGCAGATAATGGAGATTGGTGATAGTATGGTCCTTCTTAACATAATGGGTCGATAATCATGCATAAATTCCTCGGTCTTGCATAGAGATCTTTGAATCAATCTTGTGTCCTGTTGCAAGTATTAAGCACTACGAAGATAATATGGGTCTGACTCATCAACAACTAACGTCCTAATGTGTTCCGTAATTATTCAACTCTACGAAGATAATTGGTCTGATTGGTTGACAAGTGTCCATGTGTGCATAATAATCAATACAACATACGAGAATTTTGGTTGCAACTGATCAACGAAATAAAGCAATGACACGGAGTATAATGCGCGATATAGCCATTAGCATGATTATCTTCCCTCGCTAAGAATTCACATACTACCACCAACGATAAGTTTAGCTACTCATAATAGGCATGCAATCAATAGCAATCATAGAAGAAAACATATTGAAAGAAGAATAAAATAAGTAGATAAAAACTGTAAGATACAAAGTTACCGAAGGTTGTCAATCTCCGGATGATTGCGATCCTACGCGCTCCAATCTGCTATGAAAAAGTATCCCCTAAGCTACGGAACTCCAAGGACAGGCCCTGGGAAGTTCCTACCTAAAACTATAGAGAGAGGTGAGAAAGTAGGCTTGGAAAGATATGATTTTCGGAGAGAAAACTGAGCACTATATATAGGCCCGAATTATGCCCGCGGCGGTTCGCCTCTGGCCTCCGGCGGTTCGCCCCACAATGTAAACGCGGGATTTCCGTGTTTTCGACGCGGTTTTGGATTTCTTCACCTTTTCGGACTCGGTTTATGACTTCTAGTAGCCTTCTAACCTCCAGATTCGGCCCCTAGACTCCAAATCCTATTCGGAAACCTTCAGATACTCCAAGTAGGCTTCTGGAACACCAATTCCTTGTAGACTTCAATATATTTGCCAAAAAATCTCCGAATTTCAACCAAAACCTGTAAAATAAAATCTAAAGGGAAACGTGACACTATTCTAATAAAATGTACTAAAATATAGCTAAATTATCATAGAGGATAGCTAAATTAGGTGAAAAAGACTCGAATGAAAGTGTAAAATACACATTCATCAAACTCCCCAAACCGAACCTTTGCTTGTCCTCAAGCAACTAAGCTAGACTCTAATACAAAAAACATGCAAGAGTCAAAATGGAGTTTTATGCCAAATAAAATGAACTAAATTACTGAATCTATCAAATAACATATGAACAAAAACCATATAAATCAAAGCATGAATATAGGTTGAAGAATACCTCGATTGACTTATACACATCCACATAAGCACTTATGTCAAGACAAGATAGTCTCTCGTATCATTCTCTACCTGGACCTAGTCAGTGACGACGTAATGATGCATGCTAAGATACGAATGGTTGCCCCGTGCCTATGAAACTGAGGACTTACTGCTGTTCCACCATGTTAAGACTTTCCCTCAAAAGAGGTCGAACCAGTACTGGCTCTCATCAAACGAAGGAGGGTTCCCTATAAAAGATAACTCTCCCCTATTCTACCCATCTCTCAAGTAAAGTCTTAAGCTATTCACCACTTCCTGAATGGCAGGACGAGGGTGGTCTAGAACAGATGACACTTAAGACAAAAAAGATCTACAATAGAAAAACACAATTACGAACAATACGAAAAATGGAAAAGACTCAAACTTTGCTAAACTGCTATTTGGCTTTATTTTCTGGACCCTTCTTTGCTTTTTTGGGGTCTTCTTTTTTTCTTTTTTTCCTTTCCAGATTCTTTTTTCATTTTCTTCTTCCCTTTTTTTTCTGGAAATTTTCCTCTTTTTTTTTTTCGATTTTTTTTCTAGCCAGCAGTAGCATAACAAAGAGAAACAAAAAATGACTCACACGACTTCCCCAAACCTATTTGAAAGAATAGGTTGGAGTACAAAATTCACGGAAAAGAAAAATAAACTCACGATACGAAGAATGAAAAACAGAAACAAGTCTATGATGGTGTAACCCCCTCCCCAAACCTATTCGGATGAATAGGTTATAAACAAAGGATCACACAACCTCACACTACCTCCTTCCTAGGCATTTAGCAATCTCAAAGCATGGTGAAGACTTGTTGCCTCTTAGGTACATAATTACTCGGGAAACAACCATAAGACCCTAACATGCATCATCCTATTGTAAAGGCCTTCGTGAACCGCAGTAGAGAAAACACCACTAAGTGATGTCGAGACTACCTAGCTCAACTAAGTGCAATACATAAATGTGACAAACCAAGGGAGAAAAACCTCAAACAAATTCATAGAGATGAAGCATACGATTAATGGCATAGCTAGTTGATTTACCCAATAAAAAAGTTCAAAAAATTCAGCAATAAACTCCATAAAAAACATGCAAGACTATCCTAGGATGAATGTAGTGAATGCAACCTAAAAAATCTAAGAAAGCAGTAAACGTGGAAATGCAAACAGATAAAGCATGCGAGGTACTATATTCACCCTACCAATTCCAAGCTCCAAACTAACAACATCAGATCACTTAAGTCCCATCCCCCCTCATGAAATTAATGCTAGTCCCTAGCAGTAAGAAAATGAGGAAATAAGATGTGATACTAGATGTTACCCCATGGTTTGGCCTCGGTCGGCTGAGTATGCTGCTCTTGAGTTATTGGGCCTCTTCTGGGAGCTTCATATATGATCATCGGGACTTGTGGTAGTGGCAGTAGTTCCATCAAAAGTTCGGATAGGACAAATTCAACCATCTGTATCATCATCGTCCCTCTTGTCTTCATTGTCACTACTGTCACGCACATCCTCACTAGTAGAGTTGTAGTGGCAGGTTGAATTCTCAAGATTAACCGCCGCTGTTATGGAATTCTCCATCCTGTACCCCTCCAATAGGATGTGAACTGTTGAAGGGGAAAGGGCAGTGGTATCAGGACCTCCCCCTCCAACGGTTTACTCCACGAGAAGGTTTCAGTTAGCTGTTCGGATACTCAGAAGTCTTCTACCTTTTTCTCCAATTTTGTCCACATTCTCTACAGTTGATGCTCCCAATATCAATGTTATGCTCCTTTTAGAGGCAGGCAAGGGGCACCCCAACAAGGTGCTGGGTACCCATGTCATTACGTTTTGGAACCAAGCTAGCGCTTCGGAACCTTCGAGCAACTGCGAACTCAAGATCAAATCCGTCGCTGCGAGAATGTCCCGGTGCCTTCTAGTTCACACGAACTTTGCAGTCCTTGTGATGGAGTGATGATGTAATAGTGGTTTCTGACCCTTCGGTGGGGCATGAATAGGCATAGGAGTCCTTACTCCAGGTGTACTCTAGCTCCTCCTCTTGGATAATCCACGACGTTGTTGCCAAACCCCTTGGCTCGAACGCACATCTAGCGAGATCACCTTCCTTGACATGGTTCTTCACAGCAATCATACGGGAATGCTCCCTTCCCTTAATATGGTACCTACAAACAGCGATTAGCACCTCGTACGACTCAAAACAGACTCAAATACATGCTAGTGTAAAAGCGAGACACACAAGTGATAGAATCAATTATCAAACTCCTCAAACCACAATGTCTAGCCTAGCTTCTTCATCATGCAACATATCAATGTAACTACTACATGCAATACATCACTTCATGCTCCTACTAGACAACCAATAACCTTGATAACAAGGTTTCAATTCATACCATAGTAGCGCAAAAATTCTACCAGCATAAATCCTCATTCTCAACTAATAAGCATTCTATCGTCAAATCCACCAACATTACACCAATAAACATATCCATATGCTATAAATCAAAGATAAAGACATAATGCATAACAAGATATATCATCTAATAGCAAAATACCCAAATCAACAATTTAAGCAAAATTGAGCATGCAATTGATAGTAAATAACATGTCTAATCATATAAACAACATACCCATGCATCAAACAAGCATAATTTAAGCTCAAATTAGAAAACCCCCAAATTCGAAAATTAGGGTTCTTAAAGATGATACTTCAGATCTGCAAATCTAACGAATTAGGATGAAATCTGATCGGTTAGGATGATAGATCATGTAATAGGCTTCGAATTAAGCTAAAGAACACTCAATTTGGTCAAGAAACGAAGAAGTTATGAAGATTTAGAAGCAAAATCGCACTTTTCGGGTTTTTTGGGAGTATGGATGAAGAAAAATGAAGAAAATAATGATTTGGGGTTGAAATCCGCGTTTTTTAAGATCTGGGACTGTGGGGCGGTTCGCCCCGTGCTCCCCAATGCGGGGAGACGGGTCCCGATGTCAGAAAATGCGGTTTAAATCCCGAAACTAATTTTTTTTTTCAAAAAACCACTCAAAAAATCTCACTCGAACAAAAGCATATATGACACACACATGAACAAATTCGCATATGAGAAGCAAATAGTTCAAGAATGAATGCATGCAGAAAAGTAGTAAAGAAAGCGATAAAAAATTCCGGGTTGCCTCCCGGATAGCATCATTGTTTTAAGTCTTTGACTCGACTCCTGTCTGCGCCTATCTCCTCTTTTTGCGGGTACTAGGCTTCCCCTTCATTGATCTCCTTTCCATGCCACGAACCTGTGAATAAGAAAGAATATAGGCTGCAAGACCACAATAGTGGGTAGTAATATCAGGCGGTTCAGGTGGATCGGGTATGGCTTGCAACACGTGTTGCTTGCCATTTACTTCGATGGTGCAAGTTCTTTGGTAGATGTCCATCACGGAACGTAGCTTGGTCAGGAATGTTTGCCCTAATAGTATGACATCCCCTGTCCCAGGTGCAGATGCCGGCGTAACTACGAAATTGGTGTTTATTGATGCTTCACCAATATTTACCAACACATTTTTCACAACGCCTTCGGGTCTCATAAATGATCCATCCGCCAGTCGCACAATAGCCCTTTCCTCAGATAGTTTTCCAAGGTTACTCTTTTCAAACACATTCAAAGGAATTATGTTTGAGTAGGATCTCGTGTCTAGTGTGGCACGGACATCTTCAAGCTCACCAATCCCTACCTTAACATCGAAACTTTTAGGGAGTGGTACGGGATCCTCTTGCTCCTCATCACTTGCGTCAGAACCAAGGTCCTCCTCTTCTTCCTCAGCCTGTAGAAGTTCTTCCTTCATGCAACACTCGCACCTAACGACCTTCTCAGTGTTGCCTTGTTCCCTACTTGCTCTTCGGTCGATCAACTCTTGCATCTTTTGATGGACAAGCCTATTGCTCTATTCCAACTTATCAAGCCTTGCCCTAGTCTTCTCAGAATCTTCCTCATAACATTTGAGAAAACTTTGTGTGTGATCAACCATCTTTTGCAAGTTCTCCATCAGTAGAGCCGACTTCGACTTCGGTGGCTCTTTCGGAGCGGGGTTTTCGCAGTGATCATTACCATAGTTCAGCCTACTACGGTCTTGGTTAGGTCCATAAGTTTGGTTAGCCGGTGCATATCCTTGATTGTTACGGTATCCTCTTCTCCAAAATCCACCTCGAGGATTCCTACCGTCTTGTCCGTAGCTAACTTCTTGAGTACCATTCTCCGTAGCAAAGGCTTCTTCTTCTCCTCCTCGAGCCCAGTTGCCATCATCGTATGCCAGCTCCGATCTACACATATGAGCCCCATGCCCATAGTTCTTGCATATTCGGCATACTTCGTTGGAAACAGTTGTTCCGGTGGCGCTCTTGAGGACTTGCTTCAATTCGTTGGTAAAGCACTCGAATTGATCCCCATTCCCCCTGTACATTGGGGCTTCTTGAGTCGGTGGAGCTTCAGGTCCACGTCTCCTAACCATTCCTCTTGGGTCCTTGAACTTCGAACCCTTAGCAAGCCTTTCGAAAACAGCCCAGACGGCTTCTGCGGTTTCCTCTCAAATATTGCCTCGGCATTGGAAATCCACCACTTGTTGGTTCTCGAAGGTTAGTCCATTGTAGAAGTGTTGGACTAAGTCAGAGAGTTCAAAACCATGGTGAGGGAACTTGTTCGTGTGATCTTGGAACCTCTCGAACGCAGTGTAGATGGTCTCATCATAGTCCTGCTTGAATCCAGTGATTTGCGCCTTTAGCGCGGTAGTCAGAGTGTGTGGGAAGTATTTCTCCATGAAGGCTGAAAAAACCTTTTCCCAGGTGTCTAGTGAGCCGGCTGGTAGAGAACTCAGCCATGACATGGCTCTGTCGCCAAGTCCCATAGCAAAAACCTTCATCCTCAACTCATCCGTTGTTATGTCAGCCCCGGGTCGTGGGAGTTGGTTGACGAAATCATCGATATCGTTCAAATACCCCATCACATCTTCCCTTGATAAGCCATAGAACCTCGGAAGTTGTTGGAATGCGTGGTTCTTGATCTCCAGATCTCGGGTTGTAGGCGAAAGAACAATCGACGGTCCCCTCATACGATCCTTGATGGGTTGTACCCATGCCTTCAGTGGTCTAGCTTCTGCCATTCCGTCGATTTCCTTGAATAGACTAATTAGAGACTTAGAGAAATCGGTTTCCTCTATTTCCTCTAGTGCGCGCCTTTCAAGTAGTCGCCTTCTTTGGTGGTAGACTCTATCGATCTCAGCAATTGAGTTAGCAAGCGGTGTTCCTGCAGAACGTGTATGCGGCATACACTATCTGTGACAGACTAGGAAAAGTGATTAGAAACAAACTAGGAAAGTAGAGAGAGAAAAAAAGGAAAACTAAAACTAATAGAATTAGGAATCTAAAGCTGTAAATAAAAACAAATTAAATAGAAAAAAGGAGTATAGTCCCCGGCAACGACGCCAATTTGATGAACGTGTCAGATTCAATCAAATAAATTTGTATTTAGCCAAAGGCAATCCACAACTACAACGAAAACTGTAGTGTAGTAGTAGAATGACTCGAGTGTCGTTCTCTCGGGACTATACTAGCTTTATCAAATCTAATTAAGAATATAAAACAGCAGATAGAAAGCAATAGGGGTTTTCAAGCAGATAATGGAGATTGGTGATAGTATGGTCCTTCTTAACATAATGGGTCGATAATCATGCATAAATTCCTCGGTCTTGCATAGAGATCATTGAATCAATCTTGTGTCCTGTTGCAAGTATTAAGCACTACGAAGATAATATGGGTCTGACTCATCAACAATTAACGTCCTAATGTGTTCCGTAATTATTCAACACTACGAAGATAATTGGTCTGATTGGTTGACAAGTGTCCATGTGTGCATAATAATCAATACAACATACGAGAATTTTGGTTGCAACTGATCAACGAAATAAAGCAATGACACGGACTATAATGCGCGATATAGCCATTAGCATGATTATCTTCCCTCGCTAAGAATTCACATACTACCACCAACGATAAGTTTAGCTACTCATAATAGGCATGCAATCAATAGCAATCATAGAAGAAAACATATTGAAAGAAGAATAAAATAAGTAGATAAAAACTGTAAGATACAAAGTTACCGAAGGTTGTCAATCTCCGGATGATTGCGATCCTACGCGCTCCAATCTGCTATGAAAAAGTATCCCCTAAGCTACGGAACTCCAAGGACAGGCCCTGGGAAGTTCCTACCTAAAACTATAGAGAGAGGTGAGAAAGTAGGCTTGGAAAGATATGATTTTCGGAGAGAAAACTGAGCACTATATATAGGCCCGAATTATGCCCGCGGCGGTTCGCCTCTGGCCTCCGGCGGTTCGCCCCACAGTGTAAACGCGGAATTTCCGCGTTTTCGACACGGTTTTGGATTTCTTCACCTTTTCGGACTCGGTTTATGACTTCTAGTAGCCTTCTAACCTCCAGATTCGGCCCCTAGACTCCAAATCCTATCCGGAAACCTTCAGATACTCCAAATAGGCTTCTGGAACACCAATTCCTTGTAGACTTCAATATATTTGCCCAGAAATCTCCGAATTTCAACCAAAACCTGTAAAATAAAATCTAAAGGGAAACGTGACACTATTCTAATAAAATGTACTAAAATATAGCTAAATTATCATAGAGGATAGCTAAATTAGGTGAAAAGGACTCGAATGAAAGTGTAAAATACACATTCATCAGCACTTCCCCCTTGCAACACTCGCACTTAGCAACCTTCTTGATGGTGATTTCAACAGGTAGATCACCATCCAAGGTAATGGACATTGACTTCTTAGTGTTGCTAGGCAGTTTGCCTTGTTCCCTACTTGCTCCTTGGCCGATCAACTCTTGCATCTTTTGTTGGGCAAGCCTAGTGCTCTCTTCCAACCTATCAGGTCTTGCCCTAGTCTTCTCGGAATCTTCTTCATAACGTTTGAGAAAACTTTGGGTGTGATCAACCCTCTTTTGCAAGTTCTCCATCAGTTGAGCCGACTTCGACTTCGGTTGCTCTTTCGGAGCGGGGTTTTCGCAGTGATCATTACCATAGTTAAGCCTACTACGGTCTTGGTTAGGGCCATAAGTTTGGCTAGCCGGTGCATATCCTTGATTGTTTCAGAATCCTCTTCTCCAAAATCCACCTCGAGGATTCCTAACATCTTGTCCGTAGCTAGCTTCTTGAGTACCAAACTCCGTAGCAAAGGCTTCCTCTTCGCCTCCTTGAGCCCAGTTGCCATCATCGTATGCAAGCTCCGAACTACACATATGAGCTCCATGTCCATAGTTCTTGCATATTCGGCAAACTTCGTTCGAAACAGTTGTTCCAGTGGCGCTCTTGAGGACTTGCTTCAATTCGTTGGTAAAGCACTCGAATTGATCCCCATTCCCCCTATACATAGGGGCTTCTTGAGTCGGTGCAGCTTCAGGTCCACGTCTCCTAACCATCGCTCTTGGGTCCTTGAACTGCGAACCCTTAGCAAGCCTTTCGAAAACTGCCCAGACGGCTTCTGCGGTTTCCTCCCAAATATTGCCTTGGCATTGGAAATCCACCACTTGTTGGTTCTCGAAGGTTAGTCCATTGTAGAAGTGTTGGACTAGGTCAGAAAGCTCAAAACCATGGTGAGGGCACTTGTTCGTGAGATCTTGGAACCTCTCAAACGCGCTGTAGGTGGTCTCATCATAGTCCTATTTGAATCCAGTGATTTGCGCATTTAGCGCGGTAGTCAAGGTGTGAGGGAAGTATTTTTCCATGAAAGCTGAATAAACCTTGTCCCAAGTGTCCAGCGAGCTTGCTGGTAGAGAACTCAACCATGACTTGGCTCTGTCGCCAAGCCCCATAGCAAAAACCTTCATCCTCAACTCATCCGTTGTTATTTTCAGCTCCTGGTCGTGGGAGTTGGTTGACGAAATCATCGATATCGTGCAAGTACCCCATCACATCTTCCCTTGATAAGCCATAGAACCTCGGAAGTTGTTGGAATGCGTGGTTCTTGATTTCCAGATCCCGAGTTGCAGACGAAAGAACAATCACCGGTCCCCTCATACGATCCTTGGAGGGTTGAACCCATCCTTTCAGTGGTCTAGCTTCTGCCATTCCGTCGATTTTCTTGAAAAGACTGTGTAGAGATTCAGAGAAATCGGTATCCTCTATTTCCTCTAGCTCACGCCTTTGAAGTAGTCGCCTTCTTTGGTGGTAGACTATGTCGATCTCAGCAATTGTATCAGCAAGCGGTGTTCCTCTAGATCGTGTATGTGGCATACACTATATGTAACAGTCCAGGAAAGCAGTATCAGATAGAGATTAAAAAGGAAAACTAAAACTACTAGAATTAGGAATTGAATGCTGAAAATATAAACAAATTAAACAGAAAAAAGGAGTATAGTCCCCGACAGCGGCGACAATTTGATGAATGCGCGGATTGTCAGTTCCGGATCAATCAAATAAATTTGTTATTTAGCCAAACGCAATTCACAACTACAACGAAAACCGTAGTGTAGCAGTAAAATAACCTCGAGTGTCGATCTCTAAGGACTATAACTAGCTTTATCTAATCTAATTTAGAATATAAAACAGCAGACGGTTTAGCAAAGGTTTTTCTTAACAGATAATGGAGATTGGTGATAGTATGGTCCTTCAAAGCATAACGGGTTAATAATCATGCATAAATTCCTCGGTTTTGCATGGAGATCTTTGATCAATGAATTGTCCTGTTGTAATTATCAAACACTACGAAGATATGAATTTTGATAGGTCGAAGACCAATGAATTCGTCCAATTGTGTGTAATAATTAATCAACAATACGAAGATATAGATTTAGATAGATCAAAGAAATAAAGCAATAACACGGAGTATAATGCGCGATATAGCCATTAGCATAATTATCAACCCTTCGCTAAGAATTCACATACTATCACCAACGAGAAGTTTAGCTACTCATAGTTGTCATGCAATCAACAGAAATCATAGAAGAAAACATGTTGAAAGATATATGAAAATAAGTAAAAAAACTGTAAGATACAATGTTACCGAAGGTTGTCAGTCTCCGAAGAATCGCGATATTACAAGCTCCAAACTGCTATGAAAAAGTATCTCCTAAGCTACGAACCCCCAGAACAGGCTCTGGGAAGTTCCTACCTAAAACTACAGAGAAAGGTGAGAGAATAGGTCTGGAAAAGTATGAAAATCGGAGAAAAACTGAGCAACTATATATAGGCTTCGAATTTGTGTGGGGCGAAGGGCCCCACACACCGGGCGAGTCGCCTGGTGTGGGGCGATTCGCCCCACATCCCGGGCGATTCGCCCGGGAGTAATTTTCGGGAATTTACGCGTTTTCGACGCGTTTTTGGATTTCTTCCCTTTTTCGGACTCGGTTTCTGACTTCTAGTGGCCTTCTAACCTCCAGATTCGACCCCTAGACTTCAAATCCTATCCGGAAACCTTCAGATACTCCAAATAGGCTTCTGGAACACCAATTCCTTGCAAACTTCAATATAATTGCCCGGAAAACCTCGTGTTTCAACCAAAACCTGTAAAATAAAAACTAAAGGGAAACGTGACAGTATTCTAATAAAATGCACTAAAATATAGCTAAATTAACATAGAGGATAGCTAAAATAGGTGAAAAAGACTCAAATGAAAGTCTAAAATACACATTCATCAAAAACCGTTATTAGAAGTCTGAATCAAGAATGGAACCATACTCAAAATTTCTACTATAATCAAAGAATGCCAAATATCACTCCAACCGAGTTGTTCTCTCATCTTGCTACTGTCAACTATGAGACAAAGCAAAGAAAAAATGTGTTTGCTGAAAATCGCAAAACATTGCTCTTGCTGCCAAGCTGTCATCTTCTGAAAAGAAGAATGATAAAGAGTCTACTGATGAAAACTCTCTTGCAGTTAGAAACATGAAGAAATTCATCAGTAGGGAACTTGAAAGGCGAAAAGCAAAAGAGAAGCTGAAAAAGCATCTTGGTAACAGCTACCATAAATACAAAATGAAGCTAGCTCGCTGAACAAGCAAGCTCAGCAAGCAAATTCCTCTAAAGAACCAGCAGTTGGCCATGATCTTTGCTTTTATTGCAAAAAGCCTGGACACTTCAAAGAAAATTGCCCCTTACTGAAAGGGAAATCTTCTGAAAAGAAGAAGAAGTTCAAGAAGGCTTCGGTTGCTGAAGAAAAGAAAAAGCTTCAAGCAAATATTGATGCTCTTTGCATTGAAACAAGCTCTGAAGACAGTGAGGTAGAGTGTTCAGACACTGAAGAAGAAGAAGCCACTCTTGACGTAGAGATTGGCAAGGAAGTTTGTGGAATAGTTATGGAAGCTTATCCAGATGTGTCAAACTACGAGTTCTGCCTCATGGCCGGCCAGGTAAATTGTCCTACTTCTGAGTCTGATTCAGAAAGTGAAGATGACATTGACATTGATAGAATTCAAGGGGAAATTGATGAACGTGTATTTTACACTTTCATTCGAGTCTTTTTTCACCTAATTTAGCTATCCTCTATGATAATTTAGCTATATTTTAGTGCATTTTATTATAATAGTGTCACGTTTCCCTTTAGTTTGTATTTTACAGGTTTTAGGTGAAAAACGAGGTTTTCCGGGCAATTATATTGAAGTAGACAAGGAATTGGTGTTCCGAAGGCCTAATTGGAGTATCTAGAAGATTCCGGATAGGATTTGAAGTCTAGGGGTCGAGTATGAAGGCTAAGAGGTCACTAGAAGGCAAAAACAGAGTCCGAAAAGGAAAAGAAATCCAAAATCGCGTCGAAAACGCGTTTCCAGCCGTCAGAACCTCCGGGGCGAGTCGCCCGGGACGTGGGTCGAATCGTCCCACACCAGGTGAATCGCCCGGTGTGTGGGGCGACTCGCCCCACACCTGCCGAATCACTATATATAGTTGCTCAGTTCTCTCCGTTTTTCATACTTTTCCAGACCTTTTCTCTCACCTTTCTCATTAGTTTTAGGTAGGAATTCTCCAGAGCCTGTTCTGGGGATTCTTAGCTTAGGAGATACTTTTGCTTAGCGTTTTGGAGCTTGTAAGATCGCGATTCTTTGGAGATTGACAACCTTCGGTAACATTGTATCTTACAGTTTTTCTATTTATATTTATTTATCTTTCAAAATGTTTTCATTCAATCTTGCTATGATTTCTGTTGATTGCATGACATCTATGAGTAGCTAAACTTCTCGTTGGTGATAGTATGTGATTTCTTAGCGAAGGGTTAATAATTATGCTAATAACTATATCGCGCATTAGGCTTTGAGTTATTGCTTTATTTCTTTGATCTATCTAAAACCTCTATCTTCGTAGTGTTGAATAATAATGGAACACAATTGGACAATTCATTGATCAAAGATCTCTATGCAAAACCGGGTACTTCATGCATGATTATTAACCTGCTATGCTTTGAATGATCATACTATCACCAACCTCCATTATCTGATAAGAAAAACCTTTGCTAAGTAGTTTGTTGATTTTATATTCTTAAGTTAGATTAGATAAAACTAGTTATAGTCCTTAGAGATCGACACTCGAGGTTATTTTACTGCTACACTACGATTTTCGTGGTAGTTGTGAATTGCCTTTGGCTAAATACAAATTTATTTGATTAACTAGAATCTGACAAGTTCTAAAACTAGTTCATCAGAAATCGAAAGATTTGAGAAAACTCTGAGCAATCAGCAAGACAAACTACAAAATGCTGAACTTCTGACTAAGCAAACTACTGAAAAGTACGACTTGCTGATCGTTGAGTCAGAAAAGAAGGATGCTGAAATATAACATCTCAAGAAGTTAATTGCTGAAGCTACATAGAAGAATGCTAAGATGGCAATAGAATTGGAAGAGTATCAGTCCTCAATTCTAAAGTTACTTGCTGAAATACATGAAATGAAAAAGATGAAACTCAATTTCAAATCTTATGCAGATGCTAGTAACACGCTGACTGAACTAAACTCTTATCTGAGAGATCCATCTCAGAAAGAAAGTTTGGGTGCCACGTATGAAGGTGATGATGTAATACTCTTAAGTAAAGACAAATCACCAATCACCTTTGTCCGTGCAACTGATAGTGCTCAACCAGAACTCTATCAATTTGGTCAATCTAACGTTGCTGAAAGAAGCAATCAAGTACCTACGACCGTAAAGCCCGTTGTTGCTACTCAAAGTAACAAGACTTTAAAAGGAAAACAGGTTGATGATAAGCAAACTGTTCAGAAAAAGGATGTTGTAAAGCATTCCGCCAAACAAGTTGTTGAAAAGCAAGTTGTTAAAACTAAAGGAAAGATTACTGAAAGTAATCAGAAGACCTTTGCTGACAAACCTGAATCAAGTAAGGATGCTGAGACAAAAGCTCAGCATACTCCAAAAAGCGGACTTGAGTTCAAAACCAAGCAAAATCAACTTTTTCATGAGTATAAGCAAAGTCAGCAAAGATACTTCAAAGAGTTGAACAAAACCAAGCCTAAGAGTACTGACAATACTCAAAATGCTAGGACTATAAGGAACCTTGCTAGAAAAGAACTTACTGAAAAGTATGTTCAGCAAAAGGGTCAACCAACCAAGACACCACATCAGAAAGTGGACTTGATCAGTAATGATCAAAAGTCTTTCGGTTCTAAACCCTCTAGTTCCCCAGCAAGTAGAAAACAAGTCAAGATTGAAAAATTCAAGACTTTGGTTTCCACTGGACGTTTTCTTGAACATGTTAATGGACATCCAATTTTGGATAATTAACTTGTTTGCTCTTGATTGTGTAGACTTCAGCCACAGAGACAAACAATGCAATTTGGCACTTTGACAGTGGTTGTGGAAAGCACATGACGGGCAATAGAAAAACCTTATCAACTATAGACGGTGGTCTAAAGGTCCAACAATAAGGTTTGCTGGTGGAGGCTTTGGCTCTACTAAAGGTTATGGTGACGTGAAGTTAGGATGCATTACCATTTCGGGAGTTCTTTATGTAAAAAATCTTAAGTTTAACCTTTTCAGCATGAGTCAATTTGTTGACAAAGGCTACTTCATCAAAATTGAAAGTGATGAATGTAAACTTATTGACTTTGAGATGAAAAAGGTTATCATGGTTGCTAGAAGATCAGGAGGTCCCTATACTGTAGATTGGTCTTCAACAATCGTTGAAAAATGCCTTATCTCAGATCATGATTGCCTTGCTGAAAAAGTATGGTTATGGCATAAACGAACAAGTAACCTAAACTTCAAGACGCTGAATAAGCTGTCTAAAAAGGCACTTGTAGTTGGATTACCTAAGGTTACTTTTAAGAAGGATGGTGTTTGCACTGCATGTCAGCAAGGAAAGCAAACAAAAACTTCTTTCAAGAACAAGGCAGTACCGTCAACTACAAAACCTTTACAACTCTTGCACAGGGACTTGTTTGAATCTTCTTCAACAAGCTATGCTGACAAGAAGTATGGTCTGGTGGTGGTAGATGACTATTCAAGATTCACTTGGGTAGTGTTAATCAAACACAAGTCTGAAATAAGGACTGAAATACCTAACTTTTTGAACAAGTTCGAAGTCATGAAAAATGACAAGGTAAAAGTCATAACAACAAACCATGGTACTGAGTTTGTAAACCAGTACATGACTGAGTATTGCACTTCCAAAGGCATACAACATCAGTTATCCTCAGTAAGGACACCTCAACAAAATGGTGTTGCTGAAAGGAAGAATCGTATCCTTAAAGAAGCAGCTAGAACAATGTTTGCTGACACTGAAATAAGTGAAGCTTATTGGGTTGACGCGATTAATTCCGCCTGTTGTACTCAAAATAGATGCTTGATAACTAAGGAATACAACAAAACTCCCTATGAGTTATTTGTTGGAAGACCTCCTAACATCACTCATCTAAGAGTATTTGGTTGCGAATGCTTTGTTCTTAACAATGGTAGAGAATACTTAAGAAAATTCAACCAAAGGCAGATGAAGCGATATTTCTTGGCTACTCCTTGCATATCAAAGCTTATAGAGTTTACAATAAAAAGGCTCAAAAGGTCGAAGAATCAGTGCATTTTGTATTCTATGAAAAATCACAAGGAGTCCCTGCTGAAGAAGAGATATCAGAATGTATGAAGAAATTACTCATACACGAGCAAAGAACAGAATCCAGTGCTAGAAATGTAAAATCAGTTGAACTTAATGATGATTCTTACAATGACACTCCTATTCCAAGTCATGACAAGATAAATATAGTTCATGATAAAGAATTTCCGGCTAAGGACGTAGTTGCTCCCGATGTTGCTGAAACTACGCAACTTCTTGTGTCTGCTCACGAGTTACCTCAAACCGGCAATGCTGAATAAGCAGTTGCTGATGAACCAATTTCAACAGAGACACAACAAGATACCAGTAGTACTGAACAACTACATGCTGAAACGCGAACATATCCGGATCCAAAGAGCAGAAAACCTGTTAAAAAGTGGATTAGAGATCATCCCTCTACGGATATGATTGGTGATATTGACAAAACGCCAAGTGACTAGATCCAAAGTATCTACTAATTAATCAAGAACTTGTTGAAGAAGCAAATGTTATTGAAGTAGAAGCTTTGTTCTCTTGTTTAGTTTCAGAAATTGAGCCCAAGACCATAGAAGAAGCTTTTAAAGGATTCTGAATGGATCAACGCAATGCAAGAAGAACTGGATCAATTTGAAAGAAACAAAGTCTTGAAACTTGTACCCCTTGTTGAAGGAAAGAAAGCAATTGGTACAAAGTGGGTGTTCAGAAACAAGCTGAGTGAGTTTGGAGAAGTAACAAGGAACAAAGCACGTCTAGTTGCTCAAGGTTATTGCCAGACTGAAGGATTGGACTATGATGAGTCTTATGCACCAGTTGCAAGATTGGATGCAATTAGACTTTTCTTAGCCTTTGCTGCTCATAATGATTTCATTGTTTATCAAATGGATGTTAAAAAGTGCATTCCTAAATGGAGAACTTGCTGAATAAGTCTACCTAGAACAAACCCCTGGCTTTGAACTTCCCTCAGAAACCAAGATGGTATACAAGCTTCAGAAAGCTGTATATGGTCTAAAGCAAGCACCTAGAGCTTGGTATGATACCTTAGCAAAGGTCTTGCTGGGTAATGGTTTCAAGAAAAGTGAAGTTGATAAAACCTTATATACCATGAACCATGATGGTAAATTACTCTTAGTCCAGATTTATGTGGATGACATAATATTTGGATCTAAGGACAAGCAACTTTGTGATGATATTGCCAAACTCAGGACAAACAAGTTTGCAATGAGTATGATGGGTAAATTGAATTATTTCCTAGGATTGCAAGTCAAGCAACTCAAAGATGGAATATTCATAAATCAAGCAAAGTATGCAAAGGAAATGCTCATAAAGTTCAGGATCAAAGAGGAAGAGAAACCTGAAAAGATCCCTATGAGTGTTGGTACCAAACTGGGCTATACTAAACAAGACAAAAATGTGGATGAACACAAGTATAGGAAGCTCATTGGTTCGTTTTTGTATCTAACAGCAAGTAGGCCTGACATTCAGTATGTTGTTTGTGTGTGTACAAGATTCCAATCTGATCCAAGAGAATCACACTACAAAAAGGCACTCAAAATACTGAAATATTTCAAAGGCACAGTCAATGTTGGATTATGGTGTCCAACAAATTCTGGATTAGAATTGGTAGGTTATTCTGATGCTGACCATGGAGGATCAACTCTTGAGAGAAAAAGTACTTCTGGAACTTGTCAGTTTCTAGGCACAAGATTAATATCATGGTTCAGCAAGAAGCAAACCTGTGTTGCCAATTCATCCACTGAATCTGAATACATTGCGACTGGTTGTTGCACAGCTCAAATCCTATGGATTTAGCAACAACAAAGAGATTATGGTATTTCTGCAAAGAATGCACCAATTTTTGTGACAATACAAGTGCTATTTCTATCACGCAAAATCCTAAGTTCCACTTAAGGACAAAGCACATTGATATTAGACATCATTTCTTTAGAGATCATGTGGAAAAAGGAGACATTGAGGTTGTGAAAGTAGGTACTGATGATCAACTTGCTGACATCTTTACCAAGCCCCTTCCAGATAATAGGTTCGCAATGCTAAGGTATAACCTTGGATTGATTGAACTACCTCAATGAAAAGGGATACATTTGGTTGGATTGCTGAAACGGGCATTCAGCAAGCCAATGATTGCTTAATGGATTATTCATTCCTTGAAAAGTCCCTTCCCACTGACCTCTCTGAAAGAGATGTTTGTACACGAAATGTTTGTTGAAACAGGCATTCAACAAGTAATTCCTTCAAACCGGGTATTTGTTAGGAAACTTGATCACTTGCTGAAACAGGTACTCAGTAAGAAAATTTGAAAGATTGCTGAAACTGGCATTCATACAATCAAGGATACGGAAACAGGTATTCAAGTATCAAAAGTTAAATCTGAGACGGGAACTCAGCAAAGAGCAAAAATGCTTCTCACTAAAAGAGAATTTACCTAAAAATATCTCAATATAAAAAGAATTTACCGAGGCGGGAACTCAGAAATATCTTTGACCCTAAGAAAAATGAGATATTTGATTAAGGGGGAACTTTCAGCAACTACAAGGCTAGTTACTTAAAAAGTAATTGCCAAAGTCAGAAGGATTAAAATTGCTGAAAAGATTATTGTATACTTCAGCAAGCAATTAGCTTTGAAGTAAAAGAGATCAAATCCCGTGAATCAAGGTAAAATCAATTGTGACGTTAATCATGACGCAGATAAACTCGCTGTAAATCATGACATGAAATACAACCGTGGCCATTGATTTAAAGCAGTTGATGATCTAATGGTTAATATTACAAAGAGAAAGAATGCTCTGACGGTTTCGTGTTAGTGGACCGCTACGCATTTAATGCAAAGGCTCCACTGACTCGTTGAATCTCTGTTTTACACTGGTTGAGAACTCAAAACCATTGAGCTTCTCACATGACAGAGGCACTATATAAATGAAGAGTTAGAGAAAGACAAAATTCTTTAACTCACATTTCGTTTCTCTGCAAAAATTCCCTAGCCTGTGCTCGGAATTACTGTACCTCCGGTAAAAAAGAAAAGTCTCTTTTTCGTACTCCCCCAACCTTACCTACTATATAAGAGATGGCTCCCAAGAGACAATCATCGAAGAACACCAAGTCCTCAAAGGCAGACAGTGCTGGAAAAAGCACTGCTCCTTGATGAACTGGTTTAGAACTTGTCAAATTCTAGTTAATCAAATAAATTTGTATTGAGCCAAAGATATTTCACAACTACAACGAAAACCGTAGTGCAGCAGTAAAATAACCTCGAGTGTCGATCTCTAAGGACTATAACTCGCTTTATCAAATCTAACTTAAGAATATAAAATCAACAAACTACTTAGAAAAGGTTTTTCTTATCAGATAATGGAGGCTGGTGATAGTATGATCATTCAAAGCATAGCAGGTTAATAATCATGCATGAAGTACCTGGTTTTGCATAGAGATCTTTGATCAATGAATTGTCCAATTGTGTTCCGTTATTATTCAACACTACGAAGATAGAGGTTTTAGATAGATCAAAGAAATAAGGCAATAACTCAAATTAAAATGCGCGATATAGCCATTAGCATAATTATTAACCCTTCGCTAAGAAATCACATACTATCACCAACGAGAAGTTTAGCTACTCATAGATGTCATGCAATCAACAGAAATCATAGCAAGATTGAATGAAAACATGTTGAAAGATAAATAAATATAAATAGAAAAACTGTAAGATACAATGTTACCGAAGGTTGTCAATCTCCGAAGAATCGCGATCTTACAAGATCCAAAACGCTAAGAAAAAGTATCTCCTAAGTTAAGAATCCCCAGAACAGGCTCTGGAGAATTCCTACCTAAAACTAATGAGAAAGGTGAGAGAAAAGGTCTGGAAAAGTATGAAAAACGGAGAAAACTGAGCAACTATATATAGTTATTCGGCAGGTGTTGGGCGAGTCGCCCCACACACCGGGCGATTCGCCTGGTGTGGGGCAATTCGCCCCACGTCCCGGGCGACTCGCCCGGGAGGTTCTGGCGGCTGGAAACGCATTTTCGACGCGTTTTTTGATTTCTTTTCCTTTCCGGACTCAGTTTTTGCCTTCTAGTGACCTTTTAGCCTTCAGACTCGACCCCTAGACTTCAAATCCTATCTGGAATCTTCTAGATACTCCAATTAGGCCTTCGGAACACCAATTCCTTGTCTACTTCAATATAATTGCCCGGAAAATCTCGTTTTTCACCCAAAACCTGTAAAATACAAACTAAAGGAAAACGTGACACTAATCTAATAAAATACACTAAAATATAGCTAAATTAACATAGAGGATAGCTAAATTGGTGAAAAAAGACTAAGCTAGACTCTTATGCAAAAAAACAATGCAACACAAAAATGGAGTCTCATGCCAAATGAAATGAACTAATCTATTGAATCTATCAAAAAACATATGAACAAAAACCATACAAGTCATAACATGAATATAGGTTGAAGAATGCCTCGATTGACTTATACACATTCACATAAGCACTTATGTCAAGACAAGATAGCCTCTCGTAACATTCTGTACCTGGACCTAGTCAGTGACGACGTAATGAAACATGTTAGAATATGAATGGTTGTCCCGTGCCTATGAAACTGAGGACTTACTGCTGTTCACCAAGTTAAGACTTTTCCTCAAAGAGGTCGAACCAATACTGGCTCTCATCAAATGAAGGAAGGTTCCCTAAAAAGATAACACTCCCCTATTCTACCCTTCTCTCAAGCAAAGCCTTAAGCTATTCACCACTTCCTGAATGGCAGGACAAGGGTGATCTAGAACAGATGACACTCAAACAAATAAAAGATAAAAAATACATCACGATTACGAACATTACAAGAATTGGAAAATGAGACACAACACTTTGCTAAACTGCTTTTTGGCTTTTTTGGACCCTTTCTTGCTTTTTTGGGGTCTTTTCTTTTTTCTTTTTTTTTTTCTTTTTTTTTTCTAGTTTTTTTTTTCTTTTTTCTGGAATTTTTCTTTTTCTTTTTTTTTCGATTTTTTTTTAGCCAGGAGTAGCACAACGAAAAAAAGAAACTAAAATGACTCACAAACGACTTTCCCAAACCTATTCGAAAGAATAGGTTGGAGTACAAAATTTACGAAAGAAAAAAGAAAAATAAACTCATAACACACACTCAAATAAGAAAAACAAGTCTAATGATAGCGTAACTCCCTCCTTAAACCTATTCGAAAGAATAGGTTGCAAACAAAGGATCACACAATCTCACACTACCTCCTTCCTAGGCATTTAGCAATCTCAAAGCAAGGTGACGACTTGTTGCCTCTTAGGTTCATAATTACTCGGGAAAACAACCATAAGACCCTAACATGCGTCATCCTATTATAAAGTCCTTCGTGAACCGCAGTAGAGAAAACACCACTAAGTGATGTCGAGACTACCAAGTTTAACTAAGTTCAATACATTAAAGTGACAAGCCAAGCGAGAAAAACCTCAAACAAATTCATAGAGATGAAGCATACGATTAATGTCATAATTAGTTAATCTACCCAATAAAAAGTTCAAAAAATTTGGCAATAAACTCCACATAAAACATGCAAGACTATCCTATGATGAATGTAGTGAATGCAACTAAAAACTAAGAAAGCGGTAAACGTACAAATGCAAATGCAGACGGTTAAACATGCAAGGTACTATACTCAACCTACCAATCCCAAGCTCCAAACTAACAACACTAGTTCACTTAAATCCCATCCCCCCTCATGAATTTAAAGCTAGTCCCTAGCAGTAAGAAAATGAGGAAATAAGATGTGATACTAGATGTTACCGCGTGGTTTGGCCTCGGTCGGTTGAGTATGCTGGATGTAAGGTATTGAGACTGCTCGAGGGGCCTTATTGGTGATCATCGGAGCTCGTGGTGGTGGTGGTAGTTCCATTAATAGATCGGATAAGACCAACTCCTCCATCAGTGTTCATGGCATCCTTATTGTCCCTATTGTCTTCATTGTCACTACGAACCTACCTCTAACGAGATCACTCTCCTTGAAATGGTTGTAATTGATCCCCCTCCAATACTTCATAGTAGCCGAACGGGAGTGCTCCTCTCCCTTTGTGGCATCGTTTCTACAAACAGCAGTTAGTCCCTCGTATGACACAAAACTAACTCATGCATATGTTAATGTAAGAGCGAAACACACGAGTGATAAAATCAACAATCGAACGCCGCAAATCCTTCATGTCTAGTCTAGCTACTAACACGCCAAAATAATTTCGACATGTACATATCGCATTACACTCGTGCTAGACAACCAATAACCTAAATAATAAGGCTCAATTCATTCCGTAGTAGCGAAAATTCTAGCATCATAAATCCTCATACTCAACAATTATGCATTCTACCATCATATGCATTATTATTACATCAGTAAACACAATCATATGTATGGAATCGAAGAAAAAGATATATTGCATAACAAGATAAATGCATCTAGTAGCAAAATTCTAAAACAAACAATCCAAGCATAATTGAGCATGCAATTGATAGTGAATAATGTTTCTAATCACACAAACAACCTACCCATACATCATATAAGCCTAATTGAAGCACAAATCAGAAACCCCCAAATTGAAAATTTAGGGTTCATGTGAAGATACCTCAGATCTGGAAAACGAATGCACTAGAGTGAAAGTTGTTCGGGTGAAAAGAAAGAGCATGTAATGGGCTTCTATTGAAGCTAAAGAACACAAAATTTGATGGAAGATTGAAGATTTTATGAAAGATTGAAGAATTTTCGATTTTTTCGGATTTTGGGGAGTAAGAAGTGAAGAAGATGAAGAAAATGAGGAGAAAGGGGGTTTTCTCGCGTTTTTAATCTGCAGAACTCGTGGGGCGAGCCGCCCCGGGTGTGGGGCGAGTCGCCCCGTGCGGGGCGAATCGCCCCGCATGTGGGGTGAATCGCCCCGCACGTCCAGAGAGCGCGGAGCTCTCTGGACTTGTGGGGCGATTCACCCCCAACCTCCTGAGGTGGGGAGACGAAACTTTCGAAAAAAAACGCGGTTTTTTAGTCCCCGAAAACCATTTTACTCATAAAACTACTCGAAAAAGTTCACTCAAACACAAACATAAGCACATACGACACAGAGACGAAAAAATTCACATAAGAAAAGCAAATTGTTCATGTATGAATGCATGCAATAAAGCAGTAAAAAAGCTATAAAATCTCCGGGTTGCCTCCCGGATAGCGCCATTGTTTATATTCTTTGACTCGACTCCTTCTTGCGCCTAGCTCTTCTTCTTGAGGGTACTAGACTTCCCCTTCATGGATCTTCTCCTCATGCCACGAACCTGTGAATAAGAATGAACATATACAGCAAGACCACAGTAGTTAACAGTGTGAGAAGCATTGAAGTGATCAGGTGGATCAGATATGGCTCGCAACACATGTCGCTTGCCATCCACCTCAATGGTGTAAGTCCTTCGGTAGATGTCTATCACGGAGCGTAGCTTGGTCAAGAACGTTCGCCCCAATAGAACAACATCCCCCATCCCAGGTGTAGACGCCGGCATAACTACAAAATTGGTGTACACAGATGCTTCACCAATCTTAACCAATACATTCTTCACAACGCCTTCGGGTCTCACAAAGAATCCATCCTCCAGTTGCACAATAGCCTTATGCTCAGATAGTTTTCCAAGGCTACTCTTCTCGAACACATTCATTGGGAGCACATTAGAGTAAGATCCCGTGTCTAGTGTAGCACGAACATCTTCAAGTTCACCAATCCCGACCTTAACATCGAAAGTTTGAGGGAGTGGCTCGGGATCCTCTTGCTCCTCTTCACTCTCATTAGTACCAAGGTCCTTCTCTTCTTCCTTGGCTAGTGGGGGTTCTTCATTCTTGCAACACTCGCACTTAGCAACCTTCTTGATGGTGATTTCAACAGGTAGATCACCCACCAAGGTAATGGACATCGATTTCTCAGTGTTGCTAGGCAGCTTCCCTTACTCCCTACTTGCTCCTCGATCAATCAACTCTTGCATCTTTTGATGGGCAAGCCTAGTGCTCTCTTCCAATCGATCAAGCCTCGCCCTAGTCTTCTAAGAATCCTCTTCATAACGCTTGAGAAAACTTTGGGTGTGATCAACCTGATGATGTCGTTTTTCACCAATTAATTTTGTTTTAAAAGCCAAAGAACACTTATCACTACACAAACTAGAGTGCAATGGCAAGTTTTCCCCAAGTGTCGTTCTCTCGGGACCTAGCGTGGCTTTGTTTGTGGTTTTTGCTAGTAATTTCAGTCAACGAGTTCAAATGTTTATAGAATTGCTTTCTTAGAACAAAGCAACGAGAAATCAGATTGTTGTAATCAAGTTTGGAAAACGGTTGGTGGTAGAAATCAAATACACATGCATGGGTTACGAATATGCTCACAAGTTCAGTGCGTAAAACCTTCGATCAAGTCTGCTAAGCAACTCGTCTAGGTAACTTTCAAGACACACATCATAAAAGACCACTATCAATACTTTAGAGGTGCTTGTCACTAACACCATTTATCTAGCATGCTGCAAATCTCTAACATACAATCCTATAGCTTTCATTGACTAAGAGTTTGTCACTATACTCAATTCGAATATATTTTATAGGCAACTAAGAATCATATGAAGGGATTTGCAGCAAGATTGAATCACAATCTCATGTAAGCATAAACATAACCCATAGCATGCATATTCTACATTCTACCACCAACACAAAGGATTTAGCTACTCATATTCATCAACATAGACATCAAATCATATGAATTGTAAATAGAATACATCAAATCAAACTACTAGACAATAGATAATGATACAATGTTACCACCAAGCTGTCACTAATCGGTGGGTATTGATGAAAACCTCTCCGTAGATGAAACAATGGATGAAATCCTATGCCAAAACCTTTAATCCAATCTAAAATACAATGAAATCTGAGTATTCTCTGAGTTTTGGGGCTTAGGAGCTCTCCAAAACGAAGCTACAGTTCAAAAGTCTCAAAAAGTAACTGAAGATCAGATCTAAGAAGGAAAATCTGAAAACGTAACCGCTGCCAAGCGGACCGCTTGGAGAAGCCAAGCGGAGCGCTTGGCAAGCGAAGCGCTTTGGCCCTCCAAGCGCTTCGCTTGGCTGCTGTGCCAAAGCTCCTGGAAAATGAAGCGGAGCGCTTCACTATTCCAGGCGCTTAGCTTGGCTCCTGGGCAGATTTTTGTCTTCAAACTCAATCTTTTTGCCATCGTACGGCCCACGGGTGCCTTGGACTCATCCTTCTCAATGCTTATTGATGCTCAAACACTCATGAACAAGCCGTGGAGATCAAGGAACTTTAACGGGGCCATTTTCTATCAAAATGGCTTGTTTTTAGCTCCAAAAACGCCATTTCGTACCTAAGTGCCTGAAAATGCAGAAAACAATAAACGTGACACTATTCTACAAAACTAACCAAAAAACAAGGCTAAAAGATAGCAAAAGAAGGAAAAAAGACAAGATGAACGCGTCAAAAATACGTTCATCAAACTCCCCAAACCAAACCTTTGCTTGTCCTCAAGCAACAAACTATCCTAAATGCAACACAAAAGGAGTCTCATGCCAAGTAAAGTGAACTAATCTATTGAATCTACCAAATGCTTATGAACAAAACCAAATGAGCATGACATGCAAGTAGGTTGAAGAATGTCTCGATTGCGAATATACACATTCTCATGTGCACTTGGTTAAACAAAGGAGTCTCTCGTAACATCTTCTACCTGGACCTAGTCAGTGACGATACAATGATGCATGTTATCATACTACAATTGCCCCGTGCCTATGAAACCGAGGGCTTACTACTGTTCACCAAGCGAGACTTTTCCTCAAGAGAGGGCGAACCAATACTGGCTCTCATCAAACGAAGGAGGGTTCCCTTAGAAAGATGACGCTCCCCTATTCTACCCAGACTCTCAAGAATGAGCCTCTTTCAACCACTTCTTGAATAGCAAGACGAGGGTGGTCAAGAACAGGCCTTGGACAAAGGCAACACGAAAGGAAAGATAGAATTTACAACTCGATACTTCACAAGGACAAAATATTTACATGACACTTGACACTACGAGACTGCTTGTGGCTTGCAACGACCCTTCTTTTGCTTTTGGGTCTTATTCTTTATTTTCTTTCTTCTTCTTTTTTTTTTTATTTTCTCTTTTTCTTTTCTCTTTTTTCTTCTTTTCTTTTTCTCTTTCTTTTTTTTTTATATAGTGGCAAGCAGCAGTACTAAGTGTCAAAAACACCTCCCCAAACCTATTCGAAAGAATAGGTTTGAGCACAAAGACGAAAAAGAAAAAGGAAAGACTCTTTTACAAAGACGCCTCCCCAAACCTATTCGAAAGAATAGGTTGGGACACAAAACAAAAAGGAAAAGAAAAAGGAAACTTTACAACGACTCAAAGACGAAAGTCAAGATCAACGAAGCAACCCCCTCCCCAAACCTATTCGATAGAATAGGTTTAATACAAGAAATCACACACCTCACACTACCTCCTTCCTAGGCATTTGGCAATCTCTAATCAAGGTGAAGAACTTGTCGCCTCTTACGTACATAATTACACGGGCTACAACCATAGACTCTAACATGCATCATTTTATAAGGCCATCGTGAACCGCAACAGAAGAAACACCACTCAAGGTGATGTCGAGACTACTAAGCTTAACTAGTGCACATGCGAATGTGACAAACCAGGCGAGACAAGCCCCAAACTACTTGCAAAGTGATGCAACATATGATCAATGGTCATAAACACTTAGTCTACTCAATAAAAAAGTTCAAAAGACTTGGCAATAAACTCCACACACAACAACGTGCAACAACTAATCTAGGGATGATATGCATGCAAAAATTTGAAAAAAAAACACGACAAATCACATGAACTTGAGTAAAATCAGGCATGTACGAACCACACAAACATATAGTACTGAAAATCCAATAGCCCCTCCCCAAACCTAAACTTTTGCTCGTCCTCGAGCAAAGAAAAGTTGAATGAAAAGGAAAAATTGGATTGAAAGTACACTTCCCTGAGATAAAGGTTCGTGTCCAATCTCCTATATATGAGTAGTACCTGAAAGGACTCAAGAAACATGTAAAAACGGGTGTGCAAAGGTTAGAAGAATGGAAAAAATGAGGAAAATCTGGGTACAGGGTCCAGGCGGACCGCTTGGCTGGAGCCAAGCGGTGCGCTTGGTAAGCGGGGCGCTTGGGAGGTTCCAAGTGCTCCGCTTGAATTTCCAGAAAGTTACAAAACTTTCTGGAGTTTCAAGCGGACCGCTTGGCCCTTCCAAACGCTTCGCTTGGCTCTGTTTCTAGATTTTCAACGTTTTTTCCTATCTTAAATCACCTAAGGCACCAAGACAAAAACTAGACTAAACGAATCACGAGAAAAGGCTCACAGGCCACAACTAGAAAAGCAAATAAAGATACAACCTCGGGTTGCCTCACGAGAAGCGCCTTCGTTTAAAAGTCGTTGGCTCGACTCTTCACAACTCATGGGGGATTGATTTCGCCTCGGGTACTAGACTTCCCCCTCCAATTGCTTCTTAAAGCATCAATTCCCTGCACATCTTGACGAACATAAAGTGGACCAAAAAATCCTACAAGTTCGTTAGTATCAACATAAGCACATGAATTATCAATGGCTCGCAACGTGTGTTGCTTGTCATTTACCTCAAAGGGACATGTTCGGCGATACATGTCTATGACCATACGTACTTTGTTGATGAAGGCTCCACCCAAGAGAACCACATCTTTGAGCTTAGCAGATGATATAGGCATAACGATGAAATTAGTCTTCACCTCTACACCGACAACCCTCACCGCAAAGTTCTCAATCACACCCAACGGCTTTTTCATGGACCCATCAGCTAATTGCACCATGCATTTCATGGGTCTCAAGCCAGAAAAACCCGACTCTTCATACACGTTCAAGGGTATAACATTCACACCCGCTCCCGTGTCTAGAGTTGCCACTATTCCGTCCTTCTTCCCCAAGCCGATTTCGACATCGAAGCTCTCTTGGATGGGCACTTCCACCATATCCACCATCTCATCCTCAGAGGATGAGTTTTCTTTCACTTCTTCAACTATCGCATCAGTTTGTGCGACAACTTCCTCTTCCATGACCACCTTAGGAGTCTTGACCTCCTCACTCACCTTGCAAGTTTCAGTTATCTTGCAACTTGGCACCTCAACTCGTGCATTGTCTCTCACAACCGTGATCTCCACGGGCAAATCAGTCACCACGGTTATGGCCATAGCCTTCTCCGTGTTCCCGGGAAACTTCCCTTGTTCTCTACTATCCCCCCGATCTATCAACTCTTGCAACTTCTTATGGAGGTTGCTACTACTAGCCTCAAGCTTCTCAAACTGCTGATTGTTAGTAGCTTCATTACGATAGTAATGCTCCATAAACTTATTCGTCTTCAACACAAGATCGTTGAGAGAAGAGACAAGAGGTGAAGGAAGCACCCCTCCACCTTGTGGTCCCGAACTAGCAACCTGAGATGGAGGTGTAGGATTAGAAGGCGGTGCTCCTTCATACCAATTGTTCCCATAGCTGAGACGACTTCTATCTTGATTAGGCCCATAGGCATTTTGATCCGGCTTATGAAGATAACCACGGTCGTTCTCTCGGGACCTAACGTGGCTTTAATCCAATCTAAAATACAATGAAATCTGAGTTTTCTCTGAGTTTTGGGGCTTAGGAGCTCTCCAAAACGAAGCTACAGTTCAAAAGTCTCAAAAAGTAACAGAACATCAGATCTAAGAAGGAAAATCCGAAAACGTAACCGCTTGGAGAAGCCAAGCGGAGCGCTTGGCAAGCGAAGCGCTTTGGCCCTCCAAGCGCTTCGCTTGGCTGCTGTGCCAAAGCTCCAGGAAAATGAAGCGGAGCGCTTCACTATTCCAGGCGCTTAGCTTGGCTCCTGGGCAGATTTTTGTCTTCAAACTCAATCTTTTTGCCCTCGTACGGCCCACGGGTGCCTTGGACTCATCCTTCTCGATGCTTATTGATGCTCAAACACTCACGAACAATCCGTGGAGATCAAGGAACTTCAACGGGGCCATTTTCTATCAAAAGGGCTCGTTTTTAGCTCCAAAAACGCCATTTCGTACCTAAGTGCCTGAAAATGTAGAAAACAATAAACGTGACACTATTCTACAAAACTAACCAAAAAACAAGGCTAAAAGATAGCAAAAGAAGGTAAAAAAGACAAGATGAACGCGTCAAAAATACGTTCATCACAACCATCTTTTGCAAGTTCTCCATCAGTAGAGCTGTCTTCGACTTCGGTTGCTCTTTCGGAGCGGGATTTTCGCAGTGATCATTACCATAGTTAAGCCTACTACGGTCCTGGTTAGGGCCATAAGTTTGGCTAGCCGGTGCATATCTTTGATTGTTCCGGAATCCTCTTCTCCAAAATCCACCTCGAGGATTCCTACAATCTTAACCGTAGATAGCTTCTTGAGTACCAAATTCCGTAGCAAAGGCTTCCTCTTCGCCTCCTTGAACCCAATTGCCATCATCGTATGCAAGATCCGATCTACACATATGAGCCCCATGCCCATAGTTCTTGCATATTCAGCAAACTTCGTTTGACACAGATGTTCCAGTGGCGCTCTTGAGGACTTGCTTCAATTCGTTGGTAAAGCATTCGAATCGATCCCCATTCCCCCCATACATAGGGGCTTCTTGAGTAGGTGGAGCTTCAGGTCCACGTCTCCTAACCATTGCTCTTAGGTCCTTGAATTGCGACCCCTTAGCAAGCCTTTCGAAAACCGCCCAGACGGCTTCCGCGGTTTCCTCCAAAATATTGCCACGGCATTGGAAGTCCACCACTTGTTCGTTCTCGAACGTTAGTCCATTGTAGAAGTGTTGGACTAGATCCGAAAGCTCAAAACCATGGCGACGGCACTTGTTCATGAGGTCTTGGAACCTCTCAAACGCGGTGTAGATGGTCTCATCATAGTCTTGTTTGAACCCAGTGATTTGCGCCTTTAGCGCGGTTGTCAAGGTGTGAGGGAAGTATTTTTCCGTGAAAGCTGAAAAACCCTTCTCCCAAGTGTCCAGCGAGCCCGCCGGTAGAGAACTCAACCATGACTTGGCTCTGTCGCCAAGCCCCATAGTAAAAACCTTCATCCTCAACTCATCCGTTGTTATTCAGCACCGGGTCGTGGGAGTTGGTTGACAAAATCATCGATATCGTGCAAGTACCCTATCACATCTTCCCTTGCTAAGCCATAGAACCTCGGAAGTTGTTGGAACGCGTGGTTCTTGATTTTCAGGTCTCGAGTTGCAGACGAAATAACAATCGCCGGTCCCCTCATACGATCCTTGGAGGGTTGAACCCATGCTTTCAGTGGTCTAGCTTCTGCCATTCCGTCGATCTCCTTGAAAAGACTGTGTAGAGATTCAGAGAAATCGGTATCCTCTATTTCCTCTAGTTCACGCCTTCGAAGTAGCCGCCTTCTTTGGTGGTAGACTCTGTCGATCTCAGCAATTGAATCAGCAAGCGGTGTTCCTCTAGATCGTGTATGTCGCATACAATATCTGTAACAAGCTAGAAAAGGAGTATCAGAAAGAGATTAAATAGGAAAATAAAAACTACTAGAACTAGGAATTGAATGCTGAAAATATAAAAAAAGCTAAACAGAAAAAAGGAGTATAGTCCCCGGCAACGGCGCCAATTTGATGAACTGGTTTAGAACTTGTCAGATTCTAGTTAATCAAATAAATTTGTATTGAGCCAAAGGCAATTCACAACTACAACGAAAATCGTAGTGCAGCAGTAAAATAACCTCGAGTGTCGATCTCTAAGTACTATAACTAGCTTTATCAAATCTAACTTAAGAATATAAAATCAACAAACTACTTAGCAAAGGTTTTCCTTATCAGATAATGGAGGCTGGTGATAGTATGGTCATTCAAAGCATAGCAGGTTAATAATCATGCATGAAGTACCTGGTTTTGCATAGAGATCTTTGATCAAAGAATTGTCCAATTGTGTTCCGTTATTATTCAACACTACGAAGATAGAGGTTTTAGATAGATAAAAGAAATAAAGCAATAACTCAAAGTATAATGCGCGGTATAGCCATTAGCATAATTATCAACCCTTCGCTAAGAAATCACATACTATCACCAACGAGAAGTTTAGCTACTCATAGATGTCATGCAATCAACAGAAATCATAGCAAGATTGAATGAAAACATGTTGAAAGATAAATAAATATAAATAGAAAAACTTTAAGATACAATGTTACCGAAGGTTGTCAATCTCCGAAGAATCGCGATCTTACAAGCTCCAAAACGCTAAGAAAAAGTATCTCCTAAGCTAAGAATCCCCAGAACAGGCTCTGGAGAATTCCTACCTAAAACTAATGAGAAAGGTGAGAGAAAATGTCTGGAAAAGTATGAAAAACGGAGAAAACTGAGCAACTATATACAGTGACTCGGCAGGTGTGGGGCGAGTCGCCCCACAAACCGGGCGATTCGCCTGGTGTGGCGATTCGCCCCACGTCCCGGGCCACTCGCCCGGGAGGTTCTGGCGGCTGGAAACGCATTTTCGACGCGTTTTTAGATTTCTTTTCCTTTTCGGCCTCGGTTTTTGCCTTCTAGTGACCTTTTAGCCTTCAGACTCGACCCCTAGACTTCAAATCCTATCCGGAATCTTCTAGATACTCCAATTAGGCCTTCGGAACACCAATTCCTTGTCTAATTCAACATAATTGACCGGAAAACCTCGTTTTTCACCCAAAGCCTGTAAAATACAAACTAAAGGGAAACGTGACACTATTCCAATAAAATGCACTAAAATATAGCTAAATTAACATAGAGGATAGCTAAATTGGTGAAAAAAGACTCAAATGAAAATGTAAAATACACGTTCATCACTCCTACTCTGGTAACAACTCCGGTGAAAAACACGGTGAAAATCGTGTTGAGAAACGACCGAATCACAGAAAGACCCATGCCTCCTGCATATCTCAATGCTAAAAAGTGTGAGAAGATGATGCAATGGGGTGGATTTGGCAAAGAGAAGTATATCAGATACTTCTATGAACATGAACTGGATGAAGAAAATCTTGAGGCGTTGAATTATATAAATCAACAAGGCCTACTTTTCTCTATCACTGCTCGCACTGAGAAAGTTAGCATGTTAAACACTATGGAATTCTATAAGAATGCAGAAATCTAGACCCTTACTGATGGACAAGGAATCACTGAAAAAGTGTTCTCTACAATAGTTCAAGGAAAGCAAATCATCCTGAAATGGATTGATTTAGCAAACATCTTTCAGATTCCAACTACTGGAACTGAAGATGACATCATTGCCACTGGTGAAAAAATAAAAGCTTTCTAAAATGATGTCAGAAATGAAAGGATGAAGAAATGAGAGATTGCTCCTGTGACTTGGAATAAGCACACAAAAAGGAAGCATCTCTGCCATTCACTTGGTCTAGTAGCATTGCTACTAATCAAAGTTCTAGATTCCCAAGTTGGAGGAATAGACCAAGTAGACCTGAGAAGATGGCCATTACTGATGCATATCTATAAAAGCAAAACAAACATCAACTGGGCTAAGTACATTTTCAACAGACTTGTTGATTGGGTTACAAAGTTCAAAGTCAAGGTTGAAGACAACACTGTCTCACCTTCTCTTCCGGTGATGTATGGACTGAAAATATGCTACATCCTTGAACATTATCAAATTCAGCTGAGAAACCCGTTGCCGATTAAGAAATCAGTATGCAATGTGGGAAGAGCTTTCTATAAGCTGAATGGACCAAAGGTTGCTGACAAGAAGTCAAGGAAATCAACAGCTGCAAATGTTGCTGAGACTGATAACCAGTCTAGGAATGCAACAGCTGCAAATGTTGTTGAGACTGACAAACAGTCTAGGAATGCGACAGCTGCAAAGTTGCTGAGAATGCAACAGCTGCAAATGTTGCTGAGACTGCTGCTAATACTGTTGCGGTTGTTGACACTACTGCTCCCAGCAAAAGATCAAAGAAAAAGAGGAAAGTTGATGATGATACTCAGACTACATCTTCATCAACTGATCCTATTCCGAAGAAGGAAAGGACAAAGACCACTTTCCCAAGAAAGAAAACAACGGCAAGAAAATCCGTGCCGGTTGTCCATGTCATTCAAGATGATGACACTTCAGTGGTTGCTGAAAAGCAAACCACTGTAGTAGATGTTGCTGAAGTGCTTGCAGAAGCCTTCACAAATCAAATTAACTTGGATCCATCTGCTGAAGCAAGACCACAAGGCAGTGGAACCGAAAATCCTGCCTTAAAAAGAATAGAAGATGTCTACATTGTAGATAATCCTGATGATACTACTCTGGAACCAGCAAGTGACATTGCTGCAGACTTAAGAACGACTGCACTTGCTGAAAATGTTGCTAGTAAAGCAACGGAAGTAAAATAGACAGTCGCCGAAACAGCAACTAGTCAAGTCCAAGAAATTGCTGAAGCTGCAACTACTGTAGAACCAGTTGCTGAGACTGCAACAGTTCAAGTCCCAGAGTTTGCTGAAACTCAACAAGAAACATCATTCGATGACGCATCTCATGATGCTGAGAATGTTAGACCAAGTTCACAAATCACTTCTATCGACAAAGTCCAACTGGTGCTGACTGACCTAAGCCAGCAAATGGATATGGGGATTGATGATAACTCCAACAAGTCAGTAGACCTATTCATGACAAGTAGTGAACTTAGAGGTCTAGATGTTTCTGCTCAACTTGTCAATTTAGAGACAAGGGAGATGGCTGACTCTGCACAACCTTCTCAAATAGAGCAAGAGAAGAAGTCTGCTGAAGAACAAGTCCCAAATATTGAATAAGCTTTCAATGCTGAAAGGACTGAGTCACCACCTGCCATTCTTCAACAGGTATTCAACTCAGATATAAGCAAAACTTCACTATCTGAAACTTTATGTTTAGCTAACACAATTATTTCTTTACAGACTTCTCAAGATACAGGCCAGAAGGTTGCTGAAACTTCTGCACCAGAATCTACAACTCCTGTTCAGCAGGATGAACAATTCAAGGATGCTACTACAGCTCCTGAAGCAATGGAAATAGTTCCTGCACAACTCAGTGTGTAACATGAGCTTGCTGAAAATCAGCAGGTAATTCATGTTACAGTTTTAGATTCTAAAACTATTTTCCAAAACCATCCTGAAAATAACCTTACTCTTATTCAGGCTCAAAAGGAGATTAATGAAGCGGTTCTCATCATAGAAGTCCATGAAGTTAGTTCTGAAGAACTATACTCCAACTTCAAAAGAAACACTTTGACCAGAGTTGCTAAGTCTGTCAGCAACTTGCAAAGGTACAAAAAGATGGACTTCTCAGATATTCACATCCATCTATCGAATGAAAAGAAGAGAAATTCTCTCTTTAAACTCGAGACGTTTGTGCACTCCATACTTCTTGAAGAACTCTCATATTCTCAGCAAATGAGTGCAAATCTGATAGCAACAATCAGAGATAATATGAAAGCTAAGTTCAAATGTGCCTCTCCAGCTGAACAAGTTGTGATGCTCAAGGGTTCCTTTGTACCCGTGGTGGCTGATCCCCACAAAATCAATGAGGAAGATGAGGTTACAAGTGTTGTTAAGTACAAACATCTTGAGTTTATTATACTAACAAATGATGATGAAGAAGAAGAGGATGAAAATATCCTTAAAGACACAAGTGATGATGAATCAAAGGATTCAAAGGACAGCAAGGACGATGATGATGACAATCAAGGTCCTAGTCCGGATGCTGGCGGAGTAAAATTGTCAGTTGATGATCAAGTAGATCAAGCCGATGCTGAAAATCAGCAAGCTGAACAACCTCCCAGTCAGCAACAAGAATCTGCTCCAACTCCTGCTGAGAAAAGTACTCTAGCAACTGAGCTGAGACTGAAGAAGAGTACGCCAGAAAGCGGGCTGAAAGGCCTAAAGGCAAAGCTAAACTTTCTGATGCCGAGTTAGCATTACTCGAAGCTAAGGTCACTGATTCAAACGTTGGAGAAAATGAAGAAATGGATGAAGATTATCAAAGAGCATTACATAATAGTCTACTTATTCACGACAGACATACTCAACATCTCGATATTGCTCAATCTTCAGGAGTGAACAACAAGGAAGATTCCTCCCTTTCACTTACTACTGGTGAAACTCCAGTTGTTGAGTCAAAAGAGTTGCCTTCAGCAATCACTCAACCCAAAGTGACTGAGGCTAAAGATTTAGGTGTCAAGGTTGCTGGCCTTGATGAACCTTTTGAAGAAGAAGATCTATCGAATTTCCAAGCAAATGACGAAGAAAAGACCAAGAAAACTGAACCCAAGTTGGTAGAAATTCCTCCAGCATCTCTCATTAATGATGAAGGAGATATGGAGAGAAGTCGCTTGCTGAGAAACGATAATCAAATCGCCACATAAATCAAAGGCCACTCACTTACTCCCTCTTTAGTGCCATTTCCAAATATTGAGGAGTTTACTCCAAGAATTAAAGCACTAATGGATGTTCACAAAGCATGCCAAGAAGAGGATGATGCACTACTTGCTGAGAGTCCACTTGACATTGGAAAGATACTGACTACTGTGCTGAGACGCACTACTACACTTAGCATAGCTCAGAAAGACATAATTCTACATCACAAAAGCTATGAAGAAGATGTCAGTCAAGCACTCAAGCTCGCCAAAAGCGCATTGACAAAGGCTCAGGCTATACTGGAAGAAAAAGTAAACAATGAGCGAAGACATGAGCAGAATTTTGCTTTTATTAAAGAAGAATTGTCTAAACTGACTTTTGATCAGCAAGACATGATTCTTAAATACAACAGCCTCACTACTCTTGCTGAAAATTGTAATCAGTTTTTCTCTATTCACATCAAGCCGATGATGCAATCCATGTCTAAGGGGGAATATTCTAGAAAAAGAAAGTCTTCAAGAGACAAATCAACTACTCCCTCTGAAGCTGCATTAAAGTTGCCTGGACCGCCTCCCAGAGAACCTCTTGCTGAAATAGAGCAAAGTTCTAAAAGAAGAGTTGAAACAGATTCTGAGAGAAATTCAGCAAATCCAAAAAGGAGAAAAACTTCTGCTGATTCTCAAGAATTTTGTCATACTGAAAGTCATCAAGGCATTAATGAAGATGATGATAATGATGATGACCAAACAATAGCTCAAGCTATAAGGGCCAAGCCTCTTTCTACCTGAACTCCATTTGGCCAATCCAAACATTTCTCTTCTGACTCCAGATCTTCAACAAATGATCATGAAAATGCTAAGTCAAGAAGAAGAAAGAAAAGACAGGAAGAAAGAAGGCTAGCTAACATTGCCATTGGCACTGGTATTGATTACACAAAGACAAGCAATGAGGAAACCACTCAGAATGTGATCAGAAACCTCCACGGTTGCTGGATCATAAGGCTGGAAGATCTTTTGGCCAATGACTTCTTTCCAACTGCTCTATTGAATCAAATGTACACTTGGATTGAATTAAAAGTCACAAAGAAAGAAAGGGATCCTCCTCCCTACCCAAGGAACATTGCTATAAAATGGTTGAACATAGAAATATTGGTAAGAAGAACTTCAATCAGCAAGAAGATGAAACAAGCGCCTGATCTAATCAAGCCCGATGGATGTTTCTTACTTTAATGATCCTCATACCAATAAGTCCAAAAAGAAATATGGCTTGATTCCTTATGAGTACTTTTATCTCACTGCAATGGATCAAGAAAAAGACCTTCTCTGGTTAAGCAAGATTCATGTCAACAAGGGAATTTCAGACACTCAACTACTACATGCTAGTAATTGGGGCATGCACTTGTGGGTAATACACTACAAAGAGATGAATGGTGAAAACCATCACTATACTGCCCGCAAGAATGCAAGAATTATTCAACTTGAATTCTGTAAGCTACTTGAAGATTACGAGAAGGACTGTGTTGAATTCACTGCTCTTGCTGAAAAGTGTGTAAAAGAGATTCTTAGAGAATCCTCTGCTGGAATAGAATAGTCCCTTGAAAAGCTTTGTTTTGCTTGCTGATTGGTTTAGTTATTTGCGAACTTTCTTGTAAACTTACTGAAAAGATAACTATCAACAATGAACTTTTTGACTCTTAATGGTTCTTGATTATGCAAATTATTTTATGCTTACTGTTTTATTATTCAAGTATGTTTGCATTAATCAACTGATTTATTCAACATCAGGAACCTCTAAAAGGGTAACAATTAATTTTTAGCCATGGATTGCTAACATCAAAACGGGGGAAATTTGTTAGGAAACTTGTAATTTTGATGAGAAATTAACCATGATAAATTAAAGAAAGTCCAGTAACTAGTAAAGTCAGAAAATAGGAAAATAAATTTGAAAAATCAGAGAAAAATAGAAAAATGGACTGTTGTTTCATTGATTCTGCCCATAAAACCTCTTCTAGTGTATATGGACACTTCCCCAAGTTCCTTTAGACATTTTAGACTTATGTGCATCATGTTTGGTTGATCAAGTAGCAAAGTCAGAAGATAGGAAAAAATGATTGAAAAATCAGAGAAAAAAAGAAAAAATAGATTGCTCTTACAATGATTCTGTCACCAAACCTCATCTAGTGTATATGGCCACTTCCCCAAGTTCCTTCAGGCATTTTAGACTTATGTGCACCATGTTTGGTTGATATCAAGTAGCAAAGTCAGAAAATAGGAAAATAAATTTGAAAAATCAGAGAAAAATAGAAAAATGGACTGTTGTTTCATTGTTTCTGCCCGTAAAACCTCTTGTTGTGTAAATGACCACTTCCCCAAGTTCCTTTAGGCATTTTAGACTTATGTGCATCATATTTGGTTGATATCAAGTAGCAAAATAAGAAGATAGGAAAAAATGTTTGAAAAATCAGAGAAAAATAGAAAAATGGACTGTTATTACATTGATTCTGCCAACAAAACCTCTTCTAGTGTAAATGGCCACTTCTCCAAGTTCCTTGAGGCATTTTAGACTTATGTGCATCATGTTTGGTTGATATCAAGTAGCAAAGTCAGAAAATAGGAAAATAAATTTGAAAAATCAGAGAAAAATAGAAAAATGGACTGTTGTTTCATTGATTCTGCCCATAAAACCTATTCTAGTGTATATGGCCACTTCCCCAAGTTCCTTTAGGCATTTTAGACTTATGTGCATCATGTTTGGTTGATCAAGTAGCAAAGTCAGAAGATAGCAAAAAATGATTGAAAAATCAGAGAAAAAAAGAGAAATAGACTGATGTTACATTGATTCTGTCAACAAAACCTCATCTAGTGTATATGGCCACTTCACCAAGTTCCTTCAGGCATTTTAGACTTATGTGAAACATGTTTGATTGATATCAAGTAGCAAAGTCAGAAAATAGGAAAATAAATTGGAAAAATCAGAGAAAAATAGAAAAAGGGACTGTTGTTTCATTGTTTCTGCCCGTAAAACCTCTTGTAGTGTAAATGGCCACTTCCCCAAGTTCCTTTAGGCATTTTAGACTTATGTGCATCATGTTTGTTTGATATCAAGTAGCAAAGTAAGAAGATAGGAAAAAATGTTTGAAAAATCAGAGAAAAAAAGAAAAATAGATTGATGTTACATTCATTCTGTCAACAAAACATCTTCTAGTGTATATGGTCATTTCCCCAAGTTCCTTTAGGCATTTTATACTTATGTGCATCATGTTTGGTTGATATCAAGTAAGAAAGTCAGAAAATAGGAAAATAAATTTGAAAAATCAGAGAAAAATAGAAAAAAGGACTGCTATTTCATTGATTCTGCTCGTAAAACCTCTTCTACTGTAAATGGACCTCTAATCGTTCATCAAGGCTTTGTAAACTTATGTTCATGAAGTTTGGATGCTAACAAGTTGCAAATCCAGAAAATATATAAAGTTGAGAGGAAACTCGGAGAAAAATAGAAAAATTACCTGCTATTACGTTGATTCTTCCCAGAAATGATCTTCTAGTGTTTAAGAAGATTTTCCCAACCTATTATAGCCTTTTTCAAAGTTGTTTAAGTTATGTTAGTTCTCAATTGCAAAACAGAAAAGTAGTAAGACATGAGAGGAAAAATCAGCAAAAATAAGAAGAAAATTCAGAAAAAAAAATGAATAGTGAACTAGTACAACATGGATTATGCACTGAATCATGTTGCATGTGTATAAGGACATTTCTCCAAAGTGTTTTAGGCCTTTGAAAATTATACTAACCAAGTTTGGTTCATTTAGGGTTGAATAACCAAAACTAAGAGAAATTAATGCAGTGACAAGCAGAATTGAATCACATAGCCATAGTAGAAAGCTTTAAACTGACCACGTATGTAATTGTACCAAACATATATAAGTTACTACTGTGAACTAACATCAGAAATCAATCTAACAGAACTACACTTTGAAACTTCAAAACTACAAGAGCCGCAACACGTACATTTTACAAATTCAAGTTACAATAATACCTGCCTACAGGCGTCAAGTTAATTCTACGGTTAAGAACAACCCACGGGGCAATATTACTCAAAATACTCCTTCACACCCCAATAACTCGAGGGACAGCATCACCAGACACGTACCAGTCAACCCCGGTATTTCGTTCCTTCCACAAGGTGTAAGGATCCTGAAACTCCTCATTGGCCAGGCTCAGTTTTGCAAGCCGGTAGTGGCCAACTATCTCGTAGTCCTCTTGAACAGTTGGAACCTGGTCTGGAATAGTATATGCAACTTCACCTGTACCATCAACCAACTCACGTTCCACGTCTTGCATAAATATCACTGCAGCTCCTGCACCATGCACTAGGACATTCACCCACATATCCTCAAGATGAGGATCATCTTCGACGGTAACCAGCCCTTGAGGATATTCTTTCCCGTGCTCATGATACCAGAACCTCTTTGGTAGATCGAGCACCTGGAACTCTCATCTTGATCACAGCCATAAAAAGATCTGATAGGCTAAACAAATGGTGGTTTACACACTGGATATAGTGAGTAGCGCTTCCACAGTATCGCAATCCTCCGGGCATTGTCCTCCATCTTTCCCCCGCACGGCATATGATTAAGTGTAAACTAGGAGGGGGGCCTATAAAAATAATGTATGGAGTCAAATATGCACAAAATCAAAAATACTACAATGAGGCATTACAATAATCTGCATAATGATACAGTGCTTGCGTTCAATTATATAGATGACAGAAAACCAATTAGAAAACTACACTGTCTATAGGAATTCAAAATATCCTAAACAACAACAAATGTACATGTTCTAATAAGTAAACAACAAACTATAACAGCGGAAACAGAGAATCAGATGAAGAAATTGAATATTCATCCAAAAATCCAACCTCTAACCATTGTTAAAAAATAGAAAGCATAGGGCTATGGTATTCTCTACATGAAGCAAGTTAGTTATAAATTGGTAAGCAGTTAGCATTCCCATTACATGTGAAATCAACAAATTGCATGTATAAGGTGAAGATGAACTAATTGATATATGAAGAATTAATATCAAGAACACAATTCAATTCTTCCTTACCCTGAATAAGTCAAGCATCAACCGGCACCTGCGCCATTGTTATGAACTGCGCCATTGTCAGCCATTGTTCTTTGCTTGCTCATTAAAAATGGGTATATAGGTAAGAATGAGACTGAAGAATGAAGAAGAAGACGTATCGATCGGCTGCTTTCTTTCTTTTTTAAACGAAGTGTGATGCGTGTTGAGGAAGAGAGTGAGTTGTTATGATGAGTTAATGTCCAATCTAGTGTGCCAAGAGTGATCGGTCTAGTGAGTCAAAGCACTAACAGGGACGTCCATCGATCTATTGCTCGTTTTGACACTTTGACAGCTTACAAGTGATATTTAATTGATATATCGAGGTCAAAACCATGGAAAACTTCGTTCCACGCCTATGATTGTTAAATGATACTCCCTCCATCTATCTTTAATTGTCCCATTTTGACTTTGACCAGTCAACCGTGTTCGACTTGGACTACAACTTACTCTTAAATTTAGAGTCAAAGTCGAACACGGTAGACCGGCCAAATTCAAGATGGGACAATTAAACATAGATGGAGGGAGTAATTTACGAAATAATCCTAATTACAAGTGATTGTTAGAGGAGTAACACATGATTATTATTATTATTATTATTATTATTATTATTATTATTATTATTATTATCAACAAAGAAAAATCTACTAAAACACCAACCTTCGTAAGAGTATTCGATATATGGATTAATTCATCAACCTCATTTATTAAAATAAAATTTTTCTTTAACATTTTTGCTATTTTATATAATATAAGCTATCATATTCTACTTTATTCCATGCAAAATCTTTTCCCAATTGGCTTGTGTGACTTTCCAAGGAGAGACAAATAGACTCTCCTTTACTATTCTACCACATTAACATACAAATCAAGAGAGAGAGAGAGAGAGAGAGAGAGAGCGCTCTTGAAGTTTACAAGAAACCCTTACGACTCTTGTCAATCAGTGAGAAGACAATGGCCGCCGAGTCCGACGATGTCTGTCCTTATGTCTATCCTTGCATCCACATTGGTAACGGAACTGGACCGGGAACGCCCTATGATCTCCGGAGGGGACCTCGACCAGGGCCACGGACGGACAAGGGTTTGTTATTTCTATCTCCCCTCTATTACATATCTTTCTGCTTCTTGAATTCTTGCCACTTTTACATGGAATTCGCATACTATGTGTGTTATTAGCCCTAATTTGCAATTGCATTGTGTTGCATTCTTTACCGTTGTGTATAACTAGTTTCAGTTTGGCTTAATTTAGTAAAGATTCAATTATTGCCTAGTTAGTTAGTTTTTTTTTTTGAAGTTCTGCTTGATTATTGATGTGGATCTCCCTTAAAAGGATGTGATATTTGTCTCTTTCCATTTTATTCTATCCCTTGCATCAATGTTTTGTTGTTCTTCTAGAATTTTGCATTTGTGAAGTGTTTAAGACAAGTCTCCTTTGATAACTCATGATTTAACATCTAATTTATAATGTAGTAGTCTACATTATTTAGAAAAATGCTTGATTAGCTCTGATCTGTTGAGTGCCCTGTGTGCATCAGAAGGTTGGGAATCTATATGAGAATTTTAAAGTGTTGTTAAAATGAGTTATGACATTCCTTGCATGAATTTGATTGAATAAATATTCGAGATGCTTTATACATGTTTACAGCTGATCCACCTCTGTCTTGTGCTTTATTGATTTAATCCTTATTGAGATTTCTAATTTGTTTTTGTAAATACAAAGCTTCTCCTATCCATGACATTTCTAATATGTTTTGGTTGATGCATGCAGACTGCATAATTCTTTTGATTGTTGGATTTGCCAGGGATTAATAGACATAAAATGAAAACTTATGTATGACATTTGCTGCAGGTATTGAATCTAAAATGTATGGGATGGCTATCTACAAGATGATTAAGTCATTTGCATGTTCATGATTATTGATTTTCATGTCATGTTTACTGATATACTTCAATTGTTAGATATGGAGAGAAACATCAAAGAGTTGGATTACAAGGTATCAATGTTCTATCTGAGGTTACATCTGCAAAAAACAAAATGGCATGTTAATACATATTTTTGGTGTGAGAGTTGTATCTGTTATATTTACACATATAGAAAATGTAGGTGTGTGCCTCATTATTTCAATGATGTTTTATTATTTGTCAAGTAATTGACCAAATTTGTATTGCCATTTCATGTCAGATCATCCACAGTACCTTAGGAGTATTGAGGTGCATACTGGAGGAAAGTGGATGAAGGATGAGGATGGGACCGTATGCTATGATGGGGGCTGGACCAGATACATTCACAAGATCAACCCAACTTCTTAGCCACTGAAGGATCTTTTCATGGCCACCCAGATGATGTTTCTACAAGAAGCCCTTCCTTCTAGGATGTGGTATCTCAAACATGGTGAGAAAATCCCTCCTGGGATAAAAAGGATCCTGGACGACACAAGCCTCGACGACATGTGGAGGAACAGCAACCAATACGGACGGTGGATGGCAACGGTGTACATGCAGGCTGTTGAATGCAACAGGGCTTTGAATCCACAAACAAACCAGATGGAGACCTTGTACAAGATTCCGCGTGAGATTCCTACCGGCTTCCCTCCGTCTTATGCTCCATATGGTCTACACACTTCTGGAATGATAAGGCACCAGGATCTCAAAATGATGGGAGCAAGAAGGATTGGTGTTATGGATGTTTATGGCTAGAGGTGGTACATCGACAAGGTGAAGAGGCCAGTGGTCCCTGCAAGCTAGAGCATTCCAGTTGCACATCTCACCCGGCGGAAACTGTCCCTGGAACTTAACAATCCACTGGGAGGATATCTTACCCTGATTCATGATGGCCATTCTCAACGTGTTTGGGGAAAACTCATATATGAGGAGGAAGAATGAAGGATATGGTGTTTTAGTATATGTTAAACATTACTATCTATCTATTCTGGAATGGTTTGTTAAGACTTTAAGTTGTAGTTGAATGTTGGAATATCTTGTTGGTAAGCATGCATGATGTCTGTCTAACTCATCAGTCGAACAATCTTTTGAATTTGGTATGTATTAAGGATGTTTGCCTATGGTATATGATAACTAATTTGTAGTATAATCCCTGTTTTATTTCTTTTTGGTTGGTGATTCAATTAGAGTCCAGTTTGTTAATGAGTATTATTGTGTTATTGAGGATATTTTTAGGTTAAAACACGTTGGTTGGATATAGTGCAATAGACTTGTGAGACTCATCTAGTGGAACGTAAGTATTTCGTCTAGCCCGAGCAGTCATCTAGATGGGACAATCAAAGATGGATGGAGGGAGTAATTTACAGAATAATCCTAATTGCAAGTGATTGTTAGAGGAATAATTTACACAATAATCATAATTATATTCCAAATATAATATTTAATTCAAAATTTCAGCAATTTTGAATTTTTTAGGGTTGAACTTGTAATTTTATAAAACCAAAAGACTGGTAACAATCAAAATTTTGATATAAACGGAGGTAGCGGGGCGTGGCTCCTGGGTGGACGCCCGGGGCGCCCACATTGCCCAGGGTACCCGGCGTGTTCCCTCTTGACCGTCCATCACACCGCGAATCTTTTTTTCACACGTTGGGAACTTACGAGTGATATTTAAATGATAATTTACTCTAGACCACAATAAAAAAAAGGAAAATCGAGGCAAAAAACGTGGAAACCTGCGTTGCACACCATGTGAGTTCCCTGGACAGATTAAATACTTACGTTCCGTAATGTATATGAGTCTCACGAGTCATTTGCTTTGTATCATAACACTCACGTTCTTAATTTTCATGTATCACCAACACTTATGTTTCACTATTTAAGCCTCACAAGTCAATTGCTCTGTACCATCAAGGATTACATTCATGTATTGCTATGTTATATAAAAACTACTTACGTTCTTAATTGCTATGCAACGACAAGACATACGTTGTTAGTTTCCCAGTAGCATGAACACTTACATTATAAATTCTGATGTATCATCATTACGACTGACGTTCAACAATATGCGTATACGCCGATGTTGCTCAGTTAAGTGCGGCACGTGTTATATGTTAGACCAATGATTTTTCTAAACTTTATACACTAACCCTAAACCCTACACCGTAACCCTATACCCTAAATCATAAAGTAATACTAATGATAATTAACATTAATAATATTATTACTATTAATAACAGTAATGGTAATAATAATAATTTTAGAAATAATGATAATAAACTACTAATAATAACAGTAATAATAAAATTAATAAGGAATGTAATTTGAGTTAATTTTAACAAAAATAAAAGCAATGTTAGGAAACTTGTAATTTTGATGAGCAATTAACCATGCTAAATTAAGGAAAGTCCAGTAACTAGTACTCTTAAGGTCCATAGGAATTTAGAATTTTAAGGACATTGTAAAAGAGGAACGTTTGCTGAAGACTTAGATTAGGTGTTAGTTAAGTTGGTTTTTACCGCTTACGATGTATTTTATTTTCTGAAAAGAAAATAACTTATTGAAGCTGTAGCTTATGATGTATCTTATTTTCTGAAAAGAAAATAACCTATTGAAGCATTTGCTGACGATGTACTTTGTTTTTACAAACAAACTATTGAAGCATTTAGAAACCACTCAGAATCTTGAAGATTTTTGAAGATGTGAAGACTTGAAGAATTCGTAGATCTGAAGACTAGAAGATTGCTGAAAACTGGTATCTACAAAGGCACGTGTTGCTCAGAAAGTGGAAACTTCAGCAACAACATTGCATAAGTGAAAATCTGAAAGACAGAGTAGGTTGTGCTTGCTGAAACTGAGACTGGCCACTTGCTGATGGAACATATGTGACCTCTTGCTGAAAGTACTTGAATTTGCGCTCCAATATTACTGTTTGAATTCTATTCAAATATGCATTAAATGCAAAGCTTACACGCGAAGGACATGAAGACGAGAAGACAAACAAAGACGCTGCTGAAAGTACAAAAGCAAGATAGTGACATCTTAAGGATCAAAAGCCTTGGAATTTAAAATTTAAACCGCTCCTTACTTGCACTATAAATAGAGGTCATCCGGCGAAGAGTTGAAGTGTGTCAACAACGTGATCAAACTCTCACTTGTGCTTAAATTCACATACCCTTCAATACTCTTACTGCCATTGATCCGTTCCAAGACTTAAAGCTTGAAAAAGCTACTGTGAAGAAGTAGAACAAACTCGGCTAAGAAATTAGTTAAGTGTTCTTTTTTTCGAACAAGAACAAGTCTTGACACCAGAAACAATCAAATTTGTTTACTGCAAAGTATTCAAAGTTGTGTTTCTTAGATTACTTGTTGTAACTGAATAAGTTATAATTAAGTTATCTCACCCCAAAACTCTCTAACTGAAAATACACCCTTTCAAGCGTGATATTCAGGGGGAACTTAATCGAGCATAGTTTTGCTGATTAAAAGTACCAAGTTTGGTGGAGAACAAGGTTACGTTCTCTAGATTAGGTTGGAGACAAAGCAAGTGTGCTTTTGTTTCTGTTGAATCGCTCTAGATAGGAGATTGTAAGGAACCTCAATCATATCTTAGTGGATTCAGTCCTAGAAAGGACAAAGTGGATTAGTTGAGAGATTACGCCACTCTCAGATACCACTATAAAAGTGTTTGTGTGATTTACTTACTGTACTTATTTTTCAGCAAATCATATCTGTCTGTACACATCCACTCACATCACTTGCTGAAACCTTTACTTACTGAAAAAGCACTTATTGTATCAAAGACTTCCGCTCTCTGATTTTAAGTATCAGCAAACCAAGCTACTGAAAAGTAACTTACGCTTGCTGAGAAAGTTAAGTATCAGCAAACTCATTACTGAAAAGTAATAAGCACTTGCTGAGACAGTTTTAAACGACGAAAGTTTGAAAAGACTATTCACCCCCCCCCCTCTAGTCTTTTCTTGTTGTTTAAAGGGACCAACAAGTGGTATCAGAGCTGGAGGTTCTTTAACATTCAGCACTGAACCTAGATCCCCTTAGGTGCTTTCCGTAAATCACTCTCACTTGATCAGTTTGGTAGTGCTTTGCTGACAGGATGTCTTTAGGAGATGCTCCCTTGCTGAAGCTGGAAAATTACGAGAAATGGCGAAACAACATGATGCTACATCTTGAGGCCATTAGTGATGAGATGGTCACCGTCATTAATGATGGACCTATCAAGATCACTAAGGTTGAAAGGAGTTTTCCTCACAAGACCACTGAAGCTGGAAAGGAAACTATCCTAGGCGAACCATCAGATACGGTTGTGCCAAAACCAAGAGAGGAATGGACTTCTGACGAAGCTAAGAGATTCCGTCTTGATGGCCAAGCAAGAAATATCATCATTCAATCAACTCCGGATACCATACAGTGCAAACTGTGGGGTGCTAAGACTGCAAAGGAAGCTTGGAAAATGGTTCAAGTTCTTTGGGCTGGATCTGACAAAACCAAGGAAAACAAACTTGAAGTAGTTAAATTAAAGTTTCAAAACTTTAAGCAAGGTACAAACGAGTCACTGGAAGACTTGGATTTCAAATTCACAACTCAAGTTAGTGAAATGGCAGCTTTGGGTGTTGGAAACCTCTACTCAGATTCTGAGAAAGTGAAAACTATCATCAGAAGCCTGAATCAAGAATGGATCCACACTCAGAATTTCTATTATAATCAAGGAATGTCAGACATTACACCAACAGAGTTGTTCTCTCATCTTGCTACTATCAACTATGAGACAAAGCAAAGAGAAAATGTGTTTGCTGAAAAATCGCAAAACATTGCTCTTGCTGCAAAGCCGTCATCTTCTGAAAAGAATAATGATAAAGAGCCTGCTGATGAAAACGCTTTAGTTGTTAAAAACATGAAGAAATTCATCAGTAAGGAACTTGAAAGGCGAAAAGCAAAACAGAAGCTGAAAAAGCATCTTGGTAACAATTACCATAAGTACAAGAATGAGACTAGCTCGCTGAACAAGCAAGCTCAGCAAGCTACTTCATCAGAAGAACCTGAAGTTGGAAATGATCAATGCTTTTACTGCAAAAGCTTGGACACTTCAAAGCTAATTGCCCTTTGCTGAAAGGCAAATCTGCTGAAAAGAAGAAGAAGTTCAAAAGAGCTTTTATTGCTGAAGAAAAGAAGAATCTTCAAGCAAAAATCGATGCATTGTGTATTGATACTAGCTCCGAAGACAGTGAGGATGAAAGTTCAGACACCGACGATGAAGAAGCCACTCTAGACGTGGAGATTGGCAAAGAAGTTTGTGGAATAGCTATGGAAGCTTATCCAGATGTGTCAAACTATGAATTCTGCCTCATGGCCGGTCAGGTAAACAACCCTACCTCTGACTCAGACTCAGAAAGTGAAGACGATATTGACCTTGACAAGATTCAAGGAGAAATCGAAAGATTTGAGAAAACTCTGAGCAAACAGCAAGAGAAACTACAAATTGCTGAAACTCTGACCAAGCAGACTACTGAAAAGTACGTCTTGCTGAAGGAAGAGACAGAAGAAAAGGATGCTGAAATAAGGCGTCTTAAGAAGTTGATTGCTGAGGCTGCAGAAAAAAATTCTCAAATGGCATTAGAATTGGAAGAATACCAGTCCTCAATTCTAAAGTTACTTGCTGAAATCCAAGAGATGAAAAAGATGAAAATCAATTTCAAATCCTATGTGGATGTGAGTAATACGCTGACTGAACTAAACTCTTATTTGAGAGATCCATCTCAGAAATAAAGCTTAGGAGCAACGTACGAAGGTGATAACGTAGAAATCTTGAGTAAAGATAAATCACCAATTTCCTTTGTACGTGCTACTGATAGTGGTCTACCAGAACTCTATCAGATTGGTCTATCTAAGGTTGCTAAGACATGCAATCGAGTACCTATGACCATAAAGCCCGTTGTTGCTACTCAAAGTAACAAGACTTTAAAAGGAAAACAGGTTGTTGAGAAGCAAACTGGAAAGAAGAAGAATGCTGTGAAGTATTCCGCCAAACAAGTTGCTGAAAAGCAAGTTTTTAAGACTAAAGGCAAGATTACTAAAAGTAATCAGAAGTCCTTTGCTGACAAACCTGAATCAAGTAAGGTTGCTGAAGCTAAAGCTCAGCATTCTCCGAAAAGTGGACTCGGTTTCAAAACCAAGCAAAGTCAACTCTTTCATGAGTATAAGCAAAGTCAGCAAAGATACTTCAAAGAGATGAAGAAAATCAAGCCTAAGAGTTCTGAAAAGACTCTTAATGCTAGGGCTAGAAGGAACCTTGCTAGAAAAGAACTTACTGAAAAAGTATGTTCAGCAAAAAGGTCAACAGAGCAAGACACCACATCAGAAAGTGGATTTGACCAGCATTAGTCAAAAGTCTTTCAGCTCAAAACCTCCTAGTTCCTCAGCAAGTAGAAATAAGTCAAAGTTGAAAAACTTAAGACTCGGGTTTCCACTGGACGCATTCTTGAACATGTTAATGGACATCCATCATTGGATAATTAACTTGTTTGCTCTTGATTGGGCAGACTTCAGCCACGGAGACAAACGATGCAATCTGGCACTTTGATAGTGGTTGTGGAAAACACATGACGGGCAACAAGAATAACCTTATAAACTATGGACGGTGGTCTAAAGGTCCAACAATAAGGTTTGCTGGTGGAGGCTCCGGTTCTACAAAAGGCTATGGTGATGTGAAGTTAGGATGCATAACCATTACTGGAGTTCTTTATGTCAAAAATCTTAAATTTAACCTTTTCAGCATGAGTCAGTTTTCTGACAAAGGATACTTCATCGAAATTAATAGTGATGAATGTAAACTTATAGATTTCGAGACTAAAAAGGTAATAATGATTGCAAGAAGATCAGGAGGCTTGTACACCGTTGATTGGTCTTCAGCAATCGTTGAAAAATGCCTTGTCTCAGATCACAATTGCCTTGCTGAAAAAGCATGGTTATGGCATAAACGAACAAGTCATCTAAACGTCAAGACGCTGAATAAGCTGTCTAAAAAGGCACTTGTAGTTGGATTACCTAGGGTTACTTTTAAGAAGGATGGTGTTTGCAATGCATGTCAGCAAGGAAAGCAAATCAAATCTTCTTTCAAGAACAAGACAGTACCGTCAACTACAAAAACTTTACAACTCTTGCACATGGACTTGTTTGAATCTTCTTCAACAAGCTATGCTGGTAAGAAGTATGGTCTGGTCGTGGTGGATGACTATTCAAGATTTACTTGGGTAGTATTCATCAAGCACAAATTTGAAACCAAGACTGAAATACCTAACTTGCTGAATAAGCTTGAAGTCATGAAAAATGACAAGGTAAAAGTCATAAGGACAGACCATGGTACTGAGTTTGTAAACCAGTACATAACTGAATATTGTACCTCAAAAGGTATTCAACATCAGTTATCCTCAGTAAGAACACCACAGCAAAACGGTGTTGCTGAACGGAAGAATCGTACCCTGAAAACAGCCGCAAGAACAATGCTTGCTGACACTGAAATAAGTGAGGCTTATTGGGTTGAAGCGATTAATACCGCCTGTTATACTCAAAACAGATGTTTGATTACTAAGGAATACAACAAAAGTCCTTATGAATTGTTTGTTGGAAGACCTCCTAACATCACTCATCTAAGAGTATTTGGTTGCAAGTGTTTCGTTCTTAACAATGGTAGAGAATACCTAAGAACATTTCAACCAAAGGCAGACGAAGCGATATTTCTTGGCTACTCCTTGCATAGTAAAGCTTATAGAGTTTACAACAAAAAGGCACAAAAGATTGAAGAATCAGTGCATGTTGTATTCTACGAAAAGTCACAAGGTGTGCCTGCTGAAGAAGAAATATCGGAATGTATGAAAAAGCTAATCATACATGAGCAAAGAACTGAATCTGATACTAGGCAAATAAAGTCAATTGAACTAAATGATGATTCTGACAATGACTGATGATGTCGTTTTTCACCAATTAAATTTGTTTAAAAGCCTAAGAACACTTATCACTATACAAACTAGAGTGCAATGGCAAGTTGTCCCCGAGTGTCGTTCTCTCGGGACCTAACGTGGCTTTGCTTGAGGTTTTTGCTAGTAATTTCAGTCAACGAGTTCAAATGTTTATAGAATCGTTTTCCTTGAACAAAGCAACGAGAAATCAGATTGTTGTAATCAAGTTTGGAAAACGGTTGGTGGTAGAAATCAAATACACATGCATGGGTTATGAATATGCTCACAAGTTCAGTGCGTAAAACCTTCGATCAAGTCTGCTAAGCAACTTGTCTAGGTAAATTTCAAGACACACATCATAAAAGACCACTATCAATACTTTAGAAGTGCTTGTCACTAACACCATTTATCTAGCATGCTGCAAATCTCTAACATACAATCCTATAGTTTTCATTGACCAAGAGTTTGTCACTATACTCAATTCGAATATATTTTATAGGCAACTAAGAATCATATGAAGGAATTTGCAGCAAGATTGAATCACAATCTCATGTAAGCATAAACATAACCCATAGCATGCATATTCTACATTCTACCACCAACACAAAAGATTTAGCTACTCATATTCATCAACATAGACATCAATTCATATGAATAATAATCAGAATACATCATATCAAACTACAAGACAAGAGAGTGATACAAGTTACCACCAAAGCTGTCACTAATCGGTGGAACTCAAAGAAAACCTCTCCGTAGATGATTACAAAGGATGAATCCCAATCAAAACCTTTAATCCCAAGCTAAAATACAATGTAATCTGAGTTTCCTCTCAGTTTTGGGGCTTAGGAGCTCTCCAAAACGAAGCTACAGTTCAAAAGATATCCAAAAAATGACCAAAGATCAGATCTAAGAAGGAAAATCTGAAAACGTAACCGCTGCCAAGCGGACCGCTTGGAGAAGGCAAGCGGAGCGCTTTGGCACTCCAAGCGCTTCGCTTGGATTCTTTGCCAAAGCTCCTGGAAAATGAAGCGGAGCGCTTCACTATTCCAGGCGCTTAGCTTGGCTCCTGGGCAGATTTTTGTCTTCAAACTCAATCTTTTTTCCCTCGCATGGCGCTCGAGTGCCTTGGACTCATCCTTCTCGATGCTTATTGAAACTCAAACACTTACGAACAAGCCACGGAGATTGGGGAACTTCAACGGGGCCATCTTTTCCATCAAAAAGGCTCGTTTTTAGCTCCAAAAACGCCGTTTCGTACCTAAGTGCCTGAAAATGCAGAAAACACAAAACGTGACACTATTCTACAAAACTAACCAAAAAACAAGGCTAGAAGATACGCGTCAAAAATACGTTCATCAAACTCCCCAAACCAAACCTTTGCTTGTCCTCAAGCAACAAACTATCCTAAATGCAACACAAAAGGAGTCTCATGCCAAGTAAAGTGAACTAATCTATTGAATCTACCAGATGCTTATGAACGAAACCAAATGAGCATGACATGCAAGTAGGTTGAAGAATGCCTCGATTGCGAATATACACATTCTCATGTGCACTTGGTTAAACAAAGGAGTCTCTCGTAACATCTTCTACTTGGACCTGGTCAGTGACGACACAATGATGCATGTTATCATACTACAATTGCCCCGTGCCTATGAAACCGAGGGCTTACTACTGTTCACCAAGCAAGACTTTTCCTCAAGAGATGGCGAGCCAGTACTGGCTCTCATCAAACGAAGGAGGGTTCCCTTAGAAGATGACACTCCCCTATTCTACCCAGACTCTCAAGAATGAGCCTCTTTCAACCACTTCTTGAATAGCAAGACGAGGATGGTCAAGAACAGGCCTTGGACAAAGGCGACACGAAATGAAAGATAGAATTCACAACTCGACACTTCACGAGGACAAAATATTTACATGACACTTGACACTACGAGACTGCTTTTGGCTTGCAACGACCCTTCTTTTGCTTTTGGGTCTTATTCTTTATTTTCTTTCTTCTTTTTTTTTTATATTTCCTTTTCTCTTTTTTTTTTTATATTTCTTTTTCTTTTCTTCTTCTTTTCTTTTTCTATTTCTTTCTTTTTTTTATATAGGGGCAAGCAACAGTACTAAGTGTCAAAAACACCTCCCCAAACCTATTCGAAAGAATAGGTTTGAGCACAAAGACGAAAAAGAAAAAGGAAAGACTCTTTTACAAAGACACCTCCGCAAACCTATTCGAAAGAATAGGTTGGGACACAAAACGAAAAGAAAAAGAAAAAGAAAACTTTACAACAACTCAAAGACGAAAGACAAGATCAACGAAGCAACCCCCTCCCCAAACCTATTCGATAGAATAGGTTTAATATAAGGAATCGCACACCTCACACTACCTCCTTCCTAGGCATTTGGCAATCTCTAATCGAGGTGAAAAACTTGTCGCCTCTTACGTAAATAATTACACGGGTTACAACCATAGACTCTAACATGCATCATTTTATAAGGTCATCGTGAACCGCAGTAGAAGAAACAACACTCAAGGTGATGTCGAGACTACTAAGCTTAACTAGTGCACATGCGAATGTGACAAACCAAGCGAGACAAGCCTCAAACTACTTGCAAAGTGATGCAACATATGATCAATGGTCATAAACACTTAGTCTACTCAAATAAAAAAGTTCAAAAGACTTGGCAATAAACTCCACACACAACAACGTGCAACAACTAATCTATGGATGATATGCATGCAAAAATTTGAAAAACCACGACAAATCACATGAGCTTGAGTAAAATCAGGCATGTACGAACCACACAAGCATATAGTACTGAAAATCCAATACCCCCTCCCCAAACCTAAACTTTTGCTCGTCCTCGAGCAAAGAAAAGTTGAATGAAAAGGAAAAATTGGATTGAAAGTACACTTCCCTGAGATAAAGGTTCGTGTCCAATCTCCTATATATGAGTAGTACCTGAAAGGACTCAAGAAACAAGTGAAAACGGGTGCGCAAAGGTGAGAAGAATGGAAAAACGAGGAAAATCTGGGTACAGGGTCCAGGCGGACCGCTTGGCCAGCCAAGCGGTTAGCTTGGCAAGCGGGGCGCTTGGGAGGCTCCAGGCGCTCCGCTTGAATTTCCAGGAAGTTGCAAAACTTTCTGGAATTTCAAGCGGACCGCTTGGCCCTTCCAAGCGCTTTGCTTGGCTCTGTTTCCAGATTTTCGATGTTTTTTCCTATCTTAATCACCTGAGGCACCAAGATAAAAACTAGACTAAACTAATCACGACAAAAGGCACACAGGCCACAACTACAAAAGCAAATAAAAAAGAGTACAAGAGTCATAAGTTGCATCATCAATTAAGAGTATCAAAAAAGGAGTACCACCACCGCAAAATCACTCGGATCGGTGAGGGATGATAAGGGGAAAAGGGTCTTCGAACCCTTGCTCTACTCCGAAGCGGTGGAGTATCAGATCATGTGTCTCTATGTCGATTGGTTCCCTCGATGCCTCGGTGCGCTGGATGTTCGGCACATTTGCTTTCTCACACATAGCAGTGATCAGATGTGGGAAGACTAGTGGGTGGCCGGGTTCTCGTTTAATCTCGAATTGCTGGAAGATGACGTCCCCGAGAGTGATGGGCAAGTTCGCCATGAGGGAATAGATTAAGATCCCGACTTCCGGCGTTATCTCTTCGGTTATGAGTCCCGGAATTAGATTAGCTACCACGAAAGGTAGGATCATGCGGGCGTGCAAGTGCAAATCTTTATGCTTCAAGGTTTTATCGAGACGCGTCTTCCTTGGCTTGTAGTCCTTGGTTGTCAGAACCCCGGCTATCCTCCTCGGAAACTTCTCAATCGTTGGGTCATAGACATAGTGCACATAGGGATCACTCACATAGTATGCTACCTTATTCTTGTCTTCCCGCAAGGGTTCCTCTAGTCCCATAATGAAACTAGTGATACTCAATGGTGAGAAAGGGACCATCACACCACGAATAGGTACTGCTTCAGCCTTATAGTTATAGTCCTCGAAGGCAATGTGGAACTCCTCGACAAGGTCTCTATCCCATCCGGAGAGTTCTTTCCCATAGAAGATCCATCCTCTCGCTGTTATAAGCATGGTAAGGTGAGCATAGGGTGCATAGGGTACATCAAAGAAAAGCCCCTTGTTCTCATATTTTGTCCCCTTTAGTACGTCCAACTCCCTTGAAGTAAAGGAGATGCTACGGTCCCAAATCACTGACCGTTCTCCTCCCCTATAGAAGTTGTATTGGAACTTCCGCAATGCGTCCGATTCTTTGTATGGGTCACGGTCGCTTTCATCACGGGGAATCTCCTTGGAGGTTGAAGCTCCATCGTTCCTTGCTTTCTTCTTGGCTCTTGTGTCCATGGTACCTAGAATAATCTTATTAGATAACTTCAAGAGACAATGAGACTTAGACTCTTACACTACTACCAAACAATCTACTTCTACTCTAAGACAAGTATACGTTCTTCGTTTAAAACAAGTCATAACGCAACAAGTCGACTCTTAGACGTCAAAACTCACTCAAGTGTTCTTTTTAACGAGTTTGAAGGCTTGCTAAAATTCAAACATAGCGAATCGAGAAGCTTTTACACTTCGTTACGATTAGCTTATTCGAATCAAACCAAGCAAACAAACTCGCCATTAGAACTACCCAACCAATCCTACACATTCTTATGCAATCACAACATCACCATAATCATAACATAACTCAAATTCAAGGCTAACAATCATCAAACAATTATATAGCAAAATTCGAGCACTAGATTTCACCATAAATCAAGAGAAGCAAAATTCGAATTTAGACATCACATCTAGTAAGAAACATGCTCAACAATCATCATCAAACTCTAATTCACCAATGCATAACACAATTGAAGCTAATTAAGATAAAATCCCAAATTCAAGAAAGTTAGGGTTCATGAGAGGTACCTTTGATTCCTTGTTATGGATGCTTCAAACATGAAATTTGATCGGTTTAGATGATAGAGGGGGTGATGGGCTTTGTAAAATGCACAAGATTGCAAGAATTGGTGGAGAATTGAGAGAGATTGAGATTTTTGGGGTGCAAAATCGGCAATGGAGGAAGAAAAACGAAGTGGGGAGCCTTGATACTCAAGTGCCCCGCTTAGCTTTCTTAAGGAAAGCCATGCGAAGCGCTTGGCACGCGGTCCGCTTGGGAACTGCCAAGCGCTCCACTTGGATTTCCAGTAAGAATTTTCATTCTTACTGGAAATTCAAGCGGACCGCTTGGGCGAGCCAAGCGCTCCGCTTAGATTTCCAGTAAGAATTCCATTCTTACTGGAAATTCAAGCGGACCGCTTGGGCGAGCCAAGCGCTCCGCTTAGATTTCCAGTAAGAATGGAATTCTTACTGGAAATCCAAGCGGACCGCTTGGGATTTCCAAGCGGTTCGCTTGGGACCTGAAGCTCCCAAATCCATTTTCTTTCAACTTTTGCTAAATTTTCACCCCAAAAACCTTGTCTAAACAACGAAACAAAATTAAACGTGCTTCTAATCTATATGCAAGTACCTACAACCTCGGGTTGCCTCCCGAGAAGCGCCTTCGTTTAAAAGTCGTTGGCTCGACTCGTCTTAGCTCATGCGGGATCAATTTCGCATCGGGTACTAGACTTCCCCGTCCAAGTGCTCTTCAAAGCATCTAGTCCCTGCACATCTTGACGAACATAAAGAGGACCAAAGAATCCTACAAGTTCGTTAGTATCAACATAAGCACATGAATTAATTATGGCTCGCAACGTATGTTGCTTGCCATTTACCTCGAAGCTACATGTACGACGATACATGTCTATCACCATATGTACTTTGTTGATGAAGGCTCTACCCAAAAAAACCACATCCTTGAGCTTTGCGGAGGATGTAGGCATGACGATGAAGTTCGTCTTGACCTCTACACCGGCGACTCTTACCACTAGATTCTCGATCACACCCAATGGCTTCTTCATAGACCCGTCCGCCAATTGCACCATGCACTTCATTGGTCTTAAGCCAGTCAAACCCGACTCTTTGTACACGTTCAAAGGTATGACATTCACACCCGCTCCCGTGTCTAGAGTTGCCACTATTCCATCCTTCTTACCCAAGCCGATTTCCACATCAAAGCTCTCTTGGATAGGCACTTCCACCATATCCACCAACTCATCCTCAGACGATGAGTTTTCATTCACTTCTTCCACTATCGCATCAGATTGTGCGACCACTTTATCTTCCACAACCACCTTAGGAGTCTCAAGCTCCTCACTCACCTTGCAAGTTTCAGTTATCTTGCAACTTCGCACCTCAACTAGTGCATTGTCTCTCACAACCGTGATCTCCACGGGCAAATCAGTCACCACGGTTATGGCCATAGCCTTCTCCGTGTTTCCGGGAAACTTCCCTTGCTCTCTACTAGCCCCCGATCTATCAGCTCTTGCAACTTCTTATGGAGGTTGCTACCACTAGCCTCAAGCTTCTCAAAGCGTTGATTGTTAGTAGCCTCATTACGGTAGTAATGCTCCATAAACTTATTTGTCTTCAACACAAGATCGTTGAGAGAAGAGACAAGAGGTGAAGGAAGTACCCCTCCACCTTGTGGTCCCGAACTAGCAACCTGAGGTGGAGGTGTAGGATTAGAAGGCGGTGCTCCTTCATACCAATTGTTACCATAGCTGAGACGACTTCTATCTTGATTAGGCCCATAGGCATTTTGATCCGGGTTATGAAGATAACCACGGTTGCCTTGATTCTGGTACCCACCTCGGGGTCCACGGTTTTGTGGCCTCATATTGCCATAACCTTGCCCGTAATTCACATCTCCAACTACTTGTTCTCCCTCAACAGCATACACTTCTTGACGGACATCGTTCGTGATATATTGCTCTCTAGCAAATTCAGAACGGCATAAATAGGTCGGGTGCCCATAGTTCTTGCACACACCACAAACTTCCGTAGAAGGAGAAGGAACGCTTTGCCTCAAAGCTTGCTTCACTTCATGGGCGAACCCATCGAAGGCATTTTGTTCCACTACTACCTTGGCCTCACCTCGTTGCTCCTTTTGGAGCACACGAGCCCTCACATTCCGGTTTTGGGAATTCCGGTACATCATGTCCAGCTTCACTTGAGCTTGAGAAGGAAGCAAATCCCCCATACTACCTCCACAAATACTATCCACCTGAGATTGAATCTCGGGATGTAAACCATCGTAAAAGAATTGGAGAAGCTGACCTTTATCATACCCGTGATGTGGGCATCGATGATGCAACCCCATGAATCGATCATAGGCCTCGTGGAAAGGCTCATCGTACCTCTGCTCGAAGGAGCTAATTTGGCTCTTCATAGCCATTGTCTTGGAAGCGGGGTAGTAACGCTCCATGAACTTGTCAAAACATTGATCCCATGTTGTCAAAGACCCGGCCTCCAAAGTATTAAGCCAAGCCTTTGCACGATCACCTAGCCCCATAGAAAAGACCTTCTTACGGAGATCATCATTCGTAACACCAGCCCCTGGTCGCCCAAGATGGAGAACAAAATTCTCGAGCTCATTCAAGTACCCAATCACGTCCTCATTAGCCATCCCATAGAATTTGGGAAGTTGTTGGAACATGTGATTCTTGATCTCCAAGTTCCTTGTGGCATCATTGAGGACAATTGCTGGTCCTCTAGCCCAACCGTAGGCTTAGTAAGTGTACGTATAGGTCTCTCCGCCATTTCACCTTCCAAGTAAACAGATTCAAGTATTGCCTCCAAAAGATAAGAAGAAGACTCTTCTCGAATATCAGAAGTGGAAGCTCTAGATGCTACTCCTTCAAATTCGAGATTCAAATTCCTCTTTCTCCTTTGAAACAAACGATCGATCTCATCTACAAAAGGTTCAGTAATAGGTCCACCCGTTCGGGTTCTAGGCATGCACTCACCTGAAATACAAGATAGTGAGTATCTCAAGCAAAAAGAAACAAAAACAAAAATGAGACAAAGAAGAGATGTTGGCTGAAAAAACCAAAACAAAAACACCAACCAAAGGAGTTAAGTCCCCGGCAACGGCGCCAAATTGATGATGTCGTTTTTCACCAATTAAATTTGTTTAAAAGCCTAAGAACACTTATCACTACACAAACTAGAGTGCAATGGCAAGTTGTCCCCGAGTGTCGTTCTCTCGGGACCAAACGTGGCTTGAGGTTTTTGCTAGTAATTTCAGTCAACGAGTTCAAATGTTTATAGAATCGTTTTCCTTGAACAAAGCAACGAGAAATCAGATTGTTGTAATCAAGTTTGGAAAACGGTTGGTGGTAGAAATCAAATACACATGCATGGGTTACGAATATGCTCACAAGTTCAGTGCGTAAAACCTTCGATCAAGTCTGCTAAGCAACTCGTATAGGTAAATTTCAAGACACACATCATAAAAGACCACTATCAATACTTTAGAGGTGCTTGTCACTAACACCATTTATCTAGCATGTTGCAAATCTCTAACATACAATCCTATAGCTTTTATTGACCAAGAGTTTGTCACTGTACTCAATTCGAATATATTTTATAGGCAACTAAAAATCATATGAAGGAATTTGCAGCAAGATTGAATCACAATCTCATGTAAGCATAAACATAACCCATAACATGCATATTCTACATTCTACCACCAACACAAAAGATTTAGCTACTCATATTCATCAACATAGACATCAATTCATATGAATAATAATCAGAATACATCATATCAAACTACAAGACAAGAGAGTGATACAAGTTACCACCAAAGCTGTCACTAATCGGTGGAAATCAAAGAAAACCTCTCCGTAGATGATTACAAAGGATGAATCCCAATCAAAACCTTGAATCCCAAGCTAAAATACAATGTAATCTGAGTTTCCTCTCAGTTTTGGGGCTTAGGAGCTCTCCAAAACGAAGCTACAGTTCAAAAGATATCCAAAAAATGACCAAAGATTAGATCTAAGAAGGAAAATCCGAAAACGTAACCGCTGCCAAGCGGACCGCTTGGAGAAGCCAAGCGGAGTGCTTGGAAAGCCAAGCGCTTTGGCACTCCAAGCGCTTCGCTTGGCTTCTGTGCCAAAGGTCCTGGAAAATGAAGCGGAGCGCTTCACTATTCCAGGCGCTTAGCTTGGCTCCTGGGTAGATTTTGGTCTTCAAACTCAATCTTTTTGCCCTCGCATGGCCCTCGGGTGCCTTGGACTCATCCTTCTCGATGCTTATTGATGCTCAAACACTTACGAACAAGCCACGGAGATTGGGGAACTTCAACGGGGCCATCTTTTTCATCAAAAAGGCTCGTTTTTAACTCCAAAAACGCCGTTTCGTACCTAAGTGCCTGAAAATGTAGAAAACACAAAACTTGACACAATTCTACAAAACTAACCAAAAAACAAGGCTAGAAGATAGCAAAAGAAGGTAAAAAAGACAAGATGAACGCGTCAAAAATACGTTCATCAATGACTCTCCTCCCCCTAGTCATGACAAGATAAATATAGTTCACGACAAAGAATTTCCAGCAAAAGACGCAGTTGCTCCGGAAGTTGCTGAAACGACGCAACCTCCAGTGCCTGCTGATGAACTATCTCAATCGAGCAATGCTGAACAAGCAGTTGCTGATGAACAAATCTCAGCAGAGACACAATTTCCCAGTAGTACTGAACAAGTTCATACTGAAGAGTCACATGCTGATGAGCAAACATATCCTGATCCAACAAACAGAAAACCTGTTAATAAATGGATTAGAGATCATCCCTCCACGGATATGATTGGCGACATTAATAAACGCGAAGTGACTAGATCCAAAGCTACTCATGGACTTGCTGAAGAAGCAATTGTCGTAGAAGTAGAATCATTGTTCTCTTGCTTTGTGTCAGAATTTTAACCTAAAACCTTAGAAGAAGCTTTAAAGCATTCTGAATGGATAAAGGCAATGCAAGAAGAACTGGATCAATTTGAAAGAAACAAAGTCTGGAAACTTGTGCCACTTGCTGAAGACAAGAAAGCTATTGGTACAAAGTGGGTGTTCAGAAACAAGCTGAGCGAGTCTGGTGAAGTAACAAGAAATAAAGCACGTTTAGTTGCTCAATGTTACTGTCAGACTGAAGGATTAGACTATGATGAGTCTTATGCACCAGTTGCAAGATTGGATGCAATTAGGCTTTTCTTGGCCTTTGCTGCTCACAATGACTTCATTGTTTACCAAATGGATGTTAAAAGTGCATTCTTGAATGGTGAACTTGCTGAAGAGGTCTACCTAGAACAACCCCCTGGCTTTGAACTTCCCTCAGAAATCAAGATGGTATACAAGCTTCAGAAAGTTGTATATGGTCTAAAGCAAGCACCAAGAGCATGGTATGATACCTTGGCTAAGTTCTTGCTGGAAAATGGTTTCAGGAAAGGTGAAGTTGACAAAACCTTATTTACCATGAACCATGATGGTAAAATACTCTTAGTTCAAATTTATGTGGATGACATAATTTTTGGATCTAAGGACAAGCAACTTTGTAATAATTTTGCCAAACTCATGACAAATAAGTTTGAAATGAGTATGATGGGAAAATTGAATTATTTCCTAGGATTGCAAGTCAAGCAACTCAAAGATGGAATATTCATAAATCAAGTAAAGTATGCGAAAGAAATGCTCATAAAGTTTAGGATCAAAGAGGATGAGAAACATGAAAAGATCCCTATGAGTGTTGGTACCAAATTGGGCTATACTAAAGAGGACAAAAGTGTTGAAGAACACAAGTATAGGAAGCTCATTGGTTCCTTGTTGTATTTAACAGCAAGTAGACCTGACATTCAGTATGTTGTTTGTGTGTGTGCAAGATTCCAATCTGATCCAAGAGAATCACACTACAAAAAGGCAATCAAGATACTGAAATATGTTAAAGGTACAGTCAATGTTGGATTATGGTATCTTAAAGATTCTGGACTTGAATTGGTTGGTTATTTTGATGCTGATCATGGAGGATCAACTCTTGATAGAAAAAGTACCTCTGGAACTTGTCAGTTTTTGGGTACTAGATTAATATCATGGTTCAGCAAGAAGCAAACTTGTGTTGCCAATTCATCTACTGAATCTGAATACATTGCAACTGGTTGTTGCACAGCTCAAATCTTATGGATTCAGCAACAATTAAGAGATTATGGTATTTCTGCAAAGAAAACACCAATCTTTTGTGATAATACAAGTGCTATTGCAATCACACAAAATCCTAAGTTTCACTCTAGGACTAAGAACATTGATATTAGACATCATTTCATTAAAGATCATGTGGAAAAAGGTGATATTGAGGTTGTGAAAGTAGGCACTGATGATCAGCTTGCTGACATCTTTACCAAGCCCCTACCGGATAATAGGTTCGCAATGCTAAGGTATAACCTTGGATTGATTGAACTACCTCAATACAGGATACACTTGGCAGAATGCTGAAACAGGTATTGAGCAAGCCAAAGTATTCCTGTTTAAAAGACTCAATCACTGATTTCTTCACAGAAATGATAGGTCACTACATGTTTGCTGAAACAGGCATTCAGCAAGTAATTCCTTCAAAACGGGTATTTGTTAGGAAACTTGATCACTTGCTGAGACATGTACTCAGTAAGAGAAAAACCTTAAGGATTGCTGAAACAGGCATTCAGACAATCAAAGATACTGAAACAGGTATTCAAGTATCAAGGGAATATTCTGAGACGGGAACTCAGAAAAAGAGCAAAACTCATATCTCAGATTTTACCAAAAGATATCTCAAGTACAAAAGTATTTACTGATACGGGAACTCAGAAATATCTTTTAAACTTAAGAAAATACGAGATATCTGAGTAAGGGGGAACTTTCAGCAAGTATCTAGAGTGATAATTCAAACTCGCTGAAAAGATTCTTGTCTATTTCAGCAAGCAATCTATTCCCTTAAAACTCGGTAAAATCAATTTGTGACATTAAACTGGCACAGATAAACTCGTAATAATCATGACGTGAAATTCAATCGTGGTCATTGATTAAAAGGAGTTACTTATCTAACGACTAACAAAATAAAGAGAGAGAGTGCTCTGACGGTTTTAGTTAGTGGGCCACTACGCATTCAATGCAAAGGCTCCACTAACTCCAGTATTTCTCTGTTTTACCCTTGCTGAGAGCTCAAATCGATTGAGTTTCTCACACACCAGAGACACTATATAAAGAAAGAGTTATAGAAATGACAAAATTCTTTAACTCACATTTCCTTTCTCTGCAAATTTTAGCCTGAATCTACTGTACCTCCGGTCAAAAAGCAAACTATCTCTTTTCGTACACATTTTCTTGCTCTATAAAAGAAATGGCTCCCAAGAGACAGTCTTCTAAGTCCTCAAAGTCATCAAAGGTTGACAATGTTGAAACACGCACTGCTCCGGTAACTACTCCGACCACAGACACAACGAAAGTTGTGTTGAAAAACGATCGCATATCCGAAAAACCAATGCCTCCGTCATATCTTGACACTGCAAAGTGTGAGATGTTGATGCAATGGGGAGGTTTTGCAAAAGAAAATTACATTAGGTACTTTTATGAACAAGATCTCGATGACGAAAATGAAGAGGCGCTTGAGCTTATCAAGCAGCAAGGCCTCATGAACTTTATCTCTGCTCGAACTAACCAAGTGAGCATGATTGATACAATGGAATTCTACAACAATACAGAAATCCAGTCCCTTACTGATAGTAAAGGAGTCGCTGAAAAAGTGATCTTTACTACAGTTCAGAACACGCAAATCGTCCTGAAATGGACTGATTTAGCGGAGATATTTCAGATTCCAACCACTGGAACTGACGATGACATCACTGCCATTGACGAAGAAATTGAAGCGTTCTACAGTGACGTTAGAAATGAGAAAATGAAGAAAGGCGAGATTGCTCCCGTGACTTGGACAAAGCACGTTAAGAGAAAGCATCTCTGCCATTCACTTGGTCTAGTAGCTCTGCTACTAATAAAAGTTCTTGACTCCCAAGTTGGAGGAATTGACCAAGTAGGCCTGAGAAGATGGCCATTGCTGATGCATATCCATGAAAATAAAACGGAACTTAACTGGGCTAAGTACATTTTCAACAGGCTTGTTGATAGTGTTACTAAGTTTAAGGTAAAGGTAGAAGACAACAAGGTCTCACCTTCCTTTCCAGTTATGTATGGAATCAAGATATGCTACATCCTTGAACATTTCAGGATTCAGCTAAGAAACCCATTGCCAATCAAGAAATCTGTGTGCAATGTGGAAAGATCATTCTACAAGCAGAATGTACCTAAGACTGCTGGAAAGAAAACTAAGAAGACAACAACTGCAAATGTTGTCAGCACAAGCCAGCAAGAAAGGTATAAAACAGCTGCAGATGTTACCACTCAGCAACTTAGAGATGAAACTGCTGTTGGTGGTGGTAATACAAAAGAAACTGCTGTAGAAAATCAACAAGGTACATGTACAACAGCCGTTGCTGAAAATGCAACTATAGATGACTCTGGGAAACTGGAGAAATCTAATAAGAAAAAGAGGAAAGCTGATGATGACACTCAGACTGCAGCGTCATCAGCAAACCCCGTACCTAAGAGGAAACGGACCAGCAACAAAAGGAAGAAAACACTGGCCCGCAAGTCAGTCCCTGCTGTCCAAAACCTCTCAGACAATTCCCAGACAAATGCTGAAACGCATTTGCCAGTAGATGTTGCTGAGGTGATCACTGAAACCTATGTCAGCAATGTTGAAGTGTTTGCGGAAGCCTTCAATAATCAACTTAACGTTGATACTTCTACTGTGAATAGACCACAAGGAAGTGGAAATGAAATTCCTGCCCATGTCCCAGATATATATATTGTAGATAATTTAGATGATCCAACTATGGAACTAGCAAGTGACATTGTTGCTGATCTGCAAAAAGCGGCACTTGCGGATGCTGCTGAAGAGATGGTTGCTGAACAAGCAACTCATCAAGTTGCTGAAACCCCGCTTGCTGAAGGACCAGTTGCTGAGACAGCAATGGTTCCTGTTCCAGAAGTTGCTGAAACACAAGAAGCATTATTCAACGACGCATCTCGTGATGCTGAGAATTCTGGCCCAAGTTCACCCAAGACATCAATTGACAAAGTCCAGCTTGTACTGGAAGAAATAAGCAAACAAATGGAGTTGGAGATTGAAGAATCATCCACCAAATCCATTGATATCTTCATGACAAGCAGTGAGCTCAAGGGTCAAGATGCTTCTGCTCAACTTGTCATTTCAGAGACAAGGGAGATTGCTGAAACCGCATAGCTTTCTCAAATAGAGCAAAACCAGAAGTCTGCTGAAGAAACAGTTCAAGAAACTGAAGAAACTGTTAATGCTGAAAGGACTGAGCCACAACCTGTCCTTCTTCAGCAGGTAGTTAATTCAACCATCAGTAAAACTTCGTTTTCTGAAACTTGTTCTTTTGCTAATATTATATTATCTCTACAGACTTCTCAAGATGCAAGTCAGATGGTTGCTGAAGCCTCTGCACCAGAACCAACACTCCCTGCTCAGCAGGTAATTAATGATTTTGGTATTAAAACTAAGTTTGACAACTTAGTACTTGTGTCTAACTCTAATTTATTTCAGGATGAACAAATGGAGGATGCTACTCAAGCTCCTCAAAGAATGGAAATTGTACTACATGAGCTTGCTGACTCTCAGCAGGTAAATCATGTTTCAGATATAAACTCTAAAACAATTCTCCAAACCAATCCTGATCTAAATAACGTTCTTTTTCAGGCTCAAAAGGAGACCACTGAAGTGGTACTCATCACTGAAGATCATCAAGTAAGTTCTGAGGAACTGTACTTGAACTTCAAAAGCAACTGGCAAAGGTACAGGCGAATGGATTTCTCTGATCTTCACCTTCATCTCTCAAACGAGAAAAAGAGATCTTCTCTGCTGAAGCTCGAAACATTTGTCCACTCCATCCTTCGTGAAGAAATGTCATATTCTCATCAAATGAGCTCGAATCTGATTGCTCAAATCAGAGAGAATATGAAGGCAAAATTCAAGAGTGCCTCTCCAGCTGAACAAGCTGTGATGCTCAAAGGTTCATTTGTACCTGTGGTGGCTGATCCCCACAAAATCAATGAGGAAAAGGAAGTGACAAGTGTTGCTTCGTATAAGCATGTTGAGCTAGTCATTCTGACAGACGATGATGAAGAAGAAGAAGATGAGAACACTCCCACTGATCCCAGTGATGATGAAGGGAAAGATTCCAAGGACAAGAAAGACGATGATGATGACAATCAAGGTCCAAGTCCTGATGCTGGAGGATTGAAGTTGACAATTGCTAAAAATGCTCAACCTGAAAATCAGCAAGCTGAACAACAACAATCTCAGCAAGAATCTCAACCTCCTCCTGCTGCTGCTGAAAATCAAGCACCTGTGCATGGTGCTGATACTGAAGAGGAATATGCCAGAAAAAGGGTTGCCTTGAAAAATGGCAAAAGTCCAGTTTCTGATGCCAAGGTTACTGAAGAAAACCTTGATGATGATGAAGAACAAGATGAAGATTACCAACGCGCTCTCCAGAACAGTCTCTTGATCCATGCAAGGCATACGTAGGATCTAGAAATTGGTCAATCTTCAGGAGTAAGATCAAAGGAAGTCCCCTCCCTTCCATTTACTACTGGCGAAACTCCAGTAATTGAGCCCCAAACTCAATTGAAACAACTAACTACTGGCGAAACTCCAGTCATTGAGTCTCAAACGTTGCCTTCAGTAACTACTCAAGAAAAACTAACTACTGGTGAAACTCCAGTTGTTGAGTCTGAAGTGTTGCCATCAGCAACCACTCAACAAAAAGAAAGTGAAGCTACTGATAAAGGTTCAAAAGTTGCTCAACTTGATGAATCTGAGGATGATGACTACTTGTCAGAAAATGAGGATGAACAATCCAAGCGAGACCCAAAAGTTGTTCAGATTCCTCCTCCTGATTACATCAATGATAAAGGTGATTCTTTAAGAGCCGAACTGCTATTACAGGATGATCAGTTTGCTTCCAAACTAAAAGTTCATTCCTTGACACCACATTTAGTGCCGTTCCCAAGAGTTGAGGAGTTTACTCCCAGAATTCTAGCACTAAAGGAAGTCCATAATGCCTGCAAAGCTGAAGATGAGTCATTGCTTGCTGAGAGCCCACTTGACTTTGGAATGATATTGGCTACAGTGTTGAGACGCACTACAACTTTGACAATAGCTCAGAAAGACATCAGTCTTTATCACAAAAGCTATGAAGAAGATGTCAGTCAAGCGCTCAGGCTCACAAAGAATGTTCTCGTGAAGGCTCAAACTTTAATGGATGAGAAGGCCGCAACAGAGAAAAGACATGAAGAGAACATGATGAATATTCAAAGAGAGTTGTCAAAAATGACTTCTGACCAACAACAAATCATCATGAAGTATAACAGTTTAAGCACTCTTGCTGAAAATTGCAATGAGTTTTATTCTCTGCACATCACCCCGATGTTGCAATCCATGTCTAAGGGGGAAAATAAGAGTTCCAGAAAAAGAAATCAAACCCCTCCTCCTGCTGTTGATGTGCCACTGCCCATAGAACCGCTTGCTGAAAAAGGGCAAAGTTCTAAAAGGCAAACAGAATCTGAGTTGAATTCAGCAAGTACCAAAAAGAGAAAAACCGCTGCTGAAACTCAAGATTTTTGCCATACTGAAAGTCATCACAATCTGAATGAAGATAATGAAGATGATGAAAATCAAACAATAGCTCAAGCCATAAGAGCTAGACCCTTAACAGCCTTGACTCCGTCTGGCCACTCAAAGCATTTTTCGTCTGACTCTTCAGCAAGAGATCAAGACAATGCTAAGACAAGAAGAAGAAGGCAAAGACAGGAAGAAAAAAGGTTGGCCAGCATTGCTATTGGCTCCGGCATTGAATACACAAAGACCAGCAATAAAGAAACCACTCAGAATGTAATCAGAAACATTCATGGTTGCTGGATCTTAAAACCGGAAGACTTGCTGGTGAATGAGTTCTTTCCTACAGCCATATTGAATCAAATGTTCAAATGGATTGAACTCAAGGTCCAAAGGAAGCAAAGGGAACAATCCCTCCCAAGAAATATTGCTGGGAAATGGTTGAATCTTGAGGTCCAAGTAAGAAGAATTGCCATTGGTAAGACATATAAACAAGAACCAGATCTGATCAAACCACCTGGCATCGCTTACTACTCTGACCCAGGAACAAAGAAAACAAAGAAGAGACTTGGATTGATTCCTTATGAGTACTTCTATTTCACTACTAAGGATCAAGAAGAAGATCTTCTCTGGCTAAGAAAGATTCATCCGAAAAGCATTTCAGATACACAGCTTCTCCATGCCAGCAATTGGGGCATGCATTTGTGGGTAACTCGCTACATGGAAATGAATGCTGAAAAGCATCATCACACTGCCTGCAAAAATGCAAGAATTATTCAACTACAAGTCCGTAGGATTCTGGAAAACTACGAAAAGGACTGTGTTGAATTTACTGCACTTGCTGAGAAGAGTGTAAGAGAGATTTAGAGAAAATCTTCTGAAAGAGCTTAAGTCCCTGTAATACTTTTTGTTAAAGTTTTTGTTTGTTGATTCTGTTTAAGTTATCTATGCTATTTCATGTAAACTTCTGAAAGATAACTATCAACATTGAAACTTTTGACTCTTATTGGTTTTTGATTATGCAATTTACTTATGCTTACTATTTAATTATTCAAGTATGCTTGCATTAATCAACTGATTTATTCAACATGAGAAACCTCTAAAAGGGTAACAATTAATTTAGCCATGGATTGCTAACATCAAAAAGGGGGAAATTTGTTAGGAAACTTATAATTTTGATGAGCAATTAACCATGCTAAATTAAGGAAAGTCCAGTAACTAGTACTCTTAAGGTCCATAGGAATTTAGAATTTTAAGGACATTGTAAAAGATGAACGTTTGCTGAAGACTTAGATTAGGTGTTAGTTAAGTTGGTTTTTACCGCATACGATGTATTTTATTTTCTGAAAAGAAAATAACTTATTGAAGCTGTAGCTTATGATGTATCTTATTTTCTGAAAAGAAAATAACCTATTGAAGCATTTGCTGACGATGTACTTTGTTTTTACAAACAAACTATTGAAGCATTTAGAAACCACTCAGAATCTTGAAGATTTTTGAAGATCTGAAGACTTGAAGAATTCGAAGATCTGAAGACTAGAAGATTGCTGAAAACTGGTATCTACAAAGCCACGTGTTGCTCAGAAAGTGGAAACTTCAGTAACAACATTGCATAAGTGAAAATCTGAAAGACAGAGTAGGTTGTGCTTGATGACACTGAGACTGACCACTTGCTGATGGAACATATGTGACCTCTTGCTGAAAGTACTTGAATTTGCGCTCCAATGTTATTGTTTGAATTCTATTCAAATATGCATTAAATGCAAAGCTTACACGCGAAGGACATGAAGACTAGAAGACAAACAAAGACGCTGCTGAAAGTACAAAAGCAAGATAGTGACATCTTAAGGATCAAAAGCCTTGGAATTTAAAATTCAAACGGCTCCTTACTTGCACTATAAATAGAGGTCATCCGGCGAAGAGTTGAAGTGTGTCAACAATGTGATCAAACTCTCACTTGTGCTTAAATTCACATACCATTCAATACTCTTACTGCTATTGATCCGTTCCAAGACTTAAAGCTTGAAAAAGCTACTTGTGAAGAAGTAGAACAAACTCGGCTAAGAGATTAGTTAAGTGTTCTTTTTTTCGAACAAGAACAAGTCTTGACACCAGAAACAATCAAATTTGTTTACTGCAAAGTATTCAAAGTTGTGTTTCTTAGATTACTTGTTGTAACTGAATAAGTTATAATTAAGTTATCTCACCCCAAAACTCTCTAACTGAAAATACACCCTTTTAGGCGTGATATTCAGGGGGAACTTAATCGAGCATAGTTTTGCTGATTAAAAGTACCAAGTTTGATGGAGAAGAAGGTTACGTTCTCTAGATTAGGTTGGAGACAAAGCAAGTGTGCTTTGGTTTCTGTTGAATCGCTCTAGATAGGAGATTGTAAGGAACCTCAATCATATCTTAGTGGATTCAGTCCTAGAAAGGACAAAGTGGATTAGTTGAGAGATTACGCCACTCTCAGATACCACTATAAAAGTGTTTGTGTGATTTACTTACTGTACTTAATTTTCAGCAAATCATATCTGTTTGTACACAGTCACTCACATCACCTGCTGAAACCTTTACTTACTGAAAAAGCACTTATTGTATCAAAGACTTCCGCTCTCTGATTTTAAGTATCAGCAAACCAAGCTACTGAAAAGTAACTTACGCTTGCTGAGAAAGTTAAGTATCAGCAAACTCATTACTGAAAAGTAATAAGCACTTGCTGAGAATGTTTTAAACGACGAAAGTTTGAAAACACTATTCACCCCCCCTCTAGTCTTTTCTTGTTGTTTAAAGGGACCAACAAGCAAAGTAAGAAGGAAACGAAATTTCTTTTTTCCCTCCATTCTAAAATTTTGGACTAATTTTTGGACTTTCAAAACACAAACCAAGACACACAAAACTCACTATCTCTTTACTATCTCTCTCCATTATGGCAAAACCCTTACTCTCACTATCCGACTTCTGGTAACGGCGATCATCGAGGTGCATCCATCTTCTTCTTAGCCAGTCAATTTCAGGTGACATCCATATCAATGTTTTACGAGTTTCTGTGGTAATATCGACATGCACTTCGAAGGGGCTTAATTGATCTCTGGCTTGTTATTTCTTCCGTGCTTTCATGAAAATTGAAATACATTCTTCCAGAAATTAGTAATTATGATCTGATATTGTCATGCATGAGATCAAGATTAGGTGTAATATGACTGTAATCGCCATTTCGAACTCTGAGCATCATAAAATTTACAATTACATAAATAGATCATGAATTCCCTGTCCATTGAAGATATAGGCAGTGATCTGTGACCTTATGTTTGATGTCCCTTTGCATTGTGTTCTTCGGTGTGTGTTTTGAAATTGTAGGCTTGGCGTGAGTTTGCTTTGCAGATCACCCATGGATCAGTGTTTTCATGGAATGGTTATGGTTATAAGTATATGATATTGATTAGCACGTGTGCTGCTGTGTGCTTGAATGAAAGCCAAATCTTTTGCTTTTTTTATTTTAATGCACTCTCATATGCATCCCTAAATAATCAAGTACATTTGATGAGGATTAAGATTACCCTAGTTATTCGATTACTTAAAATCATTACCCTGTTTGGTCTTGTATGTTAGTCAATAACATTTATAAATCTTTCTTGTACAACTTCAATCACAGATGTCGCCAGGTTTATCAACACTCAACGGGGTTAGAAAAATCGAAAGCTGAAATGGCAAAGAAAATAATAGCCACAGAAGCTAGGGAGAAAGCCAACACTTATACTTTGCCAAGATCAGAAACTGAGGACGAGCAGCCTGCTTACGAAAGCTTAAGACCAAAGGGTAATTATATGAGCCGAATACTATTAGGGCATAACTTTCAATTTTACGGCCACCATATACTAGTGGTTTCTTCTCAGACTTTTGATTACTTGTAAATGTTTTACTCGTAGAGCAACCCGGTATGACTAAGCGGTGTTATGGAGGAGGTGCTACGCCTGTTAAAAGATCTTCACCTCGTACAAAGGGAAAGACTGGAGAGAAGCAAAGTACATGTCAATCTCAAACCTTCAGGTTTTCTATTATTTAAATAGTTTCCAATACTATGGTGCCTCATACATGATCTGGTTTAAATGCTTCAGGTGAAGCTGGGAACAAACGATGTTTAAAAAATAACTCAGAAGAGGGTAATGCCCTGGTTAAAAAGGCCAATTCCTCAGGTTTGATTCTACACATACCTGTTGATTGAGATAAGTTATAAACATGTTAAGGTAATGCATCTTTTGTTTCAGACCCTTCTAAGGATACAGAATCAATAAGAACAATGTGGCTCGAGATGCAATGTATAATTTCACTTCTTGTAAACTTTTATATATGTATTCATTATTTCTTCACTGCAATATGAGTGATTTATACTTAACTATCTGCAAGAAAAAGAAAAATGCACTGATATCACATGGATTCTTACAAGAACTGTGATGCTAGTGTATATTAATGTTTTGCTAGGTTCATGTACAATAGTTAAAGGTTATATGAATGATGTTTGGTAGAAATTTGATGAAAGTGTATATGAACATTTTTGCTGATTTCTCATATAAATGTTATATGAGTGCAAAACAAGAAAGTAGATAAACTGATACCATAAATTAATAAGAAAAAAAAAAGGGAAAAATGAACTATTTGGATATGGATTCTTCTTAGAGATTGGATGCTAGTGTCTATCAAAATATCTAGAAGTTGTTATGGGCAAAATCAGAAATTAGAAAAAATAAGAGGAAAATCAGGAAACAAAATGAAAAATTAACTACTATGACATGGATTCTCCCCAGAAGACCTCTTCTTCTGTATATGGTCATTTTCCCTAGTTATTAAGGGCTTTTTTAAAGTTATATGAATGATGTTATTATTTCATTACTACAATATGTCTGATTTTATGCTTAACTGTCTGCAAGGAGCAAAAGCAAAAGGACAAACATTAGGTCGTAAAGGGGGAAACTGCATAATGCACATCCAAGTCCTGCAGTCAACACTCGTTCAAGGGTGATACCACCGCTAACTCCACTTAACGATCTCAGGGCAATGATAGCGAGTACAGTTCCTGGTCGTGCAAATGGAACACCAGCTAATGTCTATGAAGCTCAACCTGCTGCCTCCAAAGCTCCAAAGGTTAATCTGCCAACTATGCCCGCAGTTCCAAAGGGTAATCAGGCTCCAAAGGCATGACAAACTCCTGCTCAGAATGACATTGAATCCACACAACATGAGATCATCACAAAGAGTCAGGGATCATCTCCAGAGCTCAATAAAGAGAAAAGTCCAGCTATCACCGAACAACCAGTTGGAATTTTCACATAACGGCTCAGATACATCCCATGAAAAAGATACGGTTTCTAGAGATGATACGGCTACTGGAGATGATACTGTTGCTGGAAAAGATACAGCCCTTGCAAAACCAAGTGAGTAAATTCATTCAACTTTGATCTATATATTGCAAAACCAACAAGACTTATCATATATTGGACTTACTTCATAAATTTCATTTTATATATATAATTTCAGAGCCGAAGAGGGCACCTTGTGGTGTTTCCCGTGACGAATCGTTGGAAAAATATGTTCGTAAGGTATCTCCTAGTGTGGTTGTCCTTTTTATTATTCTTCTTAATTATTCATTATGTTAGTGAAGTCCTTATTTTATTTTATTTTTTATTTTTCCTGTTTTTCTCTGATTTATAATTATTTTAGGATTACATGATAAATGTCGAGTCTTTGGCCTACTTTCAACCTTCTACAAGTCACATTTAAGTTCTGGAACGTGTTTGCCTGTAATGAACATCACTTTGCAAAGCAAAACTTACGATCCATATACCAGGGACCTTTTTCCTATTTTTGTTTTACATTTTTTCCTGATTTTTTAGTTAATATATTTGATTCCACTTTTGGTTTTGGAATCACCCAAATGGCCTCATACCATGTTAGAGTGGTGGTCTAACATATATACCCTTTATTCCACTCACTCTTAAGCGATGTGGGATGCGGGGTATTACAAACTACCCCCCTTAAAGCCTCGACGTCCTCGTCGAGCGCCTTAAGTGGTGGGGGTGACAAACTGACAATAACCTTTACCAACCGTCTACCCGGTGCGGGCTTTGGGTTGGTCTAGGCTTTGATACCATTTGTAACGACCCTACCAATCCAGCCGGCGTGGTTACTCCTGGACGGACCCACACACGTCCCCACAGTATGATATTGTCCGCTTTGGGCTTGAGCCCGCACGGATTTGCTTTTGGAATCACCCAAATGGCCTCATACCATGTGAGAGTGGTGGTCTAACATATATACCCTTTATTCCACTCACTCTTAAGCGATGTGGGATGCGGGGTATTACACCCCTACTTCTTGAAATTGTCATTTATGTAAATTCACAAAGTATTGGTGCCTTTCTTCAGCTTCTCCTTTTCTTTAAGCTGCTTCTTCCTCACATTTTATTCATCTTTGAGCCTCTTCGATCGTTTCAACAACTTCAATCTTCTTCTCTAGAGCAACTTTCCCCTAGCCTCAACTTTCATCATCAAACCCAACTACTTGATCATGTTATGTCTATGACAAGAGAATTCTGTAATCAACTTCAAAATATGAGTTCTATTCAGGTCCATGTCGACGAGAACCAAAGTAGCCACATTTCGGTTCTGAATAGTAAACGCCCAGAAACCTGAAAACATTAGCATAAGACTTTAAAACCACAACAACAAAAATATCACCATCTAAAGATACAAATAATATCCTCATGCTTAAAACAATAACAGAAACACTTAAAACCACACCAAAAAGCTAAAAACCATAACAATACACATTAATAAACCTAGCAAACCAGAAACAACACTTCAAAACCACGCCAACATCTTTTATAACCACACTAATAACCCTTAGAACCATACCAAACACATTTAGAACCACACCAAAACCATTCATAAGCATACCAGAGAAACTTTAAGTACCAGAAAAACCTTTTAAAATACAAAATCTAAAAGTAGAATAACATAAAACCTATAAGCATACCAAAGACCCTTAAAAACACACCAAAATCCCTTATAATCATACCAGACACGCTTAGTACTATAGAAAAAATGTAAACAACTAAAACTAAAGTATAATAATAAGCAACATGCAGATACACTTAAAACAACACCACATCCATCGAAAACAACACCAAAAATCCCTTATAAGCATACCATAGGCACTTAAAACACTTTAACCACAACAAACGCACAAACAGAGCATATACAACCACAAACACTTAAAACCACAAACAATATACGTAAAAACCACAACAGAAAATAGATTCAACATATCAAAATCAACAACTGACATACCTTTACTGGAAGAACCAACAGAAGAACCCTTCCTCTTCGTCATCCTTAAAATCAGAAACCATAGATCTTTGATATCGAATATGAGAATTAAGAATTCAAAATCGAAACCCTAAATCTCAGAATACATAGTGAGAAGACAAAATCGAACACAAAACATCAACAAGGTAGCAGAAAGGAAGAAAATAGGAGAACAATCAACTTGATTCTTCAATCGATCATAAAATTTGAGATTCGGAAGCAGGTGAAGAAAACGAAAATTTACAGATAGAGAAAAGTGATTTCACGCAGAAAACACACTAAACTGTGTGCTGGATTTTATTAATAGCTACACGGTGAACCGGTTTTTGTCCGCACGCTTCACAGAGATGGAGAAATCACCAATTGATCGGCCATTGCCGCACGTATAAGAGACGAAACGCAGGGGCTACGCTATTGAGAGTACGAAACGGCGGAGTAAGTCGGGAAATTATTACCCCTTTCTAACTTTTCCGTTCAATCTCCAAGATCAAATCTAAAAACCTAGTCGATTTTTGGAACCTAACACTCTATTTTTCTTTATATATATGTGCATGATACAGAAGTGGAGGCTACTGAGAGCGTTGCGCCATTAGAGGAGGTTGAGCTCGTGAGACGCAAGCGTGGTCGTCCACTTGGGAGATCAAAAAGGCGGGGTAAGAAGCCCGATTCCTTCACATTATTCCTTGTTTCTTTCTATCAGCCTCACTTTCTAATGAATGAGTGAAAAGTAGTTGATGTTAAACTTCTATCCTATAATGCTGGTCCAAAGAGCTCCAACTATGCCACCGAAATCCCAGCTCCCCGAAAGCGTGGCCGCCTTCGAAATATCACAAACCGTGAGCTTTCAAACTATCTTTGCATCTTTATTCAACCAGTTGTTGTTTAACTTCTATCATATAAGTAGAAATTTGTTTGGTTTGAGTGATCTGCGATTGTGTGTTCTCCTTGATGTGTCAGTTTGAATGGCTTTGTTCAGACTCATATTGTCATTCTGTTGTATATAGAGATTGATTCGAACACCATACAAGAGTCACATTTTGGTTGAGTACGACTCTGTGTCAAATGCATATACTTATGGAGCATGAAATTTGACAATGGTTGGCAATGTTAAACTGTCTGTTGGTGTTCAAATATGTCCAGTCCGCATGTACGAACTTGAGCAGTCTAAGAGCGCGACGAGGCATCAAGGGCCGTCCCTCAAGGGGCGCGACCACACGCAAGTATGTCACTTAGGTGTGGCTCGACCAACATATGGTCCGACCATCTTTGTGAGGCCGACCCTCAAGATAAGCTCACTACAAGGACAAGACAGCTGTGGGGCGCGAGGAGCATCTCTAGGGCTCGAGGAGGACCTTACGTCAAGGTGACACCCTCCAAAGGAGATTAGGCAGAGCACTACTCGGACCATGAATATCAGAGGAAGGCACGAGGACCCAGGTCGACCACCCATGGTCGGTCCCTCTGGGGCCCGCCTTCCAGAATATTCCATGAGACCCGAAAAGTCAATAATGCCCTCCAAACCCTAGTCAAGATGTTTGGGTCAAAGCCCATGGACCTCCATAATGGGCTTGGGCCAAAGGAAGACTAAATGAAGAAAACCTAAATAGTTCCTTGTGACGGTTCAATACGAACTTAAGAGGAAGCATGAATTACCCTTCAACATTTGGCGCTGTCTGTGGGAATCTGATCGAAAGGTCATTCGTAGCCCTACTGGTCGAGCCGAGAAACTCTCCTCGAGACGCTTCTCGAGATGCCTCCTAGAAGAAGTGTTCGACTTGCCAACGCAGTATCAGAGAATCCTCCTCGCCCAAGGGGTCGTCCCCCTATAAATGGTCGAGGAGGAGGAAGGGTAGCTGCTTCAAGGGCACCTAGAAATAACAATGTTGAGAGGAATCAAGATACGATGGAGGGGGCATTCACCAATGTCACGGGCTCCCAAGAAGAAAGATCGGGAGAGAATAACCCCCAAGGCTTCCCAGCTGGGAGGGCTTATGGAGCATTAAGAGTCACATACAATGTCGCACCAAGAGGACATCCTCTTGATGTAGTAGTGAATCCTCCTCAGCCAGCCGCATTGAACTTCACCCTTCCTAACGGACGAGTAGTCCGACCATCAGACTTTGGGATGGGCGAAGCTAAATACGGCTTGTTCCTTCTCACTTTGCAAGGATACGTAGGAGATAATGAGGCTGCTAGGGTCGAGGTAGAACTCCAAGCCCGAGGAGTACACCAATCCCAAATATAGGAGCAACCTCGTGATAATTTTGCTGCACCTCGTCAATCCCAACCAAGAGCACCTCTAGTTCAAGATGAAGCACATTCAAGAGCCAACACAAGGCCAATCAAATCTAGACTTGGACCTTCAAGAGTCCAATCTAGATTAGGACCACAAGGTGCTCCTGATGATTTAAGGGATCTGATTGATAGGAGGATACGCGCGTCAATGAAAATGTAGCTCCTCAAGAAAACCAAGCCGAGGTGGTCGCTACACCACCCACTCTCCCAAATCAAGTCACGCCCAACCAAGTGACTCCTTAGAATCAACCCAAGACGGTGGCAGAAAACAACGCTTTGAGTACCGTAGCCGAGGTAACCACCTTGATCGGGATCGACCCAATCACAGGGAGGAAGCTCACTTTGGAATAAATCAAAGCAACGAAGACCGCACTCGATGCTCAGATAGAAACCTTACGAGGTGACATGCAAGAAAAAGAGCAAGACCGAGATCCAAGTCCGTTGTGCGGCGAGATAAGGAGTCATCAAGCAAAAATCGAGAGAGGCTTCCCTACTTTCGAAAGCTATGATGGAACAAGTTGTCCAAAGGACTACTTGGTGAGATTTGGTACCAAAATGGATGCATATGGTCATGACTCAAAGACCAAAGCACTACATATCCCGGCAATCCTTTCAGGAGAAGCCATGAAATAGTGGTCGCGCCTTCCTCATCGCTCGATCAAATCCTATAGAGAAATCTGCCAAGAATTCTCTAAGAGATTCGAGAAGGTTGATGAACGAGAATGTCAGACTCGAACAATCAAATGAATTTGCTTAAAAGCCAAAGGGCAACTCACAACTACACAAAACACGTAGTGCAGAGGTAAGATGACCTCGAGTGTCGATCTCTAGGGATTTAACTAGCTTTAACTACGATAACTACTAAATAAATTCAGTAAACAAATTTAACTTAGCTTTACTTAAAAATATATGATGAGAGCTGGTGATAGTAATGCTCATTCTAAGCATCGGGTTCTAATTATGCATGAAAGTGCAACACGTACTGCTTTCAATGTAATTCGAACTGATCTTGCTGTGGGAATTGTTTTCACCATATCAGACAACTCTCCATTCGGAGAGGATACTGTCGCAAGGTTTCCACCCAAACACTCGATCAGAACAAACACCAAAAGAAAGGTTTTGACATGTATTTTGAAAGCTCTTATCTATACTAATACTTGGCTAAGGTTGTCAGGCTTAGTGCAAGCTGATGAATGTGTATTTTACACTTTCATTTGAGTCTTTTTCACCTATTTTAGCTATCCTATATGTTAATTTAGCTATATTTTAGTGCATTTTATTAGAATAGTGTCACGTTTCCCTTTAGATTTTGTTTTACAGGTTTTGGTTGAAAATCGAGGATTTCCGGGCAACTATATTGAAGTTGACAACGAATTGGTGTTCCAGAAGCCTATTTGGAGTATCTGAAGGTTTCCGGATAGGATTTGAAGTCTAGGGGTCGAATCTGGAGGTTAGAAGGCCACTAGAAGTCAGAAACCGAGTCCGAAAAGGGGAAGAAATCCAAAAACGCGTCGAAAACGCGGAATTCCGCGAAAAATACTCCCGGGCGAACCACCCGGGACGTGGGGCGAACCGCCCCACAACGGTCGAACCGCCCGGTGTGTGGGGCGAACCGCCCCACACTTATTCGAGGCCTATGTATAGTTGCTCAGATTTTCTACGAAATTCATACTTTTCCAAGCCTTCTCTCTCACCTTTCTCTGTAGTTTTAGGGAGGGACTTCCCAGAGCCTGTTCTGGGGGTCCGTAGCTTAGGAGTCACTTTTTCATAGCAGTTTGGAGCTTGTAGGATCGCAATTCTTCGGAGATTGACAACCTTCGGTAATATTGTATCTTACAGTTTATTCTACTTATTTTTATATATCTTTCAACATGTTTTCTTCTATGATTTCTGTTGATTGCATGCCTATTATGAGTAGCTAAACTTATCGTTCGTGGTAGTATGTGAATTCTTAGCGAAGGGAAGATAATCATGCTAATGGCTTAATCGCGCATTATACTCCGTGTCATTGCTTTATTTCGTTGATCAGGCTCGGCCTAAATTCTCGTATGTTGTATTAATTATTATGCACAATTGGACCCTCGTCGACCAATACGCATCTATATCTTCGTAGTGTTGAATGATTACGGAACACAATAGGACAATAGTGATTGACTTGTCAGTATCATTATCTTCGTAGTGCTTAATAATTGCAACAGGACATTAGATTGATCAAAGATCTCCATGCAAGACCGAGGAATTTACGCATGATTATCAACCCGTTATGCTTTGAAGGATCATACTATCACCAATCTCCATTATCTGTTAGAAAAACTCCTTGCTTTTACGTCTGCTGTTTTTATATTCTCTAGATTAATAGATAAAGCTAGTTATAGTCCTGAGAGAACGACCCTCGAGGTCATTCTACCGCTACACTATGGTTTTCGTTGTAGTTGTGGATTGCCTTTGGCTAAATAACAAATTAATTTGATTCTTTCGCGTTGGAACACGACACCAGCGCGTCCATCACAAGCAGTACTTGATAATTGTAAGTAATGAAAGTGATGATCTTGAACAGAGATTGCGGGCACGTACGAACTCGTATTTGCATGTAAGACCCACCGTTGGATTGCTCTTCGAGTTAGCTACGCGTAGGTTATAATCTCATCCAAATCCAATATCGTATGAAAGACTGGTGCTCAAAATACTGAGACTATGCAAATGGAACTTCCAGATTTCACTTCAAAGGCTCCAAAATCTTCATCCGAACTTCGAATGAACTACTGTTTCCGCCTCATACAAGATATCTCGAATCTTTCATGTTCTCCTTGGCCTTGGGCACGGTTTTGATCTCCGAAACACCATCTTTAGGCCTAGAAACACGTCCCGGTACTCCTTGACACACCACGGGTGATCGCGTTGCACCAAAACTTCAATGTTTCGCCATAATTTACATCCAAAAGTGATATTTTCACCTAAAACCTGAAAATAACAAAATAAATAGAAACGTGACACTAATGCATGCAAGAGGATAGCTAAATAGGTGAAAAAGAACCAAATAAAAGTGTAAAAAACACTGTCATCAAACTCCCCAAACCGAACCTTTGCTTGTCCTCAAGCAACTAGCTAGACTCTAATGCACAACCACATGCAACACAAAGAGGAGTCCCATGCCAAACGAGAAGAACTAATTTATTGTATCTACCAAATGCTTATGAACACGGACCATAGAAATCATAACATGGAAGTAGGTTGAAGAATGCCTCGATTGAACCTATACACATTCACATATGCACTTTGTTAAACAGAGGAGTCTCTCGTAACATTCTCTATCTGGACCTAGTCAATGACGATGCAATGATGCATATTAAAACACTAATGGTTGCCCCGTGCCTATGAAACCGAGGGCTTACTACTGTTCACCAAGTGAGACTTTTTCTCAAGAGATGTCGAACCAATACTGGCTCTCATCAAACGAAGGAGGGTTCCCTAAAAGACAACACTCCCCTATTCTACCCGACTCTTAGAGCAAAGACTCTTCACCACTTCCTGAATGGCAGGATGAGGGTGGTCTAGAACAGGCCTTGGACTAGGTGACACGAAAACACAAGGAAGAATTTACAACTCGATTTTAAACAACTACAAAAGCTGAAAAATAATGCAACGCTTTGCTAAAACTGCTTTTTGGCTTGCTTGGACCCTTCTTTTGTTTTTTTGGGTCTTATTCTTTTCTTCTTTTTTTTCTTTTTTTTTTTCCTTTTTTTTTCTTTTTCCAGATTTCTGGAATAGATTTTTTTCTTTTTTTCCGTTTCTTTTTCTTTTTTTTTTTTTTTTGTATATAGCCAGCAGTAGCAACAATGAAAAGAAATAACAATGACACTACAACGACCTCCCCAAACCTATTCGAATGAATAGGTTGGAGCACAAACTCAAAAAAAGAAGAAAAACAAACTCTACATGACTCAACAAGACGAAAGACAAGTCATAACAATGGTAACCCCCTCACCAAACCTATTCGTTAGAATAGGTTTCAAACAAATGATCACACACCTCACTCTACCTCCTTCCAAGGCATTTAGCAATCTCAAAAAGCAAGGTGAAAACTTGTTGACTCTTAGGTACATAATTACACGAGAATACAACCATAGACTCTAACATGCAACATTTTATAAGGCCTTCGTGAACCGCGGTAGAGAAAACACCACATAGTGATGTCGGGACTACAAAATTTAACTAGTGCACATACGAATATGACAAACCAAGTGAGACAAACCTCAAACTATTCCATAGAAATGCAATGCATGGTCAACGGTCAAAAACACTTAATCTATACAATAAAAAAGTTCTAAATACTTGGCAATAAACTCCACACAACAACATGCAAAACTAGACTAAGGATGAATGCATGTGTACAGACTCGATCCTAAGAAAGCGGTAAACATGCAAAGAAAGGTTTTCACGAGCTAAGATGAGAAAAATAAGTTATTGAAATACCCAGAGATAACCCCCCCTTACCTGAACTTCGTCGTTCGTCTCGAACGTCGAAAGTGGGTGTGGGGTGAGAGCTAGACGTGTACTTGTAACCTGTATCACTCAAGATAACTCATGAGAAACCAATACAGATGATAAAATGGGTAAAAACATTAATATTGTTGCAATCGGGGACAAAAAGAGGTGTCCAGACGAAAATCCGGACATCCGAGGCACTGGTGTCCACAGGCGCACCTCCCCGTGTGAGGGGCGGTCCGCCTAGGGCCACCAGAGCGGAGGGGCAGGCTGCCTCTCCCAGGCGCACCGCCCCGTGTGAGGGGCTGTCCGCCTGGGAGGCAGAGTCCTGGCGCCCAGCTTTTGTTCCCCGAATGCAAAAAATATCAATTTTTCACCTATTTTATCACCAAAAACACAACAAAAACAAAATGTTCAATGTATGCATGTAATGCAAGAAAGCGATAAAACTCCGGGTTGCCTCCCGGAAAGCGCCATTGTTTATGAGTCTGGGACTCAACTTCTTCATCATCTTCAGTTCCTACCAAGACGGGTACTAGCCTTCCCCTTCAGGGATCTCTTCCTCATACCTAGTACCTGAGAATGATAATGAACAAACACACCAGGGCCAAAAAAACCTATGGGGATGACGATCAGAAATGGCTTGCAACGTATGTTGCTTGCCATCTACCTCAATAGTTCAGGTTCCCCGGTAGGTGTCTATCACGGAGCGCACCTTGGTCAAGAAGGCTCGTCCCAAGAGAACTACATCACTCATCCCATATCTTGATGCCGACATCACAATGAAATTGGTGTAAACTGAAGTGTAACCAATCCTCATCAACACGTTCCTAACAATGCCTTCCGGTCTCACGAAGGATCCATCTGCTAACTGCACAATGGCCTTGTGTTTCTCCAGCTCTCCCAGACCACTCTTCTTGAACACATTCATTGGGAGCACATTAGATAATGCTCCCGTATCAAGTGTAGCACGGACATCATCGAGACCACCAATACCAACGTTAACATCAAAGCTATCAAGAATTGGTTCAGGATCTTCATTTTCCTCATCACTCACCTCAAATCCCAGGCCTTTATCTTCCTCCTTGGCCAGTGGGGGCTCACCATGTGCACAACACTTTCACTCAGCAACCTTCTTAATAGTGATCTTAACAGGAAGGTCTCCTACCAAAGTGATAGACATTGATCTATCACCAACTAGATATTTAGCTACTCATATCAAAAACGTAATCAACAATAGCAATCATAGATGAAAACATAGTTGAATTGAAAGATAGAGTGCAAAAAATAGTGAGATACAAAGTTACCACCGAGGGTTGTCAATCTCCGGTGAATTCCTAAACTCACAAAGATCTAGCAAGTTGAGATCAATAGATGTCCAAATCTCTACATTGATGCTCCAAAACGCTAAGGAAAAGTAGTTCTAAGTCAAAGAAAACCCAAAACAATGAAGACATGAAAATTCGACAGTTTTATATAAAATATCGCGTGGGCTTCCGGAACTCACCAGACTGACAGCCTGGCACCAGGGGGTGCGCCTGGGGTGCTAGGCGGTCCGCCTGGCACGGGCAGCAAGTTCGCTAGTTTTTCCTCTAAGTTCGAACAGAGATTCCGGGCGCGTCCGAACTCGGATTGGCACCTAAGACCCACTGTTGGATAGATCTTCGAGTTAACTACGTGTAGGTTGTAACCTCAACTCAATCCAATATCGTATAAAGGACTGGTTCCCAAAATACTGAGACTATGCAAATGGAACTTCAAGATTTCACTTCAAAGGCTCCAAAATCTTCATCCGAACTCCGAATGAACTACCGTTTCCGCCTCATACAGGATATCTGATGGACGAGATTGTCAGACTCGAACAGTCAAATAAATTTGTTTTAGCCAAAGGGAAACTCACAACTACACAAAACACGTAGTGCAGAGGTAAGATGACCTCGAGTGTCGATCTCTAGGGACTTAACTAGCTTTAACTAAATAACTAACTATATAAATTCAGAAAAAAAATTTAACAATGCTTGACTTAACAATATATGATGAGAGCTGGTGATAGTATGTTCATTCTAAGCATCGGGTTCTAATTATGCATGAAAGTGCAACTCGTACTGCTTTAAAAGTAATTCGAATTAACAAACACCAAAAACAGATTTGTAGACGTGTATTTTGAAGCTTCCTATCTATACTAATACTTGGCTAAGGTTGTCAGTCTTAGTTCAAGCAGTACTTGATAATTATATTTATTGAAATCGATGATCATGAATTGTCCTAGTGTTTCTAACACTTTCATACGTAGATATTGGCTTAGTCGGATCAAAGAATCGAATTAAGATAATTAAACAAGTAAAAGACTTAGAAACTCAATCATACATAATACGAACCCTAGCTACGAATTTACATACTATCACCAACTAGAAACTTAGCTACTCATATCAAAATCTAAATCAACACAGCAATCATATATGAAAACATTATTGTATTGAAAAAGGTGAGATACAAAGTTACCACCGAGGGTTGTCAATCTCCGGTGAATGGCTAAACTCACAAGTTCCTAGCAAGGTGAGATCAAAAGATGTCCGAATCTCTACCTTGGTGCTCCAAATTGCTAAGATAATGTAGTTCTAAGAGAAAAAAAATACCCAGAACAAGTTCTAGGGTTTAATTCTGCAAAATAATGATCTAAGATATGAAAATTCGCAACATTTACAATTATATATATATAGCTGTCGGAACCTCCCAGGCGGTCCGCCTGGCACGGGCAGCAAGTTTGCCAGTTTTTCCTCTAAGTTCGAAGAGAGATTCCGGGCGCGTCCGAACTCGGATTGGCACGTAAGACCCACCGTTGGATAGCAATTCGAGTTAGCTATGTGTAGGTTGTAACCTCAACCCAATCCAATATCGTATGAAAGACTGGTTCCCAAAATACTGAGACTATGCAAATGGAACTTCCAGATTTCACTTCAAAGGCTCCAAAATCTTCACCCGAACTTCGAATGAACTACCGTATCCGCCTCATACAAGATATCTCGAATCTTTCATGTTCTCCTTGGCTTTGGGCACGGTTTTGAGGTCCGAAACTTGGTCTTTTGGCCTGGAAAGACGTCCCGGTACTCCTTGACACACCACGGGTGATCTTGTTGCACCAGAACTTCAATGTTTCGCCATGATTTACATCCAAAAGTGTGATTTTCACCTACAACCTAAAAATAACAAAAGAAATGGAAACGTGACACTATTCTAACAAAATGCACTAAAATGCATGCAAGAAGATAGCTAAATTGGTGAAAAAGAACCGAATGATAGTGTAAAAAACACTGTCATCAAACTCCCCAAACCGAACCTTTGCTTGTCCTCAAGCAACTAGCTAGACTCTACCCAAACTACATGCAACACAAAGAGGAGTGTAACGCCCCGTATTTTTTTAATTATTTATTTTAATTATTTAATTATCTTAATAATTTATTTTAGTTGGTAATTATTTAATTTCTTTCTCGCGCAATCAATTTCGATTTTAGAAAGTTCGTGTGAGTTTAATTCGTCTATTTCTGATTTGGGTCAGCTAACAATCTGAGTTGAGAGGCCCAATTCGAATTTAATCTTCTGGCCCATTCTGTGGCCCAATCTCCAGCTGGCCCATGTGCTTAACCCTAAACCTAATCATCTCTTTCCTCCTCACTTCTCCTCACGCCTCACACACCGAAGAAAGAAAAAAAGGGGCACAAAGCTTCTTTCTCACACGCCTCCCTCCATCAATCTCCATCACCGACTCCATCATCTCACTCTATCATCAACATCCATCATCACCATCCACCCGTCCATCATCATCATCTCCTCGTCATCACCCTTACCGGAGCGGCCCTGCTCCGTTTCGGCCCGTTCAACTTGCAGCCCGAGTCGTCCTCAGCTCCGTCTTATGCCACCAGACCTCCCCTGCTCCGATTTGGCCCCATTGCTCCGACCGAATCATCCCGACCCGGATTTGCAGCTATCCCATCCTACCCCGACTCCATTTCAGGTTAGTGGTTTTGTTCCGTTTTTGTTCGATTGAATTAAATTCCTGAATTGAATCTTGCCCTAACATCTTGTTTCTTTACAAATTCTCAGTTCCATACAATACTGCCCGTTTTGAAGGTATAACCCCTGTTTCCTTTCATTTTTCCCTTCGTTTCATTTTTTTCCCATTTGACCATTTTGCCCCTGTACGACCTGGCCTTGTTGATTCGAACTTTCTGAACCTAAATTCGAACTTGGTTTAGGACTGGATCTTTTATCATGTTGTTTGTTGTGGACTGTATTGACCAAATTGACCTTTCGGGATTTCTTTAGATTCTGACCTTGTTGTAGGTGGACTGAACTGAACTATAAGACTGAAAATTGAACCGTTTGGGGTTCGTTAGACTAATTCGATAGGTTATAGTTTTTGTTGGGGTCATTTTGGGATTTTTGAAAACTGTAAGGACCTGTTAGTAATTGTTGGGTTGACCTCCGTTGACTGACAAAGGACTTGACTGTGAACTTTGATGTTTTTGTGGACTTTTTTGCATGTTCTAAAACTCAAAGGGCTTGTTAGATTTCTAAAACTTAAGGAAGGGTTTTTGTGTAATTAAACACAAAGGGTAAATTAGTAATTTCATTTCAAGCAGTAAGATCTTTCGGGCTAAAGCAGGTTCTGTTTTCTAAAACTGGGATTATTCTGTTTTACTATTATTCTGAGAGTTGTTTCTGTAAACTTCTAATTGAGTTAAAAGTATTTTATTAAAAGTTGTTCATATTTAATTACTTGTTGTCTTGGGTTTAAGTAACTAGTTGACTAGTTAAAGTTTAACTTAGAGGTCCCGAGTTCGAACCCCACCTTACCCATCCTTTTCTACGGTTTCCTTCTTTTAGTCTTTGTTTCCGTTCTACTTAAAATAGTAACCCGAGCTTCAATTTTAGGTTCTGTTCGGCCATCTTTACCGTAACTGCTTTCGTTCTCTCCGTGCTAAGTTCAATCGTTGTCAAGGTGAGTGATCATCCCAAAGTTTGTTTGTTTTTAAAACCTGAAAGGCAATGTGCTATGCATGTTTATATACATATGTGTATTGTATTCTTTATGCTACTGCTTTAAAAGTAAATATGCCTTACGCATGACCATTTTACTTTATTATGTACGGTGTTGTTCTGTTTGTACTGACTCTTCTGCAGTAATGTAACTCGGTTATCCGAGCACTTTATCTGTTATTATTTCTGTCTGTTTTTGTGTGGCCGGTCGATTAGGTTTTAACTAGGTAGACTTGGGTAGTGTGGACTATCGGGTTTATTTGGTTGTTGCCTAGTCTATTCCCTTTTAGACGCGAGGCAGAAGTCGCTGAGGTCAATTAGGGTCGTAGGTTCTAGTTCTGTTTCTGTCTAGAGTTGTACCCTCTGGAGGGAGCTATAAGGGAATTCTGGGAGTAGGAGTAACAATGCGAGCTCCACCAACGGACTTCACCTTATCTGTTTCTACTATCTTATTTATGTCTCCCTAATTTAATTTTGACTTTCGTAATTTCGTTTACTCTCACGCGTCTCTTGCTTGTTCACGCTAGATTGACTTAAGTTAGTGCCTTAGTTCACGTTTACGCCTTAAGATAGTCACGCTCGAGAACGTTAATTTACGTTACTGATCTTAGACTAATTGCGATAGGATGGCTCCAAGAAACAACACTCGCGCTACCAGCAGCAGCAACCACGCCGCTAATGATGCTAATGCACAAGACTCGATGCAGCAGACGATTGCAGCTCCAAATGCCTCCGACACAGTAGCTAGTGAGATCGCGCCGCCAGTTATGCCACATCAAGAAACTATAACGTTGTCGGCAGCTGAGAGGTTCACTCGTTTTCACCCGGAAAGGTTTGAAGGATCACCCCATTCATGGAAAGCCAAAGTCTGGGTTGAGGGCATCGAGGACCTGTTCAGTATCTTGCACATCAGCGATGCACAAATGGTGGACTTGCCGTGATTCAGCTCGATAGACTAGCACGCCGTTGGTGGGTCACCATTGATGCACGATGGAGAAGAGAAGGAAAACCTCACTCATGGGGGAATTTTGTGATGGAATTTGTGGACAAGTATGTTCCCCGCATTGTCCGTAAGGGAAGAGTTAGTGAGTTTGAAAAGTTGGGGCAAGGGAAGAGGACGGTGTCCGAGTATGATCTTAAATTCACAAGATTGTTGAAGTATGTGCCACACTTCCAAAATGATGAAATGGAAAAGATGAGGTACTTTGTACGAGGGTTGAAGCCTAATATCAGGTTCAACCTGTTTGGAATCAAGAAGTCAACTTACACGAAGGCCGTGGAAAGAGCTGTGGAAGTGGAGGATGAATTAGGAGAGCTTGAGAGCTATGAACCTCATCGATGTGGAAAAAGGAGTTTTGATCACGCGAGTAGCAAGGATCGTCCGTCTCCATCCAAGTATCCTCGTAATCAGCGGGAAAGTCGACCTCGTCAACTCGATGATATTACTGGAGAGTCAACTAGCATAAAGTGTAATTTCTGTGGAGGAACAACTCACGAGGAAGGAAACTTCTGGAAGAAGAAGGGTTGGTGTTTGGCTTCTGGCAGCAGGGACCATAAGGTGAACGAATGTCCGAGGCGTCGCTCTTTGATTATGGAAGGACGGTCTGGTCGCACGGTTTCGAAAAACCAAGGAGATAGTGCAACAACCAAGGGGAAGGTCTACAGGGGGGTTGGAGATGAGGCCCTGTCAGCATGTGTAGCAAAAGGTACGCTCATTTGGACAAACTTCTTCTAAGTCGTGTTTGCTTATCGAACTGCACTTCTTTCGTTAGGATAGATTCGCTTGAAGTTTAAGTATCGACTTTTTATCGAAGATTTATGGTTCAAATTGTTGGGTGAAGATATGAACCTTATTTTCCTTAGGTTAGTTACGACTTTGTTAACTTTGGGTTGCAACGTTCGACCTTTCATCCGGCGTTTGACGTTGAAGACTTTCGTTTCCCCGTTCCACGTTCGTTAGTTTTACGCTAGTTAAGTTTCGAGGACGAAACTTCTTTTAAGGGTGGTGGAGTGTAACGCCCCGTATTTTTTATTATTTTAATTATTTTATTATCTGAATAATTTATTTTATTATTGTCTCGTTCGAATTTGGGTCAGCTAACAATCTGAGTTGAGAGGCCCAATTCAAATTTAGTCTTCTGGCCCATTGTGTAGCCCAATCTCCAGCTGGCCCATGTGCTTAACCCTAAACCTAATCATCTCTTTCCTCCTCACTTCTCCTCACGCCTCACACACTCAAGAAATAAAAAAAGGGTTACTAATAAATAATTTACCCACCCCTCAGTGGCCATGGCAAAGAATATGGAAAATTCGTACGCAACCTAGAGTTCTCTTTTTTCTTTGGATTAGCCTTCACGACAGATTGCCAACAGCATCTAAACTTCATAAGCAAAAAATAATCGATTCACCTTTTTGCAGATTATGTAATATTAATATCAAAGAGACCATGCATCATTTGTTCTTTGATTGTATGGCTTTTCAGGATATTCGTCAAAGGCTTTGGCCTTCTTTTAATACCGATATTTCTCTTCCTTATGTTCTTTTTAATCTCCCCCTCAATGATCAAAAGCAGATCTGTTTAATTCACTCGTGTTGGATTTTCTGGAGGATGAGAAATGATTTTCTGTTTAACAATCAGGGGATAAGTATTGCTAAGTTTTTTGTTCTTCTAAAAAACATTTCTCTCTCGGTATCAACTCGCTTTCCAGCTCCAAAACAAAAGCTTAGCAAACTTATTACTGTTTCCTGGAAACCTCCTCCTCAAAATTTTGTGATGGTTAATACTGATGGCTCCAGTATTATGAATCCCGGTCATGCTGGGATTGGATGTATATTCCGAAACCATAATGGGGACTATTTATTAGCTTCGGCTGGTTATATAGGAATAACTGATAATGCGACATCAGAATTTTGGGCTATTAAATATGCGCTTCAACTTTCTTTACAATTTAATTTCCCCAAATTAAAAATAGTTACTGATTCCCTTTATTTCGTGTCATGTTTTAACAGGGAGCAGGTACCAGCCAGGCAGCAGCAGACCCTCCTTCTGGAGATTAGATCGTTAGTAGCACAACTTGAAGATGGGGAAGTCCAGTTTAGCTATAGAGAGGCGAATCAATGTGCTGATGTTTTGTCAAAATATGGAAGCGAACAACTCAGATCCTCGTGCAACCAAGTTCAAGATGATCAACCACATAGGAAGACATTTAGAATTGGGAAGTATGTCCGGAGTGGCTTACATTGTCTGTAATAAAGGATTTAACGCACAAATTCCCTCGTAGGGTACCTTTGTCTGTAAACTGTATGGCTCCATCTGTAAGTTAATCAATCTCATGCTTTCTACTCAAAAAAAAAAGAAAGAAAAAAAGGGGCACAAAGCTTCTCTCTCACCCGTCTCCCTCCATCAATCTCCATCACCGACTCCATCATATCACTCTATCATCAACATCCATCATCACCATCCACCCGTCCATAATCATCATCTTCTCGTCATCAGCCTACCGGAGCGGCCTGCTCCGTTTCGGCCCGTTCAACTTGCAGCCCGAGTCGTCCTCAACTCCGTCTTACGCCACCAGACCTCCCCTGCTCCGATTTGGCCCCATTGCTCCGACCGAATCGTCCTGACCCGGATTTGTAGTTATCGCATCCTGCCCCGACTCCATTTCTGGTAAGTGGTTCTGTTCCATTTTTATTCGATTGAATTAAATTCGTGAATTGAATCTTGCCCTAACATATTGTTTCTTTACAAATTCTCAGTTCCATACACTACTTCCCGGTTCGAAGGTATAACCCCTGTTTCCTTTCGTTTTCCCTTTGTTTCATTTTTTTCCCTTTTGACCATTTTGCCCCTGTACGACCTGGCCTTGTTGATTCGAACTTTCTGAACCTAAATTCGAACTTGGTTTAGGACTGGATCTTGTATTATGTTGTTTGTTGTGGACTGTATTGACCAAATTCACATTTCGGGATTTCTTCAGATTCTGACCTTGTTGTAGGTGCACTGAACTGAACTATAAGACTGAAAATTGAACCGCTTGGGTTTCGTTGGACTGATTCGATAGGTTATAGTTTCTGTTTGGGTCATTTTGGGATTTCTGAAAACTGTAAGGTCCTGTTAGTAATTGTTGGGTTGACCTCCGTTGACTGACAAAGGACTTGACTGAACTTTGACGTTTTTGTGGACTGTTTTGCATGTTCTAAAACTAAGGGCTTGTTAGATTTCTAAAACTTAAGGAAGGGTTTTTATGTAATTAAACGCAAAGGGTAAATTAGTAATTTCATTTCAAGCAGTAAGATATTTCGGGCTAAAGCAGGTTCTGTTTTCTAAAAATGGGATTATTCCGTTTTACTATTATTCTGAGAGTTGTTTCTATAAACTTCTAATTGAGTTAAAAGTATTTTATTAAAAGTTGTTCATATTTAAATACTCCCTCCGTCCCAATGATAAGTCTACGTTGGCTTTTTGCACGATTTTTAATGAATAATTTTGTTTGGTAGTGTTATATTTATATTGTATGTAAATGTGGGGTAGTTGATTAAAAGAGTGTGAGGTATGAGTGGAGATAAAGAAGTGTAAATGGGGTCCATATTTAAAATAATATAGATGGGATGTGGGGTACTTCCCAAAAATGGAAACGTAAAGAATTGAGTGGGACGTCCAAAAAAGGAATTCGTAAAGAATTGATTGGGACAGATGAGTACTTGTTGTCTTGGGTTTAAGTAACTAGTTGACTAGTTAAAGTTTAACTTAGAGGTCCCGAGTTCGAACCCCACCTTACCCATCCTTTTCTACGTTCTCCTTCTTTTAGTCTTTGTTTCCGTTCTACTTAAAATAGTAACCCGAGCTTCAATTTTAGGTTCTGTTCGGCCAGCTTTACCGTAACTGCTTTCGTTCTTCGTGCTAAGTTCAATCGTTGTCAAGGTGAGTGTTCACGCCAAAGTTTGTTTGTTTTTAAAACCTGAAAGGCAATGTGCTATGCATGTTTATATACATATGTGTATTGTATTCTGTATGCTACTGCTTTAAAAGTAAATATGCCTTACGCATGACCATTTTACTTTATTATGTACGGTGTTGTTCTGTTTGTACTAACTCTTCTACAGGAATGTAACTCGGTTATCCGAGCACTTTATCTGTTATTGATTCTGCCTTTTTCTGTCTGTTTCTGTGTGGCCGGTCGATTAGGTTGGAACTAGGTAGACTTGGGTAGTGTGGACTATCGGGTCTATTTGGTTATTCCCTAGTCTATTCCCTTTTAGACGCGAGGTAGAAGTCGCTGAGGTCTATTAGGGTCGTAGGTTCTGTTTCTGTTTCTGTCTAGAGTTGTACCCTCTCGAGGGAGCTATAAGGGCATTTTGGGAGTAGGAGTACCAAGGCGGGCTGCACCAACGGACTTCACCTTATCTGTTTCTGTCTGTCTCTTCTATGTTATCTGTTTCTGTGTTTCTGTTACTGCTTTGCTTGCTACAAATGTTTGTTTCCAAAACCGTTTACTTTTCTGTCTATTAAACTTAGAATCTCACTGAGATCCTTTATCTCACACTCTTTCTGTTTTCAAAATTCCTTCCTTGTAGATTCTATTGAAGAAGATCAAGTCTAGGCGTCCAGCGACTGAGAGTTTGGTTTGGGAGCTCGTGGGATTTTATTTGCTAGAAATAAGATGAAAAACTCTTTCATCTTCACTGTCTGTTCGTTTTAAAATTGACTCCGAGTTTAGTTACCGTTATCACTGTTCTACTTTAAATTTGTGAGCTCATTTGAGCGCCAAAACTCGTTCCTTATTATTTATTGAGGACCGTTGCTTTTGAATTTTAAAATTTACTTTATTTTCTAGAGAATTGTTTTATTTTAAAAATCGATACCGTTACAGTTGGTATCAGAGTTTGAGTTCAAACTCAAGCTTGCTAGGATAGGATCTTCTGGCCTATGGGGTGTCTGTGAGGGTCCGAGTCGCTGGATATAGATTGAGTTGTTTTGTTCAGTCTCTTTTAAAGTTTGGTCTTCCGCATTAACTCTGAACCGTCATGTTCGTCTGTCAACTGTCCTACTAATCTGTCTTCCGTCTTCCGAAACAGTCTTGCTATTCATTATGTTTACCTTCTACCAAGTTCACAAGCTTACCATTGCTACTTTGTTCATTTTCTTTAAGGCGATATTATTGTTTCTTCTAAATGCATGAGTATTTGCTTAAAAGTATGTTTAACTACTATAATGTCATTAGTTGCAGGCTTTAAGGTTTAAATACTTATTTATGCATTGTTTTACATATCGAAGTTCACATATGTTCTTGCTTGGTTCTGTCATACCGTAATCTATTGTTTAACAAAGGTCGACATAAATCACTGGCAGGCGGTCGACTGTTTAAGTGATTCGTGTTAACTAAGGTCAAACGATGGGTCACCTTGTGAGAAAACACTTTGAGTTATTTCTTGTTTAATGCTTATGATGTTTTGTCCTTCTCTTCATTATTGAATTTCTTACTTATGCTTTCTCATTTCGTTTTCAATTTATGTCTGCCTTGCATGCTAGGTTAGACTCACTCGAGGATTTACTTATTGATAAGCTACTATCTTATCTATGTCTCCCTAATTTGATTTTGACTTTCGTAATTTCGTTTACTCTCACGCGTCTCTTGCTTGTTCACGCTAGATTGACTTAAGTTAGTGCCTTAGTTCACGTTTACGCCTTAAGATAGTCATGCTCGAGAACGTTAATTTACATTACTGATCTTAGACTAATTGCGATAGGATGGCTCCAAGAAACAACACTCCCGCTACCAGCAGCAGCAACCACGCCACCAATGATGCTAATGCACAAGACTCGATGCAGCACACGATTGCAGCTCCAAATGCCTCCCCCCAAGTAGCTAGTGCGATCGCGCCGTCAGTTATGCCACATCAAGAAACTCTATCATTGTCGGCAGCTGAGAGGTTCACTCGTTTTCACCCTGAAAGGTTTGAAGGATCACCCCATTCAAGGAAATCCGAAGTCTGGGTTGAGGGCATCGAGGACCTGTTCAGTATCTTGCACATTAGCGATGCACAAATGGTGGAACTTGCCGTGATTCAGCTCGATGGACCAGCACGCCGTTGGTGGGTCACCATTGATGCACGATAGAGGAGAGAAGGAAAACCTCGCTCATGGGGGAATTTTGTGAAGGAATTTGTGGACAAGTATGTTCCCCGCATTGTCTGTAAGAGAAGAGTTACTGAGTTTGAAAAGTTGGGGCAAGGGAAGATGACAGTGTCCGAGTATGATCTTAAATTCACAAGATTGTTGAAGTATGTGCCATTGTTGGTCCCTTTAAACAACAAGAAAAGACTAGAGGGGGGGGGGTGAATAGTCTTTTCAAACTTTCGTCGTTTAAAAACTTTCTCAGCAAGGACTTATTACTTTTCAGTAATGAGTTTGCTGATACTTAACTTTCTCAGCAAGCGCAAGTTACTTTTCAGTAACGTGTTTTGCTGATACTTGAAATCAGAGAGAGGAAGTCTTTGATACAATAAGTGCTTTGTCAGTAAGTGATAGTTTCAGCAACTGAACAGAGTGATTGTGTACAGATAGATATGCTTTGCTGAAAACTAAATGCAGTAAGTAAATCACACAAACACTTTTATAGTGGTATCTGAGAGTGGCGTAATCTCTCAACTAATCTACTTTGTCCTTTCTAGGACTGAATCCACTTAAGACAAGTTTTAGGTTCCTTACAACACCTATCTAGAGCGATTCAAACAGAAACCAAAGCACACTTGCTTCATTTCCAACCTAACTAGAGAACGAAACCTTGTTCTCCACCAAACATGGGACTTTTAATCAGCAACACTATGCTCGATTAAGTTCCCCCTGAATTTCACGACTGAAAGGGTGTATTTTCAGTTAGAGAGGTTTGGGATGAGATAACTTGATTATAACTTATTCATCTATAACAAGTAATCTAAGAAACAAAACTTTGAATACTTTGCAGTAAACAAGTTTGATTGTTTCTGGTGTCAAGACTTGTTCTTGTTCGAAAAAAAGAACACTTAACTAATTTCTTAGCCGTGTATGTTCTACTTTTTCACAAGTATCTTTTTCAAGCTTTAAGTCTTGGAACGGATCAATGGCAGTAAAGAGTGTTTGAAGGGTATGTGAGTTTTAAGCACAAGTGAGAGTTTGATCACATTGTTGACACACTTCAACTCTTAGCCGGATGACCTCTATTTATAGTGAATCAAGGGAGCCGTTTGAATTTCAAATTCTAAGGCTTTTGTTCCTTAAGATGTCAATATCTTGCTTTTGTACTTTCAGCAGCGTCCTTTATTTGTCTTCTAGTCTTCATGTCCTTCACGTGCATGCTTTGCATTTAATGTTCATTTGAATGAGATTCAAACATGAACATTGGGGCGCAAATGCAAGTACTATCAACAAGGAGGTCACATATGTTTTTCAGCAAGTGGTCAGTCTCAGTTTCAGCAAGCACAACCTACTCTGTCGTTTAGATTTTCACTTATGCAAGCTGTTGCTGAAGTTTCCACTTGCTGAGCAACATGTGCCTTTGTAGATACCAGTCTTCAGAAATCTTCTAGTCTTCAGTTCTTAGAATTCTTCAAGTTTCTGAACGGTTCTAAACGCTTCAATAGTTTGTTTGAGTAAACAAAGTACATCATCAACAAATTCTTCAATAGGTTATTTTTCTTTTCAGAAAACAAGATACATCATAAGCGGTAAAACAAACCTATCTAGCACCTACTCTAAGTCTTCAGCAAACGTTCCTCTTTTACAATGTCCTTAAAAATCTAAATTCCTATGGACCTTAAGAGTACTAGTTACTGGACTTTCCTTAATTTAGCATGGTTAATTGCTCATCAAAATTACAAGTTTCCTAACAAATTTCCCCCTTTTTGATGTTAGGAATCCATGGCTAAATTAATTGTTACCCTTTTAGAGGTTTCTGATGTTGAATAAATCAGTTGATTAATGCAAGCATACTTGAATAATAAAACAGTAAGCATAAGTAGATTGCATAATCAAAAACCAATAAGAGTCAAAAGCTTTATTAATGATAGTTATCTTTCAGTAAGTTTAAAAGAAAGTTCAGAGATATCTACACAAAATCAGCAAACAAAACTAAACAAATCTTTTACAAGGGATTTTAAGCTCTTTCAGCAGAAGATTTTCTCAGAATCTCCCTTACACTCTTCTCAGCAAGTGCAGAAAATTCAACACAGTCCTTTTCATAATCTTCAAGTAGCTTACGGACTTGGAGCTGAATGATTCTTGTGTTCTTGCAAGCGGTATAATGATGTTTTTCAACATTCATTTCTTTGTAGTGCAACACCCACAAATGCATGCCCCAATTGCTCGCATGGAGAAGTTGTGTACCTGAAATGCCTTTAGCATGAATCTTCCTTAACCAGAGAAGATCTTCTTCTTGATCCTTAGCAGTGAGATAGAAATACTCATAAGGAATCAATTCAAGTTTCTTCTTTGACTTCTTGGTTACAGGGTCAGAGTAATAGGCAACATCACTTGGTTTAATCAATTCAGGTTCTTGTTTTATAGTCTTGCCAATTGAAGTTCTTCTTACCAAGACTTCCAAATTCAGCCATCTCCCAGCTATGTTTCTTGGAAGGGAAGGAGGATCCCTTTCTTTTCTTTTCACTTTTAAATCAATCCAAGTGTACATTAGATTCAGTACTGCAGGTGGAAAGAAATCATTTACCAATAATTCTTCCATCTTTAAGATCCAGCAACCATGAACATTTCTGATCACATTCTGAGTAATTTCCTCATTGCTGGTCTTTGTGTTCAATGTCGGAGCCAATGGCAATGCTGGCAAGCCTCCTTTCCTCCTGTCTTTGCCTTCTTCTTCTTGACTTTGCATTTTCTTGATCTCTTGCTGAAGATCTTGAGTCAGAAGAGAAATGTTTTGAGTGGCCAGACGGAGTTAAGGCTGTTATAGGTCTAGCTCTTATAGCTTGAGCTATAGTCTGATTGTCATCATCATCATCATCTTCATTTAGATCTTGATGACTTTCATTGTGACAGTATTCATGAGTTTCAGCAAAAGTTTTTCTCTTTTTCGGATTTGCTGAATTCAACTCAGAATCTGCTTCAGCTTATCTTTTAGAACTTTGCTCTCTTTCAGCAAGAGGTTCTATTCTCAGTGGCGCTTCAGTAGGGGTTTTCTTTCTTGAAGATTTCTTTTGCATATCTTCCCCCTTAGACATGGATTGCATCATTGGAGTAATGTGCAGAGGAAAGAACTCATTGCAATTTTCAGCAAGACTACTTAGGCTATTGTACTTCATGATAATTGCCTGCTGATCAGAGGTCAGCTTTGACAATTCTTGATTGATACTCACCAGGTTCTCCTCATGTCTGCGCTCTGTTGCGACTTTGTCTTCAATGAAAGTCTGAGCCTTTGTCAACGCAGACTTTGCTAGTTGGAGTGCTTGACTGACATCTTCTTCATAGCTTTTGTGGTAAAGACTTATGTCTTTCTGAGTTATTGTAAGAGTAGTAGTGCGTTTCAGCACAGTAGCCAGTATTTTGCAGATGTCAAGCGGACTCTCAGCAAGCAGTGCATCATCTTCTACTTTGCAGGCTTTATGGACTTCCATAGTGCCAAAATTCTTGGAGTAAAATCCTCCACACGTGGAAACGGCACTAAATTCGGGGTCAAGGAATGAACTTTAAGCTCAGAAGCGAATTGATCATCTCTTGTTAGCAAATGGCTTCTTAAGTCATCTCCTACATCATTTTCATAATCAGCAGGAGGAATTGTGACCACAGTTGGTTCACCTTTCTTTGATTGATCATCCTCATTTGCTGAAAGATCGTCTTCGTCATCAGATTCATCAAGGCTAGCAACCTTGGTTCCTAAATCCGCAGCTTCATTCCCTTTTGGTTGAGTGGTTGCTGATGGCAACGCTTCAGACTCAACAACTGGAGTTTCACCAGTAGTAGGTGGAAGGGAGGGGACTTCCTGAGGCTTCACTCCTGAAGATTGAGCAATGTCTAGATTCTGCGTATGCCTTGCATGAATCTGTAGACTGTTTTGAAGTGCTCTTTGATAATCTTCATCCAATTCTTCATCATCAAGGTTTGGATCAGTGACCTTGGCATCGAGTAAAGATAACTCGGCATCAGAAAGCTTGCTTTTGCCTAGTTTCAAAGCAGCGCGCTTTCTAGCGTACTCTTCTTCAGTATCAGCGCCTTGTACAGGTGCTGGAGTACTTGTTTCAGCAGGAGCAGGATTGGATTCTTTTTGCTGACTTGGTGTTTGATTAGCTTGATGATTGTCATGATGTTCAGTCTCAGCAACTGTCAGTTTAAGTCCACCAGCATCAGGACTAGGACCTTGATTGTCATCATCGTCGTCCTTTTTATCCTTAGAATCTTTTACTTCATCATCACTGGGATCTGTAGGAATGTTCTCATCTTCTTCTTCTTCATCATCATCCGTCAGTATAATCAACTCAAGATGCTTGTATAGATCAACGCTCGTAACTTCCTCTTCTTCATTGATTTTGTGGGGATAAGCCACCACGGGTACAAAGGAACTGTTGGTCCCTTTAAACAACAAGAAAGACTAGAGGGGGGGGGGTGAATAGTCTTTTCAAACTTTCGTCGATTAAAACTTTCTCAGCAAGTGCTTATTACTTTTCAGTAATGAGTTTGCTGATACTTAACTTTCTCAGCAAGCGCAAGTTACTTCACAGTAACTAGGTTTGCTGATACTTAAAATCAGAGAGCGGAAGTCTTTGATACAATAAGTGATCTTTCAGTAAATGAAGGTTTCATCAAGTGATGTGAGTGACTGTGTACAGATAGATATGATTTGCTGAAAACAAGTACAGTAAGTAAATCACACAAACACTTTTATAGTGGTATCTGAGAGTGGCGTATCTCTCAACTAATCCACTTTGTCCTTTCTAGGACTTAATCCACTAAGATAAGATTGAGGTTCCTTACAACACCTATCTAGAGCGATTCAAACAGAAACCAAAGCACACTTGCTTCGTCTCCAACCTAATCTAGCAAACGCAACCTTGTTCTCCACCAAACTTGGTACTTTTAATCAGCAAAACTATGCTCGATTAAGTTCCCCCTGAATATCACGCCTGAAAGGGTGTATTTTCAGTTAGAGAGGTTTGGGATGAGATAACTTAATTATAACTTATTCAGATAAAACATGTAATCTAAGAAACCAAACTTTGAATACTTTGCAGTAAACAAGTTTGATTGTTTATGGTGTGAAGACTTGTTCTTGTTCGAAAGAAAGAAAGAACACTTAACTAATTTTCTTAGTCGTGTAGATTCTACTTCTTCACAAGTAGCTTTTTCAAGCTTTAAGTCCTGGAACGGATCAATGGCAGTAGAGAGTATTGAAGGGTTTGTGAGTTTAAGCACAAGTGAGAGAATGATCACGTTGTTGACACACTTCAACTCTTAGCCGGATGACCTCTATTTATAATGAAAATAAGGAGCCGTTTGAATTTCAATATCTAAGGCTTTTGTTCCTTAAAATGTCACTACCTTGCTTTTGTACTTTCAGCAGCGTCCTTGTTTGTCTTCTAGTCTTCATGTCTTTCGCCTGCATGCTTTGCATTTAATGCTTATTTGAATAGAATTCAAACAGTAACATTGGAGCGCAAATGCAAGTACTTTCAGCAAGAGGTCACATATGTTGCATCAGCAAGTGGTCAGTCTCAGTTTCAGCAACCACAACCTACTCTGTCATATAGATTTTCACTTATGCATGTTGTTGCTGAAGTTTCCACTTTCTGAGCAACATGTGCCTTTGTAGATACCAGTCTTCAGAAATCTTCTAGTCTTCAGTCTTCGAAATCTTCAAGATTCTGAGCGGTTCTAAATGCTTCAATAGTTTGTTTGTAAAAACAAATTACATCATCAGCAAATGCTTCAATAGGTTGTATTTCTTTTCAAAAAACAAGATACATCATAAGCTTTAAAACCAACCTATCTAGCTCCTACTCTAAGTCTTCAGCAAACCTTCCTCTTTTACAATGTCCTTAAAATTCTAAATTCCTATGGACCTTAAGAGTACTAGTTACGGGACTTTCCTTAATTTAGCATGGTTAATTGCTCATCAAAATTACATGATTCCTAAAAAATTTCCCCCTTTTTGATGTTAGCAATCCATGGCTAAATTAATTGTTACCCTTTTAGAGATTTCTGATGTTGAATAAATCAGTTGATTAATGCAAGCATACTAGAATAATTAAACAGTAAGCATAAGTAAATTGCATAATCAAAAACCAATAAGAGTCAAAAGCTTCATTGCTGATAGTTATCTTTCAGAAGTTTACAAGAAGTAAAAGAGATAACTAAACAAAATGAGCAAACAAAACTTTAACAAAACTATTACAGAGAGTTAAGCTCTTCCTGAGGATTTTCTCAAAATCTCTCTTACACTCTTCTCAGCAAGTGCAGTAAATTCAACACAGTCCTTTTCGTAGTTCTTAAGTAGCCTACGGACTTGTAGTTGAAGAATTCTTGCATTTTTGCAGGCAGTATGATGATGCTTTTCAACATTCATTTCCATGTAGTGAGTTACCCACAAATGCATGCCCCAATTGCTGGCATGGAGAAGTTGTGTATCTGAAATGCTTTTAGGATGAATCTTTCTTAGCCAGAGAAGATCTTCTTCTTGATCCTTAGCAGTGAGATAGAAATACTCATAACGAATCAATCCAAGTCTCTTCTTTGTTTTCTTGGTTACTGGGTCAGAGTAATAAGCAATGCCAACTGGTTTTATGAAATCAGGTTCTTGTCTATAAGTCTTACCAATTGCAGTTCTTCTTACTGAGACCTCAAGATTCAACCATCTCCCAGCAATGTTTCTAGGAAGGGATTCTTCCCCTTGTTTCCTTTTTACCTTGAGTTCAATCCATGTGAACATTTGGTTCAAAATGGCTGTAGGAAAGAACTCATTCACCAGCAAGTCTTCCAGCTTTAAGATCCAGCAACCATGAATGTTTCTGATCACATTCTGAGTGGTTTCATCATTGTTGGTCTTTGTATACTCGATACCGGAGCCAATAGCAATGTTGGTCAGCCTCTTTTCTTCATGTATTTGCCTTCTTCTTCTTGACTTAGCATTGTCTTGATCTCTTGCTGAAGATCTTGAGTCAGAAGAGAAATGCTTTGATTGGCCAGACGGAGTTAAGGCTGTAATTGGTCTAGCTCTTATGGCTTGAGCAATTGTCTGATTGTCATCATCATCATCATCTTCATTCAGATCTTGATGACTTTCAGTATGGCAATAACCTTGAGTTTCAGCAGCAGTTTTTCTCTTTTTTGGACTTGCTGAATTTAACTCAGATTCTGCTTGCCTTTTAGAACTTTGCTCTCTTTCAGCAAGAGGTTCTATGGGTAGTGGCTGATCAACAGTGGGAGGGGTTTGGTTTCTTTTTCTGGTACTTCTCTTTTCCCCCTTAGACATGGATTGCAACATCGGAGTGATGTGCAGAGAATAGAACTCATTGCAATTTTCAGCAAGAGTACTTAAGTTGTTGTATTTCATGATGATTTGTTGCTGATCAGAAGTCATTTTTGACAACACCTTTTGAATACTCACCATGTTCTCTTCATGTCTTTTCTCTGTTGCGGCCTTATCATCCATGAAAGTCTGAGCCTTCACTAGAGCGGTCTTTGCTAGCTTGCGTGCTTGACTTACATCTTCTTCATAGCTCTTGTGATAAAGACTTAGTCTTTCTGAGCTATTGTAAGAGTAGTAGTGCGTCTCAGCACTGTAGCAAATATTTTCCCAATGTCAAGCGGGCTCTCAGCAAGCAATGCCTCATCTTCTGCTTTACAGGCATCATGGACTTTCTTCAGTGCCAGAATTCTAGGAGTAAACTCCTCAACTCGTGGGAACGACACTAGGTTTGGGGTCAAGGAATGAACTTTTAGTTCTGAAGCAAACTGATCATCCTTCATCAGCAATTCTCCTCTCAGATCATCATCTATATCATTTATGTAGTCAGTAGGAGGAATTTGAACCACTTTGGGGTCTCTTTTGGATTGTTCATCCTCATTTGCTGATAAATCATCGTCATCCTCAGATTCATCAAGGTCAACAACCTTGGAACCTAAGTCAGCAGCTTCATTTCCTTTTGGTTGAGTGGTTGCTGATGGCAACACTTCAGACTCAAAAACTGGAGTTTCACCAGTAGTTAGTTTTAATTGAGTAGTTGCTGAGGGAAACATTTGAGACTCAATTACTGGAGTTTCGCCAGTAGTTAGTTTTAATTGAGTAGTTGCTGAGGGCAACGTTTGAGACTCAATTACTGGAGTTTTGCATGGATTATGAGACTGTTCTGTAGAGCGCGTTGGTAATCTTCATCCATTTCATCTTCATCATCAAGGTTTGCATCAGTGACCTTGGAATCAGAAATTTGGCTCTTGCCATTTTTTAAGGCAGCCCGTTTTCTGGCATATTCTTCTTCAGTATCAGCACCTTGTACATGTGCTTGATTTTCAGCATCATCAGGAGCAGGTTGAGATTCATGCTGAGGTTGTGGTTGTTCAGCTTGCTGATTGTCTTGTTGATCATTTTCAACAACTGTCAATTTTAAACCACCAGCATCAGGACTTGGACCTTGATTGACATCAACATCATCTTTCTTGTCCTTTGAATCTTTCCCTTCATCATCACTGGGATCAGTTGGAATATTTTCATCTTCTTCCTCTTCAACATCATCAGTCAGAATTACTAGCTCGAGATGCTTGTACAAAGCAACACTCGTTACTTCCTCTTCCTCAATTATTTTGTGGGGATCAGCCACTACGGGTACAAATGAACCCTTCGGCATCACAGCTTGTTCAGCTGGAGAGACACTCTTGAATTTTGCCTTCATATTCTCTCTGATTTGAGCAATCAGATTTGAGCTCATTTGCTGAGAATATGACATGTCTTCAGGAAGTATGGAATGAACGAATGTCTCGAGCTTTAGTAGAGAAGATCTCTTTTTCTCATTAGATAGATGAAGATGGAGATCAGAGAAATCCATTCGTCTGTACCTTTGCCAGTTGCTGACGGACTTAGCAACTCTTGACAAAGTTGTTCTTTTGAAGTTCAAGTACAGTTCCTTAGAACTCACTTGTTGATCTTTAGTGATGAGCACCACTTCAGTGGTCTCCTTTAGAGCCTGAAAAAGAACGATATGTAGATCAGGATAGGTTTGGATAATTTCTTTAGAGTTCAAAGCTGAAACATGAATTACCTGCTGAGATTCAGCAAGCTCATGTTGTACAATTTCCATTCCTTGAGGAGCTTGAGTAGCATCCTCTATTTGTTCATCCTGAAATAAATTTGAGTTAGATACAAGTACTAAGCTGTCAAACTTAGTTTTATTACCAAAAACATTAACTACCTGCTGAGCAGGGAGTGTTGATTCTGGTGCAGAGGCTTCAACAACCATCTGACTTGCATCTTGAGAAGTCTGTAGAGATAACATAATATTAGCAAAAGAATAAGTTTCATAAAGTGAAGTTTTACTGATGGTTGAGTAATCTACCTGCTGAAGAAGGACAGGTTGTGGCTCAGTCCTTTCAGCATTAACAGTTTCTTCATTTTCTAGGACTGTTTCTTCAGCAGACTTCTTGGTTTGCTCTGTTTGAGAAAGCTGCGCAGTTTCAGCAATCTCCCTTGTCTCTGAAATGACAAGTTGAGCAGAAGCATCTTGACCTTTAAGCTCACTGCTTGTCATGAAGACATCAATGGATTTATTGGATGATTCTTCAATCTCCAACTCCATTTGTTGGCTTATAGCTTCCAGTACAAGCTGGACTTTGTCAATTGATGTCTTTGGTGAACTTGGGCCAGTATTCTCAACATCACGAGATGCGTCATTGAATAGTGCTTCTTGTGTTTCTTTAGCAACTTCTGGAACTTGAACCATTGCTGTCTCAGCAACTGGTTCTTCAGCAACCGGGGTTTCAGCAACTTGATGAGTTGCTTGTTCAGCAACAATCTTTTCAGCAGCATCAGCAAGTGCCACAGTTTGCAGATCAGCAGCAATATCACTTACTGGTTCCAGAGTTTGATCATCTAGATTATCTACAATGTAGATATCTGGGACTTGGGCAGGAATTTCATTTCCACTGCCTTGTGGTCTGTTCTCAGTAGAAGGATCAACGTTGAGTCGATCATTGAAGGCTTCCGCAAACACTTCAATGTTGCTGACATAGGCTTTAGTCACAACCTTGTCAACACCTACTGGAACTTGCGTTTCAGTAGTTGTCTGGGAATTGTCTGAGAGGTCATGGACAATAGGAACTGACTTGCGAGCCACTGTTTTCTTCCTTGTGTTACTTGTCCTTTTCCTCTTTGGTACAGGGTTTGCTGATGACGCTGAAGTCTGAGTGTCATCATCAGCTTTCCTCTTTTTCTTAGTAGATTTCTTCAGTTTCCCAAAAGCGTCAGTAGTTGCATTTTCAGCAACGGCTGTTGTACACGTACCTTGTTGATCATCATCTACAGCAGTTTTGTCTTTGTCACCACCATCTACAGCAGTTTCATCTCTAAGTTGCTGAGTGGTGACATCTGCAGCTGTTGTATACCTTTCTTGCTGGCTTGTGCTGACAACATTTGCAGCTGTTGTCTTCTTTGATTTTTCGAGTTTCTTGCCAGCAGTTTTAGGTACATTCTGCTTGTAGAAGGATCTTCCCACATTGCATACATATTTCTTGATTGGCAATGGGTTTCTCAGCTGAATCCTGAAATGTTCAAGGATATAGCATATCTTTATTCCATACATAACTGGAAAGGAAGGTGAGACCTTGTTGTCTTCTACCTTTAACTTGAACCTAGTGACACAATCAACAAGCCTGTTGAAAATGTACTTAGCCCAGTTAAGTTCCGTTTTATTTTCATGGATATGCATCAGCAACGGCCACCTTCTCAGGCCTACTTGGTCTATTACTCCGACTTGGGAGTCCAAAACTTTTATCAGTAGCAGAGCTACTAGACCAAGTGAATGGCAGAGATGCTTCCTCTTAACGTGCTTTGTCCAAGTCACGGGAGCAATCTCTCCTTTCTTCATTTTCTCATTTCTGACGTCACTGTAGAAAGCTTCAATTTCTTCGTCAGTGGCAGTGACGTCATCTTCAGTTCCAGTGGTTGGAATCTGAAAGATTTCCGCTAAAGCAGTCCATTTCAGGACGATTTGCGTGTTCTGAACTGTAGTAAAGATCACTTTTTCAGTGACTCCTTTACTATTAGTAAGGGACTGGATTTCAGCATTATTGTAGAACTCCAAATCCACCCCATTGCATCATCATCTCACACTTTGCAGTGTCAAGATATGACGGAGGCATAGGTTTTTTAGAGATTCTATCGTTTTTCAACACAACTTTCGTCGTGTTTGATGCCGAAGTAGTCACCGGAGCAGTGCGTTTCTGAGCACTGTCAACCTTAGACGACTTGGAGGACTTCGAGGACTGTCTCTTTGGTGCCATTTCTTTTTATAGAAAAGAAAATGTACGAAAAAGATAGTTTGCTTTTTGACCGGAGGTACAGTAGATTCAGGCTAAAATTTGCAGAGAAAGGAAATGTGAGTTAAAGAATTTTGTCATTTCTCTAACTCCTTGTTTATATAGTTTCTCTGATGTGTGAGAAACTCAATCGATTTGAGCTCTCAGCAAGGGTAAAACAGAGAAACACAGGCGTTAGTGGAGCCTTTGCATTGAATGCGTAGTGGCCCACTAACTAAAACCGTCAGAGCATTCTCTCTCTTTGTTTATGGTGTCAAGACTTGTTCTTGTTTGAAAGAAAGAACACTTAACTAATTTCTTAGCCGAGTTCGTTCTACTTCTTCACAAGTAGCTTTTTCAAGGTTTAAGTCTTGGAACGGATCAATGGCAGTATAGAGAGTTTGAAGGTATGTGAGTTTAAGCACAAGTGAGAGTTTAATCACGTAATTCAACACTTCAACTCTTCGCCGGATGACCTCTATTTATAGTGCAAGTAAGGAGCCGTTTGAATTTCAAATCCTAAGGCTTTTGTTCCTTAAAATGTCACTATCTTGCTTTTTGTACTTTCAGCAGCGTCCTTGTTTGTCTTCTAGTCTTCATGTCCTTCGTGTGCATGCTTTGCATTTAATGCATATTTGAATAGAATTCAAACAGTAACATTGGAGCGCAAATTCAAGTACTTTCAGCAAGAGGTCACATATGTTCCATCAGCAAGTAGTCAGTCTCAGTTTCAACAAGCACAACCTACTCTGTCTTTCAGATTTTCACTTATGCAATGTTGTTGCTGAAGTTTCCACTTTTTGAGCAACACGTGCCTTTGTAGATACCAGTTTTCAGCAATCTTCTAGTCTTCAGATCTTCGAATTCTTCAAGTCTTCAGATCTTCAAAAATCTTCAAGATTCTGAGTGGTTTCTAAATGCTTCAATAGTTTGTTTGTAAAAACAAAGTACATCGTCAGCAAATGCTTCAATAGGTTATTTTCTTTTCAGAAAATAAGATACATCATAAGCTAGAGCATCAATAAGTTATTTTCTTTTCAGAAAATAAAATACATCATACGCGGTAAAAACCATCTTAACTAACACCTAATCTAAGTCTTCAGCAAACGTTCCTCTTTTACAATGTCCTTAAAATTCTAAATTCCTATGGACCTTAAGAGTACTAGTTACTGGACTTTCCTTAATTTAGCATGGTTAATTGCTCATCAAAATTACAAGTTTCCTAACAAATTTCCCCCTTTTTGATGTTAGCAATCCATGGCAAAATTAATTGTTACCCTTTCAGAGGTTTCTGATGTTGAATAAATCAGTTGATTAATGCAAGCATACTTGAATAATTAAACAGTAAGCGTAAGTAAATTGCATAATCAAAAACCAATAAGAGTCAAAAGTTTCAATGCTGATAGTTATCTTTCAGAAGTTTACATGAAATAGCATAGATAACTTAAACAGAATCAGCAAACAAAAACTTTAACAAAAACTATTACAGGGACTTAAGCTCTTTCAGAGGATTTTCTCAAAATCTCTCTTACACTCTTCTCAGCAAGTGCAGTAAATTCAACACAGTCCTTTTCGTAGTTTTCCAGAAGCCTACAGACTTGTAGTTGAAGGATTCTTGCATTTTTGCAGGCAGTGTGATGATGCTTTTCAGCATTCATTTCCATGTAGTTAGTCACCCACAAATGCATGCCCCAATTGTTGGCATGGAGAAGCTGTGTATCTGAAATGCTTTTCGGATGAATCTTTCTTAGCCAGAAAAGATCTTCTTCTTGATCCTTAGCAGTGAGATAGAAGTACTCATAAGGAATCAATCCAAGTCTCTTCTTTGTTTTCTTTGTTACTGGGTCAGAGTAGTAAGCGATGCCAGGTGGTTTGATCAGATTTGGTTCTTGTTTGTATGTTTTACCAATGGCAATTCTTCTTACTGAGACCTCAAGATTCAACCATTTCCCAGCAATATTTCTTGGGAGGGATTCTTCCCTTTGATTTCTTTGGACCTTGAGTTCAATCCATTTGAACATTTGATTCAATATGGCTGTAGGAAAGAACTCATTTACCAGCATGTCTTCCAGCTTTAGAATCCAGCAACCATGAATGTTTCTGATTACATTCTGAGTGGTTTCTTTATTGCTGGTCTTTGTGTATTCAATGCCGGAGCCAATAGCATTGCTGGCCAACCTATTTTCTTCCTGTCTTTGCCTTCTTCTTCTTGTCTTAGCATTGTCTTGATCTCTTGGTGAAGAGTCAGACGAAAAATGCTTTGAGTGGCCAGACGGAGTCAAGGCTGTTAAGGGTCTAGCTCTTATGGCTTGAGCTATTGTTTGATTGTCATCATCTTCATCATCTTCATTCAGATTGTGATGACTTTTAGTATTTCAAAAATCTTGAGTTTCAGCAGCGGTTTTTCTCTTTTTGGTACTTGCTGAATTCAACTCAGATTCTGCTTGCCTTTTAGAACTTTGCTCTATTTCAGCAAGCGGTTCTATGGGCAGTGGCACATCAACAACAGGAGGAGGGGATTGGTTTCTTTTTCTGGTACTCTTCTTTTCTCCCTTAGACATGGATTGCAACATCGGAGTGATGTGCAGAGAATAAAACTCATTGCAATTTTCAGCAAGAGTGCTTAAACTGTTATACTTCATGATGATTTGTTGTTGGTCAGAAGTCATTTTTTACAACTCTCTTTGAATATTCATCATGTTCTCTTCATGTCTTTTCTCTGTTGCGGCCTTCTCATCCATTAAAGTCTGAGCCTTCACGAGAGCATTCTTTGCGAGCCTGAGCGCTTGACTTACATCTTCTTCATAGCTTTTGTGATAAAGACTGATGTCTTTCTGAGCTATTGTCAAAGTTGTAGTGCGTCTCAGCACTGTAGCCAATATCTTTCCAAAGTCAAGTGGGCTCTCAGCAAGCAATGCCTCATCTTCAGCTTTGCAGGCATTATGGACTTCCTTTAGTGCTAGAATTCTGGGAGTGAACTCCTCAACTCTTGGGAACGACACTAAACTGTGGTGTCAAGGAATGAACCTTAATTTCGGAAGCAATCTGATCATCACGTATCAGCAATTCGGCTCTTAAGGAATCATCTTTATCAGTGATGTAATCAGGAGGAGGAATCTGAACAACTTTTGGGTCTCGCTTGGATTGTTCATTCTCCTTTTCTGACAAGTAGTCATCATCCTCAGATTCATCAAGTTGAGCAACTTTTGAACCTTTATCAGTAGCTTCACTTCCTTTTTGTTGAGTGGTTGCTGATGGCAACACTTCAGACTCAACAACTGGAGTTTCACCAGTAGTTAGTTTTTCTTGAGTAGTTGCTGAAGGCAACGTTTGAGACTCAATGACTGGAGTTTCGCTAGTAGTTAGTTGTTTCAATTGAGTTTGAGGCTCAATTACTGGAGTTTCACCAGTAGTAAATGGAAGGGAGGGGACTTCCGTTGATCTTACTCCTGAAGATTGACCAATTTCTAGATCCTGCGTATGCCTTGCATTGATCAAGAGACTGTTCTGGAGAGCGCGTTGGTAATCTTCATCTTGTTCATCATCATCAAGGTTTTCTTCAGTAACCTTGGCATCAAAAACTGGACTTTTGCCATTTTTCAAGGCAGCCCTTTTTCTGGCATATTCCTCTTCAGTATCAGCACCTTGCACAGGTGCTTGATTTTCAGCAGCAGCAGCAGGAGGTTGAGATTCTTGCTGAGGTTGTGGTTGTTCAGCTTGCTGATTTTCTGGTTGAGTATTTTCAACAACTGTCAACTTTATTCCACCAGCATTAGGACTTGGACCTTGATTGTCATCATCATCGTCTTTGTTGTCCTTGGAATCTTTCCCTTCATCATCACTGGGATCAGTGGGAATGTTCTCATCTTCTTCTTCTTCATCATCGTCGGTCAAGATGACTAGCTCAACGTGCTTATACAAAGCAACACTTGTCACTTCCTCTTCCTCATTGATTTTGTGGGGATCAGCCACCACAGGTACAAATGAACCTTTGAGCATCCCAGCTTGTTCAGCTGGAGAGGCACTCTTGCATTTTTCCTTCATATTCTCTCTGATTTGAGCAATCAGATTCGAGCTCATTTGCTGAGAATGACATTTCTTCAGGAAGGATGGAGTGGACAAATGTTTCGAGCTTCAGCACAGAAGATCTATTTTTCTCGTTTGAAAGATGAAGATGAAGATCAGAGAAATCCATTCGCCTGTACCTTTGCCAGTTGCTGACGGACTTAGCAATTCTTGACAAAGTAGTCCTTTTGAAGTTCAAGTACAGTTCCTCAGAACTTACTTGATGATCTTCAGTGATGAGTACCACTTCAGTGGTCTCCTTTTGAGCCTGAAAAAGAACGTTATTTAGATCAGGATTGGTTTGGAGAATTGTTTTAGAGTTCATATCTTAAACATGATTTACTTGCTGAGAGTCAGCAAGCTCATGTAGTACAATTTCCATTCCATGAGGAGCTTGAGTAGCATCCTCCATTTGTTCATCCTGAAATAAATTGGAGTTAGACACAAGTACTAAGTTGTCAAACAATCATTAACTACCTGCTGAGTAGGGAGTATTGGTTCTGGTGCAGAGGCTTCAGCAACCATCTGACTTGCATCTTGAGAAGTCTGTAGAGATAATATAATATTAACAAAAGAACAAGTTTCAGAAAACGAAGTTTTACTGATGGTTGAATTAACTACCTGCTGAAGAAGGACAGGTTGGGGCTCAGTCCTTTCAGCATTAACAGTTTCTTCAGTTTCTTGAACTGTTTCTTGAGCAGACTTCTGGTTTTTCTCTATTTGAGAAAGCTGTGCGGTTTCAACAATCTCCCTTGTCTCTGAAATGACAAGTTGAGCAGAAGCATCTTGACCCATGAGCTCACTGCTTGTCATGACTATCTCGATGGATTTGTTGGATGATTCTTCAATCTCCAACTCCATTTGTTTGCTTATTTGTTCCAGTACAAGCTGGACTTTGTCAATTGATGTCTTGGGTGAACTTCGGCCAGTATTCTCAGCATCACGAGATGCGTCGTTGAATAGTGCTTCTTGTGTTTCAGCAACTTCTGGAACTGGAACCATTGCTGTCTCAGCAATTGGTCCTTCAGCAAGCGGGGTTTCAGCAACTTGATGAGTTGCTTGTTCAGCAACCATCTTTTCAGCAGCATCAGCAAGTGCCGCTTTTTGCAGATCAGCAGCAATGTCACTTGCTGGTTCCATAGTTGGATCATCTAGATTATCTACAATGTAGATATCTGGGACTTGGGCAGGAATTTCATTTCCACTGCCTTGTGGTCTATTCTCAGTAGAAGTATCAACGTTAAGTTGATTGTTGAAGGCTTCCGCAAACACTTCAACATTGCTGACATAGGTTTCACTAATCACTTCAGCAACATCTACTGGCAAATGCGTTTCAGCATTTGTCTGGGAATTGTCTGAGAGGTCTTGGACAGCAGAGACTGACTTGTGTGTCAGTGTTTTCTTTCTTTTGTTGCTGGTCCGTTTCCTCTTAGGTACGGGGTTTGCTGATGACGCTGCAGTCTGAGTGTCATCATCAACTTTCCTCTTTTTCTTGTTAGATTTCTCCAGTTTCCCAGAGTCATCTATAGTTGCATTTTCAGCAACGGCTGTTGTACACGTACCTTGTTGATTTTCTACAGCAGTTTCTTTTGTGTTACTACCACCAACAGCAGTTTCATCTCTAAGTTGCTGAGTGGTAACATCTGCAGCTGTTGTATACCTTTTTTGCTGGCTTGTGCTGACAACATTTGCAGTTGTTGTCTTCTTAGTTTTCTTTCTAGCAGTCTTAGGTACATTCTGCTTGAAGAATGATCGTCCCACATTGCACACAAATTTCTTGATTGGCAATGGGTTTCTTAGCTGAATCCTGAAATGTTCAAGGATGTAGCATATCTTGATTCCATACATAACTGGAAAGGAAGGTGAGACCTTGTTGTCTTCTACCTTTACCTTAAACTTAGTAACACAATCAACAAGCCTGTTGAAAATGTACTTAGCCCAGTTATGTTCCGTTTTATTTTCATGGATATGCATCAGCAATGGCCATCTTCTCAGGCCTACTTGGTCAATTCCTCCAACTTGGGAGTCAAGAACTTTTATTAGTAGCAGAGCTACTAGACCAAGTGAATGGCAGAGATGCTTTCTCTTAACGTGCTTTGTCCAAGTCACGGGAGCAATCTCGCCTTTCTTCATTTTCTCATTTCTGACGTCACTGTAGAAAGCTTCAATTTCTTCGTCAGTGGCAGTGACGTCATCTTCAGTTCCAGTGGTTGGAATCTGAAATATCTCCGCTAAATCAGTCCATTTCAGGACGATTTGCGTGTTCTGAACTGTAGTAAAGATCACTTTTTCGGTGACTCCTTTACTATCAGTAAGGGATTGGATTTCTGCATTGTTGTAGAATTCCATTGTATCAATCATGCTCACTTGCTTAGTGCGAGCAGAGATAAAGTTCATGAGGCCTTGCTGCTTGATAAACTCAAGCGCCTCTTCATTTTCGTCATCGAGATCTTGTTCATAAAAGTACCTAATGTACTTTTCTTTTGCAAAACCTCCCCATTGCATCAACATCTCACACTTTACAGTGTCAAGATATGACGGAGGCTTAGGTTTTTTTGATATGCGGTCGTTTTTCAACACAACTTTCGTTGTGTCTGTGGCCGGAGTAGTTACCGGAGCAGTGCGTGTTTCAGCACTGTCATCCTTTGATGACTTTGAGGACTTAGAAGACTGTCTCTTGGGAGACATTTCTTTTATAGAGCAAGAAAATGTGTACGAAAAGAGATAGTTTGCTTTTTGACCGGAGGTACAGTAGATTCAGGCTAAAATTTGCAGAGAAAGGAAATGTGAGTTAAAGAATTTTGTCATTTCTCTAACTCCTTCTTTATATAGTGTCTCTGGTGTGTGAGAAAATCAATCGATTTGAGCTCTCAGCAAGGGCAAAACAGAGAAACACCGGAGTTAGTGGAGCCTTTGCATTGAATGTGTAGTGGCCCACTAACTAAAACTGTCAGAGCACTCTCTCTCTTTGTTTTGTTAGCCGTTAGATAAGTAACTCCTTTTAGTCAATGGCCACGATTGAATTTCATGTCATGATTATTACGAGTTTATCTGTGCCAATTTAACGTCACAAATTGATTTTACCGAGTTTTAAGGGAATAGATTGCTTGCTGAAATAGACAAGAATCTTTTCAGCGAGTTTGAATTTTCACTCTAGATACTTGCTGAAAGATCCCCCTTACTTAGATATCTCATATTTTCTTAAGTTTTAAAGATATTTCTGATTTTCCGTATCAGTAAATTCTTTTGTACTTGAGATATCCTTTGGTAAAATCTGAGATATGAGTTTTGCTCTTTTTCTGAGTTCCCGTCTCAGAAAATTCCCTTGATACTTGAATACCTGTTTCAGTATCTTTGATTGTCTGAATGCCTGTTTCAGCAATCCTTAAGCTCTTTCTCTTACTGAGTACCTGTCTCAGCAAGTGATCAAGTTTCCTAACAAATACCCGTTTGAAGGAATTACTTGCTGAATGCCTGTTTCAGCAAACATGTAGTGACCTATCATTTCTTGGAAGAAATCAGTGACTGAGTCTTTTAGACAGGAATACTTTGGCTTGCTGAATACCTGTTTCAGCATTCTGCCAAGTGTATCCTTTATTGAGGTAGTTCAGTCAACCCAAGGTTATACCTTAGCATTGCGAACCTATTACACGGTAGGGGCTTGGTAAAGATGTCAGCAAGCTGATCTTTAGTGCCTACTTTCACAACCTCAATATCACCTTTTTCCACATGATCTCTAATGAAATGATGTCTAATATCAATGTGCTTAGTCCTAGAGTGAAACTTATGATTTTGCGTGATTGCAATAGCACTTGTATAATCACAAAAGATTGGTGTTTTCTTTGCAGAAATACCATAATCTCTTAATTGTTGCTGAATCCATAGGATTTGAGCTGTGCAACAACCAACTGCAATGTATTCAGATTCAGTAGATGAATTGGCAACACAAGTTTGCTTCTTGCTGAACCATGATATTAATCTAGTAACCAAAAACTGACATGTTCCAGAGGTACTTTTTCTATCAAGAGTTGATCCTCCATTACTAGCATCAGAATAACCAACCAATTCAAGTCCAGAATCTTTAGGATACCATAATCCAACATTGACTGTACCTTTAACATATTTCAGTATCTTGATTGCCTTTTTGTAGTGTGATTCTCTTGGATCAGATTGGAATCTTGCACACACACAAACAACATACTGAATGTCAGGTCTACTTGATGTTAAATACAACAAGGAACCAATGAGCTTCCCATACTTGTGTTCTTCAACACTTTTGTCCTCTTTAGTATAGCCCAATTTGGTACCAACACTCATAGGGATCTTTTCAGGTTTCTCATCCTCTTTGATCCTAAACTTTATGAGCATTTCTTTCGCATACTTTGCTTGATTTATGAATATTCCATCTTTGAGTTGCTTGACTTGCAATCCTAGGAAATAATTCAATTTTCCCATCATACTCATTTCAAACTTATTTGTCATGAGTTTGGCAAAATCATCACAAAGTTGCTTGTCCTTAGATCCAAAAATTATGTCATCCACATAAATTTGAACTAAGAGTATTTTACCATCATGGTTCATGGTAAATAAGGTTTTGTCAACTTCACCTTTCTTGAAACCATTTTCCAGCAAGAACTTAGCCAAGGTATCATACCATGCTCTTGGTGCTTGCTTTAGACCATATACAGCTTTCTGAAGTTTGTATACCATCTTGAATTCCGAGGGAAGTTCAAAGCCAGGGGGTTGTTCTAGGTAGACTTCTTCAGCAAGTTCACCATTCAAGAATGCACTTTTAACATCCATTTGGTAAACAATGAAGTCATTGTGAGCAGCAAAGGCCAAGAAAAGCCTAATTGCATCCAATCTTGCAACTGGTGCATAAGACTCATCATAGTCCAATCCTTCAGTCTGACAGTAACCTTGAGCAACTAAACGTGCTTTATTTCTTTTTACTTCACCAGACTCGCTCAGCTTGTTTCTGAACACCCACTTTGTACCAATAGCTTTCTTGTCTTCAGCAAGTGGCACAAGTTTCCAGACTTTGTTTCTTTCAAATTGATCCAGTTCTTCTTGCATTGCCTTTATCCATTCAGAATGCTTTAAAGCTTCTTCTATGGTTTTAGGTTCAATTTCTGAAACAAAGCAAGAAAACAATGATTCTACTTCTACGACAGTTGCTTCTTCAGCAAGTCCATGAGTAGCTTTGGATCTAGTCACTTGGCGTTTATTAATATCGCCAATCATATCCGTAGAGGGATGATCTCTAATCCATTTATTAACAGGTTTTCTGCTTGTTGGATCAGGATATGTTTGCTCATCAGCATGTGACTCTTCAGTATGTACTTGTTTAGTACTACTGGGAATTTGTGTCTCTGCTGAGATTTGTTCATCAGCAACTTCCGGAGCAACCGCGTCTTTTGCTGGAAATTCTTTGTCGTGAACTATATTTATCTTGTCATGACTAGGGGGAGGAGAGTCATTGTCAGAATCATCATTTAGTTCAATTGACTTGATTTGCCTAGCATCACATTCAGTTCTTTGCTCATGTATGATTAGCTTTTTCATACATTCTGATATTTCTTCTTCAGCAGGCACACCTTGTGACTTTTCGTAGAATACAACATGCACTGATTCTTCAATCTTTTGTGCCTTTTTATTGTAAACTCTATAAGCTTTACTATGCAAGGAGTAGCCAAGAAATATCGCTACGTCTGCCTTTGATTGAAATGTTCTTAGGTATTCTCTACCATTGTTAAGAACGAAACAATTGCAACCAAATACTCTTAGATGAGTGATGTTAGGAGGTCTTCCAACAAACAATTCATAAAGAGTTTTGTTGTATTCCTTAGTAATCAAATATCTGTTTTGAGTATAACAGGCGGTATTGATGAACGCGCTGGTGTCGTGTTCCAATGCGAACGGATCAAATATATTTGTTATTTAGCCAAAGACAATCCACAACTACAACGAAAACCGTAGTGTAGCAGTAGAATGACCTCGAGTGTCGTTCTCTCAGGACTATAACTGGCTTTATCTATTTAACTAAAGAATATAAAAACAGCAGACGTAATAGCAAAGATTTTTCTAACAGATAATGGAGATTGGTGATAGTATGATCCTTCAAAGCATAGCGGGTCAATAATCATGCGTAAATTCTTCGGTCTTGCATGGAGATCTTTGATCAATCTAATGTCCTGTTGTAATTATTAATCACTACGAAGATAAAGATACCGACAAGTTAATCACTATTGTCCTATTGTGTTCCGTAATTATTCAACACTACGAAGATATAGATGCGTATAGGTCGACGAGGGTCCAATTGTGCATAATAATTAATACAACATACGAGAATTTTGGGCTTAAGCCTATCAACGAAATAAAGCAATAACACGGAGTATAATGCGCGATATAGCCATTAGCATGATTATCTTCCCTTCGCTAGGAATTCACATACTACCACCAACGATAAGTTTAGCTACTCACAATAGGCATGCAATCAACAGAAATCATAGAAGAAAACATGTTGAAAGATATATAAAAATAAGTAGAATAAACTGTAAGATACAATGTTACCGAAGGTTGTCAATCTCCGAAGATTTGCGATCCTACGAGCTCCAAACTGCTATGAAAAAGTCTCTCCTAAGCTACGGACCCCCAGAACAGGCTCTGGGAAGTCCCTCCCTAAAACTACAGAGAAAGGTGAGAGAGAAGGCTTGGAAAAGTATGAATTTCGGAGAAAATCTGAGCAACTATATATAGGCCTTGAATAAGTGTGGGGCGGTTCGCCCCACACACCGGGCGGTTCGCCCGGTGTGGGGCGGTTCGCCCCACGTCCCGGGCGGTTCGCCCAGGAGTATTTTTCGCGGAATTCCGCGTTTGTGACACGTTTTTGGATTTCTTCCCCTTTTCGGACTCGGTTTCTGACTTCTAGTGGTCTTCTAACCTCCAGATTCGACCCCTAGACTCCAAATCCTATCCGGAAACCTTCAGATACTCCAAATAGGCTTCTGGAACACCAATTCCTTGTCAACTCCAATATAATTGCCCGGAAATCCTCAATTTTCAACCAAAACCTGTAAAATAAAATCTATAGGGAAACGTGACACTATTCTAATAAAATGCACTAAGATATAGCTAAATTAACATAGAGGATAGCTAAAATAGGTGAAAAAGACTCAAAGGAAAGTGTAAAATACACATTCATCAGGTATTAATCGCTTCAACCCAATAAGCCTCACTTATTTCAGTGTCAGCAAGCATTGTTCTTGCGGCTTCTTTCAGGGTACGATTCTTCCGTTCAGCAACACCGTTTTGCTGTGGTGTTCTTACTGAGGATAACTGATGTTGATACCTTTTGAGGTACAATATTCAGTTATGTACTGGTTTACAAACTCAGTACCATGGTCTGTCCTTATGACTTTTACCTTGTCATTTTTCATGACTTCAAGCTTATTCAGCAAGTTAGGTATTTCAGTCTTGGTTTCAAATTTGTGCTTGATGAATACTACCCAAGTGAATCTTGAATAGTCATCTACCACGACTAGACCATACTTCTTACCATCATGGCTTGTTGAAGAAGATTCAAACAAGTCCATGTGCCAGAGTTGTAAAGGTTTTGTAGTTGACGGTACTGCCTTGTTCTTGAAAGAAGATTTGGTTTCCTTTCCTTGCTGACATGCATTGCAAACACCATCCTTCTTAAAAGTAACCCTAGGTAATCCAACTACAAGTGCCTTTTTAGACAACTTATTCAGCGTCTTGAAGTTTAGATGACTTGTTCGTTTATGCCATAACCATGCTTTTTCAGCAAGGCAATCGTGATCTGAGACAAGGCATTTTTCAACGATTGCTGAAGACCAATCAACGGTGTACAAGCCTCCTGATCTTCTTGCAATCATAATTACCTTTTTAGTCTCGAAATCTATAAGTTTACATTCATCACTTTTGATTTCGATGAAGTATCCTTTGTCAGCAAACTGACTCATGCTGAAAAGGTTAAACTTAAGATTTTTGACATAAAGAACTCCACTAATGGTTATGCATCCTAACTTCACGTCACCATAGCCTTTTGTAGAACCGGAGCCTCCACCAGCAAACCTTATTGTTGGACCTTTAGACCACTGTCTATAGTTTATAAGGTTATTCTTGTTGCCCGTCATGTGCTTTCCACAACCACTATCAAAGTGCCAGATTGCATCGTTTGTCTCCGTGGCTGAAGTCTGCACAATCAAGAGCAAACAAGTTAATTATCCAATGATGGATGTCCATTAACATGTTCAAGAATGCGTCCAGTGGAAACCCAAGTCTTACGTTTTTCAACTTTGACTTGTTTTCTACTTGCTGAGGAACTAGGAGGTTTTGAGTTGAAAGACTTTTGACTCGTGCTGGTCAAATCCACTTTCTGATGTGGTGTCTTGCTCTGTTGACCTTTTTGCTGAACATACTTTTCAGTAAGTTGTTTTCTAGCAAGGTTCCTTCTAGCCCTAGCATTAAGAATCTTTTCAGAACTCTTAGGCTTTATTTTCTTCATCTCTTTGAAGTATCTTTGCTGACTTTGCTTATACTCATGAAAGAGTTGACTTTGCTTGGTTTTGAAACCCAGTCCACAGTTCGGAGAATGCTGAGCTTTTGCGTCAGCAACCTTACTTTATTCAGGGTTGTCAGCAAAGGAATTTTGATTACTTTTAGTAATCTTGCCTTTAGTCTTAACAACTTGCTTTTCAGCAACTTGTTTGGCGGAATACTTCACAGCATTCTTCTTCTTTCCAGTTTGCTTCTCAGCAACCTGTTTTCCTTTTAAAGTCTTGTTACTTTGAGTAGCAACAGCGGGCTTTATGGTCATAGGTACTTGATTGCATGTTTCAGCAACCTTAGTTTGACCAAACTGATAGATTTCTGGTAGACTACTATCAGTAGCACGTACAAAGGAGATAGGTGATTTATCTTTTCTCAAGATTTCTACGTCATCACCTTCATACATTGCGCCTAAACCTTCTTCCTGAGATGGGTCTCTCAAATAAGAGTTTAGTTCAGTCAGCGTATTACTTGCGTCCACATAGGATTTGAAATTGATTTTCATCTTTTTCATCTCTTGGATTTCAGCAAGTAACTTTAGAATTGAGGACTGATATTCTTCCAATTCTAATGCCATTTGAGAATTTTTCTCTGCAGCCTCAGCAATCAACTTCTTAAGACGCCTTATTTCAGCATCCTTTTCTTCTGTCTCTTCCTTCAGCAAGACGTACTTTTCAGTAGTCTGCTTGGTCAGAGTTTCAGCAATTTGTAGTTTCTCTTGCTGTTTGTTAATAGTTTTCTCAAATCTTTCGATTTCTCCTTGAATCTTGTCAAGGTCAATCTCGTCTTCACTTTCTGAGTCTGAGTCAGAGGTAGGGTTGTTTACCTGACCGGCCATGACGCAGAATTCGTAGTTTGACACATCTGGATAAGCTTCCATAGCTATTCCACAAACTTATTTGCCAATCTCCACGTCTAGAGTGGCTTCTTCATCGTCGGTGTCTGAACTTTCATCCTCACTGTCTTCGGAGCTAGTATCAATACACAATGCATCGATTTTTGCTTGAAGCTTCTTCTTTTCTTCAGCAATAAAAGCTCTTTTGAACTTCTTCTTCTTTTCAGCAGGTTTGCCTTTCAGCAAAGGGCAATTGGCTTTGAAGTATCCAGGCTTTTTGCAGTAAAAGCATAGATCATTTCCAACTGCTGGTTCTTATGATGAAGTATCTTGCTGAGCTTGCTTGTTCAGCGAGCTAGTCTCATTCTTGTACTTATGGTAATTGTTACCAAGATGCTTTTTCAGCTTCTCTTTTGCTTTTCGCCTTTCACGTTCCTTACTGATGAATTTCTTCATGTTTTTAACAACTAAAGCGTTTTCATCAGCAGGCTCGTTATCATTCTTCTTTTCAGAAGATGACGGCTTTGCAGCAAGAGCAATGTTTTGCGATTTTTCAGCAAACACATTTTCTCTTTGCTTTGTCTCATAGTTGACAGTAGCAAGATGAGAGAACAACTCTGTTGGTGTAATGTCTGGCATTCCTTGATTATAATAGAAATTCCGAGTGTTGATCCATTCTTGATTCAGACTTCTGATGATAGTTTTCACTTTCTCAGAATCTGAGTAGAGGTTTCTAACACCCAAAGCTGCCATTTCACTAACAAGAGTTGTGAATCTGAAGTCCAAGTCTTCCAGTGACTCGTTTGTACCTTGCTTAAAGTTTTGAAACTTTAATTTAAGTACTTCAAGTTTGTTTTCCTTGGTTTTGTCAGATCCAGCACAAAGATCTTGAACCATTTTCCAAGCTTCCTTAGCAGTTTTAGCACCCCACAGTTTGCACTGTATGGTATCCGGAGTTGATCGAATGATGATGTTTCTTGCTTGGCCATCAAGACGGAATCTCTTGGCTTCGTCGGAAGTCCATTCCTCTCTTGGTTTTGGCACAACGGTATCAGCCGGTTCGTCTAAGATAGTTTCCTTTCCAGCTTCAGTGGTCTTGTGAGGGAAACTTGTTTCAACCTTAGTGATCTTGATAGGTCCATCACTAATGACAGTGACCATCTCATCACTAATGGCCTCAAGATGTAGCATCATGTTGTTTCGCCATTTTTCGTAGTTTTCCAGCTTCAGCAAGGGAGCATCTCCTAAAGACATCATGTCAGCAAAGCACTACCAAACTGATCAAGTGAGAGTGATTTACGGAAAGCACCTAAGGGGATCTAGGTTCAGTGTTGAAGGTTAAAGAACCTCCAGCTCCGATACCACTTGCTGGTCTCTTTAAACAACAAGAAAAGACTAGAGGGGGGGGTGAATAGTCTTTTCAAACTTTCGTCGATTAAAACTTTCTCAGCAAGTGCTTATTACTTTTCAGTAATGAGTTTGCTGATACTTAACTTTCTCAGCAAGCGCAAGTTACTTCACAGTAATTGGGTTTGCTGATACTTAAAATCAGAGAGCGGAAGTCTTTGATAAAATAAGTGCTCTTTTAATAAATGAAGGTTTCAGCAAGTGATGTGAGTGACTGTGTACAGATATATATGATTTGCTGAAAACAAGTATAGTAAGTAAATCACACAAACACTTTTATATTGGTATTTGAGAGTGGCGTAATCTCTCAACTAAATCCACTTTGTCCTAACTAGGACTGAATCCACTAAGATAAGATTGAGGTTCCTTACAACACCTATCTAGAACGATTCAAACAGAAACCAAAGCACACTTGCTTCGTCTCCAACCTAATCTAGAGAACGCAACCTTGTTCTCCACCAAACTTGGTACTTTTAATCAGCAAAACTATGCTCGATTAAGTTCCCCCTGAATATCACGCCTGAAAGTGTGTATTTTCAGTTAGAGAAGTTTGGGATGAGATAACTTAATTATAACTTATTCAGTTACAAAAAATAATCTAAGAAACAAAACTTTGAATACTTTGCAGTAAACAAGTTTGATTGTTTCTGGTGTCAAGACTTGTTCTTGTTCGAAAAAAGAAAGAACACTTTACTAATTTCTTAGTCGTGTAGATTCTACTTCTTCACAAGTAGCTTTTTCAAGCTTTAAGTCTTGGAACGGATCAATGGCAGTAGAGAGTATTGAAGGGTTTGTGAGTTTAAGCACAAGTGAGAGTATGATCACGTTGTTGACACACTTCAACTCTTAGCCGGATGACCTCTATTTGTAGTGAAAATAAGGAGCCGTTTGAATTTCAAATTCTAAGGCTTTTGTTCCTTAAAATGTCACTATCTTACTTTTGTACTTTCAGCAGCGTCCTTGTTTGTCTTCTAGTCTTCATGTCCTTCGCGTGCATGCTTTGAATTTAATGCTTATTTGAATAGAATTCAAACAGTAACATTGGAGCGCAAATGCAAGTACTTTCAGCAAGAGGTCACATATGTTCCATCAGCAAGTGGTCAGTCTCAGTTTCAGCAAGCACAACCTACTCTCTCGTATAGATTTTCACTTACTGATGATGTCGTTTTTCACCAATTAAATTTGTTTAAAAGCCTAAGAACACTTATCACTACACAAACTAGAGTGCAATGGCAAGTTGTCCCCGAGTGTCGTTCTCTCGGGACCTAACGTGGCTTTGCTTGAGGTTTTTGCTAGTAATTTCAGTCAACGAGTTCAAATGTTTATAGAATCGTTCTCCTTGAACAAAGCAACGAGAAATCAGATTGTTGTAATCAAGTTTGGAAAACGGTTGGTGGTAGAAATCAAATACACATGCATGGGTTACGAATATGCTCACAAGTTCAGTGCGTAAAACCTTCGATCAAGTCTGCTAAGCAACTCGTCTAGGTAAATTTCAAGACACACATCATAAAAGACCACTATCAATACTTTAGAGGTGCTTGTCACTAACACCATTTATCTAGCATGCTGCAAATCTCTAACATACAATCCTATAGCTTTCATTGACCAAGAGTTTGTCACTATTCTCAATTCGAATATATTTTATAGGCAACTAAGAATCATATGAAGGAATTTGCAGCAAGATTGAATCACAATCTCATGTAAGCATAAACATAACCCATAGCATGCATATTCTACATTCTACCACCAACACAAAAGATTTAGCTACTCATATTCATCAACATAGGCATCATTTCATATGAATAATAATCAGAATACATCATATCAAACTACAAGACAAGAGAGTGATACAAGTTACCACCAAAGCTGTCACTAATCGGTGGAAATCAAAGAAAACCTCTCCGTAGATGATTACAAAGGATGAATCCCAATCAAAACCTTGAATCCCAAGCAAAAATACAATGTAATCTGAGTTTTTCTCTCAGTTTTGGGGCTTAGGAGCTCTCCAAAACGAAGCTACAGTTCAAAAGATAACCAAAAAATGACTGAAGATCAGATCTAAGAAGGAAAATCCGAAAACGTAACCGCTGCCAAGCGGACCGCTTGGAGAATCCAAGCGGAGCGCTTGGCAAGCGAAGCGCTTTGGCACTCCAAGCGCTTCGCTTGGCTTCTGTGCCAAAGCTCCTGGAAAATGAAGCGGAGCGCTTCACTATTCCAGGCGCTTAGCTTGGCTCCTGGGCAGATTTTTGTCTTCAAACTCAATCTTTTTGCCCTCGCATGGCCCTCGGGTGCCTTGGACTCATCCTTCTCGATGCTTATTGATGCTCAAACACTTACGAACAAGCCACGGAGATTGGGGAACTTCAACAGGGCCATCTTTTCCATCAAAAAGGCTCGTTTTTAGCTCCAAAAATGCCGTTTCGTACCTAAGTGCCTGAAAATGCAGAAAACACAAAACGTGACACTATTCTACAAAACTAACCAAAAGACAAGGCTAGAAGATAGCAAAAGAAGGTAAAAAAGACAAGATGAACGCGTCAAAAATACGTTCATCAAACTCCCCAAACCAAACCTTTGCTTGTCCTCAAGCAACAAACTATCCTAAATGCAACACAAAAGGAGTCTCATGCCAAGTAAAGTGAACTAATCTATTGAATCTACCAAATGCTTATGAACAAAACCAAATGAGCATGACATGCAAATAGGTTGAAGTATGCCTCGATTGCGAATATACACATTCCCAAGTGCACTTGGTTAAACAAAGGAGTCTCACGTAACATCTTGTACCTGGACCTGGTCAGTGACAACACAATGCTGCAAGTTATCATACTACAATTGCCCTGTGCCTATGAAACCGAGGGCTTACTACTGTTCACCAAGTGAGACTTTTCCTCAAGAGAGGGCGAACCAATACTGGCTCTCATCAAACGAAGGAGGGTTCCCTTAGAAAGATAACACTCCCCTATTCTACCCAGACTCTCAAGAATGAGCCTCTTTCAACCACTTCTTGAATAGCAAGATGAGGGTGGTCAAGAACAGACCTTGGACAAAGGCGACACGAAACGAAAGATAGAATTTACAACTCGACACTTCACAAGGACAAAATATTTACATGACACTTGACACTACGAGACAGCTTTTGGCTTGCAACGACCCTTCTTTTGCTTTTGGGTCTTATTCTTTATTTTCTTTCTTCCCTTTTTTTTTTATTTTCTTTTCTCTGTTTTTTTTTTTTTAATATTTCTTTTTTCTTTCTTCTTCTCTTCTTTTTGTATCTGTTTTTTTTTTTTTTATATAGGGGCAAGCAGCAGTACTATGTGTCAAAAACACCTCCCCAAACCTATTCGAAAGAATAGGTTTGAGCACAAAGACGAAAAAGAAAAAGAAAAAGGGAAACTTTACAACGACTCAAAGACGAAAGACAAGATCAAATAAAGCAACCCCCTCCCCAAACCTATTCGATAGAATAGGTTTAATTCAAGGAATCGCACACCTCACACTACCTCCTTCCTAGGCATTTGGAATTCTCTAATCGAGGTGAAGAACTTGTCGCCTCTTACGTACATAATTACACGGGTTACAACCATAGACTCTAACATGCATCATTTTATAAGGCCATCGTGAACCGCAGCAGAAGAAACACCACTCAAGGTGATGTCGAGACTACTAAGCTTAACTAGTGCACATGCGAATGTGACAAACCAAGCGAGACAAGCCTCAAACTACTTGCAAAGTGATGCAACATATGATCAATGCTCATAAACACTTAGTCTACTCAATAAAAAAGTTCGAAAGACTTGGAAATAAACTCCACACACAACAACGTGCAACAACTAATCTACGGATGATATGCATGCAAAAATTTGAAAAACCACGACAAATCACATGAACTTGAGTAAAATCAGGCATGTACGAACCACACAAGCATATAGTACTGAAAATCCAATACCCCCTCCCCAAACCTAAACTTTTGCTCGTCCTCGAGCAAAGAAAAGTTGAATGAAAAGGAAAAATTTAATTGAAAGTACACTTCCCTGAGATAAAGGTTCGTGTCCAATCTCCTATATATGAGTAGTACCTGAAAGGACTCAAGAAACAAGTGAAAACGGGTGCGCAAGGGTGAGAAGAATGGAAAAAACGAGGAAAATCTGGGTACAGGGTCCAGGCGCACCGCTTGGCCGGAGCCAAGCGGTTCGCTTGTCAAGCGGAGCGCTTGGGAGGCTCCAGGCGCTCCGCTTGAAATTCCAGTAAGAATGAAATTCTTACTGGAATTCCAAGCGGACCGCTTGGGCTTGCCAGGCGCTTCGCTTGGCTCTGTTTCCAGATTTTCGATGCTTTTTTTTTTCTTTTCCTATCTTAATCACCTAAGGCACCAAGACAAACACTAGACTAAACTAATCACGACAAAAGGCACACAGGCCACAACTACAAAAGCAAACAAAGAAAGCTAACTGAATGCAAAACACTTACCACCTCGGGTTGCCTCCCGAGAAGCGCCTTTGTTTACACGTCGTTGGCTCGACTCTTCAAGGCTCAATTGGGGTTGAATTCATATTGGGTACTAGACTTCCCCATCAATTCCCTCTTTAATCGGTGAAATCCCTGCACATTTGAACGAAGGAATAGAGGAGCAAAGTATCCTATAAGTTTGTTATGCAAGTCTTCTCAACACATGAATTAACAATGGCTCGCAACATGTGTCGCTTGCCATCTACCTCAAAACTACATGTACAACGGTACATGTCAATCACCATGTGCACCTTATTGATGAAGGCTCTTCCCAACAGGACCACATCCTTAAGATTGGCTTCCGAAGTCGGCATAACTATGAAGCTCGTCTTCACCTCAACACCTGCAACTCTAATAACCAAGTCTTCGAGAACTCCCAAAGGTCTCCTCATAGACCCATCAACAAGTTGAACCATAGCTTTCATAGGCTTCAACCCAGTCAACCGGGACTCTTCATACACATTCATCGGCAAGACATTGACTCCAGCTCCTGTGTCCAATGTAGCCAATATACCATCCTTCGTGCCAAGACCGATTTCCACATCGAAGCTCTCAAGTGCGGGTACTTCCACCATCTCATCCTCAGATGATGAGCTTTCTTCTTCAATATGTGAAGCTTCTTCCTCAACCATAGAGGGCTTAGGCTCCTCGTTAGTAACGCAAGGCTCAGAGATTTTCTTGCTACTTGGAACCTCTACTCGTGCTCCTTCTCTTGTGACCGTGATCTCAACTGGAATATTAGTCACCACTGTGATGGCCATAGCTCTCTCGGTATTACCCAAAAGCTTCTCTTGCTCAGGACTAGCTCCTCTATCAATGAGCTCTTGCAACTTCCTGTTAAGAGAAGAAGTACTAGCCTCCAAGTTCTCAAACCGCTTCTCGTTCATAGCCTGATTCTTGTAATAAGATTCCATAAACTTGTCGGTCTTTTCTACCAAGCTTTGCACCATGGCGACCAAAGAGGATGGAGCATATCCGGGTACCCCATAGTTTACCTCAGCATGTTGACGTTGACTGGCGAATCCTTGCTCATAATCATCACCACGACCCACTTTCTCTTCAAAAGCCGTTATGGGTTCTTCTCTAGGTTCTTTTGAATGAATCTTGGCTCTTATATTCCGGTTCTGAGAATTCCGGTACATTATATCTAACTTAGCTTGAGCTTGACTCGGAAACAACTCTCCCATGCTTCCTCCACAAATGCTATCCACTTGTGCTTGAACACCAGGATGCAAACCATTATAGAAGAATTGGATCACCTGACCTCCATCGAAGCCGTGATGTGGGCACTGATATTGCAACCCCTTAAACCGATCATAAGCCTCATGGAAAGCTTCATCATACTTCTGCTCAAAAGTGCTGATTTGTCTCTTCATAACCATAGTCTTGGAAGCGGGACAATACCGATCCATAAATTTTTCAAACACTTGAGCCCATGTGGTCAAAGATCCAGCTTTTAAGGATCTCAACCAAGCCTTCGTTGTATCCCCAACTCCCATAGCGAAAACCTTCATCCGAAAATCATCATCAGTAATTCCATCCGGTCTAGGCAAGTAGAGCACGAAATTCTCTAAGTCATTCACATACCCAATGACGTCCTCATTGTCCACGCCATAGAACTTGGGTAATTGCTGGAACACGTGTCCTTTAAGCTCCAGATTCCTCGTTGCATCATTGAGAACAATAGCTGGACCACTAGGCCCAACCGTAACTTTTGAGAATAACTTCAGTGGTTGCTCAGCCATCTCGCCTGAAATCTAGTGCAATCAACACAACGCTCAGACAAGGTTTAGTTCCCGTTAGTGAAACAAAAACCAGAACACATAGAATTAAGCACAAAGAAATAGGGGGAAAGAAATGGGGTGAGAAAGTGATGTTGGCTGAAAAACCAAAACAAAAACACCAACCAAAGGAGTTAAGTCCCCGGCAGCGGCGCCAAATTGATGATGTCGTTTTTCACCAATTAAATTTGTTTAAAAGCCTAAGAACACTTATCACTACACAAACTAGAGTGCAATGGCAAGTTGTCCCCGAGTGTCGTTCTCTCGGGACCTAACATGGCTTAGCTTGAGGTTTTTTCTAGTAATTTCAGTCAACAAGTTCAAATGTTTATAGAATCGTTCTCCTTGAACAAAGCAACGAGAAATCAGATTGTTGTAATCATGTTTGGAAAACGGTTGGTGGTAGAAATCAAATACACATGCATGGGTTACGAATATGCTCACAAGTTCAGTGCGTAAAACCTTCGATCAAGTCTTGCTAAGCAACTCGTCTAGGTAAATTTCAAGACACACATCATAAAAGACCACTATCAATACTTTAGAGGTGCTTGTCACTAACACCATTTATCTAGCATGCTGCAAATCTCTAACATACAATCCTATAGCTTTCATTACCCAAGAGTTTGTCACTATACTCAATTCGAATATATTTTATAGGCAACTAAGAATCATATGAAGGAATTTGCAGCAAGATTGAATCACAATCTCATGTAAGCATAAACATAACCCATAGCATGCATATTCTACATTCTACCACCAACACAAAAGATTTAGCTACTCATATTCATCAACATAGACATCATTTCATATGAATAATAATCAGAATACATCATATCAAACTACAAGACAAGAGAGTGATACAAGTTACCACCAAAGCTGTCACTAATCGGTGGAAATCAAAGAAAACCTCTCCGTAGATGATTACAAAGGATGAATCCCAATCAAAACCTTGAATCCCAAGCTAAAATACAATGTAATCTGAGTTTTTCTCTCAGTTTTGGGGCTTAGGAGCTCTCCAAAACGAAGCTAAAGTTCAAAAGATAACCAAAAAATGACTGAAGATCAGATCTAAGAAGGAAAATCCGAAAACATAACCGCTGCCAAGCGGACCGCTTGGAGAATCCAAGCGGAGCGCTTGGCAAGCGAAGCGCTTTGGCACTCCAAGCGCTTCGCTTGGCTTCTGTGCCAAAGCTCCTGGAAAATGAAGCGGAGCGCTTCACTATTCCAGGCGCTTAGCTTGGCTCCTGGGCAGATTTTTGTCTTCAAACTCAATCTTTTTGCCCTCGCATGGCCCTCGGGTGCCTTGGACTCATCCTTCTCGATGATTATTGATGCTCAAACACTTACGAACAAGCCACGGAGATTGGGGAACTTCAACGGGGCCATCTTTTCCATCAAAAAGGCTCGTTTTTAGCTCCAAAAATGTCGTTTCGTAACTAAGTGCCTGAAAATGCAGAAAACACAAAACGTGACACTATTCTACAAAACTAACCAAAAAACAAGGCTAGAAGATAGCAAAAGAAGGTAAAAAAGACAAGATGAACGCGTCAAAAATACGTTCATCACTTATGCATGCTGTTGCTGAAGTTTCCACTTTCTGAGCAACATGTGTCTTTGTAGATACCAGTCTTCAGTCTTCGAAATCTTCAAGATTCTGAGCGGTTCTAAATGCTTCAATAGTTTGTTTGTAAAAACAAAGTACATCATCAGCAAATGCTTCAATAGGTTGTATTTCTTTTCAGAAAACAAGATACATCATAAGCTTTAAAACCAACCTATCTAGCACCTAGTCTAAGTCTTCATCAAACGTTCCTCTTTTACAATGTCCTTAAAATTCTAAATTCCTATGGACCTTAAGAGCACTAGTTACTGGACTTTCCTTAATTTAGCATGGTTAATTGCTCATCAAAATTACAAGATTCCTAACAGGAATCCTTGAGCATCACAGCTTGTTCAGCTGGAGAGGCACTCTTAAATTTGGCTTTCCTATTCTCTCTGATTAGAGCAATCATATTTGAGCTCATGAGCTGAGAATATATCAACTCTTCTGGAAGTATGGAGTGCACAAAAGTCTCGAGTTTCAACAGAGAAATCCTCTTTTTCTCGTTGGATAGATGAAGATGAAGGTCAGAAAAGTCCATCCTTCTGTACCTTTGCCAGTTGCTGCCAGACTTAGCAACTCTTGACAAGGTAGTTCTCTTGAAGTCTGAGTAAAGTTCTTCAGAACTCACTTTCGGATCTTCAGTGATGTGAACCACTTTAGTGGTCTCCTTTTGAGCCTGAAAAAGAATAAAATTAAGCTCAGGAGAGTTTTGGATAATAGTTTTAGAGTCCAAAGCTGGAAAATGATTTACCTGATGAGATTCAGCAAGCTCATGTTGCACACTTGTTTGTGCTGGTACTATTTCCATTGCTTTAGGAGCTTCAGAAGCATCCTTGAATTGTTCATCCTGAAATAATTTTGAATTAGATACAAGCACTAAGTTTTCAAACTTAGTTAAATTACCAAAAACTTTATCTACCTGCTGAGCAGGAGGTGTGGATTCTTGTGCAGAGACTTCAGCAACCTTCTGACTTGTATCTTAAGAAGTCTGTAAAGAAATCATTATATTAGCAAAAGAATGAGTTTCAGATAGTGAAGTGTTGCTTATGGTTGAGTTAACTACCTGCTGAAGAAGGACAGGTGGTGACTCAGTCCTTTCAGCAATGACAGCTTCTTCAGTATCTGGGACTTTTTCTTCAGCAGACTTCTTTTCTTGCTCTATTTGAGAAAGTTGTACGGGTTCAGCAATCTCCCTTGTCTCTGAAATGACAAGTTGAGCAGAGACATCTTGACCCTTGAGTTCACTGCTTGTCATGAAAACATCTATTGATTTGTTGGAAGTCTCTTCAATCTCCAACTCCATTTGTTGACTCAGTTCTTTCAGCACCAGCTGAACTTTGTCAATGGATGTTTTCGGTGAACCAGGTCCAGTATTCTCAGCATCAAGGGATGCGTCGTCGAATAGTGTGTGTTGTGGTGTTTCAACAATCTCTGGGACTAGAACCATTGCAGTCTCAGCAACTGGTTCTTCAGCAACTTGATGAGTTGCTTGTTCATCAACCATCTTTTCAACATTGGCAACATCAGCAAGTGCCGCGGTTCTTATATCAGCAACAATATCAATTGCTGGTTCCAGAGTCTGATCATCTAGATTATCTACAAAGTAGATATCTGGAATTGAGGCAGGAATTTCATTTCCACTGCCTTGTGGTCTCTTCTCAGTAGATGTATCAACATTGAGTTGAGTATTGAAGGATTCCGCAAACAATTCAACATTGCTGACGTAGGTTTCAGTACTACATCAACATCTACTGGAACTTGTGTTTCAGCAACTGTGAGAGAATCATCCGAAAGATCATGGACAACTGGTACTGACTTGCGAGCCAGTGTTTTCTTTCTTGGGTTACTTGTCCTTTTTCTCTTTGGGACGGGGTTTGCTGATGACGCTGCAGTCTGAGTGTCATCATCAGCTTTCCTCTTTTTCTTCTTGGATTTTTCAAGTTTCTCTCCAGCAGTAGCGTCAGTAGTTGCATTTTCAGCAACGGCTGTTGTACACGTACCTTGTTGATCACCATCTACAGCAGTTTCATCAACAACTTTTTTAGCTGTTGGAACATTTTCTTGCTGAGTAGTAGTGACAACATCTGCAGCTGTTGTATACCTTTCTTGCTGACTTGTGCTGACAACATTTGCAGTTGTTGTCTTCTTTCATTTTTCCAGTTTCTTGTCAGCAAGCTTAGGTGCATTTTGCTTGTAGAAGGCTCTTCCCACATTGCATACTGATTTCTTAATCGGCAATGGGTTTCTCAGCTGAATCCTGAAGTGCTCAACGATATAGCATATTTTTAGTCCATACATGACTGGGAAGGTAGGTGAGACCTTATTGTCTTCAACCTTAACCTTGAATTTAGTAACACAATCAACAAGTCTGTTGAAAATGTACTTAGCCCAGTTGAGCTCTGTTTTGTTCTCATATATATGTGAGAAAATATGGTCAGAGTTACCCCTAGGGTACGCAGCGGAATTTCAAAATTTTCTTAACATACGGGTTAATTGATTATGCATATGTCGTATATATATAAACACGTCAATTAGAAGACTAACCTTAATTCCAAAGCAGCTTCCAAGTCTTCGTAATATTCCGGTGTATCTTCTCCTTCGTCGAAGTCGAAGATAACTACAATACTCTGTATATCTGCAAGACAATAAGAGTTAGTTTCCAGCTCCTAGAACCTCAACCTTGGTATCCACGGATGAACAGCCTATCGGAAGAATGCTAGGATATTCTTTGTGTGACCAAGAAGACGGAGCGGCGATTCCTACGGTGAGGTGGCGCACGCGGGTGACTATAGAGGAGGGGAGAGTTTTATTTTCTCTAAGAAAACTGGGTAGAATGATTGTGAAAGTCTATGTCTGAAACTGTGTGTAAAACTCTCTAATAGTCTACTATATATAGTAGTCTATAGAAGCCTAAAGCATAAGCAATTAGACTTCGTAAAGGAATAAGAATCTAATTCTTATCGCACAACGAAACCAATATCAAGTCTAGATTCATTCCCAATCAAATCAAAACTCAATCAGGAAAATCTAACTTATCCCTTGGACTTCTAATAGAGGAAGGAGTCGAACCCCTTCCCCTACCCAGCCACGCGCGCGCGCTCTGTCCTACGGGATGTGGGTCCCAATTTTGGGACCCACTTATATTTCTAAGGCAATTCAAACTCCAAGTAGATTTTGCACAAGTGCATATGTTAATTCTAAATTAACATATCCTTTCAAATCAAACCTCCATTATATTTCCAAAATATAATCTTTAATTGTATTTACATAAAATACAATTAATTAGCCAATTCAATTAATAATTCCAAATCATTAATTGAGCCACCAAATATTATAATTAATTCCAAATCAATTATAATCCATAAATCACCATTAATTCCAAATTAATTGCGATTCCATCTTCAAGGATATTCTGATAGACTGAATCACCACATAGTGTGACCCATAGGGCCTCACCGTATTAAGCAAGTCCTAGACTAGGCAACATGGAATTCCTAGACGGTTCCATTTGCAATATTAATACGTGAGGACGTTTGAGAGGTTTCTCAAAGCTAACCCTTTCGTTGCGAAGCCTGTTGCGCTCAACGCGGCGATGGTAACGTCCCTTCATCTGACTTGCTCGAATGTATCTAGGATCGATGAAGTGTCTATCCCAATAATACATCCACGGGCGTCTCAGGGATTTGCTTGGTTAAGATATACTTATGACCATCATAATATATCATTTGCACTGGCCAGTGACTTTACCAACACAACTATGCAGACTATGAGCAGTGCTCTCCTGTGCTACATTTGAGAGATGAATCCTTCACAGAATCACTTATCACCCCCATTTGTATTTAGCCATAATCCTGGATCGTGTCTTAGGTCAGCTGCTTATTCAGAGCTGACATCGACGGGTCCACCAAGGATATGGGGCAACAAATGTGATGATAAAGTCCTGTAAGTACAAAGGACGAATGGCATCACTTCGACAACTCACCGGTTCCCATAGACACTTCGGTGTAGAGTATACATCGATGGGAGTGTCCGGTGGGTACTTCCATTGTTCGATAAAGCTTCTTCGAACAACTATGCGCAGTTATGGGAACGTTTTTCGATTGTCCAACAATCCGTTTCGTGGCCGTGGGATCGGCTCACACTTGCTCCAACAAGTATAACCTCCACGCATACTAGTCTTGTCTGGTTCATTCAGACCCCCACATCCGAGATGAACCTCGACTAGGGAGAGTTTGGGATAGATGATAACTCACATAGCTCCCACTATCTATGTGATCGGTCATCTATCCGAGGGGACATGTTTAATATCAATACAGACAGTAATAAAGATATGACATGCTGCAGCCTGGTGTAATAAAAATATGAAAGCGATACTCAATAGTAAAATGCAACAAACATATATTATATTACGTTGACCTGTGTAATAGTACATATATGCCCTCTATAAGGGCACCATGCCCTTAGTAAGGACTATCTCTAGGACATATACACTATCAATCTCCCACTTGGACTAGAGCCAGTCACCTTTATGCCTAATGCCCAGATTCGCACAATGTCTTAAGTGGACTTCCACTGATAAGACCTTTGTGAAAGGATCTGCCACGTTGTCCGTGGTAGAGACACGTTCTATACTAACTTCTCCTCTATCTATAATCGCACGTATAACGTGATATTTTCTAAGTACATGTTTGTTCTTGTTTGTAAATCTAGGCTCCCTAGCTTGAGCGACGGCGCCCGTATTGTCACAATAAATCGTTATTGGACTGGGAGCAGGAACAACCCTCAATTCCTTCAAGAACTCTGAAATCCAGACAACTTCTTTCGATGCTTCTGATGCAACAATGTACTCGGCTTCTGTGGATGAGTCAGCAACCGTGGCTTGCTTAGAACTCTTCCAACAGACCGCTCCTCCGTTCAATTTAAATACGTATCCTGTCTGTGACTTAAAGTCATCAGGATCTGATTCAAATCCAGCGTCGACGTACCCAGACATCTTTAATTCTGGTTCTCCACCAAACACCAAGAACATCTCTTTAGTCCGTCTAAGGTACTTAAGAATGTTCTTCACAGTAGTCCAGTGAGGTACTCCTGGATTCTGTTGGTGTCGACAAGTGACACTAAGCGCATATGCCACATCGGGCCTTGTGCAATTCATTGCATACATTATAGACCCTACTGCCGAAGCATAGGGCACACGACTTAGGACCATCCTTAACTGATAAGACAATCCCATGCCTAGCTGGGAGAAAGCCTCTCTTTGAGTCGTCCATCTTATAACGCTTCAGTATTTTGTCGATGTAGGTGGACTGTGTCATTCCTAACATCCTCTTGGATCTATCTCTAAAGATCTTGATCCCTAGGATGTAGTTCGCTTCACCCAAGTCCTTCATCGAGAAGGTACTTGATAACCAAACTTTAGTCTCTTCTAGCATAGAGACATTGTTTCCCATGATCAAAATGTCAACTACCTAAATGATCATGAAAAACAACTCCTTTGTCGCTTGTGTCTCGCGTAGACACAGGGATCTTCCTTGCTTATGATGAAGTCAAACGATTTGACAGCTTCATCAAAGCGGATATTCCAGCTCCTTGACGCTTGCTTTAGCCCATAGATGGATATTTGTAATTTGCATACAGCAGTTGGCCTAGTTTTACTAATAAAACATTTCGGTTGTACCATATAGACCTCTTCCTCAAGGTTGCCATTGAGGAAGAATGTCTTTACATCCATCTGCCAGATTTCATAATCATAGTAGGCAGCTATCGCAAGTAGAATTCGAATGGACTTCAATTTTGCTACCGGTGAAAAGGTTTCATCGTAATCGATGCCATACCTTTGCGTGTAGCCTTTCGCCACAAGCCTAGCTTTGTGAGTTTTTACCTTGCCATCGGCATCTGTCTTTCGTTTAAAGACCCATTTGCACCCAATTGGTCTAACCCCTTGGGGCAAGTCTACCAAGTTCCAAACTTGGTTCTGGTACATTGAATCCATTTCTAATTCCATGGCCTCTTGCCATTTGTCTGAGTCAATATCAATTATTGCCTCTTTGTAGGTCTCGGGATCTTCCCGATCTGATAAACCGACATCAAGTTCACTGATGTCTTCTATCATAAGCTTTGCTTCTCAGGTCCTCTTAGGATCCTCTTCGACCTACGGAGCTCGACCTGTTCTGGTGCTTTACTTTTCTGGCTTCGTGTAACACGAACATTATCAGTGGGTACTGATATAGCCGGTCGCTGGGCGCGACCTTGTTCCCTTGCGGGAGGCTGTTCTTGTGCAACTTGTTGCACAGGTTGGTTGACAACGGGTTCTATTGGTGTGGTTTCAACTGTTGATCTAATCACAGGACTCCCACTGACTATGACATGCCTAGCAAGTGTCATATCATCACCTTGTCTGCTTTGAAAGCTCCCACTAAACTTGAGTCCAAATCAGAAGATTTAGAGACTTCATGTTCGCGCGTGTCAAAGTCTTGAATTTCTTCAAGTTCTATCATATCATCTAACCTCTCTTCTTCGAGGTATTCAACTTCTAAAAACTTCACGTTTCTAGACACGATCACCTTGTGATCTTCAGCATGATAGAATTCATAGCCTCTCGTCTGACGAGGATAGCCTATGAAATATACTTTGACACCCTTGGCATCTAACTTATCAGTGAGCATCAGCTTGACTATCGCAGGACAGCCCCAAGGTCTAAGATAGCCTAGTGAAGGCTTCTTTCCCTTCCATAACTCATAAGGAGTTTTCTCCACTGATTTAGATGGTACACGGTTCAGAATGTAGATTGCAGTTTGTAGTGCATATCCCCACAGATACTTTGGAAGAGTCGAGAATCCAATCATTGATCTTACCATGTCTAACAGGGTTCGATTCCTCCTCTCCGACACACCATTTAACTGTGGTGTTCCAGGAGGAGTCCATTGCGATTGAATTCCATTTTCCTTCAGGTAATAGATAAATTATTCACTAAGGTATTCACCTCCTCGATCTGATCGAAGAGTGACTATCCTTAGGTTCAATTCATTCTCGACTTCATTCCTAAACTCCTTGAATTTCCCAAAGGTCTCGGATTTATTCTTCATAAGATAAATATATCCATACCTTGAGAAATCGTCAGTAAAGGTAACGAAGTAAGGATAACCCCCACGCGCATGGACTTTAACCGGTCCACATACATCGGTATGTATGAGCTCTAAGCAGCGAGTGGCACGAACACCTTGTCCAACAAAAGGTTTGTTCGTCATCTTATCATTAACACAAGATTCACATGTAACATATGATTCAAATCAAATGGTTCTAAGTAGTCCAACTTCCTTAGTCTTTGAATCCGTGTTTCATTGATATGGCCTAGCCGACAATGCCATAGATAAGATGGATTATTATTCTTACTTGAAGACTGTTGTTTGTTATGTATTTGAAATAAAGGTAGACTACTTTGTCAAATATATAAACCATTCACCAAGCGAGCTTTTCAATAATACTGATTATTTATGAAAAATAACAAGTATAATTCGCAAATCGAAAGGAAAAACCCATATTGTCTAACAATGGAATGGAAATAATATTTCTGACAATGGATGGAATAAAATAAACATTATCAAGTTCTAAACATTGTCCCGAAGGTAAATCTATCTTGCTGCGTCCAACGCGTTTGGCTTCAACTGGATTGTCGTTCCCAACATGCAAGTCGATTTCACCTCGCTTGACTAGCCTGTGATCAATTAGCTCCTGCACATTATTACAAATGTGTGAGCCACAGGCTGTATCTAATACCCAACCATTGGAGTCAAAAGTAGTCATGTTCATTTCAATAACAAACATACCTGAGCCAGAAGCTGATGACTTCTTAGCTTGATCTGCCTTAAGCTTAGGGCAATCTTTCTTCCAATGTCCTTTCTGCTTACAGAAAAGACATTCATCTGTGCGCACCGTTCCGCTTCTCTTGAACTTCCTTTTTGGTTCGGACGCTTAGGCTTATCACTCCAAGTGTTAGCCTTGGCTCCCGACTTTCCCTTACCCTTAGCACCTTTGCTTTTCGGGTTTGAGTTAGACGGTTGCCCAACAAGCATGATCAACTTTTCCTTCTTAGGAAGAGTTTAATCATATGTCTTCAGCAGATTATGAAGTTCAGGAAGTGTTACGTCCTTCGCATTCATCGTGTAATTCATGATGAACTGCGAATACGAACTCGGCAATGATTGAAGGACAAAGATCACCATGATCTTGTTCTCTAGCTTAACGCCGGCATCGGCAAGCTTTTCAAAGAGACCAATCATTTTGAGAACATGCTCAGACATGTTCCCTCCTTCACTGAGCTTGCATCTGTGTATGTCTTTGATTAAATCAAATTCAACACTTCTAGTTGTCGTCTTAAAGAGCGACTCAAGATGCTTTAACATCTCATACGGCAACATGCTTTCATGTTGCCTCTGCAGCTCATTGCTCATTGCCGCAAGCATAATACACTGCGCGGATCTAGCATCCTCAAGATGCTTATCAGACCTTGCCTTGTTGGCTTGATTCCAAGCAGCAACCTGATCGGCAATCTGATTTTCGGGGCACACGGGAATGACCTCGTCCAAGACGTACTCAATCTTTTCGTACCTCAGCACCAAACTTATATTCCTGATCCAATCTAGGAAGTTTGGTCCGGTTAAAATTTGCTTCTCCAAGACAGCACGGAGCGAGATACTCGCCATATCTAATATCCTAAGGAGAAATAATATAGAACGAAAACAATAAATCAACTATTGAAATATTATTTCTAAATACACAGTCAACATAACTAAACAACAAGGTCCTTTAGCGGTTTAGCTCCCACTATTTTCACATATGCTTGCCCCCACAACAAACATACGGGTAATGTCCAACAAGTTACCGTAGTGGCCAACATCCAAATCCATACTATGCCATACTCCAACGGGGGCTGGTCGCATAGCATAATATGACCGGTAGGACTAGTAAGACTATCCAATTGCGTCACGCAACTCTTGGTTGTTAAATCTAATTTAACCCGATGCCCTACATATTGTACCTATCAAGGTCGCTAGATACAATATGCAGTAAGTCATAACCATAGGCTTACTCTAATCCGACGATTACTGCGAGTCTTGTAAGACGAGGTCGCCAATACAAGAAAACGCAATGAAAGTTCAGAATTAAAGCACCCTATGGAAAGCATCTCAGAAATACATACATATATATATTTCTGTACTTATATGGGTTGGGGCTTGTAGCTTGAGGGTTGTTATCAGTCATCTACAAACAAATAAGGGCGCCGCCTACCCATCATGCATGAACGGTCTACACGTAATGGATGCCGCCTATACATTGTAGTTCTAAACGCGGTCAAGCACATAATGGGTGCCGCCTACCCATACATAAATACGCGGTCCGACATATAAGAGGGCGCCGCCTACCCTCGCATGCATAGCGGTCGAACGGAATGTAAAAAGGTGTTAAATCTAAAATTCGAATGTAGAAGGACTAATTTGTAATAAACAATAAATTGATAAATTACAAATAAGCCCTTTAACTTTATAACAATTAAATTTAACCCCTCTAGTTTAAAATAATTACAATTAAATCATATTTATATTCCAAATATAAGATTCAATCCTCAAAACTTTCAAAAATTCGATTTTGGGTCCAAACCGAAAAATATATATATATATTAAAATATGGGACGGGACTAGGTCCCGTCCCCCACCGTGCCTGCGGCCGCGGGTGCCGGCCCGCGACACGCTGGCACAGGCGCTCGCGCCCGCAGGCACCCGGGGCACCCCCAGTCAATATATATATATATATAAAACTTTTTTTTTTTTTTGAAAAAATATAAATTCTAAATTTATATAAAAAACAAAACTTTTGAAAATCGAATTAATCATAGAATCAATTGCATCCACATATTTACAAAATCATACAATATATATACGTATATACGTAATCAATTAACTTCGCTCTGATACCACTGTGAGAAAATATGGTCAGAGTTAGCCCTAGGGTACGCAGCGGAATTTCAAAATTTTCTTAACATACGGGTTAATTGATTATGCATATGTCGTATATATATAAACACGTCAATTAGAAGACTAACCTTACTTCCAAAGCAGCTTCCAAGTCTTCGTAATATTTCGGTGTATCTTCTCCTTCGTCGAAGTCGAAGATATCTACAATACTCTGTATATCTGCAAGACAATAAGAGTTAGTTTCCACGGATGAACAGCCTATCGGAAGAATGCTAGGATATTCTTTGTGTGACCAAGAAGACGGGGCGGCGATTCCTCCGGTGCGGTGGCGCGCGCGGGTGACTATAGAGGAGTGGAGAGTTTTATTTTCTCTAAGAAAACTGGGTAGAATGACTGTGAAAGTCTATGTCTGAAACTGTGTGTAAAACTCTCTAATAGTCTACTATATATAGTAGTGTATAGAAGCCTAAAGCATAAGCAATTAGACTTGGTAAAGGAATAAGAATCTAATTCTTATCGCACAAGGAAACCAATATCAAGTCTAGATTCATTTCCAATCAAATCAAAACTCAATCAGGAAAATCTAACTTATCCCTTGGACTTCTAATAGAGGAAGGAGTCGAACCCCTTCCCCTACCCAGCCACGCGCGCGCTCTGTCCTACGGGATGTGGGTCCCAATTTTGGGACCCACTTATATTTCTAAGGCAATTAAAACTCCAAGTAGATTTTGCCCAAGTGCATATGTTAATTCTAAATTAACATATCCTTTCAAATCAAACCTCCATTATATTTCCAAAATATAATCTTTTTGTATTTACATAAAATACAATTAATTAGACAATTCAATTAATAATTCCAAATCATTAATTGAGCCACCAAATATTATAATTAATTCCAAATCAATTATAATCCATCAATCACAATTAATTCCAAATTAATTGCGATTTCATCTTCAAGGATATTCTGATAGACTGAATCACCACATAGTGTGACCCATAGGGCCTCACCGTATTAAGCAAGTCCTAGACTAGGCAACATGAAATTCCTAGACGGTTCCATTTGCAATATTAATACATGAGGACGTTTGAGAGGTTTCTCAAAGCTAACCCTTTCGTTGCGAAGCCTGTTGCGCTCAACGCGGCGATGGTAACGTCCCTTCATCTGACTTGATCGAATGTATCTAGGATCGATGAAGTGTCTATCCCAATAATACATCCACGGGCGTCTCAGGGAGTTGTTTGGTTAAGATATACTTATGACCATCATAATATATCATTTGCACTGGCCAGTGACTTTACCAACACAACTATGCAGACTATGAGCAGTGCTGTCCTGTGCTACACTTGAGAGATGAATCCTCCACAGAATCACTTATCACCCCCATTTGTATTTAGCCATAATCCTGGATCGTGTCTTAGGTCAGCTGCTTATTCAGAGCTGACATCGACGGGTCCACCAAGGATATGGGGCAACAAATGTGATGATAAAGTCCTTTAAGTACAAAGGACGAATGGCATCACTTCGACAACTCACCGGTTCCCATAGACACTTCGGTGTAGAGTATACATCGATGGGAGTGTCCGGTTTGTACTTCCATTGTTCGATAAAGCTTCTTCGAACAACTATGCGCAGTTATGGGAACGTTTCTCAGTTGTCCAACTATCCGTTCCGTGGCCGTGGGATCGGCTCACACTTGCTCCAACAAGTATAACCTCCACGCATACTAGTCTTGTCTGGTTCATTCAGACCCCCACATCCGAGATGAACCTCGACTAGGGAGAGTTTGGGATAGATGATAACTCACATAGCTCCCACTATCTATGTGATCGGTCATCTATCCGAGGGGACATGTTTAATATCAATACATACACTAATAAAGATATGACATGCTGCAGCCTGGTGTAATATAACTATGAAAGCGATACTCAATAGTAAAATGCAACAAACATATATTATATTACGTTGACCTGTGTAATAGTACATATATGCCCTCTATAAGGGCACCATGCCCTTAGTAAGGACTGTCTCTAGGACATATACACTATCAATATATGCATTAGCAGCGGCCACCTTCTAAAGCCTACTTGGTCTATTCCTCCGACTTGGGAGTCTAAGACTTTGATTAGTAGCAGAGCTACTAGACCAAGTGAATGGCAGAGATGCTTCATCTTAACGTGCTTTGTCCAAGTCACGGGAGCAATCTATCCTTTCTTCATTTTCTCATTTCTGACATCACTGTAGAAGGCTTCTATTTCTTCGTCACTGGCAGTGATGTCATCTTCAGTTCCAGTGGTCGGAATCTGAAAGATATCGGCTAAATCAGTCCATTTCAGGACGATTTGCACATTCTGAACTATGGTGAAGATCACTTTTTCAGTGACTCCTTGACCATCAGTTAGAGTCTGGATTTTTGCATTATTGTAGAACTCCATTGTATATAACATACTCGCTTTCTTAGGGTGAGATGTTACAAAGTGAGTGAGGCCTTGTTGTTTTATCAAGTCAAGTGTCTCCTCATTGTCACCGTCAAGTTCTTGTTCATAGAAGTATTGGATATACTTCTCTTTGGCAAAGTCACCCCATTGCATCATCATCTCACACTTTGCAGTGTCTAGATATGCAGGCGGCATGGGTTTCTCGGTTATTCTATCATTTTTCAACACAACTTTCGTTGTGTTAGTCATCGGAGTTATCACCGGAGCAGTGCTTTTTCCAACACTGTCAACCTTAGATGACTTTGAAGTCTTAGATGACTGTCTCTTTGGTGCCATTTCTATTATAGGGTGAGAAATGTGTACGAAAAAGATTACTTTTCTTTTTGACCGGAGGTACAGTAGATTCAAGCTAAAATTTGCAGAGAAAGGAAATGTGAGTTAAAGAATTTTGTCTTTCTCTAACTCCTTGTTTATATATTGTCTCCGATGTGCAAGAAGCTCAATCGATTTGAGTTCTCAGCAAGGGTAAATCAGAGATTCAACAGCGTTAGTGGAGCCTTTGCATTAAATGCGTAGTGGCCCACTAATAAAAACCCTCAGAGCACTCTTTCTCTTTGCAATGTTAACCGTTAGATCAATAACGCCTTTTAATCAATGGCCACGTGATGAACCAGAATTAGTCAGATTCTAATTAATCAAATAAATTTGTATTTAGCCAAGGCAATTCACAACTACAACGAAAACCATAGTGCAGACGTAAAATAACCTCGAGTGTCGATCTCTAAGGACTATGACTAGCTTTATCCAATCTAACTTAAAATATAAAATCAGCAGACGACTTAGTAAAGGTTTTCTTATCAGATAATGGAAGTTAGTGATAGTATGATCATTCAAAGCATAGCAGGTTAATAATCATGCATGAAGTACCCGATCGTTTTGCATAGAGATCTTTGATCAATGAATTGTCCAATGTGTTCCGTTATTATTCAACACTACGAAGATAGAGGGCTTAGATAGATCAAAGAAATAAAGCAATAACTCAAAGTCTGATTCGCTTTACCGCCATCAACATAATTATTAACCATTCGCTAAGAAATCACATACTATCACCAACAATAGATTTTAGCTACTCATAGATGTCATGCAATCAACAGAAATCATAGCAAGATTGAATGAAAACATGTTGAAAGATAAACAAATACAAATAGAAAAACTGTAAGATACAATGTTACCGAAGGTTGTCAATCTCCGAAGAATCGCGATCTCACAAGCTCAAAAACGATAAGAAAAAGTATCTCCTATGCTAAGAGTTCCCAGAACAGGCTCTGGAGAATTCCTACCAAAAAGTAATGAGAAAGGTGAGAAAAATGATCTGAGAAAGTATGAAAAATGGAGAAAACTGAGCAACTATATATAGGGGTTCGAATTGTGTGGGGCGAGTCGCCCCACACAACGGGCGAATTGCCTGTTGTGGGGCGAACCGCCCCACGTCCCGGGCGAATCGCCCGGGAGGTGCAGTCGGTAAACGACGCGTTTTCGACGCGTTTTTGGATTTCTTTTCCTTTACGGACTCGGTTTTTGCCTTCTAGTGACCTTTTAGCCTTCAGACCCGATCCCTAGACTTCAAATCCTATCCGGAATCTTCTAGATACTCCAAAAATGTCTTCGGAACACCCATTATTCATTCTCTTCAATATAATTGCCCGGAAAATCTCGTTTTTCACCCAAAACCTGTAAAATACAAACTAAAGGAAAACGTGACACTATTCTAATAAAATGCACTAAAATATAGCTAAATTAACATAGATGATAGCTAAATTTGTGAAAAAAGACTCAAATGAAAGTGTAAAATACACGTTCATCAAACTCCCCAAACCGAACCTTTGCTTGTCCTCAAGCAACTAAGCTAGACTCTTATGCAAAAAACAATGCAACACAAAAAATGGAGTCTCATGCCAAATCAAATGAACTAATCTATTGAATCTATCAAAAAACATATGAACACAAACCATATAAATCATATCATGGATATTGGTTGAAGAATGCCTCGATTGACTCATACACATTCGCATAAGCACTTATGTCAAACAAGATAGTCTCTCGTAACATTCTCTACCTGGACCTAGTCAGTGACGACGTAATGAAACATGTTAAAATACGAATGGTTGTCCCGTGCCTATGAAACTGAGGACTTACTGCTGTTTACCAAGTTAAGACTTTTCCTCAAAGAGGTCGAACCAATACTGGTTCTCATCAAACGAAGGAGGGTTCCCTAAAAAAGATAACACTCCTCTATTTTACCCATCTCTCAAGCAAAGTCTTAAACTATTCACCACTTCCTGAATGGTAGGACGAGGGTGGTCTAGAACAGATGACGCTCAAATAAATAAAGACGAAAATTACAACTCGATTACGAACATTACTGATGAACGCGCTGGTGTCGTGTTCCAACGTGAACGAATCAAATAAATTTGTAATTAGCCAAAGGCAGTCCACAACTACAACGAAAACCGTAGTGTAGCAGTAGAATGACTCGAGTGTCGTTCTCTCAGGACTATAACTAGCTTTATCTATTTAACAAGAGAATATAAAACAGCAGATAGATAGCAATAGGGGGTTTCTAGCAGATAATGGAGATTGGTGATAGTATGGTCCTTCTTAGCATAACGGGCCGATAATCATGCATAAATTCCTCGGTCTTGCATAGAGATCTTTGAATCAATCTAGTTTCCTGTTGCAAACATTAAGCACTACGAAGATAATTTGGTCTGACAAGTCAACCACTATTGTCCTAATGTGTTCCGTAATTATTCAACACTACGAAGATAATTGGTCTGATGGTTGACAAGTGTCCAATTAGTACAACATACGAGAATTTTGGTTACAACTGATCAACGAAATAAAGCAATGACACGGAGTATAATGCGCGATATAGCCATTAGCATGATTACCTTCCCTTCGCTAAGAATTCACATACTACCACCAATGATAAGTTTAGCTACTCATAATAGGCATGCAATCAACGGAAATCATAGAAGAAAACATGTTGAAAGAATATAATAAAATAAGTAGAATAAAACTGTAAGATACAAAGTTACCGAAGGTTCTCAGTCTCCGGATGATTGCGATCCTACGAGCTCCAAACTGCTATGAAAAAGTATCCCCTAAGCTACGGAACTCCCAGGACAGGCCCCGGGAAGTTCCTACCTAAAACGATAGAGAGAGGTGAGAGGGAAGGTCTGGAAAGATATGATTTTCGGAGAAAAACTGAGCACTATATATAGGCCCCGAAAAACTACGGGGCGGTTCGCCCCATGGTGCGGCGGTTCGCCCCAGAGTATTCTCGCGGAATTTCCGCATTTTCGACGCGTTTTTGGATTTCTTCACCTTTTCGGACTCGGTTTTTGACTTCTAGTAGCCTTCTAACCTCCAGATTCGGCCCCTAGACTTCAAATCCTATCCGGAAACCTTCAGATACTCCAAATAGGCTTCTCGAACACCAATTCCTTGTCAACTTCAATATAATTGCCCGGAAATCCCCGAATTTCAACCAAAACCTGTAAAATGAAATCTAAAGGGAAACGTGACACTATTCTAATAAAATGTACTAAAATATAGCTAAATTAACATATAGGATAGCTAAAATAGGTGAAAAAGACTCGAATGAAAGTGTAAAATACACATTCATCAAACTACCCAAACCGAACCTTTGCTTGTCCTCAAGCAACTAAGCCAGACTCTAATACAAAAAACATGCAAGACACAAAATGGAGTCTCATGTCAAATAAAATGAACTAATCTACTGAATCTATCAAATAACATATGAACAAAAACCATATAAATCAAAGCATGAATATAGGTTGAAGAATACCTCGATTGACTTATACACATCCACATAAGCACTTATGTCAAGACAAGATAGTCTCTCGTAACATTCTCTACCTGGACCTAGTCAGTGACGACGTAATGATGCATGCTAAGATACGAATGGTTGCCCCGTGCCTATGAAACTGAGGACTTATGATGAACGTATTTTTGACGCGTTCATCTTGTCTTTTTTACCTTCTTTTGCTATCTTCTGGCCTTGTTTTTTGGTTAGTTTTGTAGAATAGTGTCACGTTTTGTGTTTTCTGCATTTTCAGGCACTTAGGTACGAAACGGCGTTTTTGGAGCTAAAAACGAGCCTTTTTTGATGGAAAAGATGGCCCCGTTGAAGTTCCCCAATCTCCGTGGCTTGTTCGTAGGTGTTTGAGCATCAATCAGCATCGAGAAGGATGAGTCCAAGGCACCCGAGGGCCATGCGAGGGCAAAAAGATTGAGTTTGAAGACAAAAATCTGCCCAGGAGCCAAGCTAAGCGCCTGGAATAGTGAAGCGCTTCGCTTCAATTTCCAGGAGCTTGGGCACAGAAGCCAAGCGAAGCGCTTGGAGTGCCCGAAGCGCTTCGCTTGCCAAGCGGTCCGCTTGGCTTCTCCAAGCGGTCCGCTTGGCAGCGGTTACGTTTTCGGATTTTCCTTCTTAGATCTGATCTTTGATCATTTTTTGAATATCTTTTGAACTGTAACTTCGTTTCGGAGAGCTCCTAAGCCCCAAAACTCAGGGAATATTCAGATTTCTTTGTATTTTAGCTTGGGATTCAAGGTTTTGATTGAGGATTCATCCTTTGTAATCATCTACGGAGAGGTTTTCTTTGATTCCCACTGATTAGTGACAGCTTTGGTGGTAACTTGTATCACTCTCTTGTCTTGTAGTTTGATATGATGTATTCCAATTATTATTCATATGAATTGATGTCTATGTTGATGAATATGAGTAGCTAAATCTTTTGTGTTGGTGGTAGAATGTAGAATATGCATGCTATGGGTTATGTTTATGCTTACATGAGATTGTGATTCAATCTTGCTGCAAATCCCTTCATATGATTCTTAGTTGCCTATAAAATATATTCGAATTGAGTACAGTGACAAACTCTTGGTCAATGAAAGCTACAGGATTGTATGTTAGAGATTTGCAGCATGCTAGATAAATGGTGTTGGTGACAAGCACCTCTAAATTATTGATAGTGATCTTTCATGATGTGTGTCTTAAATTTGCCTAGACAAGTTGCTTAGCAGACTTGATCGAAGGTTCTACGCACTGAACTTGTGAGCATATACGTAACCCATGCATGTGTATTTGATTTCTACCACCAACCGTTTTCCAAGCTTGTTTACAACAATCTGTTTTCTCGCTGCTATTGTTCAAAGGAAACGATTCTCAAACATTTGAACTCGTTGACTGGAATTACTTGCAAAAACCTCAAGCAAAGCCACGTTAGGTCCCGAGAGAACGACACTCGGGGACAACTTGCCATTGCACTCTAGTTTGTGTAGTGATAAGTGTTCTTAGGCTTTTAAAACAAATTTAATTGGTGAAAAACGACATCATCAATTTGGCGCCGTTGCCGGGGACTTAACTCCTTTGGTTGGTGTTTTTGTTTTGGTTTTTTCAGCCAACATCTCTTCTTTGTCTCATTTCTGTTTTTGTTTCTTTTTGCTTGAGATACTCACTATCTTGTATTTCAGGTGCGTGCATGCCTAAAACCCGAACGGGTGGACCTATTATTGAACCTTTTGTAGACGAGATCGATCGTTTGTTTCAAAGGAGAAGGAGGAATTTGAATCTTGAGTTTGAAGGAGTAGCACCTAGAGCTTCTACTTCTGGTATTCGGGAAGAGTCTTCTTCTTATCTTTTGGAGCCAATTCTTGAATCGGTTTACTTGGAAGGTGAAATGGCGGAGAGACCTATCCGTACACTTACAAAGCCTACGGTTGGGGCTAGAGGACCAGCAATTGTCCTCAATGATGCCACCAGGAACTTGGAGATCAAGAATCACATGTTCCAACAACTTCCCAAATTCTATGGGATGGCTAATGAGGACGTGATTGGGTTCTTGAATGAGCTCGAGAATTTTGTTCTCCATCTTGGGCGACCAGGAGCTGGTGTTACGGACGATGATCTCCGTTTGAAGGTCTTTTCTATGGGGCTAGGCGATCGTGCAAAGGCTTGGCTCAATACTTTGGAGGCCGGGTCTTTGACAACATGGGACCTATGTTTCGACAAGTTCATGGAGCGTTACTACCCCGCTTCCAAGACAATGGCTATGAAGAGACAAATTAGCTCCTTCGAGCAGAGGTACGATGAGCCTTTCCACGAGGCCTATGATCGTTTCATGGGATTACATCATCGATGCCCACATAACGGGTATGATAAAGGTCAGCTTCTCCAATTCTTTTACAATGGTTTACATCCTGAGATTCAATCTCAAGTGGATAGTATTTGTGGAGGTAGTATGGGGAAGTTGCTTCCTTCTCAAGCCCAAGTGAAGCTGGATATGATGTACCGGAATTCACAAAACCGGAATGTGAGGGCTCGTGTGCTCCAAAAGGAGCAAAGAGGTGAAGCCAAGGTAGTAGTGGAACAAAATGCCTTCGATGGGTTCGCCCATGAAGTGAAGCAAGCTTTGAGGCAAAGCGTTCCTTCTCCTTCTACGGAAGTTTGTGGTGTGTGCAAGAATTATGGGCACCCGGCTTATTTATGCCGTTCTGAATTTTCTAGAGAGAAATACATCACGAACGATGTCCGGCAAGAAGTATATGCAGCTGAGGGAGAGCAAGTAGTTGGAGATCTGAACTACGGGCAATGTTATGGCAATGTGAGGCCACAAAACCGTGGACCCCGAGGTGGGTACCAGAATCAAGGCAACCGTGGTTATTTTCATAACTCGGATCAAAATGCCTATGGGCCTAATCAAGATAGAAGTCGTCTCAGCTATGGGAACAATTGGTATGAGGGAGCACCGCCTTCTAATCCTACACCTCCACCTCCGGTTGCTAGTTCGGGACCACAAGGTGGAGGGGTGCTTCCTTCACCTCTTGTCTCTTCACTCAATGATCTGGTTTTGAAGACGAATAAATTCATGGAGCATTACTATCGTAATGAGGCTACTAACAATCAACGCTTTGAGAAGCTTGAGGCTAGTAGTAGCAACCTCCATAAGAAGCTACAAGAGCTCATAGATCGAGGGGCGAGTAGAGAGCAAGGGAAGTTTCCCGGAAACACGGAGAAGGCTATGGCCATTACCGTGGTGACTGATTTGCCCGTGGAGATCACGGTTGTGAGAGACAATGCACTAGTTGAGGTTCCAAGTTGCAAGGTAACTGAAACTTGCAAAGTAAGTGAGGAGCTTGAGACTCCTAAGGTAGTTGTGGATGAGAAAGTGGTCGCACAATCTGATGTGGAAATCGGCTTGGGAAAGAAGGATGGAATAGTGGCAACTCTAGACACGGGAGCGGGTGTGAATGTCATACCTTTGAACGTGTACGAAGAGTCGGGTTTGTCTGGCTTAAGACCAATAAAATGCATGGTGCAATTGGCGGATGGGTCTATGAAGAAGCCATTGGGTGTGATAGAGAATCTAGTGGTAAGAGTCGCCGGTGTAGAGGTCAAGACGAACTTCATCGTCATGCCTACATCCTCCGCAAAGCTCAAGGATGTGGTTCTTTTGGGTAGAGCCTTCATCAACAAAGTACATATGGTGATAGACATGTACCGTCGTACATGTAGCTTCGAGGTAAATGGCAAGCAACATACGTTGCGAGCCATAATTAATTCATGTGCTTATGTTGATACTAACGATCTTGTAGGATTTTTTGGTCCTCTTTATGTTCGTCAAGATGTGCAGGGACTTAGTGCTTTGAAGAGCACTTGGACAGGGAAGTTTAGTACCCGATGCAAAATTGATCCCACATGAGCTAAGATGAGTCGAGCCAACGACTGCTAAACAAAGGCGCTTCTCGGGAGGCAACCCGAGGTTGTAGGTAATTGCATGTAGATTAGAAGCACGTTTAAATTTTGTTTCGTTGTTTAGACAAGTTTTTTGGGGTGAAAATTTAGCAAAAGTTGAAAAAAAATAGATTTGGGAGCTTCAGGTCCCAAGCGAACCGCTTGGGCAGCCCAAGCGGTCCGCTTGGATTTCCAGTAAGAATCCCATTCTTACTGGAAATCCAAGCGAAGCGCTTGGCTAGCCTAAGCGGTCCGCTTGAATTTCCAGTAGGAATGAGAATTCCTTCTGGAAATCCAAGTGGAGCGCTTGGGAGTGCCCAAGCGGACCGCTTGCCAAGCGCTTCACTTGGGACACCCAAGCGCTTCGCTTGGCTTTCTTTAAGGAAGCAAGCGGGGCACTTGAGATTCAAAGCCTCCCACTTCGTTTTTCTTCCTCCTTTGCCGATTTTGCACCCCGAAAACCTCAATCTCTCTCAATTCTCCACCAATTCTTACAATCTTGTGCATTTTAAAAAGCCCATCACCCCCTCTATCATCTTAACCGATCAAATTTCACGTTTGAAGCATCCATAACAAGGAATCAAAGGTACCTCTCATGAACCCTAACTTTCTTGAATTTGGGATTTTATCTTAATTAGCTTCAATTGTGTTATGCATTGGTGAATTAGAGTTTGATAATGATTATTGAGCATGTTTCTTACTAGATGTGATGTCTAAATTCGAATTTTGCTCTTCTTGATTTATGATGAACTCTAGTGATTCGAATTTTTGCTATGTAATTGTTTGATGATTGTTAGCCTTGAATTTGAGTTATGTTATGATTCGAATTTTTGCTATGTAATTGTTTGATGATTGTTAGCCTTGAATTTGAGTTGTGATATGATTATGGTGATGTTGTGATTGCATGAGAATGTGTTGGATTGGTTGGGTAATTTAATTGGAGAGTTTGTTTGCTTGGTTTAGATTCGTACGGATTTATCGTAACGAAGTGTTAAAGCTTCTCGATTTTTTCATATGAACTTTAGCAAGCCTTCAAACTCTCCATGAGATTACTTGAGTGAGTTTTGACGTCTAAGAGTCGACTTGTTGCGTTATGACTTGTTTCAAACGAAGAACGTATACTTGTCTTTGAGTAGAAGTAGATTGTTTGGTAGTAGTATAAGAGTCTAAGTCTCATTGTCTCTTGAAGTTATCTAATAAGATTATTCTAGGTACCATGGACACAAGAGCCAAGAAGAAAGCAAGGAAGGATGGAGCTTCAACTTCAAAGGAGATTCCCCGTGATGAAAGCGACCGTGACCCATACAAAGAATCAGACGCATTGCGGAGGTTCCGATACAACTTTTATAGGGGAGGGGAACGGTCAGTGATTTGGGACCGTAGCATCTCCTTTACTTCAAAGGATTTGGACGTATTAAAGGGGACAAAATATGAGGACAAGGGGCTTTTCTTTGATGTACCCTATGCACCCTATGCTCACCTTACCAGGCTTATAACGGCGAGAGGATGGACTTTCTATGGGAAAGAACTCTGCGGATGGGATAGAGACCTTGTCGAGGAGTTCCACATTGCCTTCGAGGACTATAACTATAAGGCCGAAGCAGTACCTATTCGTGGTGTGATGGTCCCTTTCTCACCATTGAGTATCACTAGTTTCATTATGGGACTAAAAGAACCCTTGCGGGAAGACAAGAATAAGGTAGCATACTATGTGAATGATCCCTTTATGCACTATGTCTATGACCCAACGATTGAGAAGTTTCCGAGGAAGATAGATGGGGTTCTGACAACAAAGGACTATAAGCCAAGGAAGACGCGTCTCGATAACACCTTGAAGTATAAAGATTTGCACTTGCACGCCCGCATGATCCTACCTTTCGTGGTAGCTAATCTGATCCCGAGACTCATAACCGAAGAGATAACGCCGGAAGTCGGGATCTTAGTCTATTCCCTCATGGCAAACCTGCCCATCACTCCGGGAGACATCATCTTCCAGCAATTCGAGATTAAATGACAGCCCGGTCACCCACTAGTCTTCCCAAATCTGATTACTGCTATGTGTGAGAAAGCTAATGTGCCAAACATCCGACTCACCGAGGCATCGAGGGAACCAATCGACATAGAGACACACGATCTGATACTCCACCGCTTCGAAGTAGAGCAAGGGTTCGAATCCGAGTGATTTTGCGGTGATGGTACTCCCTTTTGATACTCTTATCTGATATTATGACTTTTGACTCTTGTACTCTTTATTTGCTTTTGTAGTTGTGGCCTGTGCGCCTTTTGTCGTGATTAGTTTAGTTTAGTTTGTCTTTGTGCCTTAGATGATTAAGAGAGGAAAAACATCGAAAATCTGGAAACAGGGCCAAGCGAAGCGCCTGGAAGGGCCAAGCGGTCCGCTTCAAATTCCAGGAAGTTTTGCAACTTCCTGGAAATTCAAGCGGAGCGCCTGGAGCCTCCCAAGCGCTCCGCTTGACCAAGGGAACCGCTTGGCTCCCGCCAAGCGGTCCGCTTGGACCCTGTACCCAGATTTTCCTCGTTTTTCCATTCTTCTCACCTTTGCGCACCCGTTTTCACTTGTTTCTTTAGTCCTTTCAGGTACTACTCATATATAGGAGATTGGACACGAACCTTTATCTCAGGGAAGTGTACTTTCAATCCAATTTTTCCTTTTCTTTCAACTTTTCTTTGCTCGAGGATGAGCAAAAGTTTAGGTTTGGGGAGGGGGTATTGGATTTTCAGTACTATATGCTTGTGTGGTTCGTACATGCCTGATTTTACTCAAGTTCATGTGATTTGTCGTGTTTTTCAAATTTTTGCATGCATATCATCCCTAGATTAGTTGTTGCACGTTGTTGTGTGTGGAGTTTATTGCCAAGTCTTTTGAACTTTTTTATTGAGTAGACTAAGTGTTTATGGCCATTGATCATATGTTGCATCACTTTGCAAGTAGTTTGAGGCTTGTCTCGCTTGGTTTGTCACATTCGCATGTGCACTAGTTAAGTTTAGTAGTCTCGACATCACCATGAGTGGTGTTTCTTCTGTTGCGATTCACGATGGCCTTATGAAATGATGCATGTTAGAGTCTATGGTTGTAACCCGTGTAATTATGTACGTAAGAGGCGACAAGTTCTTCACCTCGATTTGAGATTGCCAAATGCCTAGGAAGGAGGTAGTGTGAGGTGTGCGATTCCTTGTATTAAACCTATTCTATCGAATAGGTTTGGGGAGGGGGTTGCTTCGTTGATCTTGTCTTTCGTCTTTGAGTCGTTGTAAAGTTTCCGTTTTCTTTTTCTTTTTGTTTTGTGTCCCAACCTATTCTTTCGAATAGGTTTGGGGAGGTGTCTTTGTAAGGAGTCTGTCCTTTTTCCTTTTCGTCTTCGTGCTCAAACCTATTCTCTCGAATAGGTTTGGGGAGGTGTTTTTTGACACATAGTACTGCTGCTTGCCCCTATAAAAAAAGAAAGAGAAAAAAGAAAAGAAAAAAAATAGAAAAAGAAAAGGAGAAAATAAAAAAATAAAAAAGAAGAAAGAAAATGAAGAATAAGACCCAAAAGCAAAAGAAGGGTCGTTGCAAGCCAAAAGCAGTCTCGTAGTGTCAAGTGTCATGTAAATATTTGTTTTTGAAGTTATCGAGTTGTAAATTCTGTCTTTCGTTTCGTGTCGCCTTTGTCCAAGGCCTGTTCTTGACCACCCTCGTCTTGCTATTCAAGAAGTGGTTGAAAGAGGCTCATTCTTGAGAGTCTGGGTAGAATAGGGGAGTGTTATCTTTCTAAGGGAACCCTCCTTCGTTTCATGAGAGCCAGTATTGGTTCGCCCTCTCTTGAGGAAAAGTCTCGCTTGGTGAACAGAAGTAAGTCCTCGGTTCAATAGGCACGGGAAAATTGTAGTATGATAACATGCATCATTGTGTCGTCACTGACCAGGTCCAGGTAGAAGATGTTACGAGAGACTCCTTTGTTTAACCAAGTGCACTTGAGAATGTGTATATTCGCAGTCGAGGCATACTTCAACCTATTTGCATGCCATGCTCATTTGGTCTTGTTCATAAGCATTTGGTAGATTCAATAGATTAGTTCACTTTACTTGGCATGAGACTCCTTTTGTGTTGCATTTAGGTTAGTTTGTTGCTTGAGGACAAGCAAAGGTTTGGTTTGGGGAGTTTGATGAACGTATTTTTTACGCGTTCATCTTGTCTTTTTCACCTTCTTTTGCTATCTTTTAGCCTTTTTTTTGGTTAGTTTTGTAGAATTGTGTCACGTTTTGTGTTTTCTGCATTTTCAGGCACTTAGGTACGAAACGGCGTTTTTGGAGCTAAAAACGAGCCTTTTTGATGGAAAAGATGGCCCCGTTGAAGTTCCCCAATCTCCGTGGCTTGTTCGTAGGTGTTTGAGCATCAATAAGCATCGAGACGGATGAGTCCAAGGCACCCGAGGGCCATGCGAGGGCAAAAAGATTGAGTTTGAAGACAAAAATCTGCCCAGGAGCCAAGCTAAGCGCCTGGAATAGTGAAGCGCTTCGCTTCAATTTCCAGGAGCTTGGGCACAGAAGCCAAGCGAAGCGCTTGGAGTGCCCGAAGCGCTTCGCTTGCCAAGCGGTTCGCTTGGCTTCTCCAAGCGGTCCGCTTGGCAGCGGTTACGTTTTCGGATTTTCCTTCTTAGATCTGATCTTTAATCATTTTCTGAATATCTTTTGGAGAGCTCCTAAGCCCCAAAACTCAGGGAATATTCAGATTTCTTTGTATTTTAGCTTGGGATTCAAGGTTTTGATTGAGGATTCATCCTTTGTAATCATCTACGGAGAGGTTTTATTTGATTCCCACCGATTAGTGACAGCTTTGGTGGTAACTTGTATCACTCTCTTGTCTTGTAGTTTGATATGATGTATTCCAATTATTATTCATATGAATTGATGTCTATGTTGATGAATATGAGTAGCTAAATCTTTTGTGTTGGTGGTAGAATGTAGAATATGCATGCTATGGGTTATGTTTATGCTTACATGAGATTGTGATTCAATCTTGCTGCAAATCCCTTCATATGATTCTTAGTTGCCTATAAAATATATTCGAATTGAGTATAGTGACAAACTCTTGGTCAATGAAAGCTACAGGATTGTATGTTAGAGATTTGCAGCATGCTAGATAAATGGTGTTGGTGACAAGCACCTCTAAATTATTGATAGTGATCTTTCATGATGTGTGTCTTAAATTTGCCTAGACAAGTTGCTTAGCAGACTTGATCGAAGGTTCTACGCACTGAACTTGTGAGCATATACGTAACCCATGCATGTGTATTTGATTTCTACCACCAACCGTTTTCCAAGCTTGTTTACAACAATCTGTTTTCTCGCTGCTATTGTTCAAAGGAAACGATTCTCAAACATTTGAACTCGTTGACTGAAATTACTTGCAAAAACCTCAAGCAAAGCCACGTTAGGTCCCGAGAGAACGACACTCGGGGACAACTTGCCATTGCACTCTAGTTTGTGTAGTGATAAGTGTTCTTAGGCTTTTAAAACAAATTTAATTGGTGAAAAACGACATCATCATTGATAGTGATCTTTCATGATGTGTGTCTTAAATTTGCCTAGACGAGTTGCTTAGCAGACTTGATCGAAGGTTCTACGCACTGAACTTGTGAGCATATACGTAATCCATGCATGTGTATTTGATTTCTACCACCAACCGTTTTCCAAACTGGTTTACAACAATCTGATTACTCGTTGCTATTGTTCAAAGGAAACGATTCTCTAAACATTTGAACTCGTTGACTGAAATTACTTGCAAAAACCTCAAGCAAAGCCACGTTAGGTCCCGAGAGAACGACACTCGGGGACAACTTGCCATTGCACTCTAGTTTGTGTAGTGATAAGTGTTCTTAGGCTTTTAAACAAATTTAATTGGTGAAAAACGACATCCATCAACTTAATGTTGTTCCACCATGTTAAGACTTTTCCTCAAAAGAGGTCGAACCAGTACTGGCTCTCATCAAACGAAGGAGGGTTCCCTATAAAAGATAACTCTCCCCTATTCTACCCATCTCTCTAGTAAAGTCTTAAGCTATTCACCATTTCCTGAATGGCAGGACGAGGGTGGTCTAGAACAGATGACACTCAAGACAAAAAGATAAAAAATAGAAAAACACGATTACGAACATTACAAAAATGGAAAAGACTCAACACTTTGCTAAACTGCTATTTGGCTTTCTTTTTTGGACCCTTCTTTGCTTTTTTGGGGTCTTTTTCTTTTTTTTTTTCTTTTTTCCTTTCCAGATTCTTTCTTTTTCTTTTTCTTTTTTTTCTGGAAATTTTTCCTTCTTTTTTTTCGATTTTTTTCTAGCCAGCAGTAGCATAACAAAAAGAGAAACAAAACCACTCACACGAATTCCCCAAACCTATTTGAAAGAATAGGTTGGAGTACAAAATTCACGGAAAAGGAAAAATAAACTCACGATACGAAAAATGAAAAACAGAAACAAGCCTATGACGGTGTAACCCCCTCCCCAAACCTATTCGGAAGAATAGGTTATAAACAAAGGATCACACAACCTTACACTACCTCCTTCCTAGGCATTTAGCAATCTCAAAGCATGGTGAAGACTTGTTGCCTCTTAGGTACATAATTACTCGAGAAAACAACCATAATACCCTAACATGCATCATCCTATTATAAAGGCCTTCGTGAACCGCAGTAGAGAAAACGCCTCTAAGTGATGTCGAGACTACCAAACTTATTTAAGTGCAATACATAAATGTGACAAGCCAAGTGAGAAAAACCTCAAACAAATTCATAGAGATGAAGCATACGATTAATGGCATAGTTGGTTGATCTACCCAATAAAAGAGTTCAAAAAATTCGGCAATAAACTCCATATAAAACATGCAAGACTATCCTAGGATGAATGTAGTGAAATGCAACCTAAAAAATCTAAGAAAGCAGTAAACGTGCAAATGCAATTAAAAAACAAGATACCATACTCAACATCACAAAGCCAAACAATACTTAACATCATGGTTCACATCCCATCCCCCTCATGAAACTTAAGCTAGTCCCTAGCAAAAGAGAATGAGTAAATAAAAAGTGATACTAGATGTTACCGAACGGTTTGGCCTCGGTCGGCTGAGTATTCAAGAATGGACTCAAGAGTACCTCCCCACGGTGGCCGCCATTCTCTTGGTCTGATGTAGCAAAGAGACCTAGGAAGCTTCAAATTTCTCACCATAGTGAATGGACTGGTTTGCTTTGCAGACATATCCAATAAGGACTTCATCAGTAGGAGGACATTCACTTTGACTTCATCGAGGTGCTTGTTTAGTGGTGGCTCATGTGTATCTTACTTGTCAAGCTTTCCACCTCGGAGGAGTAGATTCACTTCTTTGTACTTAAGAACCTCAGTAGTAACGGAAGGAAGTGGCTTTGGATTGATGCGAATGTCTGCGAGTAAAGAAACAGGGGCGCAGGGGTCATCCAACTCACTGGTCATGGGAGGCGGTTCTCCCCCATGCTGGTCGACTCGCCCCCCACCTCCAGGGGGCGTCGCCTTCCAATCCTTTCTCCTCTTCAAGTTCTCGAACCTCTTCTACTTCAGCACAATTCAACAAGCTGAATTCTTCCGTAAGATGCTCAGTTACTTCAACTTCTTCAACAACTTTTGCTATACGAAGGTCATCTTCAACTTGCTCGGCATGTGCATCTTCCTCGCTGATTTCTTCAGCTTCAAAATACTCCTCGGATGAGCTTCCTGCTTCACCTCGATCTACTTCCCTTGCGGTGATGTGAATTGGTATGACCTCATCAGATTGTGTTGAACCTCTGGCGTACTTACGGAAGACTTCTTCTGCCTCGTCGACCGTACATTCTCCCAGACCGCCGCTCAACTGATCCACTCTAAGTCGTTCCTCTTCACGAAGTCCAGCAACGAAGCACCAGATCAACTCCCCATCTTCAAAACGGTGATGGAGGCACTCATGTTTATACAGCTCAAAACGTTCGTAGGCGTCACAAAACTGCTCATACTCTCCTTGCTCGAAATATTGGATCCTATCACGTAAGGCAATTGTCTCATGATAGGGCATGAACCGCGCCAAGAACTCCTCTACTACTTGGCCCCAAGTTTTCAGCGATCTTGGTTCTAACCTTACAATCCAACGCCTTGGCTCATACCCTAGAGTAAAAGAAAATAATTTCCTGCACAATTGGTCCTTAGTAAATCCTTCTGCTGGAATTCTTTCTATTTCCTTCTCATATGATCGAATGAAACTCCATGGGTCCATCCCTACTCCATCTTCGTACCTTGGTAAGTACCTCACCATGGACTCCGTCACCTCATACCTCCTTAACTCATCTTCCAGGTATACGGAAGATCCTCTCCTCACCTGCGAGAATTGGGGTGTCATGTTAGCGCGCATGGACATCATATCTGTATTTCTGTAGTAAGAGCAACTCAAAACTAAAAATTAGTTCTATTAGCGTAATCAAACACAATATCACCAAAAATTCCGAGAGCACAAACACGCAAGGTAACCAAGATCAGATTAGATGAATTTACTGAAGAAGATAGGAGGAAAGAAATAGGGTAAGAAGGTGAAATTTTTGAGAGACAATCCAAGAGCTGTTCTGGGGGTTGAATGCTGAAAATATAAACAAATTAAACAGACAAAAGGAGTATAGTCCCCGGCAACAGTGCCAATTTGATGAACCGCGGATGTCGTGCTCCGAGTTCACGCAAATAAATTTGTTGTTTAGCCAAAGGCAATCCACAACTACAACGAAAACCGTAGTGTAGCAGTAGAATGACTCGAGTGTCGTTCTCTCAGGACTATAACTAGCTTTATCTATTTAACAAGAGAATATAAAACAACAGACAGATAGCAATAGGGGGTTTCTAGCAGATAATGGAGATTGGTGATAGTATGGTCCTTCTTAGCATAACGGGTCAATAATCATGCATAAATTCCTCGGTCTTGCATAGAGATCTGTGAATCCATCTAGTGTCCTGTTGCAAACATTAAGCACTACGAAGATAATTTGGTCTGACAAGTCAACCACTATTGTCCTAATGTGTTCCGTAATTATTCAATACTATGAAGATAATTGGTCTGATGGTTGACAAGTGTCCAATTGTTCATAATAATTAATACAACATACGAGAATTTTGGTTACAACTGATCAACGAAATAAAGCAATGACACGGAGTATAATGCGCGATATAGCCATTAGCATGATTACCTTCCCTTCGCTAAGAATTCACATACTACCACCAACGATAAGTTTAGCTACCCATAATAGGCATGCAATCAACAGAAATCATAGAAGAAAACATGTTGAAAGAATATATAAAATAAGTAGAATAAAACTGTAAGATACAAATTACAGAAGGTTGTCAGTCTCCGGATGATTGCGATCCTACGAGCTCCAAACTGCTATGAAAAAGTATCCCCTAAGCTATGGAACTCCCAGGACAGGCCCCGGGAAGTTCCTACCTAAAACTATAGAGAGAGGTGAGAGGGAAGGTCTGGAAAGATATGATTTTCGGAGAAAAACTGAGCACTATATATAGGCCCCGAAAAACTACGGGGCGGTTCGCCTCAGAGTATTCTCGCGGAATTTCCATGTTTTCGACGCGTTTTTGGATTTCTTCACCTTTTCGGACTCGGTTTCTGACTTCTAGTAGCCTTCTAACATCCAGATTCGGCCCCTAGACTTCAAATCCTATCCGGAAACCTTCAGATACTCCAAATAGGCTTCTGGAACACCAATTCCTTGTCAACTTCAATATAATTGCCCGGAAATCCCCGAATTTCAACCAAAACCTGTAAAATAAAATCTAAAGGGAACGTGACACTATTCTAATAAAATGTACTAAAATATAGCTAAATTAACATAGAGGATAGCTAAAATAGGTGAAAAAGACTCGAATGAAAGTGTAAAATACACATTCATCAATTACAAAAAAAAAAATGAGACAAACACTTTGCTAAACTGCTTTTTGGCTTCTTTTTTTGACCCTTACTTGCTTTTTTGGGGTCTTTCTTTTTTTCTTTTTTTTCTTTTCCATATTTTTTTCTCTTTTTTTTCTGGAATTTTTTTCTTCTTTTTTTTTTTAGCCAGCAGTAGCACTATGAAAAAGAAATTACAATGACACACAAATGACCTCCCCAAACCTATTCGAAAGAATAGGTTGGAGTACAAACTTTACGAAAAAGAAAAAATAAGCTCACGACACACACTTCAAAATCGAAAAACAAGTCTAATGATAGCGTAACCCCCTCCCCAAACCTATTCGAAAGAATAGGTTTGCAAACAAAGGATCACACAATCTCACACTACCTCCTTCCTAGGCATTTAGCAATTTCAAAGCAAGGTGAAGACTTGTTGCCTCTTAGGTACATAATTACTCGGGAAAACAACCATAAGATCCTAACGTGCATCATCCTATTATAAAGGCCTTCGTGAACCGCAGTAGAGAAAACACCACTAAGTGATGTCGAGACTACCAAGCTTAACAAAGTGCAAACATAAATGTGACCAGCCAAGCGAGAAAAATCTCAAACAAATTCATAGAGATGAAGCATATGATTAATGTCATAATTAGTTAATCTACCCAATAAAAAAGTTCAAAAAATTTGGCAATAAACTCCACATAAAACATGCAAGACTATACTAGGATGAATGTAGTGTATGCAACTAAATACTAGGAAAGCGGTAAACGTGCAAATGCAAATAAAGGGTTTCACGAGTTTATCATAAGCAAAACAAGTATAGAGATAGCCAGCGATAACCCCCCCCCAAACCTGAACGTCGTCGCTCGTCCCGAACGTCGAAAGTGGATTTAAGGTGAAAGCTAACTTGTACCTGTAACCTATATGGCTCAAGGAACTCGTGAGAAACCAAAATGGACGATAAAAGAAGTAAAAAGATCAATAATTTAGCATAATAGGAGAAAAATGGGATTCCAAATGAAAATCCGGACCTCCGGGTTTCTGGACACCCGGGGCGAACCGCCCCAGGTGGGGGGCGATTCTCCTGGGGCATCCAGAACGTCCCAGGCGGCCTGGTCTTGCCAGGCGCATCGCCCCACATAGGGGGCGGTTCGCCTGGCATCTCCAGACTCCTGGAGACGCCTTTTTCCTCCCAAAACGCAAAATTATCATCTTAAAACCTATTTTATCACAAAAAACACACGAAAAATAAATATGCATGCAATGCAAGGAAGCGATAAAACTAAACTACATGCAACCATTACCACTAATGTTATCCATTATCAAATGGAAACGAATCTTGTGCATCCGTTCCATTACTCCTCGCATCTTGGGAACCATCCTTGGCTCCTCTCCATATCTGCTCAAGCAAGTCCATGATTCCCTGAAAATTAAAATTAACAAAACCAAAACAATCTAAATCTAAAAAATAACCAAGGGAATCAGATGGAAAATAAAAAGAGAAAAGAGGATCAAAACTCCTTTGGAACTCATAGGTGGGTGCATGGACCATAACGTAGGAGTCAAGATCAAGAGTATCTGCCGCAATTGATTCAGAGACACCAAAATCTTCAGACATTGGCTCCTCGGCCTCAACACAACTCACGCCACCTCCTTCTAACTCAAGTGAAGCAATGGATTCAGTTATCACCTCCTCCACGACTTCCTCTTGACCAACAACCTCGACATCCGCAAGTAAGGACGTGGAATCCAAGCTAAGGACTGAGGAGACTTCATCAATGGATTCTTCTCCACATTCCTCTTCATCGGCAATGTCGATTTCTAGTGGCTGACTACTGAAGCGAGACGTCCATGCCTTTGACCCGGAAGGCGAGTCCCTATCCCAATGTTCCAGAAACTTGCTTGTTACTTCACCCCAATTGCGCAACGATATTTCCGGTGGGATTCTGAGCCATCCTCGAGCGTACCCTTTCAAGGCTCCCATAAATCCTCTCATACAAAGTTGCTCATGTGATAAAATAACCCCCTCCTCATTCTCACGAGGTATCCTCAACACACCTTCCTCATACGTGTCTAAGAACCCTCTTGGATCATCACCCATTGAAAACGTGGAGAGGATGGAGTAGTACGAAGGATCAAAGTCATAATTCCTGCAATCGTCATCCAATGTTATGCAAGGCCATCGGGGCATCACATACCGGGGCAACGGAGGTTGACTCATCCTTTCATATGACTAGTTTCTGCACACGAGGAAACAAGAAACCAAGGAGTAGAATCCACAAAAGAAAAACAAAAACTTGCAAAGAAAAACACAAAGAGTGCAAACAATCACAATGTAATCGAGAACTTCGAGAGCACAAGCACGCAAGTTAACCAAAATCAGATTAGATGAATTTACTGAAAAAGATAGGGGGAAAGAAATAGGGTAAGAAAGTGAAATTTTGTGAGAGCAAACCCCCAGAGCCTGTTCTTCTGTAGGGAATTGAATGCTGAAAATATAGATAAGCTAAACAGAAAAAAGGAGTATAGTCCCCGGCAACGGCGCCAATTTGATGAACCAGAATTTGTAAGATTCTAATTAATCAAATAAATTTGTATTTAGCCAAAGGCAATTCACAACTACAACGAAAACCGTAGTGCAACAGTAAAATAACCTCGAGTGTCGATCTCTAAGGACTATAACTAGCTTTATCTAATCTAACTTAAAATATGAAATCAACAGATGACTTAGCAAAAGTTTTTCTTATCAGATAATGGAAGTTAGTGATAGTATGATCATTCAAAACATAGCAGGTTAATAATCATGCATGAAGTACCCGATCGTTTTGCATAGAGATCTTTGATCAATGAATTGTCCAATGTGTTCCGTTATTATTCAACACTACGAAGATAGAGGGCTTAGATAGATCAAAGAAATAAAGCAATAACTCAAAGTCTGATTCGCTTTACCGCCATCAGCATAATTATTAACCCTTCGCTAAGAAATCACATACTATCACCAACAATAGATTTAGCTACTCATAGATGTCATGCAATCAACAGAAATCATAGCAAGATTGAATGAAAACATGTTGAAAGATAAATAAATATAAATGGAAAAACTGTAAGATACAATGTTACCGAAGGTTGTCAATCTCCGAAGAATCGCGATCTCACAAGCTCCAAAACGATAAGAAAAAGTATCTCCTATGCTAAGAATTCCTAGAACAGGCTCTGTAGAATTTCTACCTAAAACTAATGAGAAAGGTGAGAAAAAAGGTCTGAGAAAGTATGAAAAACGGAGAAAAATGAGCAACTATATATAGGGGTTCGAATTGTGTGGGGCAAGTCGCCCCATACACCGGGCGAATCGCCTGGTGTGGGGCGAACCGCCCCACGTCCCGGGATAATCGCCCGGGAGGTGCAGTCGGCAAACAACGCGTTTTCGACGCGTTTTTGGATTTCTTTTCCTTTTCGGACTCGGTTTTTGCCTTCTAGAGACCTTTTAGCCTTCAGACTCGACCCCTAGACTTGAAATCCTATCCGGAATCTTCTAGATACTCCAAAAATGTCTTCGGAACACCAATTCTTCGTTCTCTTCAATATAATTGCCCGGAAAATCTCGTTTTTCACCCAAAACCTGTAAAATACAAACTAAAGGGAAACGTTACACTATTCTAATAAAATGCACTAAAATATAGCTAAATTAACATAGAGGATAGCTAAATTGGTGAAAAAAGACTCAAATGACAGTGTAAAATACACGATTAACGTCACAAATTGATTTTACCTAGATTTATGGGATTTGATTGCTTGCTGAAGTAAACAAGAATCTTTTTAGCGAGTTTGTGTAACCAGCCTTGTTACTTGCTGAAAGTTCCTCCTTAATCAGACATCTCATATTTCTTTAAGTTAAAAGATATTTCTGAGTTCCCGTATCAGCAAATTCTTTTTATCTTGAGATATCTTTTGGTAAAATCTGAGAAGTGAGTTTTGCTCTTTTCTGAGTTTCCGTCTCAGAATTTTCCTTTGATACTTGAATACCTGTTTTAGTATCTTTGATTGTCTGAATGCCCGTTTCAGCAATCTTTAAGGTTTTTCTCTTACTGAGTGCCCATCTCAACAAGTGATCAAGTTTCCTAACAAATACCCGTTTTGAAGGAATTACTTGCTGAATGCCTGTTTCAGCAATCATGTAGTGACTTATCATTTCTTTTTAGACGAAATCAGTGGAAGGAGCTTTTATTCAAGTAAGAATACTTTGGCTTGCTGATGAAAGTGTATTTTACACCTTCATTCGAGTCTTTTTTCACCTATTTTTGCTATCCTCTATGTTAATTTAGCTATATTATAGTGCATTTCATTAGAATAGTGTCACGTTTCCCTTTAGTTTGCATTTTACAGGTTTTAGGTGAAAAACGTGATTTTTCGGCAATTATATTGAAGAGAACGAAGAATCGGTGTTCCGAGGACATTTTTGGAGTATCTAGAAGATTCCAAATGAGATTTGAAGTCCAGGGGTTGAGTCTGAAGGCTAAAAGGTCACTAGAAGGCAAAAACCGAGTCCGAAAAGGAAAAAAAATCCAAAAACGCATCGAAAACGCGTCTCTCGCCGACTGAGGCTCCCGGACGATTCGCCCGGGATGTGGGGCGATTCGCCCCACACCAGGCGATTCGCCCGGTGTGTGGGGCGACTCGCCCCACGCTTGCCGATCTCCTATATATAGTTGTTATTTCTCTACGTTTATTCATACTTTCTCAGACCTTTTTTCATACGTTTCTCATTAGTTTTAGGTAGGAATTCTCCAGAGCCTGCTCTAGGAATTCTTAGCATAGGATACACTTTTTCTTATCGATTTGGAGCTTGTAAGATCGCGATTCTTCGGAGATTGACAACCTTCGGTAACATTGTATCTCACGATTTTTCTATTTATATTTATATATCTTTCAACATGTTTTCATTCAATCTTGCTATGATTTATGTTGATTGCATGACATCTATGAGTAGCTAAATCTATCCTTGGTGATAGTATGTGATTTCTTAGCGAGGGTTCTTAATTGTGCATGATGGCGGTAATGCGAATCAGACTTTGAGTTATTGCTTTATTTCTTTGATCTATCTAAGCCCTCTATGTTCGTAGTGTTGAATAAAACGGAACACATTGGACAATTCATGATCAAAGATCTCTATGCAAAACGATTGGGTACTTCATGCATGATTATTAACCCACTATGCTTTGAATGATCATACTATCACTAACTTCCATTATCTTGATAAGAAAGACCTGTGCTAAGTCGTTTGTTGATTTTGTAGTTTAAGTTAGATTAGATAAAGCTAGTTATAGTCCTTAGAGATCGACACTCGAGGTTATTTTACTGCTACACTACGGTTTTCGTTGTAGTTGTGAATTGCCTTTGGATAAAAACAAATTTATTTGATTAATTTGAATCTGACAAATTCCGGTTAATCAAATTGGCGCCGTTGCCGGGGACTATACTCCTTTTTTCTGTTTATCTTGTTTATATTTTCAGCATTCAATTCCCTACAGAAGAACAGGCTCTGGGGGTTTTCTCTTAAGAAATTTCACTTTCTTACCCTATTTCTTTCCCCCTATCTATTTCAGTAAATTCATCTAATCTGATCTTGGTTACCTTGCGTTCTTGTGCTCTCCAAGTTCTCGGTTATATTGTGTTTGTTTGCACTCTTTGTGTTTTTCTTTGCAAGTTTTTTTTTTTCTTTTGTGGATTCTACTCCTTGGTTTCTTGTTTCCTCATGTGCAGAAACAAGTCATATGAAAGGATGAGTCAACTTCCGTTGCTCCGGTATGTGATGCTTCGAGGGCCTTGCATAACATTGGATGACGATTGCAGGAATTATGACTTTGATCCTTCGTACTACTCCATTCTCTCCACGGTTTCAATGGGTGATGATCCAAGAGGGTTCTTAGACGCGTTTTTGGATTTCTTTTCCTTTTCGGACTCGGTTTTTGCCTTCTAGAGACCTTTTAGCCTTCAGACTCGACCCCTAGACTTGAAATCCTATCCAGAATCTTCTAGATACTCCAAAAATGTCTTCGGAACACCAATTCTTCGTTCTCTTCAATATAATTGCCCGAAAAATCTCGTTTTTCACCCAAAACCTGTAAAATACAAACTAAAGGGAAACGTTACACTATTCTAATAAAATGCACTAAAATATAGCTAAATTAACATAGAGGATAGCTAAATTGGTGAAAAAAGACTCAAATGACAGTGTAAAATACACGATTAACGTCACAAATTGATTTTACCTAGATTTATGGGATTTGATTGTTTGCTGAAGTAAACAAGAATCTTTTTAGCGAGTTTGTGTAACCAGCCTTGTTACTTGCTGAAAGTTCCTCCTTAATCAGACATCTCATATTTCTTTAAGTTAAAAGATATTTCTGAGTTCCCGTATCAGCAAATTCTTTTTATCTTGAGATATCTTTTGGTAAAATCTGAGAAGTGAGTTTTGCTCTTTTCTGAGTTCCCGTTTCAGAATTTTCCTTTGATACTTGAATACCTGTTTTAGTATCTTTGATTGTCTGAATGCCCGTTTCAGCAATCTTTAAGGTTTTTCTCTTACTGAGTCCCCATCTCAACAAGTGATCAAGTTTCCTAACAAATACCCGTTTTGAAGGAATTACTTGCTGAATGCCTGTTTCAGCAATCATGTAGTGACTTATCATTTCTTTTTAGACGAAATCAGTGGAAGGAGCTTTTATTCAAGTAAAAATACTTTGGCTTGCTGATGAAAGTGTATTTTACACCTTCATTCGAGTCTTTTTTCACTTATTTTTGATATCCTCTATGTTAATTTAGCTATATTATAGTGCATTTTATTAGAATAGTGTCACGTTTCCCTTTAGTTTGCATTTTACAGGTTTTAGGTGAAAAATGTGATTTTTCGGCAATTATATTGAAGAGAACAAAGAATCGGTGTTCCGAGGACATTTTTGGAGTATCTAGAAGATTCCAAATGAGATTTGAAGTCCAGGGGTTGAGTCTGAAGGCTAAAAGGTCACTAGAAGGCAAAAACCGAGTCCGAAAAGGAAAAAAAATCCAAAAACGCGTCGAAAACGCGTCTCTCGCCGACTGAGGCTCCCGGACAATTCGCCCGGGATGTGGGGCGATTCGCCCCACACCAGGCGATTCGCTCGGTGTGTGGGGCGACTCGCCCCACGCTTGCCGAACTCCTATATATAGTTGTTATTTCTCTACGTTTATTCATACTTTCTCAGACCTTTTTTCATACGTTTCTCATTAGTTTTAGGTAGGAATTCTCCAGAGCCTGCTCTGGGAATTCTTAGCATAGGATACACTTTTTCTTATCGATTTAGAGCTTGTGAGATCGCGATTCTTCGGAGATTGACAACCTTCGGTAACATTGTATCTCACGATTTTTCTATTTATATTTATATATCTTTCAACATGTTTTCATTCAATCTTGCTATGATTTATGTTGATTGCATGACATCTATGAGTAGCTAAATCTATCATTGGTGATAGTATGTGATTTCTTAGCGAGGGTTCTTAATTGTGCATGATGGCGGTAATGCGAATCAGACTTTGAGTTATTGCTTTATTTCTTTGATCTATCTAAGCCCTCGATGTTCGTAGTGTTGAATAAAACGGAACACATTGGACAATTCATGATCAAAGATCTCTATGCAAAACGATTGGGTACTTCATGCATGATTATTAACCCACTATGCTTTGAATGATCATACTATCACTAACTTCCATTATCATGATAAGAAAAACCTGTGCTAAGTCGTTTGTTGATTTTATAGTTTAAGTTAGATTAGATAAAGCTAGTTATAGTCCTTAGAGATCGACACTCGAGGTTATTTTACTGCTACACTACGGTTTTCGTTGTAGTTGTGAATTGCCTTTGGATAAAAACAAATTTATTTGATTAATTTGAATCTGACAAATTCCGGTTCATCAAATTGGCGCCGTTGCCGGGGACTATACTCCTTTTTTCTGTTTATCTTATTTATATTTTCAGCATTCAATTCCCTACAGAAGAACAGGCTCTGGGGGTTTTCTCTTAAGAAATTTCACTTTCTTACCCTATTTCTTTCCCACTATCTATTTCAGTAAATTCATCTAATCTGATCTTGGTTACCTTGCGTTCTTGTGCTCTCCAAGTTCTCGGTTATATTGTGTTTGTTTGCACTCTTTGTGTTTTTCTTTGCAAGTTTTTTTTTTCTTTTGTGGATTCTGCTCCTTGGTTTCTTGTTTCCTCATGTGCAGAAACAAGTCATATGAAAGGATGAGTCAACTTCCGTTGCTCCGGTATGTGATGCTTCGAGGGCCTTGCATAACATTGGATGACGATTGCAGGAATTATGACTTTGATCCTTCGTACTACTCCATTCTCTCCACGGTTTCAATGGGTGATGATCCAAGAGGGTTCTTAGACACGTACGAGGAAGGAGTGTTGAGGATTCCTTGTGAGACTGAGGAGGGGGTTATTTTATCACATGAACAACTTTGTATGAGAGGATTTATGGGAGCCTTGAAAGGGTACGCTCGAGGATGGCTCAGAATCCCGCCGGAAAAATCGTTGCGCACTTGGGGTGAAGTAACCAACAAGTTTCAGGAACATTGGGATAGGGACTCACCTCCCGGGTCAAGGGAATGGACGTCTCGCTTCAGTAGTCAGCCACCAGAAATCGACATTGCCGATGAAGAGCAATGTGGAGAAGAATCCATTGATGAAGTCTCCTCAGTGCTTAGCTTGGATTTCACGTCCTTACTTGCGGATGTCGAGGTTGTTGGTCAAGAGGAAGTCGTGGAGGAGGTGATAACTGAATCCATTGCTTCACTTGAGTCACAGGGTGATGGCGTGAGTTGTGTTGAGGTCGAGGAGCCAATCCCTGAAGGTTTTGGTGTCTCTGAATCAATTGCTGCAGATACTCTTGATCTTGACTCCTACACTCTGGTCCATGCACCCACCTATGAGTCCCAAAGGAGTTTTGATCCTCTTTACTCTTTTTATTTTCCATCTGATTCCCTTAGTTATTTTTTAGATTTTGTTTCTATTGGTTTTGTTAATTTAATTTTTCAGGGAATCATGGACTTGCTTGAGCAGATACGGAGAGGAGCCAAGGATGGTTCCTAAGATGCGAGGAGTAATGGAACGGATGCACAAGATTCGTTTCCATTTGATAATGGATAACATTAGTGGTAATGGTTGCATGTAGTTTAGTTTTATCCCTTTCTTGCATTGTATGCATATTTATTTTTTGTGTGTTTTTGGTGATAAAATAGGTTTTAAGATGATAATTTTGCGTTTTGGGAGGAAAAAGGCGTCTCCAGGAGTCTGGAGATGCCAGGGGGCGGTTCGCCTGGCAAGACCAGGCCGCCTGGGATGTTCTCGACGCCCCAGGCGAATCGCCCCCGACCTGGGGCGGTTCACCCCGGGTGTCCAGAAACCTGGAGGTCCGGATTTTCATTCGGAATCCCATTTTTCTCCTATTATGCTAAATTATTGATCTTTTTACTTCTTTTATCGCCCGTTTTGGTTTCTCACGAGTCTCCTTGAGTCATATAGGTTACAGGTACAAGTTAGCTCTCACCTTAAATCCACGTTCGGCGTTCAGGACGAGCGACGACGTTTAGGTTTGGGGGGGGGGGTTATCGCTGGCTATCTCTATACTTGTTTTGCTTATGATAAACTCGTGAAACCCATTGTTTGCATTTGCACGTTTACCGCTTTCTTAGTTTTTAGTTGCATACACTACATTCATCCTAGTATAGTTTTGCATGTTTTTGTGTGTAGTTTATTGCCAAATTTTTTGAACTTTTTTATTGGGTAGAGTAACTAGTTATGACCTTTGACCATGCGTTTCATCTCTATGAATTTGTTTGAGGTTTTTCTCGCTTGGCTTGTCACATTTATATATGCACTTAGTTAAGCTTGGTAGTCTCGACATCATTTAGTGGTGTTTTCTCTACTGCGGTTCATGAAGGCCTTTATAATAGGATGATGCATGTTAGAGTCTTGTGGTTGTTTTCCCATGTAATTATGTACCTAAGAGGCAACAAGTCTTCACCTTGCTTTGAGATTGCTAAATGCCTAGGAAGGAGGTAGTGTGAGATTGTGTGATCCTTTGTTTGAAACCTATTCTTTCGAATAGGTTTGGGGAGGGGGTTATGCTATTGTTATGGCTTGTTTTTCGATTTTGAGTGTTGTGAGTCTGTTTTTCTTTTTTCGTAAAGTTTGTTCTCCAACCTATTCTTTTTTAATAGGTTTGGGGAGGTCATTTGTTAGTCATGTGAGTCTTTGTAATTCATTTTTCGTTGTGCTACTGCTGGCTATAAAAAAAAAAAAATCGAAAAATTTCCAAAATTCTGGAAAAGCAAAAAAATAGCAAAAAGACCCCAAAATAGCAAAGATGGGTCCAAAGAAAGCCAAGAAACTGTTTAGCAAAGTGTTTGTCTCGTTTTTGAATTCTTGTAATATTCGTAATCAAGTTGTAAGTGTGTCTTTTATTTGTTTGAGTGTCATCTGTTCTAGACCACCATCGTCCTGCCATTCAAGAAGTGGTGAATAGTTTAAGGCTTTGCTTAAGAGATGGGTAGAATAGGAGAGTGTTATCTTTTTTAGGAACCCTCCTTCGTTTGATGAGAGCTAGTACTGGTTCGACCTCTTTGAGGGAAAGTCTTAACTTGGTGAACAGTAGTAAGTCCTCAGTTTCATAGGCACGGGACAACCATTCGTATTTTAACATGTTTCATTACGTCGTCACTGACTAGGTCCAGGTAGAGAATGTTACGAGAGATTATCTTGTTTGACATAAGTGCATATGTGAATGTGTATGAGTCAATCGTGGCATTCTTCAACCAATATCCATGTTATGATTTGTATGGTTTTTGTTCATAAGTTTTTGGGAATTTTCTAAAAACTACCCCCACTGCTGCACCTAATTACGTTTTTTCCCTTGCTAGTTCAACAATTACATCTAGCCCCATTTTATCCAAAAATGATGACCAACTTACAAATCTTCTCTCTCCAAACATGCCCTTACCAATATTTTTCTTTTATCATTTATCTTTTCCTTTTTCTTTTTTCAATATTTTCTTTTCCTTTTTCTTTTTTATTTTTTCATTAATCATCTTCTTCTTCAAGCTCTAAACTCCGGTACCGGAATTTTTCCGGTACCGGAGATGTCCCCACATAGCTCCATCGACCGGAGCTGTAAATAGCTCCGATCGGAGCTATTTGCAGCCCCAACCGGAGCTGTAAATAGCTCCGGTCGGAGCTATTTGTAGCTCCGACGGAGCTGTGAATCAGCTCCGATCGGGGTTGTTTTCAGCCCCAACCGGAGTTGTAAATAGCTCCGACCAGAGCTGCCAGCTCCGGTCGGAGATCAGAGCTCCGATCGCCTATTTTTTGTTTTTGTTTTTTAGTTAATTTTAAATTATTTTTTGGAATTCTTATTATTATTTATTTATTTATTTTAATATTATGGGGTTGATATTGAGATATAAAATATGTAGGGACTTGTTTAAAAAAATATTTTGGATGATGTTGAAATTTTAAAAAATTATGTAGGTTAATTTTGTAAAATTAGAAATTTTGGAGTTAAATGAGCAATAAAGGAAAGTTGATTGTGTTTCGGTGTTTCTGAAATCTGAATTTTAAATGAGGGCAAATTTGTCATTTTCAGGCCTTAATTCGCCAAAAGTCAAAGTCGTGGGGCTGGATGTAATTGTTTTTCACTAACGAGGGAAAATATGTTATTGTTGAACTAGCAGGAGAAGATTCGTAATTGATGAAACTAACAGGGGGTCTGTATGAAAATTACCCTAAGTTTTTTGATAGATTCAATAGATTAGTTCATTTCATTTGGCATGAGACTCCATTTTTTGTGTTGCATTGTTTTTTGCATTAGAGTCTAGCTTAGTTGCTTGAGGACAAACAAAGGTTCGGTTTGGGGAGTTTGATGAACGTGTATTTTACACCTTCATTCGATTCTTTTTTCACCTATTTTAGTTATCCACTATGTTAATTTAGCTATATTATAGTGCATTTTATTAGAATAGTGTCACGTTTCCCTTTAGTTTGCACTTTACAGGTTTAGGTGAAAAACGTGATTTTCCGGGCAATTATATTGAACAGAACGAAGAATCGGTGTTCCGAGGATATTTTTGGAGTATCTAGAAGATTCCGGATGGGATTTCAAGTCTAGGGGTCGAGTCTGAAGGCTAAAAGGTCACTAGAAGGCAAAAACCGAGTCCGAAAAGGAAAAGAAATTCAAAAACGCGTCTCTCGCCGACTGAAGCTCCCGGGCGATTCGCCCGGGATGTGGGGCGATTCGCCCCACACCAGGCGATTCGCCCGGTGTGTGGGGCGACTCGCCCCACGCTTGCCGAACTCCTATATATAGTTGCTGTTTCTCTACATTTTTTCATACTTTCTCAGACCTTTTTTCATACCTTTCTCATTAGTTTTAGGTAGGAATTCTCCAAAGCCTGCTCTGGGAATTCTTAGCATAGGAGACACTTTTTCTTATCGATTTGGAGCTTGTGAGATCGCGATTCTTCGGAGATTGACAACCTTCGGTAACATTGTATCTCACGATTTTTCTATTTATATTTATATATCTTTCAACATGTTTTCATTCAATCTTGCTATGATTTCTGTTGATTTCATGACATCTATGAGTAGCTAAATCTATCCTTGGTGATAGTATGTGATTTCTTAGCGAGGGTTCTTAATTGTGCATGATGGTGGTAATGCGAATCAGACTTTGAGTTATTGCTTTATTTCTTTGATCTATCTAAGCCCTCTATCTTCGTAGTGTTGAATAAAACGGAACACATTGGACAATTCATGACCAAAGATCTCTATGCAAAACGATTGGGTACTTCTTGCATGACTATTAACCCACTATGCTTTGAATGATCATACTATCACTAACTTCCATTATCTTGATAAGAAAAACTTGTGCTAAGTCGTTTGTTGATTTTATAGTTTAAGTTAGATTAGATAAAGCTAGTTATAGTCCTTAGAGATCGACACTCGAGGTTATTTTACTGCTACACTACGGTTTTCGTTGTAGTTGTGAATTGCCTTTGGCTAAAAACAAATTTATTTGATTAATTTGAATCTGACAAATTCCGGTTCATCACTTGTTGAATGCCTGTTTCAGCAATCTACCAATTGTACCCCTTATTGAGGTAATTCAATCAATCCAAGGTTATACCTTAGCATTGCGAATCTATTATCTGGTAGGTGATGAACGCGCGGGTTTGTCGGTTCCCGGTTCGATCAAATATATTTGTTATTTAGCCAAAGGCAATCCACAACTACAACGAAAACCGTAGTGTAGCAGTAGAATGACTCGAGTGTCGTTCTCTCAGGACTATAACTAGCTTTATCTATTTAACTAGAGAATATAAAATAGCAGACGTAATAGCAAAGGGGTTTCTAACAGATAATGGAGATTGGTGATAGTATGATCCTTCAAAGCATAACGGGTCGATAATCATGCGTAAATTCCTCGGTCTTGCATGGAGATCTTTGATCAATCTAGTGTCCTGTTGCAATTATTAAGCACTACGAAGATAACGATTCTGACAAGTCAAGCACTATTGTCCTATTGTGTTCCGTAATTATTCAACACTACGAAGATAAACTCGCGTACAGGTCGACGAGGGTCCAATTGTGCATAATAATTAATACAACATACGAGAATTTTGGGCTTAAGCCTGATCAACGAAATAAAGCAATAACACGGAGTATAATGCGCGATATACCCATTAGCATGATTATCTTCCCTTCGGTAAGAATTCACATACTACCACCAACGATAAGTTTAGCTACTCATAATAGGCATGCAATCAACAGAAATCATAGAAGAAAACATGTTGAAAGAATATAAAAATAAGTAGAATAAACTGTAAGATACAAAGTTACCGAAGGTTGTCAATCTCCGGAGAATTGCGATCCTACAAGCTCCAATCTGCTATGAAAAAGTGTCCCCTAAGCTACGAACCCCCAGAACAGGCTCTGGGAAGTCCCTACCTAAAACTACAGAGAAAGGTGAGAAAGTAGGTCTGGAAAAGTATGAATTTCGGAGAAAACTGAGCAACTATATATAGGCTTCGAAATACTGTGGGGCGGTTCGCCCCACACACCGGGCGGTTCGCCCCGGAGAGTTTTTCGCGGAATTCCTTCCCCATTTCGGACTCGGTTTCTGAGTTCTAGTGGCCTTCTAACCTCCAGATTCGACCCCTAGACTCCAAATCCTATCCGAAAACCTTCAGATACTCCAAATAGGCTTTTGGAACACCAATTCCTTGTCAACTTCAATATAATTGCCCGGAAATCCTCGATTTTCAACCAAAACCTGTAAAATAAAATCTAAACGGAAACGTGACACTATTCTAATAAAATGCACTAAAATATAGCTAAATTAACATAGAGGATAGCTAAAATAGGTGAAAAAGACTCGAATGAAAGTGTAAAATACACATTCATCAAACTCCCGAAACCGAACCTTTGCTTGTCCTCAAGCAAGCTAGACTCTAATGCAAAAAACATGCAAGACACAAAATGGAGTCTCATGCCAAATAAAATGAACTAATCTACTGAATCTACCAAAAAACATATGAACAAAAACCTTATAAATCAAAGCATGAATATAGGTTGAAGAATAACTCGATTGACTTATACACATCCACATAAGCACTTATGTCAAGACAAGATAGTCTCTCGTAACATTCTCTACCTGGACCTAGTCAGTGACGACGTAATGAAGCATGCTAAGATACGAATGGTTGTCCCGTGCCTATGAAACTGAGGACTTACTGCTGTTCCACCATGTTAAGACTTTTCCTCAAAGAGGTCGAACCAGTACTGGCTCTCATCAAACGAAGGAGGGTTCCCTATAAAAGATAACACTTTCCTATTCTACCCATCTCTCAAGTAAAGTCTTAAGCTATTCACCACTTCCTGAATGGCAGGACGAGGGTGGTCTAGAACAGATGACACTCAAGAACAAAAGACAAAAAATAGAAAATCACAACACGATTACGAACATTACAAGAATTGAAAACAAGACTCAACACTTTGCTGAACTGCTATTTGGCTTTTCTTTTTTGGACCCTTCTTTTGCTTTTTTGGGGTCTTTTCTTTTTTTTCCTTTTTTCTTTCCAGATTTTTTTGCTTTTTTTTCTTTTTCTCTTTTTTTTCTGGAATTTTTCTTTCTTTCTTTTTTTTTGATTTTTTTAGCCAGCAGTAGCATAACAAAAAGAGAAATAAAATGACTCACATGACTTCCCCAAACCTATTCGAAAGAAAGATATAAACTCACGAAACGGAAATGAAAAAGGAAAACAAGTCTAATGATGGTGTAACCCCCTCCTCCGAATAGGTTATAAACAAAGGATCACACAACTTCACACTACCTCCTTCCTAGGCATTTAGCAATCTCAAAGCATGGTGAACACTTGTTGCCTCTTAGGTACATAATTACTCGGGAAAACAACCATAAGACCCTAACATGCATCATCCTATTATAAAGGGCTTCATGAACCGCAGTAGAGAAAACACCACTAAGTGATGTCGAGACTACCGAGCTTAACTAAGTACAATACATAAATGTGACAAGCCAAGCGAGAAAAACCTCAAAAAATTCATAGAGATGAAGCATACGATTAATGGCATAGTTACTTGATCTATCCAATAAAAAGGTTCAAAAAATTCGGCAATAAACTCCATATAAAACATGCAAGACTATCCTAGGATGAATGTAGTGAATGCAACCTAAAAAATCTAAGAAAGCGGTAAGCGTGCAAATGCAAATGCAGACGGATAAAGCATGCGAGGTACTATACTCATCCTACCAATACCAAGGTCCAAACTAACAACATTAGATCACTTAAATACCATCCCCCCTCATGAAATTTACGCTAGTCTCTAGCAGTAAGAAAATGAGGAAATAAGATGTGATACTAGATGTTACCCCATGGTTTGGCCTCGGTCGGCTGAGTATGCTGCTTGTGAGTTATTGGGCCTGCTCTGGGAGCTTTATAGAGTGTCATCAGGTCTTCTGGTATGTGTGGTAGTTTCAATCATAGGCCGGACAGGAACAACTCCTCCATTAGTATCGTCATTGCGCGTATGGACTTCATTGTCACGCACATCGTCACCAGTAGAGTTGTAGTGTCGAGTAGAATTCTCAAGATTAGCCGCCGCTGTTATGGAATCCTCCATCCTGAAGCCCTCCAATAGGATGTGAACTGTTGAAGGGGAAAGGGAAGTGGTATCAGGACCTCCCCCTCCAACGTTTTACACCACGAGAAGGTTTCAGTAAGCTGCTCGGATACTCAGAAGTCTTCTACCATTTTTTTCCAATGTCGACCACATTCTCTACTGTTGATCCGACCGATGTCTATATGATGCTCCCTTTAGAGGCAGGCAAGGGGTACCCCTAAGAGGGGCCGGTCACCCATGTCATTATGTTTTGGAACCAAGCTAGCGCTTCGGAACCTTCTAGCAACTACGAACTCAAGATTGAATCCGTCGCTGCAAGATCGTCCCGGTGCCTTCCAGTTCACACGAACTTTGCAGTCCTTGTGATGGATTGTTGACGTAATAATGGTATCTGTCCCTTCGGTGGTGCATGAATAGGCATAGGAGTCCTTACTCCAAGTGTACTCTAGCTCCTCCTCTTGGATAATCAACGACGTTGTTGCAAAACCCCTTGGCTCGAACGCACATCTAACGAGGTCACTCTTCTTGACATGGTTGTAATCGATCCCCCTCCAATACTTCATAGTAATCATACGGGCCTACAAACAACAGTTAGTACCTCGTATGACACAAAACTGACTCACGCATATGCTAGTGTAAGAGCAAAACAGACAAGTGATACGATCAACAATCGAGCTCCCCAAACCTTTAAAGTCTAGCCTAGCTTCTACATCATGCAACATACCAATGTAAGTACTACATGCAATGATGATGTCGTTTTTCACCAATTAAATTTGTTTTAAAAGCCAAAGAACACTTATCACTACACAAATTAGAGTGCAATGGCAAGGTTTCCCCGAGTGTCGTTCTCTCGGGACCTAACGTGGCTTTGGTTGTGGTTTTTGCTAGTAATTTCAGTCAATGAGTTCAAATGTTTGTAGAATTGCTTTCTTAGAATAAAGCAACGAGAAATCAGATTGTTGTAATCAAGTTTGGAAAACGGTTGGTGGTAGAAATCAAATACACATGCATGGGTTACGAATATGCTCACAAGTTCAATGCGTAAAACCTTCGATCAAGTCTGCTAAGCAACTTGTCTAGGTAACTTTCAAGACACACATCATAAAAGATCACTATCAATACTTTAGAGGTGCTTGTCACTAACACCATTTATCTAGCATGCTGCAAATCTCTAACATACAATCCTATAGGTTTCATTGACCAAGAGTTTGTCACTATACTCAACTCGAATATATTTTATAGGCAACTAAGAATCATATGAAGGAATTTGCAGCAAGATTGAATCACAATCTCATGTAAGCATAAACATAACCCATAGCATGCATATTCTACATTTTACAACCAACACAAAGGATTTAGCTACTCATATTCATCAACATAGACATCAAATCATATGAATTGTAAATAGAATACATCAAATCAAACTACTAGACAAGAGATAATGATACAATGTTACCACCAAGCTGTCACTAATCGGTGGGTATTGATGAAAACCTCTCCGTAGATGAAACAATGGATGAAATCCTATGCCAAAACCTTTAATCCAATCTAAAATACAATATTATTTGAGTTTTCTCTGAGTTTTGAGGCTTAGGAGCTCTCCAAAACGAAGCTACAGTGCAAAAGTATGAAAAAAGTAACAGAAGATCAGATCTAAGAAGGAAAATCCGAAAACGTAACTGCTGCCAAGCGGACCGCCTGGAGAGGCCAAGCGGAGCACTTGGCAAGAGAAGCGCTTTGGCCTTCCAAGCGCTTCGCTTGGCTGCTGCGCCAAAGCTCCTGGAAAATGAAGCGGAGCGCTTCACTATTCCAGGGGCTTAGCTTGGCTCCTGGGCAGATTTTTGTCTTCAACCTCAATCTTTTTGCCCTCGTACGGCCCTCGGGTGCCTTGGACTCATCCTTCTTGATGCTTATTGATGCTCAAACACTCACGAACAAGGCGTGGAGATCAAGGAACTTCAACGGGGCCATTTTCTATCAAAAAAGCTCGTTTTTAGCTATAAAAATGCCACTTCGTACCAAAGTGCCTGAAAATGCAGAAAACAATAAACGTGACACTATTCTACAAAACTAACCAAAAAACAAGGCTAAAAGATAGCAAAAGAAGGTAAAAAAGACAAGATGAACGCGTCAAAAATACGTTCATCAAACTCCCCAAACCAAACCTTTGCTTGTCCTCAAGCAACAAACTATCCTAAATGCAACACAAAAGGAGTCTCATGCCAAGTAAAGTGAACTAATCTATTGAATCTACCAAATGCTTATGAACAAAACCAAATGAGCATGACATGAAAGTAGGTTGAAGAATGCCTCGATTGCGAATATGCACATTCTCATGTGCACTTGGTTAAACAAAGGAGTCTCTCGTAACATCTTCTACCTGGACCTGGTCAGTGACGACACAATGATGCATGTTATCATACTACAATTGCCCCGTGCCTATGAAACCGAGGGCTTACTACTGTTCACCAAGCGAGACTTTGCCTCAAGAGAGGGCGAACCAATACTAGCTCTCATTAAACGAAGGAAGGTTCCCTTAGAAAGATAACACTCCCCTATTCTACCCAGACTCTCAAGAATGAGCCTCTTTCAACCACTTCTTGAATAGCAAGACGAGGGTGGTCAAGAACACGCCTTGGACAAAGGCGACACGAAACGAAAGATAGAATTTACAACTCGATAACTTCACAATAACAAAATATTTACATGACACTTGACACTACGAGACTGCTTTTGGCTTGCAACGACCCTTCTTTTGCTTTTGGGTCTTATTCTTTATTTTCTTTCTTCTTTTTTTTTTTCTTTTCTCTTTTTTTTTATATTTCTTTTTCTTTTCTTCTTCTTTTCTTTTTCTCTTTGTTTTTTTTTATATAGGGGCAAGCAGCAGTACTAAGTGTCAAAACCACCTCCCCAAACCTATTCGAAAGAATAGGTTTGAGCACAAAGACGAAAAAGAAAAAGGAAAGACTCTTTTACAAAGACACCTCCCCAAACCTATTCGAAAGAATAGGTTGGGACACAAAACAAAAACAAAAGAAAAAGGAAACTTTACAACGACTCAAAGACGAAGGACAAGTATAACGAAGCAACCCCCTCCCCAAACCTATTCGATAGAATAGGTTTAATACAAGGAATCGCACACCTCACACTACCTCCTTCCTAGGCATTTGGCAATCTCTAATCGAGGTGAAGAACTTGTCGCCTCTTAGGTACATAATTACACGGGTTACAACCATAGACTCTAACATGCATCATTTTATAAGGTCATCGTGAACCGCAGCAGAAGAAACACCACTCAAGGTGATGTCGAGACTGCTAAGCTTAACTAGTGCACATGCGAATGTGACAAACCAAGCGAGACAAGCCTCAAACTACTTGCAAAGTGATGCAACATACGATCAATGGTCATAAACACTTAGTCTACTCAATAAAAAAGTTCAAAAGACTTGGCAATAAACTCCACACACAACAACGTGCAACAACTAATCTAGGGATGATATGCATGCAAAAACTGAAAAAAAACACGACAAATCACATGAACTTGAGTAAAATCAGGCATGCACGAACCACACAAGCATATAGTACTGAAAATCCAATACCCCCTCCCCAAACCTTTGCTCGTCCTCGAGCAAAGAAAATTTGACAAGAAAGGAAAATTTGGATTGAAAGTACACTTCCCTGATATAAAGGTTCGTGTCCAACTCCTATAAAAGAGTAGTACCTGAAAAGGCTCAAGAAACAAGTGAAAACGGGTGCGCAAAGGTGAGACGAATGGAAAAAACGAGGAGTACCAAAAAGGCACACAGGCCACAACTACAAAAGCAATTAAAGAGTATCAAAAAGGAGTACCACCACCGCAAAATCACTCGGATCGATGAGGGATGACAAGGGGAAAAGGGTCTTCGAACCCTTGTGATGATGTCGTTTTTCACCAATTAAATTTGTTTAAAAGCCTAAGAACACTTATCACTACACAAGCTGGAGTGCAATGGCAAGTTGTCCCCGAGTGTCGTTCTCTCGGGACCTAACGTGGCTTTGCTTGAGATTTTTGCTAGTAATTTCAGTCAACGAGTTCAAATGTTTATAGAATCGTTCTCCTTGAACAAAGCAACGAGAAATCAGATTGTTGTAATCAAGTTTGGAAAACGGTTGGTGGTAGAAATCAAATACACATGCATGGGTTACGAATATGCTCACAAGTTCAGTGCGTAAAACCTTCGATCAAGTCTTCTAAGCAACTCGTCTAGGTAAATTTCAAGACACATATCATAAAAGACCACTATCAATACTTTAGAGGTGCTTGTCACTAACACCATTTATCTAGCATGCTGCAAATCTCTAACATACAATCCTATAGCTTTCATTGACCAAGAGTTTGTCACCATACTCAATTCGAATATATTTTATAGGCAACTAAGAATCATATGAAGGAATTTGCAGCAAGATTGAATCACAATCTCATGTAAGCATAAACATAACCCATAGCATGCATATTCTATATTCTACTACCAACACAAAAGATTTAGCTACTCATATTCATCAACATAGACATTAATTCATATGAATAATAATCAGAATACATCATATCAAACTACAAGACAAGAGAGTGATACAAGTTACCACCAAAGCTGTCACTAATCGGTGGAAATCAAAGAAAACCTCTCCGTAGATGATTACAAAGGATGAATCCCAATCAAAACCTTGAATCCCAAGCTAAAATACAATGTAATCTGAGTTTTTCTCTCAGTTTTGGGGCTTAGGAGCTCTCCAAAACGAAGCTACAGTTCAAAACATATCCAAAAAATGACCAAAGATCAGATCTAAGAAGGAAAATCCGAAAACGTAACCGCTGCCAAGCGGACCGCTTGGAGAAGCCAAGCGGAGCGCTTGGCAAGCGAAGCGCTTTGGCACTCCAAGCGCTTCGCTTGGCTTCTGTGCCAAAGCTCCTGGAAAATGAAGCGGAGCGCTTCACTATTCCAGGCGCTTAGCTTGGCTCCTGGGCAGATTTTTATCTTCAAACTCAATCTTTTTGCCCTCGCATGGCCCTCAGGTGCCTTGGACTCATCCTTCTCGATGCTTATTGATGCTCAAACACTTACGAACAAGCCACGGAGATTGGGGAACTTCAACGGGGCCATCTTTTTCATCAAAAAGGCTCGTTTTTAGCTCCAAAAATGCCGTTTCGTACCTAAGTGCCTGAAAATGCAGAAAACACAAAACGTGACACTATTCTACAAAACTAACCAAAAAACAAGGCTAGAAGATAGCAAAAGAAGGTAAAAAAGACAAGATGAACGCGTCAAAAATACGTTCATCAAACTCCCCAAACCAAACTTTTGCTTGTCCTCAAGCAACAAACTATCGTAAATGCAACACAAAAGGAGTCTCATGCCAAGTAAAGTGAACTAATCTATTGAATCTACCAAATGCTTATGAACGAAACCAAATGAGCATGACATGCAAGTAGGTTGAAGAATGCCTCGACTGCGAATATACACATTCTCATGTGCACTTGGTTAAACAAAGGAGTCTCTCGTAACATCTTCTACCTGGACCTGGTCAGTGACGACACAATGATGCATGTTATCATACTACAATTGACCCGTGCCTATGAAACCGAGGGCTTACTACTGTTCACCAAGCGAGACTTTGCCTCAAGAGAGGGCGAACCAATACTGGCTCTCATCAAACGAAGGAGGGTTCCCTTAGAAGATAACACTCCCCTATTCTACCCAGACTCTCAAGAATGAGCCTCTTTCAACCACTTCTTGAATAGCAAGACGAGGGTGGTCAAGAACAGGCCTTGGACAAAGGCGACACGAAACGAAAGATAGAATTTACAACTCGATAACTTCACAATAACAAATATTTACATGACACTTGACACTACGAGACTGCTTTTGGCTTGCAACGACCCTTCTTTTGCTTTTGGGTCTTATTCTTTATTTCCTTTCTTCTTCTTTTTTATATTTCCTTTTCTCTTTTTTTCTTTTCTCTTTTTTTTTTCTCTTCTTTTCTTTTTCTCTTTCTTTTTTATTTTTTTTTTATATATAGGGCAAGCAGCAGTACTAAGTGTCAAAAACACCTCCCCAAACCTATTCGAAAGAATAGGTTTGAGCACAAAGACGAAAAACAAAAAGGAAAGACTCTTTTACAAAGACACCACCCCAAACCTATTCGAAAGAATAGGTTGGGACACAAAACAAAAAAGAAAAAGAAAAAGAAAACTTTACAACGACTCAAAGACGAAAGACAAGTATAACGAAGCAACCCCCTCCCCAAACCTATTCGACAGAATAGGTTTAATACAAGGAATCGCACACCTCACACAACCTCCTTCCTAGGCATTTGGCAATCTCTAATCGAGGTGAAGAACTTGTCGCCTCTTAGGTACATAATTACACGGGTTACCACCATAGACTCTAACATGCATCATTTTATAAGGTCATCGTGAACAGCAGCAGAAGAAACACCACTCAAGGTGATGTCGAGACTGCAAAGCTTAACTAGTGCACATGCGAATGTGACAAACCAAGCGAGACAAGCCTCAAACTACTTGCAAAGTGATGCAACATACGATCAATGGTCATAAACACTTAGTCTACTCAATAAAAAAGTTCAAAAGACTTGGCAATAAACTCCACACACAACAACGTGCAACAACTAATCTAGGGATGATATGCATGCAAAAACTGAAAAAAAACACTACAAATCACATGAACTTGAGTAAAATCAGGCATGCACGAACCACACAAGCATATAGTACTGAAAATCCAATACCCCCTCCCCAAACCTAAACTTTTGCTCGTCCTCGAGCAAAGAAAAGTTGACAACAAAGGAAAAATTGGATTGAAAGTACACTTCCCTGATATAAAGGTTCGTGTCCAACTCCTATAAAAGAGTAGTACCTGAAAAGACTCAAGAAACAAGTGAAAACGGGTGCGCAAAGGTGAGACGAATGGAAAAAACGAGGAGTACCAAAAAGGCACACAGGCCACAACTACAAAAGCAATTAAAGAGTATCAAAAAGGAGTACCACCACCGCAAAATCACTCGGATCGGTGAGGGATGACAAGGGGAAAAGGGTCTTCGAACCTTGTGATGATGTCGTTTTTCACCAATTAAATTTGTTTAAAAGCCTATGAACACTAATCACTACACAAGCTAGAGTGCAATGGCAAGTTGTCCCAGAGTGTCGTTCTCTCGGGACCTAACGTGGCTTTGCTTGAGGTTTTGCTAGTAATTTCAGTCAACGAGTTCAAATGTTTATAGAATCGTTCTCCTTGAACAAAGCAACGAGAAATCAGATTGTTGTAATCAAGTTTGGAAAACGGTTGGTGGTAGAAATCAAATACACATGCATGGCTTACGAATATGCTCACAAGTTCAGTGCGTAAAACCTTCGATCAAGTCTGCTAAGCAACTCGTCTAGGTAAATTTCAAGACACACATCATAAAAGACCACTATCAATAATTTAGAGGTGCTTGTCACTAACACCATTTATCTAGCATGCTGCAAATCTCTAACATACAATCCTATAGCTTTCATTGACCAAGAGTTTGTCACTATACTCAATTCGAATATATTTTATAGGCAACTAAGAAACATATGAAGGAATTTGCAGCAAGATTGAATCACAATCTCATGTAAGCATAAACATAACCCATAGCATGCATATTCTACATTCTACCACCAACACAAAAGATTTAGCTACTCATATTCATCAACATAGACATCAATTCATATGAATAATAATCAGAATACATCATATCAAACTACAAGACAAGAGAGTGATACAAGTTACCACCAAAGCTGTCAATAATCGGTGGAAATCAAAGAAAACCTCTCCGTAGATGATTACAAAGGATGAATCCCAATCAAAACCTTGAATCCCAAGCTAAAATACAATGTAATCTGAGTTTTTCTCTCAGTTTTGGGGCTTAGGAGCTCTCCAAAACGAAGCTACAGTTCAAAACATATCCAAAAAATGACCAAAGATCAGATCTAAGAAGGAAAATCCGAAAACGTAACCGCTGCCAAGCGGACCGCTTGGAGAAGCCAAGCGGAGCGCTTGGCAAGCGAAGCGCTTTGGCACTCCAAGCGCTTCGCTTGGCTTCTGTGCCAAAGCTCCTGGAAAATGAAGCGGAGCGCTTCACTATTCCAGGCGCTTAGCTTGGCTCCTGGGCAGATTTTTATCTTCAAACTCAATCTTTTTGCCCTCGCATGGCCCTCAGGTGCCTTGGACTCATCCTTCTCGATGCTTATTGATGCTCAAACACTTACGAACAAGCCACGGAGATTGGGGAACTTCAACGGGGCCATCTTTTTCATCAAAAAGGCTCGTTTTTAGCTCCAAAAACGCCGTTTCGTACCTAAGTGCCTGAAAATGCAGAAAACACAAAACGTGACACTATTCTACAAAACTAACCAAAAAACAAGGCTAGAAGATAGCAAAAGAAGGTAAAAAAGACAAGATGAACGCGTCAAAAATACGTTCATCAAACTCCCCAAACCAAACCTTTGCTTGTCCTCAAGCAACAAACTATCGTAAATGCAACACAAAAGGAGTCTCATGCCAAGTAAAGTGAACTAATCTATTGAATCTACCAAATGCTTATGAACGAAACCAAATGAGCATGACATGCAAGTAGGTTGAAGAATGCCTCGACTGCGAATATACACATTCTCATGTGCACTTGGTTAAACAAAGGAGTCTCTCGTAACATCTTCTACCTGGACCTGGTCAGTGACGACACAATGATGCATGTTATCATACTACAATTGACCCGTGCCTATGAAACCGAGGGCTTACTACTGTTCACCAAGCGAGACTTTGCCTCAAGAGAGGGCGAACCAATACTGGCTCTCATCAAACGAAGGAGGGTTCCCTTAGAAGATAACACTCCCCTATTCTACCCAGACTCTCAAGAATGAGCCTCTTTCAACCACTTCTTGAATAGCAAGACGAGGGTGGTCAAGAACAGGCCTTGGACAAAGGCGACACGAAACGAAAGATAGAATTTACAACTCGATAACTTCACAATAACAAATATTTACATGACACTTGACACTACGAGACTGCTTTTGGCTTGCAACGACCCTTCTTTTGCTTTTGGGTCTTATTCTTTATTTCCTTTCTTCTTCTTTTTTATATTTCCTTTTCTCTTTTTTTCTTTTCTCTTTTTTTTTTCTCTTCTTTTCTTTTTCTCTTTCTTTTTTATTTTTTTTTTATATATAGGGCAAGCAGCAGTACTAAGTGTCAAAAACACCTCCCCAAACCTATTCGAAAGAATAGGTTTGAGCACAAAGACGAAAAACAAAAAGGAAAGACTCTTTTACAAAGACACCACCCCAAACCTATTCGAAAGAATAGGTTGGGACACAAAACAAAAAAGAAAAAGAAAAAGAAAACTTTACAACGACTCAAAGACGAAAGACAAGTATAACGAAGCAACCCCCTCCCCAAACCTATTCGACAGAATAGGTTTAATACAAGGAATCGCACACCTCACACTACCTCCTTCCTAGGCATTTGGCAATCTCTAATTGAGGTGAAGAACTTGTCGCCTCTTAGGTACATAATTACACGGGTTACCACCATAGACTCTAACATGCATCATTTTATAAGGTCATCGTGAACAGCAGCAGAAGAAACACCACTCAAGGTGATGTCGAGACTGCAAAGCTTAACTAGTGCACATGCGAATGTGACAAACCAAGCGAGACAAGCCTCAAACTACTTGCAAAGTGATGCAACATACGATCAATGGTCATAAACACTTAGTCTACTCAATAAAAAGTTCAAAAGACTTGGCAATAAACTCCACACACAACAACGTGCAACAACTAATCTAGGGATGATATGCATGCAAAAACTGAAAAAAAACACTACAAATCACATGAACTTGAGTAAAATCAGGCATGCACGAACCACACAAGCATATAGTACTGAAAATCCAATACCCCCTCCCCAAACCTAAACTTTTGCTCGTCCTCGAGCAAAGAAAAGTTGACAACAAAGGAAAAATTGGATTGAAAGTACACTTCCCTGATATAAAGGTTCGTGTCCAACTCCTATAAAAGAGTAGTACCTGAAAAGACTCAAGAAACAAGTGAAAACGGGTGCGCAAAGGTGAGACGAATGGAAAAAACGAGGAGTACCAAAAAGGCACACAGGCCACAACTACAAAAGCAATTAAAGAGTATCAAAAAGGAGTACCACCACCGCAAAATCACTCGGATCGGTGAGGGATGACAAGGGGAAAAGGGTCTTCGAACCTTGTGATGATGTCGTTTTTCACCAATTAAATTTGTTTAAAAGCCTATGAACACTAATCACTACACAAGCTAGAGTGCAATGGCAAGTTGTCCCAGAGTGTCGTTCTCTCGGGACCTAACGTGGCTTTGCTTGAGGTTTTTGCTAGTAATTTCAGTCAACGAGTTCAAATGTTTATAGAATCGTTCTCCTTGAACAAAGCAACGAGAAATCAGATTGTTGTAATCAAGTTTGGAAAACGGTTGGTGGTAGAAATCAAATACACATGCATGGCTTACGAATATGCTCACAAGTTCAGTGCGTAAAACCTTCGATCAAGTCTGCTAAGCAACTCGTCTAGGTAAATTTCAAGACACACATCATAAAAGACCACTATCAATAATTTAGAGGTGCTTGTCACTAACACCATTTATCTAGCATGCTGCAAATCTCTAACATACAATCCTATAGCTTTCATTGACCAAGAGTTTGTCACTATACTCAATTCGAATATATTTTATAGGCAACTAAGAAACATATGAAGGAATTTGCAGCAAGATTGAATCACAATCTCATGTAAGCATAAACATAACCCATAGCATGCATATTCTACATTCTACCACCAACACAAAAGATTTAGCTACTCATATTCATCAACATAGACATCAATTCATATGAATAATAATCAGAATACATCATATCAAACTACAAGACAAGAGAGTGATACAAGTTACCACCAAAGCTGTCAATAATCGGTGGAAATCAAAGAAAACCTCTCCGTAGATGATTACAAAGGATGAATCCCAATCAAAACCTTGAATCCCAAGCTAAAATACAATGTAATCTGAGTGTTTCTCTCAGTTTAGGGCTTAGGAGTTCTCCAAAACGAAGCTACAGTTCAAAACATATCCAAAAAATGACCAAAGATCAGATCTAAGAAGGAAAATCCGAAAACGTAACCGCTGCCAAGCGGACCGCTTGGAGAAGCCAAGCGGAGCGCTTGGCAAGCGAAGCGCTTTGGCACTCCAAGCACTTCGCTTGGCTTCTGTGCCAAAGCTCCTGGAAAATGAAGCGGAGCGCTTCACTATTCCAGGCGCTTAGCTTGGCTCCTGGGCAGATTTTTGTCTTAAAGCTCAATCTTTTTGCCCTCGCATGGCCCTCGGGTGCCTTGGACTCATCCTTCTCGATTCTTATTGATGCTCAAACACTTACGAATGAGCCACGGAGATTGGGGAACTTCAACGGGGCCATCTTTTTTATCAAAAAGGCTCGTTTTTAGCTCCAAAAACGCCGTTTCGTACCTAAGTGCCTGAAAATGCAGAAAATACAAAACGTGACACTATTCTACAAAACTAACCAAAAAACAAGGCTAGAAGATAGCAAAAGAAGGTAAAAAAGACAAGATGAACGCGTCAAAAATACGTTCATCAAACTCCCCAAACCAAACCTTTGCTTGTCCTCAAGCAACAAACTATCCTAAATGCAACACAAAAGGAGTCTCATGCCAAGTAAAGTGAACTAATCTATTGAATCTACCAAATGCTTATGAATGAAACCAAATGAGCATGACATGCAAGTAGGTTGAAGAATGCCTCGATTGCGAATATACACATTCTCATGTGCACTTGGTTAAACAAAGGAGTCTCTCGTAACATCTTCTACCTGGACCTGGTCAGTGACGACACAATGATGCATGTTATCATACTACAATTGCCCCGTGCCTATGAAACCGAGGGCTTACTACTGTTCACCAAGCGAGACTTTTCCTCAAGAGAGGGCGAACCAATACTGGCTCTCATCAAACGAAGGAGGGTTCCCTTAGAAGATAACACTCCCCTATTCTACCCAGACTCTCAAGAATGAGCCTCTTTCAACCACTTCTTGAATAGCAAGACGAGGGTGGTCAAGAACAGGCCTTGGACAAACGCGACACGAAACGAAAGATAGAATTTACAACTCGATAACTTCACAATAACAAATATTTACATGACACTTGACACTACGAGACTGCTTTTGGCTTGCAACGACCCTTCTTTTGCTTTGGGTCTTATTCTTTATTTCCTTTCTTCTTTTTTTTTATATTTCCTTTTCTTTTTTTTTTCTTTTCTCTTTTTTTTTTTCTCTTCTTTTCTTTTTCTCTTTCTTTTTTTTTTTTTTTTTATATATAGGGCAAGCAGCAGTACTAAGTGTCAAAAACACCTCCCCAAACCTATTCGAAAGAATAGGTTTGAGCACAAAGACGAAAAGAAAAAGGAAAGACTCTTTTACAAAGACACCTCCCCAAAGCTATTCGAAAGAATAGGTTGGGACACAAAACAAAAAGAAAAGGAAAAAGGAAACTTTACAACGACTCAAAGACGAAAGACAAGATCAACGAAGCAACCCCCTCTCCAAACCTATTCGATAGGATAGGTTTAATATAAGGAATCGCATACCTCACACTACCTCCTTCCTAGGCATTTGGCAATCTCTAATCGAGGTGAAGAACTTGTCGCCTCTTACGTACATAATTACACGGGTTACAACCATAGACTCTAACATGCATCATTTTATAAGGTCATCGTGAACCGCAGTAGAAGAAACAACACTCAAGGTGATGTCGAGACTACTAAGCTTAACTAGTGCACATGCGAATGTGACAAACCAAGCGAGACAAGCCTCAAACTACTTGCAAAGTGATGCAACATATGATCAATGGTCATAAACACTTAGTCTACTCAATAAAAAGGTTCAAAAGACTTGGCAATAAACTCCACACACAACAACGTGCAACAACTAATCTAGGGATGATATGCATGCAAAAATTTGAAAAAACACGACAAATCACATGAGCTTGAGTAAAATCAGGCATGTACGAACCACACAAGCATATAGTACTGAAAATCCAATACCCCCTCCCCAAACCTAAACTTTTGCTCGTCCTCGAGCAAAGAAAAGTTGAATGAAAAGGAAAAATTGGATTGAAAGTACACTTCCCTGAGATAATGGTTCGTGTCCAATGTCCTATATATGAGTAGTACCGGAAAGGACTCAAGAAACAAATGAAAACGGGTGCGCAAAGGTGAGAAGAATGGAAAAACGAGGAAAACCTGGGTACAGGGTCCAGGCGGACAGCTTGGCGGGAGCCAAGCGGTTCGCTTGGCAAGCGGGGCGCTTGGGAGGCTCCAGGCGCTCCGCTTGAATTTCCAGGAAGTTGCAAAACTTTCTGGAATTTCAAGCGGACCGCTTGGCCCTTCCAAGCGCTTCGCTTGGCTCTGTTTCCAGATTTTCGATGTTTTTTCCTATCTTAATCACCTGATGCACCAAGACAAAAATTAGACTAAACTAATCACGACAAAAGGCACACGGTCCACAACTACAAAAGCAAATAAAAGAGTACAAGAAACTAATGAAATGAACTAAGATACAAAAGGTACCTCGACCAAGTCAACCTCCACTTCATGAGTCGACTCGAGCGGCTCTAGGTACGGCTTAACTCTCTGGGCATTGACCTTGAAGGTAGCTCCGGTTTTGTTGTCCAAGAGTTCCACAGCACCATGGGGTGCTACTCGGACAATTTCAAATGGTCCGTCCCATCTAGAACAGAGTTTTCCAGGAAAAAGTCGCAACCGAGAGTTGAAGAGGAGTGCCTTTTGACCTGGGACTAAATTCTTGCGGATGATGCCTCTATCATGATACCTCTTTGCTCGTTCCTTGTATATCTTACCACTTTCGAAGGCTTTCAATCTTAGCTCATCTAGCTCGGTGAGTTGCAAAACTCTTTCTTCACCGGCTTTCTCCATATCAAGGTTCAATTGCTTGATGGCCCAAAGTGCTCTATGCTCCAACTCCACGGGTAGATGGCAAGCTTTCTCGTACACAAGCCGGTAGGGAGTGGTACCAATCACCGTTTTGAACGAGGTCCTATATGCCCATAGTGCATCTGGCAACTTGGTGGACGAATCCTTCCTCGAGGGTTTGACCACCCGCTCCAAGATTTTCTTGATTTGCCGATTGCTCACTTCCACTTGGCCAGATGTTTGAGGATGATATGGAGTAGCAACGAAATGTGTCACCCCGTACTTCTTCATGAGATTAGCGAAGACCTTGTTCACAAAGTGAGTTCCCCCATCGCTGATAATGGATGTCGGGGTCCCAAACCTATTAAAGATCACATCACGAAGAAAAGAGAGTACAACCTTGGCATCATTAGTCCGGGTGGGAACAGCCTCTACCCATTTGGTGACATAGTCGACCGCAACCAAGATATATTCGTACCCATTACTCTTAGGGAATGGTCCCATAAAGTCTATACCCCAAACATCAAAAGGCTCAACAACTAAGTTACCTTGCTGGGGCATCTCTTGTTGCTTGCCAATGTTGCCACTCCGTTGGCATGAGTCACATTGCGCCACAAATGAGCGCGCATCTTCAAACAAGCTGGGCCAAAAGAACCCGGATTGAAGCACCTTGCGAGCGGTTTTTTGGCCACTATAATGCCCTCCACATTCTAACTCATGGCAGAATCTCAGTATCGACAATTGCTCTTTCTCGGGTACACACCTCCGCAAGACTTCATCTCCTCCCTTGCAGAACAAGTACGGGTCATCCCATATGTAATAGCGACAATTCCTCACAAGTGAACGCCGTTCAGGTCTAGAGAGATGGGTTGGCATCACATTTGTGGCTAAGAAGTTAACGATATCGGCGTACCATGGTTCCAACTCTGTGCGCATCAACTGATCATCGTGCAAATCATCTGGGACGGGTGTGTCGTCTTGTGGAATGTTAGGCAACCGAGACAAGTGGTCCGCCACTAGATTTTGCTTGCCACTTTTATCAATTATCTCCACCTTGAACTCTTGGAGAAGAAGTACCCAACGCATCAAGCGTGGCTTGGTTTCACGCTTAGCAATCAAATGCTTGAGAGCTGCATGGTCAGTGTGAACAAAAACTCTGTACCCAGTAATATAGGACCTGAATTTACTTAGAGAAAAAATAACCGCTAAGAATTCTTTCATAGTGGTGGTATAATTAATCTGAGCAGCATCTAAGGTCTTACTAGCATAGTAGATCACTCTGAAACGGTTATCAACCTTTTGACCAAGAACAGCACCCATAGCATAGTCAGAAGCATCACACATAATTTCAAAAGGAATTTTCCAATCCGGAGAGACTACAATAGGGGCTGTTAAGAGTTTCTCCTTAAGTGTGTGGAAAGCGTCAAGACATTCTTGTGTGAATTCGAAGGGAACATCTTTAGCAAGCAAGTTACTCAAGCACTTAGCTATCTTAGAGAAATCTTTGATAAATCTCCTATGGAAGCCTACATGCCCAAGGAAGGATTGCAATTCACGCACACAAGTAGGTGGAGGTAACTTTTCAATGATTTCAAGTTTCCCTTTGTCTACCTCTATCCCTCTTTTAGAAATAGCATGTCCTAACACGATTCCCTCTTTAACCATATAGTGACTCTTTTCCCAACTCAAGGTAAGATTACATTCAATACACCTCCTTAAGACACGATCAAGTTTATCAAGACAATCATCAAATGAATCACCGTAAACGGAAAAATCATCCATAAATACCTCAACAAATTTATTCACCATGTCGGAGAAGACGGAGAGCATGCAACGTTGGAAAGTGGCTGGAGCATTGCACAATCCGAAGGGCATCCTTCGGTATGCGAAAGTGCCGAAAGGACATGTGAAGGTGGTCTTCTCTTGGTCCTCGGGAGCTATAGGAATCTGGTAGAAACCTGACAAACCATCCAAGAAACAATAGAACTCTTGCCCAGCTAGGCGGTTAAGCATATCATCGATAAATGGTAAAGGAAAATGATCTTTCTTCGTGGCAGAATTCAATTTCCTATAATCGATGCACATACGCCACCCCGTTGTTTTCCTAACGGGTACTAATTCCCCTTTATCATTTGCTTCGACCGTGATACCCGACTTCTTAGGGACTACATGGACGGGACTAACCCATTTGCTATCGGGAGCTGGGTAGATCATCTTAGCGTCTAGGAGTTTAAGCACCTCTTTCTTTACAACTTCTTGCATAGCTGGGTTTAGCCTACGTTGTGGTTGCCTAACAGGTTTCGCATCTTCCTCTAAGGCTATTTTGTGGATACATTGCACCGGGCTTATACCCTTGATGTCACCTATGCTCCATCCTATGGCTCCGGTGTTTCTTTTCAACACCTCCACTAACTTAGCCTCTTTCTCCTTACCAAGCTTAGAAGATATGATTACAGGTTTAGACTCATTCTCTCCTAGGAAGACATATTTCAAATGGCTTGGTAATGGTTTAAGCTCAAGGGTTGGTTCAGTAGGTGGAGGGGTAACTCCTTCTTCCTCATCTATTCCTAGAGACTCTTCTACTTCTTCTCCTAGAGGAATTTCGGGTGCATTATCTATGATGGCTGTCATAGCTAACACTTCTTCGGTGACAAATCCCTCTTCAAGGTTCATAGTAAGAGCGGCTTCTAAAGGGTCGCTAACTAGATGAGCAAAATAAGTATCACAAGAGACAGATTCATAACAATCAACAAATTTAAGTTCTTCAATCATAGCTTCCTCAGAGTCAGGTTCACATACCTGTTTGTATTGCTCGATCTGAACTTTTTCTCCGAGTACCTCCATGGTGATCTTTTTCCCTCGAAGCTCCAAACATGTGTTGGTGGTAGCCATGAAGGGTCTTCCCAAAAGCACAATATGCTCCTTTCTCGAACTTGTACCCTCGTCTGCTGTTTCCATCACCACAAAGTCGGTTGGCACGATGATCCTATCCACCTTCAGTAGAATATCCTCGACTATCCCCAGTGGGCGTTTCACACTTCGATCAGCCATTTGAACGACCATGCTAGTGGGTTGGATTTTTCCCAACCCCAACGCCTTGTAGATGGAGTATGGCATTAGATTAATGCTAGCCCCCAAATCAAGAATTGCTTTTGTGGATCGGCCGTTTCCCATGGTGATACTAATTATGAAACTCCCGGGATCCTTTTGCTTCAAAGGTAACTCATGCACCGAGTTAACCATTTCAAGTTCAGCCACATCCCCTTTCTGGAAAATCTTCTTATTACTCCTCACCTCTTTGAAAAATTTCGTGTAAGCGGGAATATTTTGAATCAATTCTAGAAGGGGAACGTTCACCTCTACTTTTGATAGGATCCCATATATAGGTGAGTCTCGGATGTCCTTCTTAGCTTCCTTTATCCTTCCGGGAAAGGGAAGATGGGGTTTAGGGGGCACATAAGGATTAGGCGACTTATGGAGTCCGCCCTCCTTTTGTTGTGCACCCCCTTCCTCATCTTCCTTATCCTTCTCAGTAACAAGTTCAGGGGTTGGTGCGGCTTCTTCTACCACCTCCTTCTCCAGCTGCTCATCATCACCTGTATCACATGTATTATTAGGCGAAGATTTAGTTTTAGAAGGATACTTCAAAGGATATGGTGGTCTTGATTCCTTGCCACTCCGCAAAAGTATGTTTGCCTCTTCAAGTTCTTCCTCAATCTTGGAGCTTTCACAATGTTCTTCCTCGCTTTCCAGATCAGCCTCAAGTCCCTCAATGAACTCCTCTTGACGATTAAAATTTCTCTCATTTTTGGAAAAATCAGAATTTTCGTCCCAGGTCCCAGGCGGACCGCTTGACAGAGCGCAAGCGGAGCGCTTGCCAAGCGCTTCGTTTGGCTCAGGCCAAGCGCTTCGCCTGGCTCCTGGAGCTTCTTTTTTTTCTCCTTCTTTCTCTCCTGGAATTTCAAGCCCTCCGCTTGACTGCTCCAAGCGCTCAGCCTGGATTTCCAGTGAATTTTCTTTATGCATATGACACTCGGAATCCCTTTCTTCACTCATTTTCTCTTCTAGTAACTCGAGCATGACCTCAGATTCTCCTAGAACTTCATACACACACTCCATTCTAGTATCAAAATCCTCTTGGTATTTACCCGCTACTTCGAGCACATTTCCCCAAACCTCCATTAGAGTGGATAACACCTCTTCTTCCTCTTCGGTGAAGCACTCCTCTTCACCTTGAGCTTGCGAGTCTTCCACCTCAAAGACGTAATATGGAATATTTTCGCCCGAGCACGTCTTCACTTTATAATCGAAGTTGTCATCATAAGAACTAATGGCAATAGGTTTGGGTGCTCGATACATCTCTGAGTAGTCAACCGGTGGCACAAGAGCATGGTTACGTGTCGCAACGAGCAATCTCCCAAAAACCTCTTTGATTTGGGATACGGTACAATTCTCCATACCGTCACATGCACCATCTATCACCAACTGCAAGTCTTCATCCAATCCCCGATAAAAACAAGTAATCAGTTCATATTCGCTCAACCGATGATGTGGCCATTCGCTCTTGTAGAGCTCAAATCTCTCCAGAGCATCGCAGAACCTTTCTCCCTTCCGCTGAGTGAATTCAACTATCCGCTTCTTGAGCTCTTCATTTTCCCTAGGCGAAAGGAACCGATCAAGAAAGGCGTCTACCACGTCTTGCCAACTCCTCAGTGATCCCCCAGGCAAAGATCTCAACCATTCCTTGGGTTTTCCAGTAAGAGCACATGGAAACAACCGACGCAAGAGATGATCATCATTCAAATCACGTGGTGGTAACAACCCAACATCACGCCGGTATTCTACCACGAATCGTAATGCGTTCTCGCAAGGCGAATCTCAGAAGGTAGCTATGCTATAGAGAATTTCATCAGTGACCTCATATAACCTAGCCTCCGGTTCAAGATAAATCGCTGGCTCTTTCCTTATCGCCTCATACCGGACTTTGAAAGCTTCGTTCAAGAAAACTTCTTCCATACATGTCCAACAACAAAGCCTTCAACTAACTGTAAGTTTCCGTTAGTTACGCAAAACTTTCACACAATTCAATCAAGAAAGAAATAAGGGGTGGGAAAGAGTTGTTGGCTGAAAAAACCAAAACAAAAACACCAACCAAAGGAGTTAAGTCCCCGGCAACGGTGCCAAATTGATGATGTCGTTTTTCACCAATTAAATTTGTTTAAAAGCCTAAGAACACTTATCACTACACAAGCTAGAGTGCAATGGCAAGTTGTCCCCGAGTGTCGTTCTCTCGGGACCTAACGTGGCTTTGCTTGAGGTTTTTGCAAGTAATTTCAGTCAACGAGTTCAAATGTTTATAGAATCGTTCTCCTTGAACAAAGCAACGAGAAATCAGATTGTTGTAATCAAGTTTGGAAAACGGTTGGTGGTAGAAATCAAATACACATGCATGGGTTACGAATATGCTCACAGGTTCAATGCGTAAAACCTTTGATCAAGTCTGCTAAGCAACTCGTCTAGGTAAATTTCAAAACACACATCATAAAAGACCACTATCAATACTTTAGAGGTGCTTGTCACTAACACCATTTATCTAGCATGCTGCAAATCTCTAACATACAATCCTATAGCTTTCATTGACCAAGAGTTTGTCACTATACTCAATTCGAATATATTTTATAGGCAACTAAGAATCATATGAAGGAATTTGCAGCAAGATTGAATCACAATCTCATGTAAGCATAAACATAACCCATAGCATGCATATTCTACATTCTACCACCAACACAAAAGATTTAGCTACTCATATTCATCAACATAGACATCAATTCATATGAATAATAATCAGAATACATCATATCAAACTACAAGACAAGAGAGTGATACAAGTTACCACAAAAGCTGTCACTAATCGGTGGAAATCAAAGAAAACCTCTCCGTAGATGATTACAAAGGATGAATCCCAATCAAAACCTTGAATCCCAAGCTAAAATACAATGTAATCTGAGTTTTTCTCTCAGTTTTGGGGCTTAGGAGCTCTCCAAAACGAACCTACAGTTCAAAAGATATCCAAAAAATGACCAAAGATCAGATCTAAGAAGGAAAATCCGAAAACGTAACCGCTGCCAAGCGGACCGCTTGGAGAAGCCAAGCAGAGCGCTTGGTAAGCGAAGCGCTTTGGCACTCCAAGCGCTTCGCTAGGCTTCTGTGCCAAAGCTCCTGGAAAATGAAGCGGAGCGCTTCACTATTCCAGGCGCTTAGCTTGGCTCCTGGGCAGATTTTTGTCTTCAAACTCAATCTTTTTGCCCTCGCATGGCCCTCGGGTGCCTTGGACTCATCCTTCTCGATGCTTATTGATGCTCAAACACTTACGAACAAGCCACGGAGATTGGGGAACTTCAACGGGGCCATCTTTTTCATCAAAAAGGCTCGTTTTTAGCTCCAAAAATGTCGTTTCGTACCTAAGTGCCTGAAAATGCAGAAAACACAAAACGTGACACTATTCTACAAAACTAACAAAAAAACAAGGCTAGAAGATAGCAAAAGAAGGTAAAAAAGACAAGATGAACGCGTCAAAAATACGTTCATCACCTTGCTCTACTCCGAAGCGGTGGAGTATCAGATCGTATGTCTCTATGTCGATTGGTTCCCTTGATGACTCGGTGTCGGATGTTTGGCACATTGCTTTCTCACACATAGCAGTGATCAGATGCGGGAAGACTAGTGGGTGGCCGGGTTCTCGTTTAATCTCGAATTGCTGGAAGATGATGTCCCCGGGAGTGATGGGCATGTTCGCCATGAGGGAATAGATTAAGATCCCGACTTCCGGCGTTATCTCTTCGGTTATGAGTCCCGGGATCAGATTAGCTACCACGAAAGGTAGGATCATGCGGGCGTGCAAGTGCAAATCTTTATACTTAAAGGTGTTATCGAGACGCGTCTTCCTTGGCTTGTAGTCCTTGGTTGTCAAAACCCCGGCTAACCTCCTCGGAAACTTCTCAATCGTTGAGTCATAGACATAGTGCACATAGGGATGCACATAGTATGCTACCTTATTCTTGTCTTCCCGCAAGGGTTCCTCTAGTCCCATAATGAAACTAGTGATACTCAATGGTGAAAAAGGGACCATCACACCACGAATAGGTACTGCTTCGGCCTTATAGTTATAGTCCTCGAAGGCAATGTGGAACTCCACGACAAGGTCTCTATCCCATCCGGAGAGTTATTTCGCATAGAAGGTCCATCCTCTCTCCGTTATAAGCCTGGTAAGTTGAGCATAGGGTACATCAAAGAAAAATCCCTTGTTCTCATATTTTGTCCCCTTTAGTACGTCCAACTCCTTTGAAGTAAAGGAGATGCTACGGTCCCAAATCACTGACCGTTCTCCTCCCCTATAGAAGTTGTATCGGAACCTCCGCAATGCGTCCGATTCTTTGTATGGGTCACGGTCGCCTTCGTCACGGGGAATCTCCCTTGGAGTTGATGCCGGATTCTCCTTGGAGGTTGAAGCTCCATCCTTTCTTTCTTTCTTCTTGGATCTTGTGTCCATGGTACCTAGTAAAATCTCATTAGATAGCTTGAAGATGACGGTAACTAGACTCTTACACTACTACCAAACAATCTACTTCTACTCTAAGACAAGTATACGTTCTTCGTCTAAAACAAGTCATAACGCAACAAGTCGACTCTTAGACGTCAAAACTCACTCAAGTAATCTCATGGTGAGTTTGAGGGCTTGCTAAAGCTCATATGAACAAATCGAGAAGCTTTAACACTTCGTTACGATAAATCCATACGAATCTAAACCAAGCAAACAAACTCTCTAATTGAATTACCCAACCAATCCAACACATTCTCATGCAATCACAACATCACCATAATCATAAGATAACTCAAATTCAAGGCTAACAATCATTAAACAATTATATAGCAAAAATTCGAGCAATAGAGTTCATCATAAATCAAGAGGAGCAAAATTCGAATTTAGACATCACATCTAGTAAGAAACATGCTCAACAATCATCATCAAACTCTAATTCACCAATGCATAACACAATTGAAGCTAATTAAGATAAAATCCCAAATTCAAGAAAGTTAGGGTTCATGAGAGGTACCTTTGATTCCTTGTTATGGATGCTTCAAACGTGAAATTTGATCGGTTTAGATGATAGAGGGGGTGATGGGCTTTGTAAAATGCACAAGATTGCAAGAAATGGTGGAGAATTGAGAGAGATTGAGATTTTTGGGGTGCTAAATCGGCAATGGAGGAAGAAAAACGAAGTGGGGAGCCTTGATACACAAGTGCTCCGCTTAGCTTTCCTAAGGAAAGCCAAGCGAAGCGCTTGGGCCGTCCAAGCGAAGCGCTTGGCAAGCGGTCCGCTTGGGACCTGCCAAGCGCTCCGCTTGGATTTCCAGTGAGAATTAAATTCTTACTGGAAATCCAAGCGGACCGCTTGGGCTTGCCAAGCGGTTCGCTTGGGACCTGAAGCTCCCAATCCATTTTTTTTCGACTTTTGCTAAATTTTCACCCCAAAAACCTTGTCTAATCAACGAAACAAAATTTTAAACGTGCTTCTAATCGATATGCAAGTACCTACAACCTCGGGTTGCCTCCCGAGAAGCGCCTTCGTTTAAAAGTCGTTGGCTCGACTCTTCACAGCTCATGCGGAATTGATTTCGCCTCGGGTACTAGACTTCCCCCTCCAGTTGCCTCTCAAAGCATCAATTCCCTGCACATCTTGACGAACATAAAGTGGACCAAAAAATCCTACAAGTTCGTTAGTATCAACATAAGCACATGAATCAACAATGGCTCGCAACGTGTGTTGCTTGCCATTTACCTCAAAGTGACATGTTCGGCGATACATGTCTATGACCATACGCACTTTATTGATGAAGGCTCTATCCAAGAGAACCACATCTTTGAGCTTAGCAGAAGATGTAGACATAACGATAAAATTAGTCTTCACCTCTACACCGGCAACCCTCACCGCCAAGTTCTCAATCACACCCAACGGCTTTTTCATGGACCCATCCGCTAATTGCACCATGCATTTCATAGGTCTCAAGCCAGACAAACCCGACTCTTCATACACGTTCAAGGGTATAACATTCACACCCGCTCCCGTTTCTAGAGTTGCCACTATTCCGTCCTTCTTCCCCAAGCCAATTTTAATATCGAAGCTCTCTTGGATGGGCACTTCCACCATATCCACCATATCATCCTCAGACGATGAGTTTTCTATCACCTCTTCAACTATCGCATCAGATTGTGCGACAACTTCCTCTTCCTTAACCACCTTAGGAGTCTCGACCTCCTCACTCACCTTGCAAGTTTCAGTTATCTTGCAACTTGGCACCTCAACTAGTGCATTGTCTCTCACAACCGTGATCTCCACGGGCAAATCAGTCACCACGGTTATGGCCATAGCCTTCTCCGTGTTCCCGGGGAACTTCCCTTGCTCTCTACTAGCCCCCGATCTATCAACTCTTGCAACTTCTTATGGAGGTTGCTACTACTAGCCTCAAGCTTCTCAAACCGCTGATTGTTAGTAGCTTCATTACGATAGTAATGCTCCATAAACTTATTAGTCTTCAACACTAGATCGTTGAGAGAAGAGACAAGAGGTGAAGGAAGCACCCCTCTACCTTGTGTTCCCGAACTAGCAACCTGAGGTGGAGGTGTAGGATTTGAAGGCGGTGCTCCTTCATACCCATTGTTCCCATAGCTGAGACGACTTCTATCTTGATTAGGCCCATAGGCATTTTGATCCGGGTTATGAAGATAACCACGGTTACCTTGATTTTGGTACCCACCTCGGGGCCCACGGTTTTGTGGCCTCATATTGCCATATCCTTGCCCGTAGATCACATCTCCAACTACTTGCTCTCCCTCAGCAGCATACACTTCTTGACGGACATCGTTCGTGATATATTGCTCTCTAGCAAATTCAGACCGGCATAAATAGGCCGGGTGCCCATAGTTCTTGCACACACCACAAACTTCCGTGGAAGGAGAAGGAACGCTTTGCCTCAAAGCTTGCTTCACTTCATGGGCGAACCCGTCGAAGGCATCTTGTTGTACCACTACCTTGGCCTCACCTCTTTGCTCCTTTGGAGCACACGAGTCCTCACATTCTGGTTTTGAGAATTCCGGTACATCATGTCCAGCTTCACTTGAGCTTGAGAAGGAAGCAACTCCCCCATACTACCTCCACAAATACTATCCACTTGAGATTGAATCTCGGGATGTAAACCATTGTAAAAGAATTGGAGAAGCTGACCTTTATCATACTCGTGATGTGGGCATCGATGATGCAACCCCATGAATCGATCATAGGCCTCGTGGAAAGGCTCATCATACCTCTGCTCGAAGGAGCTAATTTGGCTCTTCATAGCCATTGTCTTGGAAGCGGGGTACTAACGCTACATGAACTTATCAAAGCAAAGATCCCACGTTGTCAAAGACCCGGCCTCCAAAGTATTAAGCCAAGCCTTTGCACGATCACCTAGCCCCATAGAAAAGACATTCTTACGGAGATCATCATCCGTAACACCAGCTCCTGGTCGTCCAAGATGGAGAACAAAATTCTCGAGCTCATTCAAGTACCCAATAACGTCCTCATTAGCCATCCCATAGAATTTGAGAAGTTGTTGGAACATGTGATTCTTGATCTCCAAGTTCCTGGTGGCATCATTGAGGACAATTGCTGGTCCTCTAGCCCCAACCGTAGGCTTAGTAAATGTACGTATAGGCCGCTCCGCCATTTCACCTTCCAAGTAAACAGAGTCAAGAATTGGCTCCAAAATATAAGAAGAAGACTCTTCCCGAATACCAGAAGTGGAAGCTCTAGATGCTACTTCTTCAAACTCGAGATTCAAATTCCTCCTTCTCCTTTGAAACAAACGATCGATCTCGTCTACAAAAGGTTCAATAATAGGTCCACACGTTCGGGTTCTAGGCATGCACTCACCTGAAACGAAGAGTAGTGAGTTTCCAAGTCAAAAAGAAACAAAAAACAGAAATAAGGCAAAGAAGAGATGTTGGCTGAAAAAACCAAAACAAAAACACCAACCAAAGGAGTTAAGTCCCCGGCAACGGCGCCAAATTGATGATGTCGTTTTTCACCAATTAAATTTGTTTTAAAAGACAAAGAACACTTATCACTACACAAACTAGAGTGCAATGGCAAGTTTTCCCCAAGTGTCGTTCTCTCGGGACCTAACGTGGTTTTGGTTGTGGTTTTTGCTAGTAATTTCAGTCAATGAGTTCAAATGTTTGTAGAATTGCTTTCTTAGAACAAAGCAAGGAGAAATCAGATTGTTGTAATCAAGTTTGGAAAACGGTTGGTGGTAGAAATCAAATACACATGCATGGGTTACGAATATGCTCACAAGTTCAGTGCATAAAACCTTCGATCAAGTCTGCTAAGCAACTTGTCTAGGTAACTTTCAAGACACACATCATAAAAGACCACTATCAATACTTTAGAGGTGCTTGTCACTAACACCATTTATCTAGCATGCTGCAAATCTCTAACATACAATCCTATAGCTTTCATTGACCAAGAGTTTGTCACTATACTCAATTCGAATATATTTTATAGGCAACTAAGAATCATATGAAGGAATTTGCAGCAAGATTGAATCACAATCTCATGTAAGCATAAACATAACCCATAGCATGCATATTTTACATTCTACCACCAACACAAAGGATTTAGCTACTTATATTCATCAACATAGACATAAAATCATATGAATTGTAAATAGAATACATCAAATCAAACTACTAGACAAGAGATAATGATACAATGTTACCACCAAGCTGTCACTAATCGGTGGGTATTGATGAAAACCTCTCCGTAGATGAAACAATGGATGAAATCCTATGCCAAAACCTTTAATCCAATCTAAAATACAATTTAATCTGAGTTTTCTCTGAGTTTTGGGGCTTAGGAGCTCTCCAAAACGAAGCTACAGTTCAAAAGTATGAAAAAAGTAACAGAAGATCAGATCTAAGAAGGAAAATTCGAAAACGTAACTGCTGCCAAGCGGACCGCCTGGAGAGGCCAAGCGGAGCGCTTGGCAAGCGAAGCGCTTTGTCCTTCCAAGCGCTTCGCTTGGCTGCTGTGCCAAAGCTCCTGGAAAATGAAGCGGAGCGCTTCACTATTCCAGGCGCTTAGCTTGGCTCCTGGGCAGATTTTTGTCTTCAAACTCAATCTTTTTGCCCTCGTACGGCCCTCGGGTGCCTTGGACTCATCCTTCTCGATGCTTATTGATGCTCAAACACTCACGAACAAGCCGTGGAGATCAAGGAACTTCAACGGGGCCATTTTCTATCAAAAAAGCTCGTTTTTAGCTCCAAAAACGCCACTTCGTACCTAAGTGCCTGAAAATGCAGAAAACAATAAACGTGACACTATTCTACAAAACTAACCAAAAAACAAGGCTAAAAGATAGCAAAAGAAGGTAAAAAAGACAAGATGAACGCGTCAAAAATACGTTCATCATGCAATACATCACATCATGCTCTTACTAGACAACCAATATCCTAGATATCAAGGCTCAATTCATACCATAGTAGCGAAAAATTCTAGCATCATAAATCCTCATACTCAACAATTAAGCATTCTAGCGTCAAATCCACCAACATTACGTCAATAAACACAATCATATGCAAGAAATCAAAGATAAAGTCATATTGCATAACAAGATATATCATCTAGTAGCAAAATTCCCAATCACCAAGCAAAATTGAGCATGCAATTGATAGTAAATAACACTTCTAATCACACAAACAACATACCCATGCATAAAAAATAAGCATAATTGAAGCTCAAATTAGAAAACCCCCAAATTCGAAAATTAGGGTTCTTAGAATGATACCTCAGATCTGAAAATCTAATGCATTAGGACGAAATCTGTTCGGATGGAAAGATAGATCATGTAATAGGCTTCTATTTAAGCTAAAGAACACTAAATTTGGTCAAGAAATGAAGAAGTTATGAAGATTTGAAGTTGAAATCGCGATTTTCGGTTTTTGGGGAGGAGGAATGATGAAGATATGAAGAAATGAGGAAAAAAGAGGAAGAATCCGCGTTTTTTTTAACTTCTGGGGCCGTGGGCCGATTCGTCCCGCACGCGGGGAGGTTCGCCCCACACGGGGCGATTCGCCCCGTGCTCCCCGATGCGGGGAGACGGCTCCCATCGTCAGAAAATGCGGTTTTAATCCCCGAAACAAATTTTTTTAAAAAACCACTCGAAAAATATCACTCAAACATAAGCATATACGACATAGACATGAACAAATTCGCATACGAGAAGCAAATAGTTCAAGAATGAATGCATGCAGAAAAGCAGTAAAGAAAGCGATAAAAATTCCGGGTTGCCTCCCGGATAGCGTCATTGTTTAAAGTCTTTGACTCGACTCCTGTCTGCGCCTAACTCTTCTTTTTTCGGGTACTCGGCTTCCCCTTCATTGATATCCTCTCCATCACGAACCTGTGAATAAGAAAGAATATAGGCTGCAAGACCACAGTAGTGAGTAGTGAAAGAAATATCAGGCGGATCAGGTGGATCAGATATGGCTTTCATCCACTTCAACAGTGCAAGTTCTTTGGTAGATGTCCATTACGGAGCGTAGCTTAGTCAAGAACGTTCGCCCTAAGAGTATGACATCCCCCGTTCCAGGTGCAGACGGCGGCATAACTACAAAATTGGTGTATACAGAAGCTTCACCAATTTTGACCAACACATTTTTCACAACGCCTTCGGGTCTCATAAAGGATCCATCCGCCAGTTGCACAATAGCCCTATGGCTACTCTTCTCAAACACATTCAAAGGAATTATGTTTGAGTAGGATCCCGTGTCTAGTGTGGCACGGACATCTTCAAGCTCACCAATCCCTACCTTAACATCGAAACTTTTAGGGAGTGGCTCGGGATACTCTTGCTCCTCATCAATTTCGTCGTCCTTCTCTTCTTCCTTAGCCTGTAGAAGTTCTTCCTTCTTGCAACACTCTCACTTAGCAACCTTTTTGATGGTGATTTCGTCAGGTAGATCACCAGCCAATGTAATGGCATTCGACTTCTCAGTGTTGCTAGGCAGTTTGCCTTGTTCCCTACTTGCTCCTTGGTCGATCAACTCTTGCATTTTTTGATGGGCAAGCCTAGTGCTCTCTTCCAACCTATCGAGCCTTGCCCTAGTCTTCTCGGAATCTTCTTCATAACGTTTGAGAAAACTTTGTGTGTGATCAACCATCTTTTGCAAGTTCTCCATCAGTTGAGCCGACTTCGACTTCGGTGGCTCTTTCGGAGTGGGGTTTTCGCAGTGGTCATTACCATAGTTTAGCCTGCTACGGTCTTGGTTAGGGCCATAAGTTTGGTTAGCCGGTGCATATCCTTGATTGTTTCGGAATCCTCTTCTCCAAAATCCAGTTGGCATCATCATACGCCAGCTCCGATCTACACATATGAGCCCCATGCCCATAGTTCTTGCATATCCGGCATACTTCGTTCGAAACAGTTGTTCCGGTGGCGCTCTTGAGGACTTGCTTCAATTCGTTGGTAAAGCACTCGAATTGATCCCCATTCCCCCTATACATAGGGGCTTCTTGAGTCGGTGGAGCTTCAGGTCTACGTCTCCTAACCATTGCTCTTGGGTCCTTGAACTGCGAACCCTTAGCAAGCCTTTCGAAAACTGCCCAGACGGCTTCTTCGGTTTCCTCCCAAATATTGCCTCGACATTGGAAATCCACCACTTGTTGGTTCTCGAAGGTTAGTCCATTGTAGAAGTGTTGGACTAGGTCAAAAAGTTCAAAACCATGGTGAGGGCACTTGTTCGTGAGATCTTGAAATCTCTCAAACGCGGTGTAGATGGTCTCATCATAGTCCTGCTTGAATCCAGTGATCTGCGCCTTTAGCGCGGTAGTCAAGGTGTGAGGGAAGTATTTCTCCATGAAAGCTAAAAAAACATTCCCCCAAGTGTCCAGCGAGCCTGCTGGTAGAGAACTCAACCATGACTTGGCTCTGTCGCCAAGTCCCATAGCAAAAACCTTCATCCTCAACTCATCTGTTGTTATATCAGCTCCGGGTCGTGGGAGTTGGTTGACGAAATCATCGATATCGTGCAAGTAACCCATCACATCTTCCCTTGATAAGCCATAGAACCTCGAAAGTTGTTGAAATGCGTGGTTCTTGATTTCCAGATCTCGAGTTGCAGACGAAAGAACAATCGCCGGTCCCCTCATACGATCCTTGGTGGGTTGAACCCATGCTTTCAGTGGTCTAGCTTCTGCCATTCCGTCGATTTCCTTGAAAAGACTGTGTAGAGATTCAGAGAAATCGGTTGTAACGGTACCGGTTTTGAAAACAAAATATTTTCTTGAAAAAGGAAAATCGAAAAATACTTTAATAACAACGGTCGGCAATGAATGCCAAAATAATCTTTGACGCTAACAATAATAAATAATATCCAATGACAACTCAAGTTCGAATGAACAACGAATGATGACAATAAAAGTGTATCTTCTTATTTTGAAAATAAACCCGTGACACCCCAGACCCTTCTCTCAGTCGCTGGCATCCTAGTCACGCACATCCTCAGCAGCATCTGGAAGGAAGGAATTTTGAAAAACAGAAGAGTGTGAGATAAAGGATCTCAGTGAGGTTCTAAGTTAAAACAGAAAGTAAACAGTTTTAAAACAAAATCCTTTTCAGAAAAACGAGCAAACAGAACAGAACACATATAACAGATTAACAGAACAGATACGTTGTAGACCGTTGGTGCAACCTGCCTTATTGCTCCTACTCCCAGAATGTCCTTATAACTCCCTCCAGAGGGTGCACAACTCCGGACAGAAACAGAAACCCCCGTGTACTTTGGGGAAACAGATCCTACGACCCTAATTGACCTCAGCGACTTCTGCCTCGCGCCTAAAAGGGAATAGACTAGGCCACGATCAAGCAAACCCGATAGTCCTCTACTACCCAAGCCTACCTAACCATAACCTAATCGAACGGTCACACAGAAACAGAACAGATACAGAACAACAGATACAGATAATTAACACCGAGAGGTGTTCCTGCAGAAAGGTTAGTCCAGAACAGAGTAGCAATAAACGGAAATGCAAAAGTCATACTTAGGACTTATACTTTTACGCGCAAGCATACAGTAAGCAGTGGATAGTAATAGGTGCAAACAGTCACATAGCCTTCCAGTTTTTCGCAAATAATAGGTTTAGGGGTGAACACTCACCTTAGCTTGCGAGTAAAAGACCTTCAACGAGAAATGAGCTTTACAGATTTACGAACGACGGAGAACCTAACAAGAAAGTACTAAACACACTTTAGAAGTCGAACGGACGGAAGGAAAAAAAGGTTGAAAAAGGAATGGTAAAGACGGGGTTCGAACTCGGGACCTCTAAGTTAGTCAAGCAAGGACCTAACCAACTAGGCTAACAAGTCAAGTCATTAATAACGTACAAAAACAGAAACTAAGTTTGAAACATTTTCAGAAATACTCTTTCAGTTTTCAAATTCTGGAAATTACCAAAATACCCTCAGTGGCAAATTGCAAAAGAACCCTTTTCAAAAACAGACAGTACAAACAAACCAGAAGTTCTCCAAACATTCTTAACAGTCCTCACAGGATAACATGGTTTACGATAAAGCTTTCTGTCAGTCAACTACGGTCAAAGGTAAAATTGCAAAAAGGTCCTTTAGGTTTTCAGATTTCCCAAAACAGTCCACAAAGTTTACTTATTACAATTCCGTCCCCAAATAGCCCACCAGTTCAATTCCCAGTCTTAGTTCAGTTCGAAAAAGGTCAACATTGACCAGAATATACGAAAGGGTAAAACGGTCAATTCAAATCCAAGTCGAACAAGATCTATACTAACAAGTCCATAACCAGTTCGGTAAAAAGTCAATAGTCCAGTTATACGCGAGGGTAAAAAGGTCCAGAGGTCGGAATAGCAAAACAGAAATGAATACGTAGAAGAAAACAGGGATCGAGAGTACTACCTTCCGGATCGGAGACGAGACCAAATAGGACGTCAACAACAACTACAAACAAACGGGATTCATATCCCAAACATGAATCAGGTGGATTTCAAAATGAAATCGAAAAAGGAAATTGAAAGGGATGGAATCGACTAAAACAGTCTTACCGGAAACGAAGGGACCGAACAGAACGGAGCCTGAAAACTGCTCGGAGATGACGAACGGAGCTGAGTCAAGTCGAACCGGGATAGAACAGAAACACGAACGCGCGTGCCGGAGCGGAGCTGGACAGAAACGAGACCGGAGAGGTGCGAGAACCGGGAAAGGCACGAACGGAGCACGGCGGCGCGGTTGGAATCCGATCAGACAGATCGAGCGGCGGCGAAGCTCGATCGGGCCTTGGACGGCGGCGCGAACAGAACAGAGGCGGCGCGGCTCGGGAACGGCGGCGATGGCAGGAAGCAGCAAACGGTGGTGCTGAGATGATGATGATTTGATGGTGATGAACTCGGATGACCGATGTATGAGGTGTTGAGAATGATGATGGCGAGATGGGTTCCGGTGGTGGTTTCACGGCGGCTCAGGCGAGTCCGGGCAGAGGAGATGAAGATGTCGGTGGGTGGAAAAAACGGGAAGTAGGGATTTTGTGTGGCTGCCGAAAAAAAGAGGGGAAAGGAAAATGAATTAGGGTTTTGATTTGGAGATTTTATATGGTGCATTAGGTTAAGGTAATGGGCTTAGCAGATTGGGTCAGAGTAGAATTTGGGCCACTCGAATTGGGCCATTCAATTCAGATTGCTAGCTGATCCAAACGGAACGGAGCGAATTAGTTCTACGTGAACTGTCTAAAGTCGAATTCGTTTGCGCGGGAAAAAAAATTAAATAATTACCAAATAAAATAAATAATTCAGGTAATTAAATAATTAAAATAAATAATTAAAAAAAAATACGGGCCGTCACACTCCACCGCCCTTAAAAGAAGTTTCGACCTCGAAACTTAACTAGCGTAGAATTAACGGACGTGGAACGGGTAAACGAAAGTCTTCAAACTTCAAACGTCGGGTCAACGAACACGTTCGCAAGCCAAAGGTTAAGAGAATTCGTAAATAACCTAAGGAAGTTAAAGCTTGCCTCTTCAACCAGATCGTCCAACTATTACTCCTCAACCAAAAGTCCGTAATTAAGCTTCAAGTGAATCTATCCTAGCGAAAGGAAAACAGCACGGTAACGGAAAAGAAAAGACTTAGAAGATGTTTGTCCACGTGAGCGTACCTTTAGCCACACTCGTCGAGGGAGTCTCACGTCCAACCATGCTAGACTCTTGGTTTGGCCTTCGCACTACTTCCTTGATTCCTTGAAGCGGTGCCTCCAGATCTTCCTTCTTCTATCAGGGAGTTGCGTCGCGGACAATCATTGATCTTATGCTCCTTGCTTCCACATGCCAGGCATACACCTTGCTTCCTCCAACAGTTTTTCTCCTCATGAGTTGCGCCTCCGCAGAAATTGCAATTCCTTCGAGATGGTTGTTCAGCACTTTCGGCCACATGACGAGATCGACTTTTCTGCTCGGTGCGAGAATACTTGGATGGAGAATGACGATCCTTGCTACTTCTGTGATCGGAACTCCTCTTTCGAGACCGTCGAGGTTCATAGTTCTCGAGTTCTCCCAGACCACTCTCTACCTCAGCAGCTAACTCCACTGCTTTAATGTAGGTGGGCATGTCAGTCCCGAACAGGCTGTAACGGATCTCAGAGTTCAGACCCTTCACAAAATGGCGCACCTTCTGCCTCTCGTCGTTTTGAAAGTGCGGTACATACTTCAGCAGTCGAGTGAACTCGGAATCATACTCGGCGACATTCATATTTCCTTGCACCAAGGCTTGGAACTCATCTCTCCTGTTCTCGCGAACTAGGCGAGGCACAAACTTATCCATGAACTCCTTCTCAAAGTTCTCCCAAGTGCGGGCAACTGTTGCTTGTCTCCACCTTGCATCTACGGTTCTCCACCAATTTCTTGCTGCTCCTTCAAACTGGAAAGCCGCGAGCTCAATCCTCCTTTCATCAGGGTAGTGCAAGATCGAGAACAGATTCTCCATGCTCTCCAGCCAAAGCTCAGCTTTGCGGGCATTGGGTGCCCCATCGAACCTGTCGGGATGGAAACGAGCGAAACGTTCCGCAGCCTGATCGATTGTTTGAGTCGGTGGCGGTGGCGGCGGAGCTGGCTGAACAGGTGGTAGCTCAACGTTGCGTACGCTCTCACTGAAATTGCCCAAAGCTGCAATGATCCGCTCCACTTGGTCCTGATTGCCAACATTGTTGTTGTGGTTGTCGTTGTCATTGGTGTTGCCATTGCCATTGCCGTTGCGGGTGGTGTTCCTTGGAGCCATCCTATCGAAATTAGTCTAAGGTTAGTAACGTAATTAACCATCTTGAGTGAGTCGATCTTCAGGCGTAGACGTAATGATCTTCAGGCGTAGACGTAATCTAAGGCACTATCTCAAGTCATCCTAGTGAACGAGCAAGAGACGCGAAAAAGATAACCAAAAATGCTAAGGTCAAAATCAAATCAGGGAGTCAAAAGGAAAATAGCAACTAATCACTAAGTAAATCCTCGAGTGTGTCTAACCTAGCATGCAAGGCAGACATAAATTGAAGAAGCAATGATAAAAGCATAAGTAGCAAATTCATATGTCGCAGAAAAGATTCGTAAACATAACGCATGCAATAAGAGCGTTCTCTCATAAAGTGATCAGTCATTTGACCTCGGTTAACACAAATCACATAAACAGTCGGCCGCCTGCCAGTGATTTATGTCGACTTTGGTTAAGCGATAGATCGCAATATGACAGAACCTAGCAAGAGCATATATCAACCTCAAGAAGTAAAACAAATGCATGCAACAAATGACATTATAGTAAATACATGCTTTTAAACCAATACTAACGCAATTAATAAAAATATATAATCGCCTTAAAGAAAATTAACAAAGTGACAATAGTAGCTTGTGAACTTAGAGAAGTTAAACAGAATGAACAAGAAAGTTTCGGAAGATGGAAGACAGAATAGTATGACAGTTGATAGACGAACATAACGGTTCAAAGTTAATGCGGAAGACCAAACTTTAGAAGAGACAGAACGAAGAATACTCAATCTAATCCAGCGACTTGGACCCTCACACGCACCCCAAAGGCCAGAAGACCCTATCCTAGCAAGCTCGAGTTTGAACTCAAGCTCTGATACCAACTGTAACGGTACCGGTTTTGAAAACAAAATATTTTCTTGAAAAAGGAAAATCGAAAAATACTTTAATAACAACGGTCGGCAATAAATGCCAAAATAATCTTTGACGCTAACAATAATAAATAATATCCAATGACAACTCAAGTTCGAATGAACAACGAATGATGACAATAAAAGTGTATCTTCTTATTTTGAAAAGAAACCCGTGACACCCCAGACCCTTCTCTCAGTCGCTGGCATCCTAGTCACGCACATCCTCAGCAGCATCTGGAAGGAAGGAATTTTGAAAAACAGAAGAGTGTGAGATAAAGGATCTCAGTGAGGTTCTAAGTTAAAACAGAAAGTAAACAGTTTTAAAACAAAATCCTTTTCAGAAAAACGAGCAAACAGAACAGAACACATATAACAGATTAACAGAACAGATACGTTGTAGACCGTTGGTGCAGCCCGCCTTATTGCTCCTACTCCCAGAATGCCCTTATAACTCCCTCCAGAGGGTGCACAACTCCGGACAGAAACAGAAACCCCCGTGTACTTTGGGGAAACAGATCCTACGACCCTAATAGACCTCAGCGACTTCTGCCTCGCGCCTAAAAGGGAATAGACTAGGCCACGATCAAGCAAACCCGATAGTCCTCTACTACCCAAGCCTACCTAACCATAACCTAATCGTCCGGTCACACAGAAACAGAACAGATACAGATAATTAACACCGAGAGGTGTTCCTGCAGAAAGGTTAGTCCAGCACAGAGTAGCAATAAACAGAAATGCAAAAGTCATACTTAGGACTTATACTTTTACGCGCAAGCATATAGTAAGCAGTGGATAGTAATAGGTGCAAACAGTCACATAGCCTTCCAGTTTTTCGCAAATAATAGGTTTAGGGGTGAACACTCACCTTAGCTTGCGAGTAAAAGACCTTCAACGAGAAATGAGCTTTACAGATTTACGAACGACGGAGAACCTAACAAGAAAGTACTAAACACACTTTAGAAGTCGAACGGACGGAAGGAAAAAAAGGTTGAAAAAGGAATGGTAAAGACGGGGTTCGAACTCGAGACCTCTAAGTTAGTCAAGCAAGGACCTAACCAACTAGGCTAGCAAGTCAAGTCATTAATAACGTACAAAAACAGAAACTAAGTTTGAAACATTTTCAGAAATACTCTTTCAGTTTTCAAATTCCGGAAATTACCAAAATACCCTCAGTGGCAAATTGCAAAAGAACCCTTTTCAAAAACAGACAGTACAAACAAACCAGAAGTTCTCCAAACATTCTTAACAGTCCTCACAGGATAACATGGTTTACGATAAAGCTTTCTGTCAGTCAACTACGGTCAAAGGTAAAATTGCAAAAAGGTCCTTTAGGTTTTCAGATTTCCCAAAACAGTCCACAAAGTTTACTTATTACAATTCCGTCCCCAAATAGCCCACCAGTTCAATTCCCAGTCTTAGTTCAGTTCGAAAAAGGTCAACATTGACCAGAATATACGAAAGGGTAAAACGGTCAATTCAAATCCAAGTCGAACAAGATCTATACTAACAAGTCCATAACCAGTTCGGTAAAAAGTCAATAGTCCAGTTATACGCGAGGGTAAAAAGGTCCAGAGGTCGGAATAGCAAAACAGAAATGAATACGTAGAAGAAAACAGGGATCGAGAGTACTACCTTCCGGATCGGAGACGAGACCAAATAGGACGTCAACAACAACTACAAACAAACGGGATTCATATCCCAAACATGAATCAGGTGGATTTCAAAATGAAATCGAAAAAGGAAATTGAAAGGGATGGAATCGACTAAAACAGTCTTACCAGAAACGAAGGGACCGAACAGAACGGAGCCTGAAAACTGCTCGGAGATGACGAACGGAGCTGAGTCAAGTCGAACCGGGACAGAACAGAAACACGAACGCGCATGCCGGAGCGGAGCTGGACAGAAACGAGACCGGAGAGGTGCGAGAACCGAGAAAGGCACGAACAGAGCACGGCGGCGCGGTTGGAATCCGATCGGACAGATCGAGCGGCGGCGAAGCTCGATCGGGCCTTGGACGGCGGCGCGAACAGAACAGAGGCGGCGCGGCTCGGGATCGGCGGCGATGGCAGGAAGCAGCAAACGGTGGTGCTGAGATGATGATGATTTGATGGTGATGAACTCGGATGACCGATGTATGAGGTGTTGAGAATGATGATGGCGAGATGGGTTCCGGTGGTGGTTTCACGGCGGCTCAGGCGAGTCCGGGCAGAGGAGATGAAGATGTCGGTGGGTGGAAAAAACGGGAAGTAGGGATTTTGTGTGGCTGCCGAAAAAAAGAGGGGAAAGGAAAATGAATTAGGGTTTTGATTTGGAGATTTTATATGGTGCATTAGGTTAAGGTAATGGGCTCAGCAGATTGGGTCAGAGTAGAATTTGGGCCACTCGAATTGGGCCATTCAATTCAGATTTCTAGCTGATCCAAACGGAACGGAGCGAATTAGTTCTACGTGAACTGTCTAAAGTCGAATTCGTTTGCGCGGGAAAAAAAATTAAATAATTACCAAATAAAATAAATTATTCAGGTAATTGAATAATTAAAATAAATAATTAAAAAAAAATACGGGCCGTCACATTGGTATCCTCTATTTCCTCTAGTGCGCGCATTTCGAGTAGTCGCCTTCTTTGGTGGTAGACTCTGTCGATCTCAGCAATTGAATCAACAAGCGGTGTTCCTGCAGAACGTGTATGCGACATACACTATCTGTAACAGACTAGGAAAGCAGTATCAGAGAGAGATTAAAAAGGAAAACTAAAACTAATAGAATTAGGAATCGAAAGCTGAAAATATAAAAAAATTAAACAGAATAAAGGAGAATAGTCCCCGGCAACGGCGCCAATTTGATGAACGCGGGTTTGTCAGTTCCCGGTTCGATCAAATATATTTGTTATTTAGCCAAAGACAATCCACAACTACAACGAAAATCGTAGTGTAGCAGTAGAATGACTCGAGTGTCGTTCTCTCAGGACTATAACTAGCTTTATCTATTTAACTAGAGAATATAAAACAACAGACGTAATAGCAAAGGGGTTTCTAACAGATAATGGAGATTGGTGATAGTATGATCCTTCAAAGCATAACGGGTCGATAATCATGCGTAAATTCCTCGGTCTTGCATGGAGATCTTTGATCAATCTAGTGTCCTGTTGCAATTATTAAGCACTACGAAGATAACGATTCTGACAAGTCAAGCACTATTGTCCTATTGTGTTCCGTAATTATTCAACACTACGAAGATAAACTCGCGTACAGGTGGACGAGGGTCCAATTGTGCATAATAATTAATACAACATACGAGAATTTTGGGCTTAAGCCTGATCAACGAAATAAAGCAATAACACGGAGTATAATGCGCGATATAGCCATTAGCATGATTATCTTCCCTTCGCTAAGAATTCACATACTACCACCAACGATAAGTTTAGCTACTCATAATAGGCATGCAATCAACAGAAATCATAGAAGAAAACATGTTGAAAGAATATAAAAATAAGTAGAATAAACTGTAAGATACAAAGTTACCGAAGGTTGTCAATCTCCGGAGAATTGCGATCCTACAAGCTCCAATCTGCTATGAAAAAGTGTCCCCTAAGCTACGAACCCCCAGAACAGGCTCTGGGAAGTCCCTACCTAAAACTACAGAGAAAGGTGAGAAAGTAGGTCTGGAAAAGTATGAATTTCGGAGAAAACAGAGCAACTATATATAGACTTCGAAATACTGTGGGGCGGTTCGCCCCACACACCGGGCGGTTCGCCCGGTGTGGGGCGGTTCGCCCCGGAGAGTTTTTCGCGGAATTCCGCGTTTTCGACGCATTTTTGGATTTCTTCCCCTTTTCGGACTCGGTTTCTGACTTCTAGTGGCCTTCTAACCTCCAGATTCGACACCTAGACTGCAAATTCTATCCGGAAACCTTCAGATACTCCAAATAGGCTTCTGGAACACAAATTCCTTGTCAACTTCAATATAATTGCCCGGAAATCCTCGATTTTCAACCAAAACTTGTAAAATAAAATCTAAAGGGAAACGTGACACTATTCTAATAAAATGCACTAAAATATAGCTAAATTAACATAGAGGATAGCTAAAATAGGTGAAAAAGACTTGAATGAAAGTGTAAAATACACATTCATCAGTAGGGGCTTGGTAAAGATGTCAGCAAGTTGATCATCAGTACCCACTTTTACAACCTCAATATCTCCTTTTTCCACATGATCTCTAATGAAATGATGTCTAATATCAATGTGCTTAGTCCTTGAGTGGAACTTAGGATTTTGAGTGATAGCAATAGCAGTTGTATTATCACAAAAGATTGGTGTTTTCTTTGCAGAAATACCATAATATCTTAATTGTTGCTGAATCCATAGGATTTGAGCTGTGCAACAACCAGCCGCAATGTACTCAGATTCAATAGATGAATTGACAACACAGGTTTGCTTCTTGCTGAACCATGATATTAATCTAGTACCAAAAAACTGACAAGTTCCAGAGGTACTTTTTCTATCAAGAGTTGATCCTCCATGATCAGCATCAGAATAGCCAACCAATTCAAGTCCAGAATCTTTAGGATACCATAATCAAACATTGACTGTACCTTTGACATATTTCAGTATCTTAAGTGCCTTTTTGATTCTCTTGGATCAGATTGGAATCTTACACACACACAAACAGCATACTGAATGTCAGGTCTACTTGCTGTTAAATACAACAAGGAACCAATGAGCTTCCTATACTTGTGTTCTTCAACACTTTTATTTTCTTTAGTATACCCCAATTTGGTACCAACACTCATAGGGATCTTTTCAGGTTTTTCTTCCTCTTTTGATCCTAAACTTTATGAGCATTTCTTTCGCATACTTTGCTTGATTTATGAATATTCCATCTTTGAGTTGCTTGACTTGCAATCCAAGGAAATAATTCAATTTTCCCATCATACTCATTTCAAATTTGTTTGTCATGAGCTTGGCAAAATCATCACAAAGTTGCTTGTCCTTAGATCCAAATATTATGTCATTCACATAAATCTGAACTAAGAGTATTTTACCATCATGGTTCATGGTAAACAAGGTTTTGTCAACTTCACCTTTCTTGAAACCATTATCCAGCAAGAACTTGGACAAGGTATCATACCAAGCTCTTGGTGCTTGCTTTAGACCATATACAGCTTTCTGAAGCTTGTATACCATCTTTGTTTCTGAGGGAAGTTCAAAGCCAGGGGGTTGTTCTAAGTAGACTTCTTCAGCAAGTTCACCATTCAAGAATGCACTTTTAACATCCATTTGATAAACAATGAAGTCATTGTGAGCAGCAAAGGCCAAGAAAAGTCTAATTGCATCCAATCTTGCAACTGGTGCATAAGACTCATCATAGTCCAATCCTTTAGTCTAACAGTAACCTTGAGCAACTAAACGTGCTTTGTTTCTTGTTACTTCACAAGACTCACTCAACTTGTTTCTGAACACCCACTTTGTACCAATAGCTTTCTTACCTTCAACAAGAGGTACAAGTTTCCAGACTTTGTTCCTTTCAAATTGATCCAGTTCTTCTTGCATTGCCTTGATCCATTCAGAATGCTTTAGAGCTTCTTCTATGGTCTTGGGTTCAATTTCTGATACAAAGCAAGAGAACAAAGATTCTACTTCTACGACATTTGCTTCTTCAGCAAGTCCATGAGTAGCAGAAACTTTGGATCTAGTCACTTGGCGTTTGTCAATATCACCAATCATATCCGTAGAGGGATGATCTCTAATCCATTTGTTAACAGGCTTTCTGCTCTTTGGATCTGGATACGTTTGCTCATCAACATGTGACTCTTCAGCATGTACTTGTTCAGTACTACTGGTATTTTGTGTTTCTGCTGAGATTGGTTCATCAGCAACTGCTTGTTCACCATTGCTAGGTTGTGGTAACTCATCAGCAGGCACGGGAGGTTGCGTAGTTTCAGCAACATCCGGAGCAACTGCGTCTTTTGCTGGAAATTCTTTGTCATGAACTATATTTATCTTGTCATGACTTGGGGGAGGAGAGTCATTGTCGGAATCATCATTTAGTTCAATTGACTTGATTTTCCTAGCATCAGATTCAGTTCTTTGCTCATGTATGATTAGCTTTTTCATACATTCTGATATTTCTTCTTCAGCAGGCACTCCTTGTATCTTTTCGTAGAATACAACATGCAATGATTCTTTGATCTTTTGTGCTTTTTTGTTGTAAACTCTATAAGCTTTACTATGCAAGGAATAACCAAGAAATATCGCTTCGTCTTCCTTTGGTTGAAATGGTCTTAGGTATTCTCTACCGTTATTAAGAACGAAACACTTACAACCAAATACTCTTAGATGAGTGATATTAGGAGGTCTTCCCACAAACAACTCATATGGAGTTTTGTTGTATTCCTTAGTAATCAGACATCTGTTTTGAGTGTAACAGGCGGTATTAATCGCTTCAACCCAGTAAGCCTCACTTATTTCAGTGTCAGCAAGCATTGTTATTGCGGCTTCTTTTAGGGTGCGATTCTTCCTTTCAGCAACACCGTTTTGTTGTGGTGTCCTTACTGAGGATAACTGATGTTGTATGCCTTTTGAAGTGCAATAATCAGTTATGTACTGGTTTACAAACTCAGTACCATGGTTTGTCCTTATGAATTTTACCTTGTCATTTTTCTTGACTTCAAGCTTATTCAGCAAGTTAGGTATTTCAGTCCTTGTTTCAGATTTGTGTTTGATAAATACTACCCAAGTGAATCTTGAGTAGTCATCTACCACCACCAGACCATACTTTTTACCAGCATAGTTTGTTGAAGAAGATTCAAACAAGTCCATGTGCAAGAGTTGTAAAGGTTTTGTAGTTGACGGTACTGCGTTGTTCTTAAAAGAAGATTTGGTTTGCTTACCTTGCTGACATGCATTGCAAACACCATCCTTCTTAAAAGTAACCTTAGGTAATCCAACTACAAGTGCCTTTTTAGACAGCTTATTCAGCATCTGGAAGTTTAGATGACTTGTTCGTTTATGCCATAACCATGCTTTTTCAGCAAGGCAATCGTGATCTGAGACAAGGCATTTTTCAACGATTGCTGAAGACCAATCTACGGTGTACAATCCTCCTGATCTTCTGTCAATCATAATAACCTTCTTTGTCTCGAAATCTATAAGGTTACATTCATCACTTTTGATTTTGATGAAGTATCCTTTGTCAGCAAATTGACTCATGCTGAAAAGGTCAAACTTAAGATTTTTGACATAAAGAACTCCCGTAATTGTAATGCATCCTAACTTCACGTCACCATAGCCTTTTGTAGAACCAGAGCCTCCACCAGCAAACCTTATTGTTGGACCTTTAGACCACCGTCTATAGTTTATAAGGTTATTCTTGTCAGATTGCATCGTTTGTCTCCGTGGCTGAAGTCTGCACAATCAAGAGCAGACAAGTTAATTATCCAATATTGGATGTCCATTAACATGTTCAAGAATGCGTCCAGTGGAAACCCAAGTCTTATGTTTTTCAACTTTGACTTGTTTTCAGCAACTTTAGATTGACCAAACTGATAGAATTCTGGTTGACCTCCATCAGTAGCACGTACAAAGGAAATCGGTGATTTATCTTTACTCAAGATTAATACGTCATCACTTTCATACGTTGCACCTAAACCTTCTTTCTGAGATGGATCTCTCAAATAAGAGTTTCGTTCAGTCAGCGTATTACTTGCATCAGCATAAGATTTGAAATTTATTTTCATCTTTTTCATTTCTTGGATTTGAGCAAGTAACTTTATAATTGAGGAGTGATACTCTTCCAATTCTATTGCCATCTGAGAATTCTTCTCTGTAGCTTCAGCAATCAATTTCTTGAGATGTACTATTTCAACATCTTTCTTTTTAGTCACTTCCTTCAGCAAGACATACTTTTCAGTAGTCCGCTTGGTCAGAGTTTTAGCATTCTGTAGTTTCTCTTGCTGTTTGCTCAGAGTTTTCTCAAATCTTTCGATTTCTCCTTGAATCTTGTCAAGGTCAATCTCGTCTTCACTTTCAGAGTCAGAGTCAGAGGTAGGACTGTTTACCTGACCGGCCATGAGGCAGAACTCGTAGTTTGACACATCTGGATAAGCTTCCATGGCTATTCCACAAACTTCCTTGCCAATCTCTACGTCAAGAGTGGCTTCATCATCGTCAGTGTCTGAGCTTTCTTTCTCACTGTCTTTGGAGCTAGTATCAATGCACAATGCATCGATTTTTGCTTGAAGCTTCTTCTTTTCTTCAGCAATAAAAGCTCTTTTGAACTTCTTCTTCTTTTCAGCAGATTTGCCTTTCAGCAAAGGACAATTTGCTTTGAAGTGTCCAGGCTTTTTGCAGTAAAAGCAGAGATCATTTCCAACTGCTGGTTCTTCTGATGAGTTTGCTTGCTGAGCTTGCTTGTTCAGCGAGCTAGTCTCATTCTTGTACTTATGGTAGTTGTTACCAAGATACTTTTTCAGCTTCTCTTTTGCTTTTCGCCTTTCAAGTTCCTTACTGATGAATTTCTTCATGTTTTTAACAACTAAAGCATTTTCATCAGCAGACTCTTTATCATTCTTCTTTTCAGAAGATGACGGCTTTGCAGCAAGAGCAATGTTTTGCGATTTTTTAGGAAACACATTTTCTCTTTGCTTTGTCTCGTAGTTGACAGTAGCAAGATGAGAGAACAACTTTGTTGGTGTGATGTCTGGCATTCCTTGATTGTAGTAGAAGTTCTGAGTGTGCATCCATTCTTGATTCAGACTTCTGATGATGGTTTTCACCTTCTCAGAATCTGAGTAAAGATTTCCAACACCTAAGGCTGCCATCTCACTAACTAGAGTTGTGAATCTGAAGTCCAAGTCTTCTAGTGACTCATTTGTACCTTGTTTAAAGTTCTGGAACTTTAACTTCAGCACATCGAGTTTGTTTTCCTTGGTTTTCTCAGATCCAACAGAAAGATCTTGAACTATTTTCCAAGCTTCCTTAGCAGTTTTGGCACCCCACAGTTTGCACTGTATAGTATCTGGAGTTGATCGAATGATGATGTTTCTTGCTTGGCCATCAAGACGGAATCTCTTGGCTTCGTCGGAAGTCCATTCCTCTCTTGGGTTTGGAACGATGGTGTCGACCGGGTCTTCTAAAGACATCCTGTCAACAAAAGACTACCAAACTGATCAAGTGAGAGTGATTTACGGAAAGCACCTAAGGGGATCTAGGTTCAGTGCTGAAGGTTAAAGAACCTCGCTCTGATACCACTTGTTGGTCCCTTTAAACAACAAGAAAAGACTAGGGGGGGGGTGAATAGTCTTTTCAAACTTTCGTCGTTTAAAAACTTTCTCAGCAAGGACTTATTACTTTTCAGTAATGAGTTTGCTGATACTTAACTTTCTCAGCAAACGCAAGTTACTTTTCAGTAACGAGTTTTGCTGATACTTAAAATCAGGGAGGGGAAGTCTTTGATACAATAAGTGCTTTGTCAGTAAGTGATAGTTTCAGCAAGTGAACAGAGTGACTGTGTACAGATAGATATGCTTTGCTGAAAACTAAATGCAGTAAGTAAATCACACAAACACTTTTATAGTGGTATCTAAGAGTGGCGTAATCTCTCAACTAATCCACTTTGTCCTTTCTAGGACTGAATCCACTTAAGACAAGTTTGAGGTTCCTTACAACACCTATCTAGAGCGATTCAAACAGAAACCAAAGCACACTTTCTTCGTTTCCAACCTAACTAGAGAACGAAACCTTGTTCTCCACCAAACTTGGGACTTTTAATCAGCCACACTATGCTCGATTAAGTTCCCCCTGAATTTCACGCCTGAAAGGGTGTATTTTCAGTTAGAGAGGTTTGGGATGAGATAACTTGATTATAACTTATTCAGCTATAACAAGTAATCTAAGAAACAAAACTTTGAATACTTTGCAGTAAACAAGTTTGATTGTTTCTGGTGTCAAGACTTGTTCTTGTTCGAAAGAAAGAACACTTAACTAATTTCTTAGCCGTGTATGTTCTACTTTTTCTCAAGTAGCTTTTTCAAGCTTTAAGTCTTGGAACGGATCAATGTCAGTAAAGAGTGTTTGAAGGGTATGTGAGTTTTAAGCACAAGTGAGAGTTTGATCACGTTGTTGACACACTTCAACTCTTTGCCGGATGACCTCTATTTATAGTGAATCAAGGGAGCCGTTTTTATTTCAATTTCTAAGGCTTTTATTCCTTAAGATTTCACTATCTTGCTTTTGTACTTTCAGCAGCGTCCTTTATTTGTCTTCTAGTCTTCATGTCCTTCGCGTGCATGCTTTGCATTTAATGTTCATTTGAATGAGATTCAAACATGAACGTTGGAGCGCAAATGCAAGTACTATCAGCAAGGAGGTCACATTTGTTTTTCAGCAAGTGATCAGTCTCAGTTTCAGCAAGCACAACCTACTCTGTCGTTTAGATTTTCACAAATGCAAGCTGTTGCTGAAGTTTCCACTTTCTGAGCAACATGTGCCTTTGTAGATACCAGTCTTCAAAAATCTTCTAGTCTTCAGTTCTTAGAATTCTTCAAGTTTCTGAACGGTTCTAAATGCTTCAATAGTTTGTTTGTGTAAACAAAGTACATCATCAGCAAATGCTTCAATAGGTTGTTTTTGTTTTGAGAAAACAAGATACATCATAAGCGGTAAAACAAACCTATCTAGCACCTACTCAAAGTCTTCACCAAACGTTCCTCTTTTACAATGTCCTTAAATTTCTAAATTCCTATGGACCTTCAGAGTATTAGTTACTGGACTTTCCTTAATTTAGCATGGTTAATTGCACATCAAAATTACAAGTTTCCTAACAGCCACACTTCCAAAAAATGATGAAATGGAAAAGATGAGGTACTTTGTACGAGGGTTGAAGCCAAAGATCAGGTTCAACCTGTTTGGAATCGAGATGTCAACTTTCACGAAGGCAGTGGAAAGAGCTGCGGAAGTGGAGGATGAATTAGGAGAGCTTGAGAGTTATGAACCTCATCGATGTGGAAAAAGGAGTTTTGATCACGCGAGTAGCAGGGATCGTCCGTCTCCGTCCAAGTATCCTCGCAATCAGCGGGAAAGTCGACCTCATCAACTCGACGATATTACTGGAGAGTCAACTAGCATCAAGTGTAATATCTTTGGAGGAACAACTCACGAGGAAGGCAACTGCTGGAAGAAGAAGGGTTGGTGTTTGGCTTGTGGCAGCAAGGACCATAAGGTGAACGAATGTCCGAGGCGTCGCTCTCTGATTAAGGAAGGACGGTCTAGTCGCACGGTTTCGAAAAACCAAGGAGATAGTGCAACAACCAAGGGGAAGGTCTACAGGGGGGGTTGGAGATGAGGCCCTGTCAGCATGTGTAGCAAAAGGTACACTCATTTGGACAAACTTCTTCTAAGTCGTGTTTGCTTATCGAACTGCACTTCTTTCGTTAGGATAGCTTCGCCGAAGTTTAAGTATCGACTTTTTATCGAAGATTTATGGTTCAAATTGTTGGGTGATATGAACCTTATTTTCCTAAGGTTAGTTACGACCTTGTTAACTTTGGGTTGCAACGTTCGACCTTTCATCCGGCGTTTGACGTTGAAAACTTTCGTTTTCCCGTTCCACGTTCGTTAGTTTTACGCTAGTTATGTTTCGAGGACGAAACTTCTTTTAAGGGTGGTGGAGTGTAACGCCCCGTATTTTTTTAATTATTTATTTTAATTATTTAATTATATGAATAATTTATTTTAGTTGGTAATTATTTAATTTTTTTCCCGCCAATCAATTTCGAGTTTAGAAAGTTCGTGTGGGTTTAATTCGTCTCGTTCTGAGTTCGGTCAGCTAACAATCTGAGTTGAGAGGCCCAATTCAAATTTAATCTTCTGGCCCATTGTGTGGCCCAATCTCCAACTGGCCCATGTTCCTCCTCACTTCTCCTCACGCCTCACACACTCAAGAAAGAAAAAGAGGGGCATAAAGCTTCTCTGTCACCCGCCTCCCTCCATCAATCTCCATCACCGACTCCATCAGCTCACTCTATCATCAACATCCATCATCACCATCCACCCGTCCATCATCATCATCTTCTCATCATTAGCCTTACCGGAGCGGCCTGCTCCGTTTCGGCCCGTTCAACTTGTAGCCCGAGTCGTCCTCAGCTCCGTCTTACGCCACCAGACCTCCCCTGCTCCGATTTGGCCCCATTGCTCCGACCGAATCGTCCCGACCCGGATTTGTAGCTATCCCATCCTGCCCCGACTCCATTTTTTGTAAGTGGTTCAGTTCCGTTTTCGTTCGATTGAATTCAATTCGTCAATTGAATCTTGCCCTAACATCTTGTTTCTTGACAAATTCTCAGTTGCATACACTACTGCCCGGTTCGAAGGTATAACCCCTGTTTCCTTTCGTTTTCCCTTTATTTCATTTTTTTCCCTTTTGACCATTTTGCCCCTGTACGACCTGGCCTTGTTGATTCGAACTTTCTGAACCTAAATTCGAACTTGGTTTAGGACTGGATCTTGTATTATGTTGTTTGTTGTGGACTCTATTGACCAAATTGTCCTTTCGGGATTTCTTTAGATTCTGACCTTGTTGTAGGTGGACTGAACTGAACTATAAGACTGAAAATTGATCCGTTTGGGTTTCGTTTGACTGATTCGATAGGTTATAGTTTCTGTTGGGGTCATTTTCGAATTTCTGAAAAACTATAAGGTCCTGTTAGTAATTGTTGGGTTGACCTCCGTGGACTGACAGAGGACTTGACTTTGAACTTTGACGTTTTTGTGGACTGTTTTGCATGTTCTAAAACTTAAAGGGCTTGTTAGATTTCTAAAACTTAAGGAAGGGTTTTTATGTAATTAAAGGCAAAGGGTAAATTAGTAATTTCATTTCAAGCAGTAAGATCTTTCGGGCTAAAGCAGGTTCTGTTTTCTAAAACTGGGATTATTTTGTTTTACTATTATTCTGAGAATTGTTTCTGTAAACTTCTAATTGAGTTAAAAGTATTTTATTAAAAGCTGTTCATATTTAAATACTTGTTATCTTGGGTTTAAGTAACTAGTTGACTAGTTAAAGTTTAACTTAGAGGTCCCGAGTTCGAACCCCACCTTACCCATCCTTTTCTACGTTTTCCTTCTTTTAGTCTTTGTTTCCGTTCTACTTGAAATAGTAACCCGAGCTTCAATTTTAGGTTTTGTTCCGCCAGCTTTACCGTAACTGCTTTCGTTCTCTCCGTGCTAAGTTCAATCGTTGTCAAGGTGAGTGTTCACCCCAAAGTTTGTTTGTTTTTAAAACCTGGAAGGCAATGTGTTATGCATGTTTATATACATATGTGTATTGTATTCTGTATGCTACTTCTTTAAAAGTAAATATGCCTTACGCATGACCATTTTACTTTATTATGTACGGTGTTGTTCTGTTTGTACTGACTCTTCTGCAGGAATGTAACTCGGTTATCCGAGCACTTTATCTGTTATTGTTTCTGTCTGTTTCTGTGTGGCCGGTCGATTAGGTTGTAACTAGGTAGACTTGGATAGTGTTGACTATCGGGTTTATTTGGTTATTGCCTACTATTACCTTTTGGACGCGAGGTAGAAGTCGCTGAGGTCCATTAGGGTCGTAGGTTCTATTTCTGTTTCTGTCTGGAGTTGTACCCTCTGGAGGGAGCTATAAGGGCATTCTGGGAGTAGGAGTAACAAGGTGGGCTGCACCAACGGACTTCACCTTTTTTGTGTCTGTCTGTCTCTGCTATGTTATTTGTTCCTGTGTTTCTGTTACTGCTTTGCTTGCTACAAATGTTTGTTTCCAAAACCGTTTACTTTTCTGTCTATTAAACTTTGAAATTCACTGAGATCCTTTATCTCACACTCTTTCTGTTTTCAAAATTCCTTCCTTGTAGATTCTGTTGACGAAGATCAAGTCTAGGCGTCCAGCGACTGAGAGTTGGGTTTGGGAGCTCGTGGGATTTTATTTGCTAGAAATAAGAAGAAAAACTCTTTCATCTTCACTGTTTGTTCGTTTTAAAATTGACACCGAATTTAGTTACCGTTATCACTGTTCTACTTTAAATTTGTAAGCTCATTTAAGCGCCAAAACTCGTTCCTTATTATTTATTGAGGACCGTTGCTTTTGAATTTTAACATTTACTTTATTTTCGAGAGAATTCTTTTATTTTAGAAATCGGTACCGTTACAAGGAGTCTCATGCCAAACAAGTAGAACTAATAGATTGTATCTACCAAATGCTTATAAACAAAGACCATACAAATCATAACATGGAAGTAGGTTGAAGAATGCCTCGATTGAACCTATACTCATTCACATATGCACTTTGTTAAACAAGGGAGTCTCTCGTAACATTCTCTACCTGGACCTAGTCAATGACGATGGAATGATGCATATTGAAATACAAATGGTTGCCCCATGCCTATGAAACTGAGGTCTTACTACTGTTCACCAAGTGAGACTTTCCCTCAAGAGAGGTCGAACCAATACTGGCTCTCATCAAACGAAGGAGGGCTCCCTAATAGACAACACTCCCCTATTCTACCCGACTCTTAGAGCAAAGACTCTTCACCACTTCCTGAATGGCAGGACGAGGGTGGTCTAGAACAGGCCTCGGGCTACGCGACACGAAAACACAAGGAAGAATTTACAACTCGATTACGAACTACTACAAAAGCTGAAAAATACTGCAATACTTTGCTAAAACTGCTTTTTGGCTTGCTTAGACCCTTCTTTTGTTTTTTTTTGGTCTTATTCTTTTTTCTTTTTTTTTTCTTTTCCAGATTCTGGAATTTTCGATTTTTTTTCTTTTCTCTTTTTTTTGTTTTTGTTTTTTTGTATATAGCCAGCATTAGCACAATGAAAGGAAATAACAATGATCTACAACGACCTCCCCAAACCTATTCGAAAGAATAGGTTGGAGCACAAACTTACAAGAAAAAGAAAAACAAACTCAACACGACTCAACTATACGAAAAACAAAGGATCACATACCTCACTCAACTCCTTCCTAGGCATTTAGCAATCTCAAAAAACAAGGTGAAGACTTATTGCCTCTTAGGTACATAATTACACGAGAATACAACCAAAGACTCTATGTTGGTCCCTTTAAACAACAAGAAAAGACTAGAGGGGGGGGTGAATAGTCTTTTCAAACTTTCGTCGTTTAAAAACTTTCTCAGCAAGGACTTATTACTTTTCAGTAATGAGTTTGCTGATACTTAACTTTCTCAGCAAGCGCAAGTTACTTTTTAGTAACGAGTTTTGCTGATACTTAAAATCAGATAGCGGAAGTCTTTGATACAATAAGTGCTTTGTCAGTAAGTAATAGTTTTATCAAGTGAAAAGAGTGACTGTGTACAGATAGATATGCTTTGCTGAAAACTAAATGCAGTAAGTAAATCACACAAACACTTTTATAGTGGTATCTGAGAGTGGCGTAATCTCTCAACTAATCCACTTTGTCCTTTCTAGGACTGAATCCACTAAGACAAGTTTGAGGTTCCTTACAACACCTATCTAGAGCGATTCAAACAGGAACCAAAGCACACTTGCTTCGTTTCCAACCTAACTAGAGAATGAAACCTTGTTCTCCACCAAACTTGGGACTTTTAATCAGCAACTCTATGCTTGATTAAGTTCCCCCTCAATTTCACGCCTAAAAGGGTGTATTTTCAGTTAGAGAGGTTTGGGATGAGATAACTTGATTATAGCTTATTCTGCTACAACAAGTAATCTAAGAAACAAAACTTTGAATACTTTGCAGTAAACAAGTTTGATTGTTTCTGGTGTCAAGACTTGTTCTTGTTCGAAAGAAAGAACACTTAACTAATTTCTTAGCCGTGTATGTTCTACTTTTTCACAAGTAGCTTTTTCAAGCTTTAAGTCTTGGAACGGATCAATGACAGTAAAGAGTGTTTGAAGGGTATGTGAGTTTTAAGCACAAGTGAGTGTTTGATCACATTGTTGACACATTTCAACTCTTAGCCGGATGACCTCTATTTATAGTGAATCAAGGGAGCCGTTTGAATTTCAACGTGCAAACAAAGGCTTTCACGAGTTGAAATGAGAAATATAAGTCATTGGAATACCCAGAGATAACCCCCCCTAACCTGAACTTCGTCGTACGTCCCGAACATCGAAAGTGGATATTGGGTGAGAGCTGGAAGAGTACTTGTAACCTATATTACTCAATGAAACTCGTGAGAAACCAAAACAGATGATAAAAAGGTTAAAAAGGTCAATATGGTTGCATGCGGGGGTGATTCGTGGTATCCGGATGAAAATATGGACACCGGAGCACTGGCGCCCACAGGCGCACCGCCCCATGTGAGAGGCGGTCCGCCTTGGGTGCCCAGGCCTCTGCCTCTCCCGGGCGCACCGCCCCGTGTGAGGGGCGGTCCGTCTTGGAGCGGCAGAGGCGCCCGGGCGTTCTGCCTCTCCCTGGCGCACCGCCCCGTGTGGGGGGCGGTCCTCCTGGGAGCGGCAGAGGCGCCCAGGCATTTTGCTTCTCCCGGGCGCACCGCCCCGTGTGCGGGGCGGTCCGCCTGGGAGTGGCAGAGCCTTGGCTCCGAGTTAATCATCCCCGAACTCAAAAAATATCAACTTTTTACCTATTTTATCACCAAAAACACACTCTAACACAAGGGGAAAAACAACTAAAGACTCAAAAAAGGGAAAACTACAAGCTACATATCAAAAAATAAATTGTTCGATGTATGCATGCAATGCAAGAAAGCAATAAAACTCTGGGTTGCCTCCCGGAAAGCGCCATTGTTTATTAGTCTCCGACTCAACTTCTTCTTGTTCTTCATTTCCTTTCCACACGGGTACTAGCCTTCCCGTTCATGGATCTCTTTCTCATACCTAGTACATGAGAATGAGAATGAACAAACGCAGCAAGGCCAAAAAAGCTTATGGGGTGAGAATCAATAGAATGTACTTGATGATCAGAAATGGCTCGCAACGTATGTTGCTTGCCATCTACCTCAATAGTGCAAGATCTCTTATAGGTCTCGATCACAGAGCGCACCTTGGTCAAGAAAGCTCTTCCTAAAAGAACCACATCATTCATCCCACACCACGATGCCGGCATCACCACGAAATTGGTGTAAACAGAAGTGCCACCAATCCTCATTAGCACATTCCGAACAACACCTTCCGCCCTCACAAAGGATCCATCCGCCAATTGCACAATGGCCTTGTGCTTCTCTAGCTCTCCTAGACCACTCTTCTCAAATAGATTCATTGGGAGCACGTTAGAGAATGCTCCCGTATCTAGTGTAGCACGGACATTATCGAGACCACCTATCCCAACCTTAACATCAAAACTATCAGGGATTGGTTCGGGATCTTCATTCTCCTCATCACTCACATCGAATCCCAGGCCCTTATCTTCCTCCTTGGCCAATGGAGGCTCACCTTGTGCACAACACTTGCACTCAGCAACCTTCTCTATGGTGATCTCCACAGGAAGGTCTCCTACCAAGGTTATCGACATCGACTTCTCCGTGTTACTGGGCAACTTCCCTTGCTCCCTACTTGCTCCACGGTCGACCAGTTCTTGCATCTTTTGGTGAGCAAGCCTAGTACTTGATCCAATTGATCAAGCCTACCCCTCGTCTTCTCTGAGTCTTCTTCATACCTCTTCATAAACCTTTGGGTGTTATCCACCATCTTCTGCAAATTTTCCAAGAGAGAAGCTGACTTGGACTTTGGTGCTTCGGCTCTAGGAGTAGGGATTTCACAGTGATCGTTACCGTAGTTGAGATTACTACGTTCTTTGTTGGGTCCATAGGTTTGGTTCGGAGGTGCATAACCTTGGTTGCTTCGGAACCCCTTCTTCCAATATCCACCACGCTGGTACCTACCATCTTTCCCATAGCTACCCTCCTCACGGACTCCAAATTCTGCAACAAACACCTCTTTTTCTCTTGCTTCTACCCAATAAACACCATCATTTGCTAGTTCAGACCTACACATGTGAGCCCCATGCCCATAGTTCTTGCATACCCTGAAAACCTCATTGGAAAGAACCTGCCCCATCGAGCTCTTAAGGGCCTGCCTCAACTCATTGGCGAAGTCATCAAACCTATCCCCACTCACACCATTCAACTGCACGTCGGGTTTTTCTGGAACTTCAGTTCCACGCGTCGTGTTCATGCCCCTTGGATCTTTGAACTGAAACCCCTTCGTAAGCCTCTCAAAACACGCCCACACATCCTCGGCGATCTCCTCCAAATATTCCCATGGCACTGGAAATCTACCATCTGTTGGCTCTCATAGGTGAGCCCATTGTAGAAGTGCTGAAGTAGATCAGAGATATCCATCCCATGGCGTGGGCACTTGTTCATGAGGTCTTTGAACCTCTCGAGAGAAGTGTAGATGGTTTCGTAATAGTCTTGCTTGAAACCACTGATTTGTGCCTTCAGTGTGATAGTCAAGGTATGGGGAAAATATTTCTCCATAAAAGCAGAAAACACCTTCCCCCAGGTGTCGAGTGATCCGGCCTCCAGAGTGCCCAACCATGCTTTTGCTCTATCACCGAGTCCCATAGAAAAAACCTTCATTCACAACTCATCATCCGTAATTCCTGCTCCAGGCCTTGGGAGATTGTTAATGAAATCCTCAATGTCGTTCAAGAATCCCATAACATCCTCCTTAGCCATCCCGTAGAATTTCAGAAGCTGCTGGAACATGTGATTTTTATTCTCCAAATCACGTGTAGCAGCAGAAAGGACAATAGCTAGACCTCTCATCCGTTCCCGGTTGGGTTGAACCCATGATTTCAAAAGTGGGCGAGCCATCACAAAACTTGGATATCTGTGACAGGAGTAACTCACAACCAAAAATCAGTCCTGTTAGTTCTGACCAAAATTTGGAAATCAACTTCTAAACTAAACAAACTAAGATCACTTATTCCGGAAATTGAATGCTGGAAATATAAATAAGGTAAAGACTAAAAAGGACTTAAAGTCCCCGGCAGCGGCGCCAATTTGATGGACGAGATTGTCAGACTCGAACAATCAAATAAATTTGTTTTAGCCAAAGGGCAACTAACAACTACTGATGAACGTGTATTTTACACTTTCATTTGAGTCTTTTTCACCTATTTTAGCTATCCTCTATGTTAATTTAGCTATATTTTAGTGCATTTTATAGAATAGAGTCACGTTTCCCTTCAGTTTGTATTTTACAGGTTTTGGGTGAAAAACAAAGTTTTTCGGGCAATTATATTGAAGTAGACAAGGAATTGGTATTCCGAAGGCCTAATTGGAGTATCTAGAAGATTTCGGATAGGATTTGAAGTCTAGGGGTCGAGTTTGAAGGCTAAAAGGTAACTAGAAGGCAAAAACCGAGTTCGAAAAGGAAAAGAAATCAAAAAACGCGTCGAAAACGCGTTTCCAGCCGACAGAAGGTCCCGGACGAGTCGCCCGGGACGTGGGGCGAATCGCCCCACACCAGGCGAATCGCCCGGAGTGTGGGGCCACTCGCCCCACACCTGTCGAATGCCTATATATAGTTGCTCAGTTTTCTCCGTTTTTCATACTTTTCCAGACCTTTTCTCTCACCTTTCTCATTAGTTTTAGTTGGAATTATCTAGAGCCTGTTCTGGGGATTCTTAGCATAGGAGATACTTTTTCTTATCATTTTGGAGCTTGTAAGATCGCGATTCTTCGGAGATTGACAACCTTCGGTAACATTGTATCTTACAGTTTTTCTATTTGTATTTATTTATCTTTCAACATGTTTTCGTTCAATCTTGCTATGATTTCTGTTGATTGCATGACATCTATGAGTAGCTAAACTTCTCGTTGGTGATAGTATGTGATTTCTTAGCGAAGGGTTAATAATTATGGTAATGGCTATATCGCGCATTATACTTTGAGTTATTGCTTTATTTCTTTGATCTATCTAAAACCTCTATCTTCGTAGTGTTGAATAATAACGGAACACAATTGGACAATTCATTGATCAAAGATCTCTATGCAAAACCGGGGACTTTGATGAACGCGCGGATGTCGTGCTCCGAGTTCACGCAAATAAATTTGTATTTAGCCAAAGGCAATCCACAACTACAACGAAAACCGTAGTGTAGCAGTAGAATGACTCGAGTGTCGTTCTCTCAGGACTATAACTAGCTTTATCTATTTAACAAGAGAATATAAAACAGCAGACAGATAGCAATAGGGGGTTTCTAGCAGATAATGGAGATTGGTGATAGTATGGTCCTTCTTAGCATAACGGGTCGATAATCATGCATAAATTCCTCGGTCTTGCATAGAGATCTTTGAATCAATCTAGTGTCCTGTTGCAAACATTAAGCACTACGAAGATAATTTGGTCTGACAAGTCAACCACTATTGTCCTAATGTGTTCCGTAATTATTCAACACTACGAAGATAATTGGTCTGATGGTTGACAAGTGTCCAATTGTTCATAATAATTAATACAACATACGAGAATTTTTGTTACAACTGATCAACGAAATAAAGCAATGACACGGAGTATAATGCGCGATATAGCCATTAGCATGATTACCTTCCCTTCGCTAAGAATTCACATACTACCACCAACGATAAGTGTAGCTACTCATAATAGGCATGCAATCAACAGAAATCATAGAAGAAAACATGTTGAAAGAATATAATAAAATAAGTAGAATAAAACTGTAAGATACAAAGTTACCGAAGGTTGTTAGTCTCCGGATGATTGCGATCCTTCGAGCTCCAAACTGCTATGAAAAAGTATCCCCTAAGCTACGGACCTCCCAGGACAGGCCCCGGGAAGTTCCTACCTAAAACTATAGAGAGAGGTGAGAGAGAAGGTCTGAAAAGATATGATTTTCGGAGAAAAACTGAGCACTATATATAGGCCCCGAAAAACTACGGGGCGGTTCGCCCCATGGTGCGGCGGTTCGCCCCAGAGTATTCTCGCGGAATTTCCGCATTTTCGACGCGTTTTTGGATTTCTTCACCTTTTCGGACTCGGTTTCTGACTTCTAGTAGCCTTCTAACCTCCAGATTCGGCCCCTAGACTTCAAATCCTATCCAGAAACCTTCAGATACTCCAAATAGGCTTCTGGAACACCAATTCCTTGTCAACTTCAATATAATTTCCCGGAAATCCCCGAATTTCAACCAAAACCTGTAAAATAAAATCTAAAGGGAAACGTGACACTATTCTAATAAAATGTACTAAAATATAGCTAAATTAACATATAGGATAGCTAAAATAGGTGAAAAAGACTCGAATGAAAGTGTAAAATACACATTCATCAAACTCCCCAAACCGAACCTTTGCTTGTCCTCAAGCAACTAAGCTAGACTCTAATACAAAAAACATGCAAGACACAAAATGGAGTCTCATGCCAAATAAAATGAACTAATCTACTGAATCTATCAAATAACATATGAACAAAAACCATATAAATTAAAGCATGAATATAGGTTGAATAATACCTCGATTGACTTATACACATCCACATAAGCACTTATGTCAAGACAAGATAGTCTCTCGTAACATTCTCTACCTGGACCTAGTCAGTGACGACGTAATGATGCATGCTAAGATACGAATGGTTGCCCCGTGCCTATGAAACTGTGGACTTACTGCTGTTCCACCATGTTAAGACTTTCCCTCAAAAGAGGTCGAACCAGTACTGGCTCTCATCAAACGAAGGAGGGTTCCCTATAAAAGATAACACTCCCCTATTCTACCCATCTCTCAAGTAAAGTCTTAAGCTATTCACCACTTCCTGAATGGCAGGACGAGGGTGGTCTAGAACAGATGATACTCAAGACAAAAAAGTTAAAAGATAAAAAACACGATTACGAACATTACAAAAATGGAAAAGACTCAACACTTTGCTAAACTGCTATTTGGCTTTCTTTTTTTTGGACCCTTCTTTGTTCTTTTAGGGTCTTCTCTTTTTTTTTCTTTTTTTTTTCTTTCCAGATTCTTTTTTCCTTTTTCTTCTTTTTTTTTTTCTGGAATTTTTTCTTTTCTTTTTCGATTTTTTTTTAGCCAGCAGTAGCATAACCAAAAGAGAAACAAAATGACTCACACGACTTCCCGAAACCTATTCGAAAGAATAGGTTGGAGTAAAAAATTCACGGAAAAGGAAAAATAAACTCACGATACGAAAAATGAAAAACAGAAACAAGCCTATGACGGTGTAACCCCCTCCCCAAACCTATTCGGAAGAATAGGTTATAAACAAAGGATCACACTACCTCCTTCCTAGGCATTTAGCAATCTCAAAGCATGGTGAAGACTTGTTGCCTCTTAGGTACATAATTACTCGGGAAAACAACCATAAGACCCTAACATGCATCATCCTATTATAAAGGCCTTCGTGAACCGCAGTAGAGAAAACACCACTAAGTGATGTCGAGACTACCAAGCTTAACTGAGTGCAATACATAAATGTGACAAGCCAAGTGAGAAAAACCTCAAACAAATTGAAGCATACGATTAATGGCATAGTTGGTTGATCTACCCAATAAAAAAGTTCAAAAAATTCGGCAATAAACTCCATATAAAACTTGCAAGACTATCCTAGGAAAGCAGTAAACGTGCAAATGCAAAAAACTTCACGAGTTTATCATAAGCAAGATAAGTATAGAGATAACCAGCGATACCCTCCTCCCCAAACCTGAACGTCGTCGCTCGTCCCGAACGTCGTAAGTGGATCCAAGGTGAGAGCTAATGCTTGTATAAGTGACCTATAATACTCAATCAAACTCGTGAGATAAAAATTAAAGCGGTAAAAAAAGCGATAAAATCCCCGGGTTGGCTCCCGGATAGCGCCATTGTTTAAAGTCTTTGACTCGACTCCTGTCTGCGCCTATCTCTTCTTTCTGCGGGTACTAGGCTTCCCCTTCATTGATCTCCTCTCCATGCCACGAACCTGTGAATAAGAAAGAATATAGGCTGCAAGACCACAGTAGTGAGTAGTGAAAGAAATATCGGGCGGATCAGGTGGATCAGGTATGGCGTGCAACACGTGTTGCTTTCCGTCCACTTCGATGGTGCAAGTTCTTTGGTAGATGTCCATCACAGAGCGTAGTTTAGTCAAGAATTGTTGCCCTAAGAGTATGACATCCCCCGTTCCAGGTGCAGATGCCGGCATAACTACAAAATTGGTGTAAACAGATGCTTCACCAATCTTGACCAACACATTTTTCACAACTCCTTCGGGTCTCATAAATGATCCATCCGCCAGTCGCACAATAGCCCTTTCCTCAGATAGTTTTCCAAGGTTACTCTTTTTAAACACATTCAAAGGAATTATGTTTGAGTAGGATCCCGTGTCTAGTGTGGCACGGACATCTTCAAGCTCACCAATCCCTACCTTAACATCGAAACTTTTAGGGAGTGGTTCGGGATCCTCTTGCTCCTCATCACTTACGTCAGAACCAAGGTCCTCCTCTTCTTCCTTAGCCTGTAGAAGTTCTTCCTTCTTGCAACACTCGCACTTAACAACCTTCTTGATGGTGATTTCGTCAGGTACGTCACCAGCCACTATAATGGCATTCGACTTCACAGTGTTGCTAGGCAGTTTGCCTTGTTCCCTACTTGCTCTTCGGTCGATCAATTCTTGCATCTTTTGATGGGCAAGCCTAGTGCTCTCTTCCAACTTATCAAGCCTTGCCCTAGTCTTCTCGGAATCTTCTTCATAACGTTTGAGAAAACTTTGTGTGTGATCAACCATCTTTTGCAAGTTCTCCATCAGTTGAGCCGACTTTGACTTCGGTGGCTCTTTCGGAGCGGGGTTTTCGCAGTGGTCATTACAATAGTTTAGCCTACTACGGTCTTGGTTAGGTCCATAAGTTTGGTTAGCTGGTGCATATCCTTGATTGTTACGGTATCCTCTTCTCCAGAATCCACCTCGAGGATTCCTACCGTCTTGTCCGTAGCTAACTTCTTGAGTACCAAACTCCGTAGCAAAGGCTTCTTCTTCGCCTCCTCGAGCCCAGTTGCCATCATCGTATGCCAGCTCCGATATACACATATGAGCCCCATGCCCATAGTTCTTGCATATTCGGCATACTTCGTTCGAAACAGTTGTTCCGGTGGCGCTCTTGAGGACTTGCTTCAATTCGTTGGTAAAGCACTCGAATTGATCCCCATTCCCCCTATACATAGGGGCTTCTTGAGTCGGTGGAGCTTCGGATCCACGCCTCCTATCCATTGCTCTTGGGTCCTTGAACTGCGAACCCTTAGCAAGCCTTTCGAAAACAGCCCAGACGGCTTCTGTGGTTTCCTCCCAAATATTGGCTCGGCATTGGAAATCCACCACTTGTTGGTTCTCGAAGGTTAGTCCATTGTAGCAGTGTTGGACTAGGTCAGAAAGTTCAAAACCATGGTGAGGGCACTTGTTCGTGAGATCTTGGAACCTCTCAAACGCGGTGTAGATGGTCTCATCATAGTCTTGCTTGAATCCAGTGATCTGCACCTTTAGCGCGGTAGTCAAGGTGTGGGGGGAGTATTTCTCCATGAAAGCTGAAAAAACCTTCTCCCAAGTGTCCGGCGAGCCGGCTGGTAGAGAACTCAGCCATGACATGGCTCTGTCGCCAAGTCCCATAGCAAAAACCTTCATCCTCAACTCATCCGTTGTTATTTCAGCTCCGGGTCGTGGGAGTTGGTTGACGAAATCATCGATATCGTGCAAGTACCCCATCACATCTTCCCTTGATAAGCCATAGAACCTCGGGAGTTGTTGGAATGCGTGGTTCTTGATTTCCATATCTCGGGTTGCAGACGAAAGAACAATCGCCGGTCCCCTCATACGATCCTTGGTGGATTGTACCCATGCCTTCAGTGGTCTAGCTTCTGCCATTCCGTCGATTTCCTTGAAAAGAATGTGTAGAGATTCAGAGAAATCGGTTTCCTCTATTTCCTCTAGTGCGCGCCTTTCAAGTAGTCGCCTTCTTTGGTGGTAGACTCTGTCGATCTCAGCAATTGAATCAGCAAGCGGTGTTCCTGCAGAACGTGTATGCAGCATACACTATCTATAACAGACTACGAAAGGTGATTAGAAACAGACTAGGAAAGCAGTATCAGAGAGAGATTAAAAAGGAAAACTAAAACTAATAGAATTAGGAATCTAAACCTGAAAATATAAACAAATTAAACAGAAAAAAGGAGTATAGTCCCCGGCAACGGCGCCAATTTGATGAACGCGCGTATGTCGTGCTCCGAGTTCACGCAAATAAATTTGTATTTAGCCAAAGACAATCCACAACTACAACGAAAACCGTAGTGTAGCAGTAGAATGACTCGAGTGTCGTTCTCTCAGGACTATAACTAGCTTTATCTATTTAACAAGAGAATATAAAACAGCAGACAGATAGCAATAGGGGATTTCTAGCAGATAATGGAGATTGGTGATAGTATGGTCCTTCTTAGCATAACGGGTCGATAATCATGCATAAATTCCTCGGTCTTGCATAGAGATCTTTGAATCAATGTAGTGTCCTATTGCAAACATTAAGCACTACGAAGATAATTTGGTCTGACAAGTCAACCACTATTGTCCTAATGTATTCCGTAATTATTCAACACTACAAAGATAATTGGTCTGATGGTTGACAAGTGTCAAATTGTTCATAATAATTAATACAACATACGAGAATTTTGGTTACAACTGATCAACGAAATAAAGCAATGACACGGAGTATAATGCGCGATATAGCCATTAGCATGATTACCTTCCCTTCGCTAAGAATTCACATACTACCACCAACGATAAGTTTAGCTACTCATAATAGGCATGCAATCAACAGAAATCATAGAAGAAAACATGTTGAAAGAATATAATAAAATAAGTAGAATAAAACTGTAAGATACAAAGTTACCGAAGGTTGTCAGTCTCCGGATGATTGCGATCCTACGAGCTCCAAACTGCTATGAAAATATATCCCCTAAGCTACGGAACTCCCAGGACAGGCCCCAGGAAGTTCCTACCTAAAACTATAGAGAGAGGTGAGAGAGAAGGTCTGGAAAGATATGATTTTCGGAGAAAAACTAAGCACTATATATAGGCCCCGAAAAACTACGGGGCGGTTCGCCCCATGGTGCGGCGGTTCGCCCCAGAGTATTCTCGCGGAATTTCCGCGTTTTCGACGCGTTTTTGGATTTCTTCACCTTTTCGGACTCGGTTTCTGACTTCTAGTAGCCTTCTAACCTCCAGATTCGACCCCTAGACTTCAAATCCTATCCGGAAACCTTCAGATACTCCAAATAGGCTTCTGGAACACCAATTCCTTGTCAACTTCAATATAATTGCCCGGAAATCCCCGAATTTCAACCAAAACCTGTAAAATAAAATCTAAAGGGAAACGTGACACTATTCTAATAAAATGTACTAAAATATAGCTAAATTAACATAGAGGCTAGCTAAAATAGGTGAAAAAGATTCGAATGAAAGTGTAAAATACACATTCATCAGACTTCATGCATGATTATTAACCTGCTATGCTTTGAATGACCATACTATCACCAATCTCCATTATCTGATAAGAAAAACCTTTGCTAAGTAGTTTGCTGATTTTATATTCTTAAGTTAGATTAGATAAAGCTAGTTATAGTCCTTAGAGATCGACACTCGAGGTTATTTTACTGCTACACTACGGTTTTCGTTGTAGTTGTGAATTGCCTTTGGCTCAATACAAATTTATTTGATTAACTAGAATCTAACAAGTTCTAAACCAGTTCATCAAATTGGCGCCGTTGCCGGGGACTATACTCCTTTTTTCTATTTAGCTTTTTTATATTTTCAGCATTCAATTCCTAGTTCTAGTAGTTTTTAGTTTTCCTATTTAATCTCTCTCTAATACTCTTTTCCTAGTTTGTTACAGATAGTGTATGCGACATACACGATCTAGAGGAACACCGCTTGCTAATTCAATTGTTGAGATCGACAGAGTCTACCACCAAAGAAGGCGACTACTTCGAAGGCGTGAACTAGAGGAAATTGAGGATACCGATTTCTCTGAATCTCTACACAATCTTTTCAAGGAAATCGACGGAATGGCAGAAGCTATACCACTGAAAGCATGGGTTCAACCCTCCAAGGATCGTATGAGGGGACCGGCAATTGTTCTTTCGTCTGCAACTCGTGATCTGGAAATCAAGAACCACGCGTTCCAACAACTTCCGAGGTTCTATGGCTTAGCAAGGGAAGATGTGATGGGGTACTTGCACGATATCGATGATTTCGTCAACCAACTCCCACGACCCGGAGCTGAAATAACAACGGACGAGTTGAGAATGAAGGTTTTTGCTATGGGACTTGGCGACAGAGCCAAGTCATGGTTGAGTTCTCTACCGGCGGGCTCGCTGGACACTTGGGAGAAGGTTTTTTCAGCTTTCATGGAAAAATACTTCCCTCACACCTTGACTACCGCGCTAAAGGCGCAAATCACTGGATTCAAACAGGACTATGATGAGTGATGATGTCATTTTTTTCACCAATTAAATTTGTTTGTAGCCAAAGAACACTTATTCACTACACAAAAGATTTAGTGCAGCGGTAAGATGTTCCCGAGTGTCGTTCTCTTGGGACCTAACGTAGCTTTGTTTAGTGCGTAACAATTGTAATCAACCAACAAGCAAGTTTGTGTGATTAAACCAAGCACTCATGCAAATCAGAAACTATCAAGAGGAAGATAAAATCAAATAGAGAAAGATGTTGGTGGTAGCTTAGTGGACATGACAAACCATGGGTTACAACTTGCTATCATGCTATGAACATTTTAACATACAATAGAGAAGTATTAATTGACCACAAAGTTGTCACATGCTTTGCATTCGAAAATACGGAATTGGCTACTCCCAATTGTATGGATGATCTAGAAGTATTAAGCGACCATAAGGGCTGTCACTACCTTGTATTCGAAGATTTGTAATTGGCTACTTTAGATCTTACGCAATGGTTCAAAGCACAACAAGCATAATCATAACCCTAGCTATCATGTCCACATTCAACCACCAACAATCGTGAATTAGCCACTCATAACGGATCTTGAAACAAACAACATCATATATGAATAACAATAACAAACATTCATAATCAGAATCAAAATAAGGAGAATTGATACAAGTTACCACCGATTGTCACGAGACGGTGGAATGCCCAAATCTCACGGATCAAGATACAATGAAGATGAAATTGGATGTAATCACGTCTTTCTTGATGATAATCAAGCCTCTAGATAATGGGTCTGAGCTATGGAGCTTCAAAGAGCTCTCCCAAGCAATTACAAAGTGAAAGGAATGAGAAAAAATAACTGAAAATCGAGTTTTAATGCCAAAATCGCGATCTGGATCAGAGTCCAAGCGAACGGCTTGGCTTCTGTCTTAGCTTGGCTTAGCTTGGCAAGTGATGAACGTATTTTTGACGCGTTCATCTTGTCTTTTTCACCTTCTTTTGCTATCTTCTAGCCTTGTTTTTTGGTTAGTTTCGTAGAATTGTGTCACGTTTTGTGTTTTCTGCATTTTCAGGCACTTAGGTACGAAACGGCGTTTTTGGAGCTAAAAACGAGCCTTTTTGATGGAAAAGATGGCCCCATTGAAGTTCCCCAATCTCCGTGGCTTGCTCGTAAGTGTTTGAGTATCAATAAGCATCGAGAAGGAAGAGTCCAAAGCACCCGAGGGCCATGCGAGGGCAAAAAGATTGAGTTTGAAGACAAAAATCTGCCCAGGAGCCAAGCTAAGCACCTGGAATAGTGAAGCGCTCCGCTTCAATTTCTAGAAGCTTCAGCATAGGAGCCAAGCGAAGCGCTTGGTGTGCCAGAAGCGCTTCGCTTGGCTTCTCCAAGCGGTCCGCTTGGCAGCGGTTACGTTTTCGGATTCTCCTTCTTAGATCTGATGTTTGATCATTTTTTGAAGATCTTTTGAACTGTAACTTGGTTTTGGAGAGCTCCTAAGCCCCAAAACTCAGAGAATATTCAGATTACTTTGTATTTTAGCTTGGGATTCAAGGTTTTGATTGGGATTCATCCTTCGTAATCATCTACGGAGAGGTTTTCTTTGCTTTCCACCGATTAGTGACAGCTTTGGTGGTAACTTGTATCACTCTCTTGTCTTGTAGTTTGATATGATGTATTCTGATTATTATTCATATGAATTGATGTCTATGTTGATGAATATGAGTAGCTAAATCTTTTGTGTTGGTGGTAGAATGTAGAATATGCATGCTATGAGTTATGTTTATGCTTACATGAGATTGTGATTCAATCTTGCTGCAAATCCCTTCATATGATTCTTAGTTGCCTATAAAAAATATTCGAATTGAGTATAGTGACAAACTCTTGGTCAATGAAAGCTATAGGATTGTATGTTAGAGATTTGCAGCATGCTAGATAAATGGTGTTGGTGACAAGCACCTCTAAATTATTGATAGTGATCTTTCATGATGTGTGTCTTAAATTTGCCTAGACGAGTTGCTTAGCAGACTTGATCGAAGGTTCTACGCCTAGACGAGTTGCTTAGCAGACTTGATCGAAGGTTCTACGCACTGAACTTGTGAGCATATTCGTAACCCATGCATGTGTATTTGATTTCTACCACCAACCGTTTTCCAATCTTGTTTACATAAATCTGATTTCTCGTTGCTATTGTTCAAAGGAAACGATTCTCCAAACTATTGAACTCGTTGACTGAAATTGCTTGCAAAAACCCCAAGCAAAGCCAAGTTAGGTCCCGAGAGAACGACACTCGGGGACAACTTGCCATTGCACTCTAGTTTGTGTAGTGATAAGTGTTCTTAGGCTTTTAAAACAAATTTAATTGGTGAAAAACGATATCATCAATTTGGCGCCGTTGTCGGGGACTTAACTCCTTTGGTTGGTGTTTTTGTTTTGGTTTTTTCAGCCAACATCTCTTCTTTGTCTCATTTCTGTTTTTGTTTCTTTTTGCTTGAGATACTCACTATTTTGTATTTCAGGTGAGTGCATGCCTAGAACCCGAACGGGTGGACCTATTATCGAACCTTTTGTAGACGAGATCGATCATTTGTTTCAAAGGAGAAGGAGGAATTTGAATCTTGAGTTTGAAGGAGTAGCATCTAGAGCTTCTGCTTCTGGTATTCGGGAAGAGTCTTCTTCTTATCTTTTGGAGCCGGTACTTGAATCTGTCTACTTGGAGGGTGAAATGGCGGAGAGACCTATACGTACACTTACTAAGCCTACGGTTGGGGCTAGAGGACCAGCAATTGTCCTCAATGATGCCACCAGGAACTTGGAGATCAAGAATCACATGTTCCAACAACTTCCCAAATTCTATGGGATGGCTAATGAGGACGTGATAGGATACTTGAATGAGCTCGAGAACTTTGTTCTCCATCTTGGGCGACCGGGAGCTGGTGTTACGGATGATGATCTCCGCATGAAGGTCTTTTCTATGGGGCTAGGCGATCGTGCAAAGGCTTGGCTCAATACTTTGGAGGCCGGGTCTTTGACGACATGGGATCTATGTTTTGACAAGTTCATGGAGCGTTACTACCCCGCCTCCAAGACAATGGCTATGAAGAGCCAAATTAGCTCCTTCGAGCAGAGGTACGATGAGCCTTTCCACAAGGCCTATGATCGATTCATGGGATTGCATCATCGATGCCCACATAACGGGTATGATAAAGGTCAGCTTCTCCAATTCTTTTACAATGGTTTACATCCGGAGATTCAATCTCAAGTGGATAGTATTTGTGGAGGTAGTATGGGGGAGTTGCTTCTTTCTCAAGCCCAAGTGAAGCTGGACATGATGTACCGGAATTCACAAAACCGGAATGTGAGGGCTCGTGTGCTCCAAAAGGAGCAAAGAGGTGAAGCCAAGGTTGTAGTGGAACAAAATGCCTTCGATGGGTTCGCCCATGAAGTGAAGCAAGCTTTGAGGCAAAGCGTTCCTTCTCCTTCTACGGAAGTTTGTGGTGTGTGCAAGAATTATGGGCACCCGGCCTACTTGTGTCGTTCTGAATTTGCTAGAGAGCAATACATCACGAACGATGTCCGTCAAGAAGTATATGCTGCTGAGGGAGAGCAAGTAGTTGGAGATGTGAACTACGGGCAAGGTTATGGTAATGTGAGGCCACAAAACCGTGGACCCCGAGGTGGGTACCAGAATCAAGGCAACCGTGGTTATTTTCATAACTCGGATCAAAATGCCTATGGGCCTAATCAAGATAGAAGTCGTCTCAGCTATGGGAACAATTGGTATGAAGGAGCACCGCCTTCTAATCCTACACCTCCACCTCCGGTTGCTAGTTCGGGACCACAAGGTGGAGGGGTGCTTCCTTCACCTCTTGTCTCTTCACTCAATGATCTGGTTATGAAGACGAACAAATTCATGGAGCATTACTATCGTAATGAGGCTACTAACAATCAACGCTTTGAGAAGCTTGAGGCTAGTAGTAGCAATCTCCATAAGAAGCTACAAGAGCTTATAGATCGAGGGGCGAGTAGAGAGCAAGGGAAGTTTCCTGGAAACACGGAGAAGGCTATGTCCATAACCGTGGTGACTGATTTGCCCGTGGAGATCACGGTTGTGAGGGACAATGCACTGGTTGAGGTGCCAAGTTGCAAGATAACTGAAACTTGCAAGGTGAGTGAGGAGCTTGAGACTCCTAAGGTAGTTGTGGAAGAGAAAGTGGTCGCACAATCTGATGCGATAGTTGAGGAGGTGAATGAAAACTCATCGTCTGAGGATGAGTTGGTGGATATGGTGGAAGTGCCAATCCAAGAGAGCTTTGATGTGGAAATCGGCTTGGGAAAGAAGGATGGAATAGTGGCAACTCTAGACACGGGAGCGGGTGTGAATGTCATACCTTTGAACGTGTACGAAGAGTCGGGTTTGTCTGGCTTAAGACCAATGAAGTGCATGGTGCAATTGGGGGATGGGTCTATGAAGAAGCCATTGGGAAAATCTAGTGGTAAGAGTCGCCGGTGTAGAGGTCAAGACGAACTTCATCGTCATGCCTACATCCTCCGCAAAGCTCAAGGATGTGGTTCTTTTGGGTAGAGCCTTCATCAACAAAGTACATATGGTGATAGACATGTACCGTCGTACATGTAGCTTCGAGGTAAATGGCAAGCAACATATTGCGAGCCATAGTTAATTCATGTGCTTATGTTGATACTAACGAACTTGTAGGATTCTTTGGTCCTCTTTATGTTCGTCAAGATGTGCAGGGACTTATTGCTTTGAAGAGCACTTGGACGGGGAAGTCTAGTACCCGATGCAAAATCGATCCCGCATGAGCTAAGATGAGTCGAGCCAACGACTTCTAAACGAAGGCGCTTCTCGGGAGGCAACCCGAGGTTGTAGGTAATTGCATGTAGATTAAAATCACGTTTAAATTTTGTTTCGTTGTTTAGACAAGTTTTTTGGGGTGAAAATTTAGCAAAAGTTGAAAAAAAAATAGATTTGGGAGCTTCAGGTCCCAAGCGGTCCGCTTGGATTTCCAGTAAGAATCCCATTCTTACTGGAAATCCAAGCGAAGCGCTTGGATCGCCCAAGTGGTCCGCTTGAATTTCCAGTAGGAATGAAAATTCCTACTGGAAATCCAAGTGGAGCGCTTGGGAGTGCCCAAGCGGACCGCTTGCCAAGCGCTTCGCTTGGGACACCCAAGCGCTTCGCTTGGCTTTCCTTAAGGAAGTTAAGCGGGGCACTTGAGATTCAAAGCCTCCAACTTCGTTTTCTTCCTCCTTTGCCGATTTTGCACCCCAAAAATCTCAATCTCTCTCAATTCTCCACCAATTCTTGCAATCTTGTGCATTTTACAAAGCTCATCACCTCCTCTATCATTTAAACCGATCAAATTTCACATTTGGAGCATCCATAACAAGGAAACAAAGGTACCTCTCATGAACCCTAACTTTCTTGAATTTGGGATTTCATCTTAATTAGCTTCAATTGTGTTACGCATTGGTGAATTAGTGTTTGATAATGATTATTGAGCATGTTTCTTACTAGATGTGATGTCTAAATTCGAATTTTGCTCTTCTTAATTTATGATGAACTCTAGTGCTCGAATTTTTGCTATGTAATTGTTTGATGATTGTTAGCCTTGAATTTGAGTTATGATATGATTATGGTGATGTTGTGATTGCATGAGAATATGTTGGATTGGTTGGGTAATTTAATTGGAGAGTTTGTTTGCTTGGTTTAGATTCGTATGGATTTATCGTAACGAAGTGTTAAAGCTTCTCGATTTTTTCATATGAACTTTAGCAAGCCTTCAAACTCACCATGAGATTACTTGAGTGAGTTTTGACGTCTAAGAGTCGACTTGTTGCGTTATGACTTGTTTTAAACGAAGAACGTATACTTGTCTTAGAGTAGAAGTAGATCGTTTGGTAGTAGTATAAGAGTCTAAATCTCATTGTCACTTGAAGTTATCTAATAAGATTTTTTCTAGGTACAATGGCATCAAGAAGATCCAAGAGATCAAGGGGAGAAGGGACCTCGAGTGCCCAACAAACGGCCACACCCGGCGAGTATCGCCAATCGGGGAGGGCAAGGCAATTCGAAGCGAATCCCACAAGCACACATACATTTCCGAGAGGAGCATTCGCTTCACGGCTGGTGAAAGAGGATTGGATGGTGCCAGAGAGCTCAACAAGCTCATTACTGAGCGAGGCTGGAAGTACTATGGCGAGGTCATGCCAAATTGGGACCAAGCAGTAGTGGAGGACTTCTACATTGCCTTCACAGACTACAATGAACGGACCGGTGAGGTTCCTGTCCGCGGTGTTGGGGTCGAGTTTACTCCTTTGAGCATCACTAGCTTCATCATGCGGTTGGATAGACCACTGACGCGGGATCCAAACCGCCGGCCTGAAATCCACGAGAGATTTGATCCCGCGGAGCTCTATGTCTACGACAGGGAGTCTGATCACTACCCCATGGAGGTACTGAATGGCATTACCGTGGACGATTATGAATTGCCTGATGAGCCACCCCGAATTTTGCGCCACAACGATCTCACCTTCGAGGCAAGGATGATGTTGAAGTTCGTTCAAGCCAATCTGATCCCTAGCACACATGATTCCGAGGTTCAGTCCTATTACGGAGTCCTAGTCCATGCTCTCTTGCATGATTTGCCTCTCACTCCTGGCGTCGTCATCTTTCAGGAATTCAAGCGCCGCCGTAATGCCAACCGGAAGCTTGCCTTTGGTAACTTGATCACGGCCATGTGCAAGGAGGCCGGAGTTCCCGACCTCGTGCTGGACAAGAAGCCGAAGAAGTCCATCAACATTGATACGTACAATGAGATGCACGGGGCTTGGTGCACTCAGCAAGGAGAACCTATGCCACCGAGGGTTACGCGCCATGTGACACCTCCTGCACCTCCGCCTACGGCCGGACAAGGAATCTTCGACTTCTCGGGGTTCAACCAGATCTTGGTCGTTCAGTTTGGTAGCTTCCAAACCACCATGTTGGAGGCTCAGTTGACCCAATTCCAGGGATTTGAGGAGCGCGAAGTCAAGAGGTGGGAGGACTTCCGTGTGATGGAGGAGCAGCGTTGGGATGATTACCAGGGGCGTGTAGATCAGCGTTAGGAGGCCGCTCGAGCAGAGGACACTAGGCGTTGGAGAGCCCACCAGGAGGAGACGATGAACCGCTATGATGCCTTAGCTCGCCGAATTCCGGGGTACCCTTTCCATGATCAGACCGGTGGTAGTGGGAGTGCCTTTCCTAACACCCCCTACGACCCCTAGAGACACCAGCCGACAGGGGCCACATTTATCGGTAGTATTTGTATATTATCGTTATTTTGGCTCGTTTACTATTGTTGGTTGAAACTCTTTTAATTCGATTTTGTTGTATGATGCTATGACTTTTGACTCTTGTACTCTTTATTTGCTTTTGTAGTTGTGGCCTGTGTGCCTTTTGTCGTGATTAGTTTAGTTTAGTTTTTGTCTTGGTGCCTTAGGTGATTAAGAGAGGAAAAACATCGAAAATCTGGAAATAGGGGCCAAGCGAAGCGCTTGGAAGGGCCAAGCGGTCCGCTTCAAATTCCAGGAAGTTTTGCAACTTCCTGGAAATTCAAGCGGAGCACCTGGAGCCTCCCAAGCGCCCCGCTTGGCCAAGCGAACCGCTTGGCTCCTGCCAAGCGGTCCGCTTGGACCCTGTACCCAGATTTTCCTCGTTTTTCCATTCTTCTCACCTTTGCGCACTCGTTTTCACTTGTTTCTTGAGTCCTTTCGGGTACTACTCATACATAGGAGATTGGACACGAACCTTTATCTCAGGGAAGTGTACTTTCAGTCCAATTTTTCCTTTTCTTTCAACTTTTCTTTGCTCGAGGACGAGCAAAAGTTTAGGTTTGGGGAGGGGGTATTGGATTTTCAGTACTATATGCTTGTGTGGATTCGTACATGCCTGATTTTACTCAAGTTCATGTGATTTGTCGTGTTTTTTCAAATTTTTGCATGCATATCATCCCTAGATTAGTTGTTGCACGTTGTTGTGTGTGGAGTTTATTGCCAAGTCTTTTGAACTTTTTTATTGAGTAGACTAAGTGTTTATGGCCATTGATCATATGTTGCATCACTTTGCAAGTAGTTTGAGGCTTGTCTCGCTTGGTTTGTCACATTCGCATGTGCACTAGTTAAGCTTAGTAGTCTCGACATCACCTTGAGTGGTGTTTCTTCTGCTGCGGTTCACGATGGCCTTATGAAATGATTCATGTTAGAGTCTATGGTTGTAACCCGCGTAATTATGTACGTAAGAGGCGACAAGTTCTTCACCTCGATTTGAGATTGCCAAATGCCTAGGAAGGAGGTAGTGTGAGGTGTGCGATTCCTTGTATTAAACCTATTCTATCGAATAGGTTTGGGGAGGGGGTTGTTTCGTTGATCTTGTTTTCGTCTTTGAGTCGTTGTAAAGTTTCCTTTTTCTTTTTCTTTTTGTTTTGTGTCCCAACCTATTCTTTCGAATAGGTTTGGGGAGGTGTCTTTGTAAAGAGTCTTTCCTTTTTCCTTTTCGTCTTTGTGCTCAAACCTATTCTCTCGAATAGGTTTGGGGAGGTGTTTTTGACACATAGTACTGTTGCTTGCCCCTATATATAAAAAAAAAAAGAAAGAGAAAAAAAGAAAAGAAAAAAAGAAAGAGAAAAGAGAAAAGAAAAAAAAAAGAAAGAAAATAAAGAATAAGACCCAAAAGAAAAAGAAGGGTCGTTGCAAGCCAAAAGCAGTCTCGTAGTGTCAAGTGTCGTGTAAATATTTTGTTCTTGTGAAGTTATCGAGTTGTAAATTCTATCTTTCATTTCGTGTCGCCTTTGTCCAAGGCCTGTTCTTGACCACCCTCGTCTTGCTATTCAAGAAGTGGTTGAAGGAGACTCATTCTTTGAGAGTCTGGGTAGAATAGGGGAGTGTTATCGTTCTAAGGGAACCCTCCTTCGTTTGATGAGAGCCAGTATTGGTTCGCCCTCTCTTGAGGAAAAGTCTCGCTTGGTGAACAGAAGTAAGCCCTCGGTTTCATAGGCACGGGGCAATTGTAGTATGATAACATGCATCATTGTGTCGTCACTGACCAGGTTCAGGTAGAAGATGTTACGAGAGACTCCTTTGTTTAACCAAGTGCACTTGAGAATGTGTATACTCGCAATCGAGGCATACTTCAACCTATTTGCATGTCATGCTCATTTGGTCTTGTTCATAAGCATTTGGTAGATTCAATAGATTAGTTCACTTTACTTGGCATGAGACTCCTGTTGTGTTGCATTTAGGTTAGTTTGTTGCTTGAGGACAAGCAAAGGTTTGGTTTGGGGAGTTTGATGAACGTATTTTTGACGCGTTCATCTTGTCTTTTTCACCTTCTTTTGCTATCTTCTAGCCTTGTTTTTTTGTTAGTTTCGTAGAATTGTGTCACGTTTTGTGTTTTCTGCATTTTCAGGCACTTAGGTACGAAACGGCGTTTTTGGAGCTAAAAACGAGCCTTTTTGATGGAAAAGATGGCCCCGTTGAAGTTCCCCAGTCTCCGTGGCTTGTTCGTAAGTGTTTGAGTATCAATAAGCATCGAGAAGGATGAGTCCAAGGCACCCGAGGGCCATGCGAGGGCAAAAAGATTGAGTTTGAAGACAAAAATTTGCCCAGGAGCCAAGCTAAGCGCCTGGAATAGTGAAGCGCTCCGCTTCAATTTCTAGAAGCTTCAGCACAGGAGCCAAGCGAAGCGCTTGGTGTTCCAGAAGCGCGTCGCTTGCCAAGCGCTCCGCTTGGCTTCTCCAAGCGGTCCGCTTGGCAACGGTTACGTTTTCGGATTTTCCATCTTAGATCTGATCTTTGATAATTTTTTGAAGATCTTTTGAACTGTAACTTGGTTTTGGAGAGCTCCTAAGCCCCAAAACTCAGTGAATATTCAGATTACTTTGTATTTTAGCTTGGGATTCAAGGTTTTGATTGGGATTCATCCTTTGTAATCATCTACGGAGAGGTTTTCTTTGCTTTCCACCGATTAGTGACAGCTTTGGTGGTAACTTGTATCACTCTCTTGTCTTGTAGTTTGATATGATGTATTCTGATTATTATTCATATGAATTGATGTCTATGTTGATGAATATGAGTAGCTAAATCTTTTGTGTTGGTGGTAGAATGTAGAATATGCATGCTATGAGTTATGTTTATGCTTACATGAGATTGTGATTCAATCTTGCTGCAAATCCCTTCATATGATTCTTAGTTGCCTATAAAAAATATTCGAATTGAGTATAGTGACAAACTCTTGGTCAATGAAAGCTATAGGATTGTATGTTAGAGATTTGCAGCATGCTAGATAAATGGTGTTGGTGACAAGCACCTCTAAATTATTGATAGTGATCTTTCATGATGTGTGTCTTAAATTTGCCTAGACGAGTTGCTTAGCAGACTTGATCGAACGTTCTACGCACTGAACTTGTGAGCATATTCGTAACCCATGCATGTGTATTTAATTTCTACCACCAACCGTTTTCCAATCTTGTTTACATAAATCTGATTTCTCGTTGCTATTGTTCAAAGGAAACGATTCTCCAAACTTTGAACTCGTTGACTGAAATTGCTTGCAAAAACCCCAAGCAAAGCCACGTTAGGTCCCGAGAGAACGACACTCGGGGACAATTTGCCATTGCACTCTAGTTTGTGTAGTGATAAGTGTTCTTAGGCTTTTAAAACAAATTTAATTGGTAAAAAACGACATCATCAGCAAGCGAAGGGCTTGACAGGGGCCAAGCGCTTCGCCTGAAATTCCAGTGAATCTGCCTAGAATTTCCGCCTGACTTTAACTCGCTCTACAGGGCTCATACGATGTCGGATCGGAGCGTGTAATATACCATTGGATATCTGTTTGAGTTAGCTACGCGTGAAAGTTGGTTTGAGGTCAATACAATGCTGTATTGAAACGTTATGGCTCAAATGGCTAGGCTGTGTCAATCATAAACACTTGAACGACTCCAAAACTTCCACCCGAACTTTTGAATTTGCTTCCAAGGTAAGGCTAACTTCTCAAAAATGTGATTATTGGCTTAACTCAAACTAAGGACACTCACGAAAATGTCCACGGAGATCAAGGAACTTCAACGGGGTCATTTTTCATTCAAAATGCTTCGTTTTTAGCTCAAAAAACACCGTTTCGTACCTAAGTGCCTGAAAATGCAAAAAACACAAAACGTGACACTATTCTACAAAACTAACCAAAAAACCAAGCGAAAAAAAAGCAAAATAAGTCAAAAAAGACAAGATGAACGTGTAAAAAATACGTTCATCAATGAGACCATCTACACCGCGTTTAAGAGGTTCCAAGACCTCATGAACAAGTGCCCTCACCATGGTTTTGAGCTTTCGATTCTAGTCCAACACTTCTACAATGGACTAACGTTCGAGAACCAACAAGTGGTGGATTTCCAATGCCGTGGCAATATTTGGGAAGAAACCGCGGAAGCCGTCTGGGCGGTATTATAAAGGCTTGCTAATGGGTCGCAATTCAAGGACCCAAGAGCGATTGTTAGGAGACGTGGACCTGAAGCTCCACCTACTCAAGAAGCCCCTATGTATGGGGGGAATGGGGATCGATTCGAGTGCTTTACCAACGAATTGAAGCAAGTCCTCAAGAGCGCCACTGGAACATCTGTGTCAAACGAAGTTTGCCGAATATGCAAGAACTATGGGCATGGGGCTCATATGTGTAGATCGGAGCTTGCATATGATGATGGCAACTGGGTTCAAGGAGGCGAAGAGGAAGCCTTTGCTACGGAATTTGGTACTCAAGAAGCTATCTACGGACAAGACGGTAGGAATCCTCGAGGTGGATTTTGGAGAAGAGGGTTCCGAAATAATCAAGGATATGCACTGGCTAGCCAAACTTATGGCCCTAACCAAGACCGTAGTAGGCTTAACTATGGTAATGATCACTGCGAAATCCCGCTCCGAAAGAGCAACCGAAGTCGAAGACAGCTCTACTGATGGAGAACTTGCAAAAGATGGTTGATCACACCCAAAGTTTTCTCAAACGTTATGAAGAAGATTCTGAGAAGACTAGGGCGAGGCTTGATCGATTGGAAGAGAGCACTAGGCTTGCCCATCAAAAGATGCAAGAGTTGATTGACCGAGGAGCAAGTAGGGAGCAAGGCAAGCTGCCTAGCAACACTGAGAAGTCGATGTCCATTACCTTGGTGGGTGATCTACCTGTTGAAATCACCATCAAGAAGGTTGCTAAGTTTCAGTGTTGCAAGAATGTAGAACCTCCACTAGCCAAGGAAGAAGAGAAGGACCTTTGTATTGATGAGAGTGAAGAGGAGCAAGAGGATCCCGAGCCACTCCCTCAAAGTTTCGATGTTAAGGTCGGGATTGGTGAACTTGAAGATGTCTGTGCTACACTAGACACGGGATCCTACTCTAATGTGCTCCCAATGAATGTGTTTGAGAAGAGTAGCCTTGGAAAACTATCTGAGCATAAGGCTATTGTGCAACTGGCGGATGGATCCTTTGTGAGACCCGAAGGCGTTGTGAAGAATGTATTGGTCAAGATTGGTGAAGCTTATGTATACACCAATTTTGTAGTTATGCCGACGTCTACACCTGGGATGGGGGATGTTGTTCTCTTGTGGCGAACGTTCTTGACCAAGCTACGCTCCGTGATAGACATCTACCGAAGGACTTGCACCATTGAGGTGGATGGAAACCGACATGTGTTGCGAGCCATATCTGATCCACCTGATCACTTCAATGCTTCTCACACCATTAACTACCGTGGTCTTGCTGTCTATGTTCATTCTTATTCACAGGTTCGTGGCATGAGGAGAAGATCCATGAAGGGGAAGTCTAGTACCCTAAAAAGGAAGAGCTAGGCGCAAGGAGGAGTCGAGTCAAAGACTATAAACAATGGCACTATCCGAGAGGCAACCCGGAGTTTTTATCGTTTTTTTTACCGCTTTATTGCATGCATTCATACATTGAACAATTTGCTTTTCGTATGTGAATTTGTTCGTCTCTGTGTGGTATGTGCTTATGTCTTTGTTTGAGTGAACTTTTTTCGAGTGGTTTTATGAGTAAAATGGTTTTCGGGGACTTAAAAACCGGATTTCTTCGAAAGTTTCGTCTCCCCACCTCAGGAGGTGGGGGAGAATCGCCCCCCATGGGGGGCGAATCGCCCCACATGTCCAGAGAGCTCCGCGCTCTCTGGACGTGCGAGGCAATTCGTCCCACATGTGGGGCGATTCGCCTCGCACGGGGCGACTCGCCCCACGGTCTCAGTAGAAGAAAAACGAGGCTTGCCCCCATTTTCTTCATTTTCTTCATCTCTTTCACCTTCTTACGCCAAAAATCCCCAAAAATTTCAAAATATCTTCAATCCTTCATAAAATCTTCATTTCTCCATCAAATTGTGTGTTCTTTAGCTTCAATCGAAGCCCGTTACGTGCTCTTTCTTTTCATCCGAACAAATTTCTTCCTAGTTCATTCAATCTTTGGATTTGAGGTAATCTCACATGAACCCTAATTTTTCAAATTTGGTTTTTTTTTTATTTATGCTTCAATTAAGCTTGTATGATGTGTGGGTTGATGATTTGTGTGATTAGAAACGTTATTCACTATCGATTATATGTTCAATTAGGCTTGGTTTGATGGTTTGAGAATTTTGCTATTAGATATCTATATCTTGTTATGCAATGTATCTTTTCCTTTCATTCCTTGTTTAAACTTTGTTTGTTGATGTGATAATGATGGGCATGTTGGTAGAATGCTTGATTGATGAAGTTGAGGATTTATGATGCTAGATTTTTTGCTACTATGGTATGAATTGAGCCTTATGATTCAAGGCTATTGGTTGTCTAGCAAGAGAATAATGTAATATGTGCATGTAGTAGTTACATTGATATGTTGCATGTTGAAGTAGCTAGACTAGACATGGAGGTTTTTGAGGAGTTCGATTGTTGTAGATATCGCTCCTATGTTCGCTCTTGCATTTGCATATGCATATGTCTGTTTTGTGTCATACAAGATACTAATTGTTGTTTGTAGGAATCATGGCTCCACGAGGATCGAAGAAAGCTGGGTCAAGCAAGAAGGGTAAAGGGGTAGCATCAAGCTCCCAACCTTCCCACGAGCTGTACGAGTTGTCTCTAGCTGCAATAGATGTCCGACAAAGGCTCGAAGCGGAGCTAGCTCAAGGTGGACGATCGATTATACCAGACAGAAGGATTGATATTCCGGATGAAGTAGCTCACCAGGCAGGGTACAGGACACTCTCCCGTCTGGCGAGGAGAAGGAATTGGGTTTGGTATACTTCCAACAGGTTCAAGGGGTACGATACGAGCCTCCTTCATGAGTTCTATGCAGGATACACTGATCATGAGGAAAAGGAGGGGGTACTCGTTCGGGGCGTAATAGTACCATGGACGCCAGCCTCAATTTCTGCCTTCATCCATCTTGGGGAACGGGAGTTCACAGGAAGCAACAACTCCTACGAATATTCAAGGGCCACTAGGGGGATCGGAAGTGACATTACAGATTTTATTTGCAACAGGGAGTATAGGTATCCAAATACCGGAGCACAACCTGCACGGATCCGTCAGAGTGACCTTAGCATCGAGGCTAAGATGGTTATGAAATTCTGCATTTTCAACTTGATCCCCAGAATGAATGACACTTGGATACAGCCAAATTATGCCGAGCTCCTCTACTGCTTGATAGACAAGCATCGAATCGACATCGGTCACATCATGTATGCCCAGTATGAGCGCCACTGGGAGAAGAAGAAGAAGCCCTTCATCTTTCCGAGCTTCATCACTGCCTACTGCAAATATTATGGGGTCGAGGACATTGATGAGGGAGATTGCGAGGTCACTGCTCTTTCACCTTCGACTATTGATGTGCAGCTGGCTAGTTATCAAACGAAGAACCCCACGGCTGCTGCTGCTGATGTGGAAGCACCCTTCCGACCGACTGATTCAGATAATGAAAATGATTATGAGGATGCTATGGAAGCTGATGATGGCCGAGCACCTATACCGGATATTCCTTTTGTCCATAGAGCACCACATGGGTCTCAAGGTTTTGACTTCTCTGATTTTCCGGCCCATATCACTGATAGTGTTGCAGCCTTGACCACTACTGTCCAAGGAATGCGACATGACCTTGACGGGCACATTGCCCAGCGCAACCGCGATTGGGAGATGTTTGAGGAGCATCGCCGAGAAGAGAGGCAGGTAATGTGGGAGCAACAATAGCTCATCCAGCGGCAACAGGATCTCCTGTCTGACATGTGGAGAGACTATTATGGGGATAACAATCCCGATAACTAGTCTTTTCACATGTCCACTCTCAGCCGACCGAGGCCAAACCGTTCGGTAACATCTAGTATCACTTCTTATTTACTCATTCTCTTTTGCTAGGGACTAGCTTAAGTTTCATGAGGGGGATGGGATGTGAACCGTGATGTTAAGTATTGTTTGGCTTTGTGTTGATTGGTATCTTGTTTTTTCTTTGCATTTGCACGTTTACCGCTTTCTTAGTTTTTTGTTGCATTCACTACATTCATCCTAGGATAGTCTTGCATGTTTTATGTGGAGTTTATTGCCAAATTCTTTGATATTTTTTATTGAGTAGATTAACTAATTATGACATTAATCGTATGCTCATCTCTATGAATTTGTTTGAGGTTTTTCTCGCTTGGCTTGGCACAATTATGTATTGCACTTAGTTAAGCTTGGTAGTCTCGACATCACTTAGTGGTGTTTTCTCTACTGCGGTTCACGAAGGCCTTTATAATAGGATGATGCATGTTAGGGTCTTATGGTTGTTTTCCCGAGTAATTATGTACCTAAGAGGCAACAAGTGTTCACCTTGTTTTGAGATTGCTAAATTCCTAGGAAGGAGGTAGTGTAAGATTGTGTGATCCTTTGTTTGCAACCTATTCTTTCGAATAGGTTTGGGGAGGGGGTTACGCTATCACTAGACTTGTTTTTCATTTTTTAGTGTGTGTTGTGAGTTTATTTTTCCTTTTTCCTAAATTTTGTACCCCAACCTATTCTTCCGAATAGGTTTGGGGAAGTCGTTTGTGAGTCATTTTAGTTTCTTTTTTTTCGTTGTGCTACTGCTGGCTAAAAAAAATCGAAAAAAAGAAAGAAGAAGAATTCCGGAAAAAAAAAAAAAACTGGAAAAGAAAAAAAAAGAAGAAAAAAAAAGAAAAAAAAAGAAAAGACCCCAAAAAAGCAAAGTAGGGTCCAAAAAAGCCAAAAAGCAGTTTAGCAAAGTGTTGTGTCTCATTTTCCAATTCTTGTAATGTTCGTAATCGTGTTGTAATTTCCTATCTTTTCTTTTTATTTGAGTGTTATCTGTTCTAGACCACCCTCGTCTTGCCATTCAGGAAGTGATGAATAGCTTAAGACTTTGCTTGATAGATGGGTAGAATAGGGGAGTGTTATCTTTTTAGGGAACCCTCCTTCGTTTGATGAGAGTCAGTATTGGTTCGATGATGATGTCGTTTTCACCAATTAAATTTTTTTGTAGCCAAAGAACACTTATTCACTACACAAAAGATTTAGTGCAGCGGTAAGATGTTCCCGAGTGTCGTTCTCTTGGGACCTAACGTAGCTTTGTTTAGTGCGTAACAATTGTAATCAACCAACAAGCAAGTTTGTGTGATTAAACCAAGCACTCATGCAAATCAGAAACTATCAAGAGGAAGATAAAATCAAATAGAGAAAGATGTTGGTGGTAGCTTAGTGGACATGACAAACCATGGGTTACAACTTGCTATCATGCTATGAACATTTAAACATACCATAGAGAAGTATTAATTGACCACAAAGTTCTCACATGCTTTGCATTCGAAAATACTGAATTGGCTACTCCCAATTGTATGGATGACCTAGGAGTATTAAGCGACCATAAGGGCTGTCACTACCTTGTATTCGAAGATTTGTAATTGGCTACTTTAGATCTTACGCAATGGTTCAAAGCACAACAAGCATAATCATAACCCTAGCTATCATGTCCACATTCTACCACCAACAATCGTGAATTAGCTACGCATAACGGATCTTGAAACAAACAACATCATATATGAATAACAATAACAAACATTCATAATCAGAATCAAAATAAGGAGAATTGATACAAGTTACCACCGATTGTCACGAGACGGTGGAATGCCCAAATCTCATGGATCAAGATACAATGAAGATGAAATTGTATATAATCACGTCTTTCTTGATGATAATCAAGCCTCTAGATAATAGGTCTGAGCTATGGAGCGTCAAAGAGCTCTCCCAAGCAATTACCAAGTGAAAGGAATGAGTAAAAATAACTGAAAATCGAGTTTTAATGCCAAAATCGCGATCTGGATCTGAGTCCAAGCGAAGGGCTTGGATTCTGTCAAGCGCTTAGCTTGGCAAGCGAAGGGCTTGACAGGGGCCAAGCGCTTCGCCTGGAATTCCAGTGAATCTGCCCAGAATTTCCTCCTGACATTAACTCGCTCTACAGGGCTCATACGATGTCGGATCGGAGCGTGTAATATAACGTTGAATATCTCTTTGAGTTAGCTACGCGTGGAAGTTGGTTTGAGGTCAATACAATTCTGTATGAAAACGTTATGGCCCAAATGGCTAGGCTGTGTCAATCATAAACACTTGAACGAATCCAAAACTTCCACCCGAACTTTTGAATTTGCTTCCAAGGTAAGGCTAAGTTCTCAAAAATGTGATTATTGGCTTAACTCGAACTAATGACACTCACGAAAATGTCCACGGAGATCAAGGAACTTCAATGGGGTCATTTTTCATCCAAAATGCTTCGTTTTTAGCTCCAAAAACACCGTTTCGTACCTAAGTGCCTGAAAATGCAAAAAACACAAAACGTGACAGTATTCTACAAAACTAACCAAAAAACAAGGCTAAAAGATAGCAAAAGAAGGTAAAAAAGACAAGATGAACGCGTCAAAAATACGTTCATCATTCGACCTCTTTGAGGAAAATTCTTAACTTGGTGAACAGCAGTAAGTCCTCAGTTTCATAGGCACGGGACAGCCATTCATATTCTAACATGTTTCATTACGTCGTCACTGACTAGGTCCAGGTAGAGAATGTTACGAGAGGCTATCTTGTCTTGACATAAGTGCTTATGTGAATGCGTATGAGTCAATCGAGGCATTCTTCAACCTATATTCATGTTATGATTTGAATGGTTTTTGTTCATAAGTTTTTTGATAGATTCAATAGATTAGTTCATTTCATTTGGCATGAGACTCCATTTTTTGTGTTGCATTGTTTTTTGCATTAGAGTCTAGCTTAGTTGCTTGAGGAGAAGCAAAGGTTCGGTTTGGGGAGTTTGATGAACGTGTATTTTACACTTTCATTTGAGTCTTTTTCATCGATTTTATCTATCCACTATGTTAATTTAGCTATATTTTAGTGCATTTTATCAGAATAGTGTCACGTTTCCCTTTAATTTGTATTTTACAGGTTTTGGGTGAAAAACAAGGTTTTCCGGGCAATAATATTGAAGTAGACAAGGAATTGGTGTTGCGAAGGCCTAATTGGAGTATCTAGAAGATTCCGGATAGGATTTGAAGTCTAGGGGTCGAGTCTGAAGGCTAAAAGGTCACTAGAAGGCAAAAACCGAGTCCGAAAAGGAAAAGAAATCCAAAAACGCGTCGAAAACGCATTTCCAGCCGACCGAAGGTCCCGGCCGAGTCGCCCGGGACGTGGGGCGAATCGCCCCACACCAGGAGAATCGCCCGTGTGTGGGGCCACTCGCCCCACACCTGCCGAATGCCTATATATAGTTGCTCAGTTTTCTCCGTTTTTCATACTTTTCCAGACCTTTTCTCTCACCTTTCTCATTAGTTTTAGGTAGGAATTCTCCAGAGCCTGTTCTCGGGATTCTTAGCTTAGGAGATACTTGTTCTTATCGTTTTGGAGCTTGTAAGATCGCGATTCTTCGGAGATTGACATCCTTCGGTAACATTGTATCTTATAGTTTTTCTATTTATATTTATTTATCTTTAAACATGTTTTCATTCAATCTTGCTATGATTTCTGTTGATTGCATGACATCTATGAGTAGCTAAACTTCTCGTTGGTGATAGTATGTGATTTCTTAGCGAAAGGTTAATAATTAGGCTAATGGCTATATCGCGCATTATACTTTGAGTTATTGCTTTATTTCTTTGATCTATCTAAAACCTCAATCTTCGTAGTGTTGAATAATAACGGAACACAATTGGACAATTCATTGATCAAAGATCTCTATGCAAAACTGGGGACTTCATGCATGATTATTAACCTGTTATGCTTTGAATGACCATACTATCACCAATCTCCATTATCTGATAAGAAAAACCTTTGCTAAGTAGTTTGTTGATTTTATATTCTTAAGTTAGATTAGATAAAGCTAGTTATAGTCCTTAGAGATCGACACTCGAGGTTATTTTACTGCTACACTACGGTTTTCGTTGTAGTTGTGAATTGCCTTTGGCTCAATACAAATGTATTTGATTAACTAGAATCGGATAAGTTCTAAACCAGTTCATCAACTACTAATGAATGTGTATTTTACACTTTCATTTGAGTCTTTTTCACCTATTTTAGCTATCCTCTATGTTAATTTAGCTATATTTTAGTGCATTTTATTAGAATAGTGTCACGTTTCCCTTTAGATTTTATTTTACAGGTTTTGGATGAAAAACGAGGATTTCCGGGCAATTATATTGAAGTTGACAAGGAATTGGTGTTCCAGAAGCCTATTTGGAGTATCTGAAGGTTTCCGGATAGGATTTGGAGTCTAGGGGTCGAATCTGGAGGTTAGAAGGCCACTAGAAGTCAGAAACCGAGTCCGGAAAGGGGAAGAAATCCAAAAACGCGTCGAAATCGCGGAATTCCGCGAAAATTACTCCCGGGCGAACCGCCCGGGACGTGGGGAGAATCGCCCCACACCGGGCTAACCGCTCGGTGTGTGGGGCGAATCGCCCCACACTTTTTCGTAGCCTATATATAGTTGCTCAGTTTTTCTCCGAAATTCATACCTTTCCGGACCTATTCTCTCACCTTTCTCTGTAGTTTTAGGTAGGGACTTCCCAGAGCCTGTTATGGGGGTTCGTAGCTTAGGAGACACTTTTTCATAGCAGATTGGAGCTTGTAGGATCGCAATTCTTCGGAGATTGACAACCTTCGGTAACATTGTATCTTACAGTTTATTCTACTTATTTTTATATATCTTTCAACATGTTTTCTTCTACGATTTCTGTTGATTGCATGCCTATTATGAGTAGCTAAACTTATCGTTGGTGGTAGTATGTGGATTCTTAGCGAAGGGAAGATAATCATGCTAATGGCTATATCGCGCATTACATTCCGTGTTATTGCTTTATTTCGTTGATCAGGCTCAGCCTAAATTCTCGTATGTTGTTTTAATTATTATGCACAATTGGAACCTCGTCGACCTATGCGCATTTATATCTTCGTAGTGTTGAATAATTACGGAACACAATAGGACAATAGTGATTGACTTGTCAGTATCTTTATCTTCGTAGTGCTTAATAATTGCAACAGGACATTCGATTGATCACAGATCTCCATGCAAGACCGAGGAATTTACGCATGATTATTGACCCGTTATGCTTTGAAGGATCATACTATCACCAATCTCCATTATCTGTTAGAAAAACCTTTGCTTTTACGTCTTCTGTTTTTATATTCTTAGTTAAATAGATAAAGCTAGTTATAGTCCTGAGAGAACGACACTCGAGGTCATTCTACTGCTACACTATGGTTTTCGTTGTAGTTGTTGATTGCCTTTGGCTTAAATAACAAATTTATTTGCTGAATCGGGACCCGACAAATCCTCGTTCATCAAATTGGCGCCGTTGCCGGGGACTATATTTCTTTTTTCTGTTTAATTTGTTTATATTTTCAGCTTTCGATTCCTAATTCTATTAGTTTTAGTTTTCCTTTTTAATCTCTCTCTGATACTGCTTTCCTAGTCTGTTACAGATAGTGTATGCCGCATACACGATCTAAAGGAACACCGCTTGCTAATTCAATTGCTGAGATCGACAGAGTCTACCACCAAAGAAGGCGACTACTTCAAAGGCGTGTACTAGAGGAAATAGAGGATACCGATTTCTCTGAATCTCTACACAGTCTTTTCAAGGAAATCGAAGGAATGGCCGAAGCTAGACCACTGAAAGCATGGGTTCAACCCACCAAGGATCGTATGAGGGGACCGGTGATTGTTCTTTCGTCTGCAACTCGAGATCTGGAAATCAAGAACCACGCGTTCCAACAACTTCCGAGGTTCTATGGCTTATCAAGGGAAGACGTGATGGGGTACTTGCACGATATCGATGATTTCGTCAACCAACTCCCACGACCCGGAGCTGAAATAACAACGGATGAGTTGAGGATGAAGGTTTTTGCCAAGTCATGGTTGAGTTATCTACCAGCAGGCTCGCTGGACACTTGGGAGAAGGTTTTTTCAGCTTTCATGGAGAAATACTTCCCTCACACCTTGACTACCGCGCTAAAGGCGCAAATCACTGGATTCAAGTAGGACTATGATGAGACCATCTACACCGCGTTCGAGAGATTCCAAGATCTCACGAACAAGTGCCCTCACCATGGTTTTGAGCTTTCTGACCTAGTCCAACATTTCTACAATGGACTAACCTTCGAGAACCAACAAGTGGTGGATTTCCAATGCCGAGGCAATATTTGGGAGGAAACCGCAGAAGCCGTCTGGGCAGTTTTCGAAAGGCTTGCTAAGGGTTCACAATTCAAGGTCCTAAGAGCGATGGTTAGGAGACGTGGACCTGAAGCTCCACCGACTCAAGAAGCCCCTATGTATAGGGGGAATGGGGAACAATTCGAGTGCTTTACCAACGAATTGAAGCAAGTCCTCAAGAGCGCCACTGGAACAACAGTTTCGAACGAAGTATGCCGAATATGCAAGAACTATGGGCATGGGGCTCATATGTGTAGATCGGAGCTGGCGTATGATGATGGCAACTGGGCTCGAGGAGGCGAAGAGGAAGCCTTTTCTACGGAGTTTGGTACTCAAGAAGTTAGCTACGGACAAGACGGTAGGAATCCTCGAGGTGGATTTTGGAGAAGAGGATTCCGAAACAATCAAGGATATGCACCGACTAACCAAACTTATGGCCCTAACCAAGACGTAGTAGGCTAAACTATGGTAATGATCACTGCGAAAACCCCGCTCCGAAAGAGCCACCGAAGTCGAAGTCGGATCAACTGATGGAGAACTTGCAAAAGATGGTTGATCACACCCAAAGTTTTCTCAAACGTTATGAAGAAGATTCTGAGAAGACTAGGGCAAGGCTTGATAGGTTGGAAGAGAGCACTAGGCTTGCCCATCAAAAGATGCAAGAGTTGATCGACCGAGGAGCAAGTAGGGAGCAAGGCAAGCTGCCTAGCAACACTGAGAAGTCGAATTCCATTACATTAGCTGGTGATCTACCTGACGAAATCACCATCAAGAAGGTTGCTAAGTGCGAGTGTTGCAAGAAGGAAGAACTTCTACAGGCTAAGGAAGAAGAGAAGGACCTTGGTTCTGACGGAAGTGATGAGGAGCAAGAGGATCCCGAGCCACTCCCTAAAAGTTTCGATGTTAATGTAGGGATTGGTGAGCTTGAAGATGTTCGTGCCACACTAGACACGGGATCCTACTCAAACATACTCCCTTTGAATGTGTTTGAAAAGAGTAGCCTTGGAAAACTATCTGAGCATAGGGTTATTGTGCAACTGGCGGATGGATCCTTTATGAGACCCGAAGGGGTTGTGAAAAATGTGTTGGTCAAGATTGGTGAAGCTTGTGTATACACAAATTTTGTAGTTATGCCGGCGTCTACACCTGGAACGGGGGATGTCATACTCTTAGGGCGAACATTCTTGACTAAACTACGCTCCGTGATGGACATCTACCAAAGGACTTGCACTATTGAAGTGGATGGCAAGCAACACATGTTGCAAGCAATATCTGATCCACCTGATCCGCCTGATATTTCTTACACTACTCACTACTGTGGTCTTGCAGCCTATGTTCTTTCTTATTCACAGGTTCGTGGCATGGAGAGGAGATCAATGAAGGGGAAGTCTAGTACCCGCAGAAAGAAGAGATAGGCACAGACAGGAGTCGAGTCAAAGACTTTAAACAATGACGCTATCCGGAGGCAACCCGGAGTTTTTATCGCTTTCTTTACCGCTTTATTGCATGCATTCATTCTTGAACTATTTGCTTCTCATATGTGAATTTGTTCATGTCTGTGTCGTATATGCTTATGTTTGAGTGAGATTTTTCGAGTGGTTTTATGAGAAAATTGGTTTTGGGGATTAAAAACCGCGTTATCGGACGAAAGGACCGTCTCCCCACATCGGGGAGCGGGGGGTGAATCTCCCCGCATGGGGCGACTCGCCCCACACCGGGGGCGACTCGCCCCACGGTCCCAGAAGACCAAAAACGCGGGTCTCCCCCTTCTCTCCTCATTTCTTCATATTTTCATCATCCTTCCTCACCAAAATTCGAACCTTGCGAAAATTACTTCAAAACATCATAACTTCTTCATTTCTTGACCAAATTTAGTGTTCTTTAGCTTCAATCGAAGTCTATTACATGATCTATCTTTTCATCCGAACAGATTTCGTCCTAATGCATTAGATTTTCAGATCTGAGGTATCTTCTTATGAACCCTAATTTTCGAATTTGGGGGTTTTCTAATTTGAGCTTCAATTATGCTTATTTGATGCATGGGTAGGTTGTTTGTGTGATTAGAAGCGTTATTTACTATCAATTGCATGCTCAATTATGCTTGGATTGTTGATTTGGGAATTTTGCTACTAGATGATTTATCTTGTTATTCAATATGTCTTTATCTTTGATTTCATGCTTATGATTGTGTTATTGGTGTAATGTTGATGGATTTGATGGTAGAATGCTTAATTGTTGAGTGTGAGGATTTATGATGCTAGAATTTTTCGCTACTATGGTATGAATTGAGCCTTGTTAACTAGGATATTGGTTGTCTAGTAAGAGCATAATGTGATGTATTGCATGTAGTAGTTACATTGGTATGTTGCATGATGAAGAAGCTTGGCTAGACATTAAAGGTTTGGGGAGCCCGATTGTTGATCTTATCACTTGTGTGTTTTGTTCTTACACTAGCATATGCATGAGTCAGTTTTGTGTCATACGAGGTACTAACTGTTGTTTGTAGGAACCATGCCAAGGGAAAGGAGCATTCCCGTATGATTACTATGAAGTATTGGAGGGGGATCGATTACAACCATGTCAAGAAGAGTGACCTCGTTAGATGTGCGTTCGAGCCTAGGGGTTTTGCAACAACGTCGTGGATTATCCAAGAGGAGGAGCTAGAGTACACCTGGAGTAAGGACTCCAATGCCTATTCATGCACCACCGAAGGGACAGAAACCATTATTACGTCAGCAATCCATCACGAGGACTGCAAAGTTCGAGTGAACTGGAAGGCACCGGGACAATCTAGCCGCGACGGATTCAATCTCGAGTTCGTAGTTGCTAGAAGGTTCTGAAGCGCTAGCTTGGTTCCAAAACATAATGACATGGGTGCCCAGCCCCTCGTTAGGGTGCCCCTTACCTGCCTCTAAAGGGAGCATCATATAGACATCAGTCGCATCAACCGTAGAGAATGTGGTCGACATTGGAAAAGATGGTAGAAGACTTCTGAGTATCCGAGCAGCTTACTGAAACCTTCTCGGGGTGTAAAACGCTGGAGGGGGAGGTCCTGATACCACTGCCCTTTCCCCTTCAACAGTTCACATCCTATTGGAGGGCTTGAGGATGGAGGATTCCATAACAGCGGCGGCTAATCTTGAGAATTCTACTCGACACTACAACTCTACTAGTGAGGATGTGCGTGACAGTAGTGACAATGAAGGCCATACGGGCAATGATGATACTAATGGAGGAGTTGTTCCTATCCGGCCTATGATTGAAACTACCACGCCTACCAGAAGACCTGATGACACCCTATAAAGCTCCTAGAGCAGTCCCAATAACTCACAAACAGCATACTCAGCCGACCGAGGCGAAACCATGGGGTAACATCTAGTATCACATCTTATTTCCTCATTTTCTTACTGCTAGGGACTAGCGTTAATATCATGAGGGGGGATGGGATTTAAGTGATCTAGTGTTGTTAGTTTGGAGCATGGTATTGGTAGGATGAGTATAGTACCTCGCATGTTTTATCCGTTTGCATTTGCATTTGCACGTTTACAGCTTTCTTAGATTTTTTAGGTTGCATTCACTACATTCATCCTAGGATAGTTTTGCATGTTTTATATGGAGTTTATTGCCGAATTTTTTGAACTTTTTTATTGGGTAGATCAACTAACTATGCCATTAATCGTATGCTTCATCTCTATGAATTTGTTTGAGGTTTTTCTCGCTTGGCTTGTCACATGTATGTATTGCACTTAGTTAAGCTTGGTAGTCTCGACATCACTTAGTGGTGTTTTCTCTACTGCGGTTCACGAAGGCCTTTATAATATGATGATGCATGTTAGGGTCTTATGGTTGTTTTCCCGAGTAATTATGTATCTAAGAGGCCAAAAGTCTTCACCATGCTTTGAGATTTCTAAATGCCTAGGAAGGAGGTAGTGTGATCCTTTGTTTATAACCTATTCTTCCGAATAGGTTTTGGGAGGGGGTTACACCATCATTAGACTTGTTTTCGTTTTTCATTTCCGTATCGTGAGTTTATTTTTCCTTTTCCGTAAATTCTGTACTCCAACCTATTCTTTCGAATAGGTTTGGGGAAGTCGTGTGAGTCATTTTCTCTCTTTTTGTTATGCTACTGCTGGCTAGAAAAAGAAATCGAAAAAAAAAGAAGAAAGAAAGAAAAATTCCAGGAAAAAAAAAAGAAAAAGGAAAATCTGGAAAGAAAAAGAAGAAAAAAAGAAAAGACCCCAAAAAAGCAAAGAAGGGTCCAAAAAAGAAGAGCCAAATAGCAGTTTAGCAAAGTGTTGTGTCTCATTTTCCAATTCTTGTAATGTTCGTAATTGTGTTGTAATTTTCTATTTTTTATCTTTTGTTCTTGAGTGTCATCTGTTCTAGACCACCCTCGTCCTGCCATTCAGGAAGTGGTGAACAACTTGAAGACTTTACTTGAGAGATGGGTAGAATAGGGGAGTGTTATCTTTTATAGGGAACCCTCCTTCGTTTGATGAGAGCCAGTACTGGTTCGACCTCTTTGAGGAAAAGTCTTAACATGGTGGAACAGCAGTAAGTCCTCAGTTTCATAGGCACGGGACAACCATTCGTATCTTAGCATGCTTCATTACGTCGTCACTGACTAGGTCCAGGTAGAGAATGTTACGAGAGACTATCTTGTCTTGACATAAGTGCTTATGTGGATGTGTATAAGTCAATCGAGGTATTCTTCAACCTATATTCATGTTTTGATATATATGGTTTTTGTTCATATGTTTTTGATAGATTCAGTAGATTATTTCATTTTATTTGGCATGAGACTCCATTTTGTGTCTTGCATTGTTTTTTGCATTAGAGTCTAGCTTAGTTGCTTGAGGACAAGCAAAGGTTCGGTTTGGGGAGTTTGATGAATGTGTATTTTACACTTTCATTTGAGTCTTTTTCACCTATTTTAGCTATCCTCTATGTTAATTTAGCTATATTTTAGTGCATTTTATTAGAATAGTGTCACGTTTCCCTTTAGATTTTATTTTACAGGTTTTGGTTGAAAAACGAGGATTTCTGGGCAATTATATTGAAGTTGACAAGGAATTGGTGTTCCAGAAGCCTATTTGGAGTATCTGAAGGTTTCCGGATAGGATTTGGAGTCTAGGGGTCGAATCTGGAGGTTAGAAGGCCACTAGAAGTCAGAAACCGAGTCCGAAAAGGGGATGAAATCCAAAAATGCGTCGAAAACACGGAATTTCGCGAAAAGTACTCCCGAGCGAACCGCCCGGGACGTGGGGCGAATCGCCCCACACCGGGCGAACCGCCCGTCGCCCCACACTTTTTCGTAGCCTATATATAGTTACTTAGTTTTTCTCCGAAATTCATACTTTTCCAGACCTATTCTCTCACCTTTCTCCGGAGTTTTAGGTAGGGACTTCCCAGAGCCTGTTCTGGGGGTTCGTAGCTTAGGAGACACTTTTTCATAGTAGATTGGAGCTTGTAGGATCGCAATTCTTCGGAGATTGACAACCTTCGGTAACATTGTATCTTACACTTTATTCTACTTATTTTTATATATCTTTCAACATGTTTCATCTATTATTTCTGTTGATTGCATGCCTATTATGAGTAGCTAAACTTATCGTTGGTGGTAGTATGTGAATTCTTAGCGAATGGAAGATAATCATGCTAATGGCTATATCGCGCATTATACTCCGTGTTATTGCTTTATTTCGTTGATCAGGCTCAGCCTAAATTCTCGTATGTTGTATTAGTTATCATGCACAATTGGACCCTCGTCGACCTATGCGCATCTATATCTTCGTAGTGTTGAATAATTACGGAACACAATAGGACAATAGTGATTGACTTGTCAGTATCTTTATCTTCGTAGTGCTTAATAATTGCAACAGGGCATTCGATTGATCAAAGATCTCCATGCAAGACCGAGGAATTTACGCATGATTATTGACCTGTTATGCTTTGAAGGATCATACTATCACCAATCTCCATTATCTGTTAGAAAAACCTTTGCTTTTACGTCTGCTGTTTTTATATTCTTAGTTAAATAGATAAAGCTAGTTATAGTCCTGAGAGAATGACACTCGAGGTCATTCTACTGCTACACTATGGTTTTCGTTGTAGTTGTGGATTGCCTTTGGCTTAAATAACAAATTTATTTGCTGAATCGGGACCCGACAAATCCTCGTTCATCAAATACACAAAACACGTAGTGCAGAGGTAAGATGACCTCGAGTGTCGATCTCTAGGGACTTAACTAGCTTTAACTAAATAACTAACTATATAAATTCAGAAAACAAATTTAACAATGCTTGACTTAACAATATATGATGAGAGCTGGTCATAGCATGCTCATTCTAAGCATCGGGTGCTAATTATGCATGAAATTGCAACTCGTACTGCTTTAAATGTAATTCGAATTAAAAAACACCAAAAACAGATTTGTAGACGTGTATTTTGAAAGCTTCTTATCTATACTAATACTTGGCTAAGGTTGTCAGTCTTCGTTCAAGTAGTACTTGATAATTATAATTATTGAAATCTATGATCTTGAATTGTCCTAGTGTTTCTAACACTTTGATACGAAGATATTGGCTTAGTCGGATCAAAGAATCAAATTAAGAATAGTAAACATGTAAAAGACTCAGAAACTCAATCATACATAATACGAACCCGAGCTACGAATTTAAATACTATCACCAACTAGAAACTTAGCTACTCATATCAAAATCTAAATCAACACAAGCAATCATATATGAAAACATCATTGTATTGAAAAATAGAGTATTGAAAAAGGTGAGATACAAAGTTACCACCGAGGGTTGTCAATCTCCGGTGAATGGCTAAACTCACAAGTTCCTAGCAAGGTGATATCAAAAGATGTCTGAATCTCTACCTTGGTGCTCCAAATTTCTAAGATAATGTAGTTCTAAGAGAAAAAATACCCAGCAAGTTCTAGGGTTTAAGTCTGCAAAATAATAATCTAAGATATGAAAATTCGCAACCTTTACAATTATATATTGTTGGTCCCTTTAAACAACAAGAAAAGACTAGAGGGGGGGGGGGTGAATATTCTTTTCAAACTTTCGTCGTTTAAAAACTTTCTCAGCAAGGACTTATTACTTTTCAGTAATGAGTTTGCCTATACTTAACTTTCTCAGCAAGCGCAAGTTACTTTTCAGTAACGAGTTTTGCTGATACTTAAAATCAGAGAGCGGAAGTCTTTGATACAATAAGTGCTTTGTCAGTAAGTGATAGTTTCAGCAAGTGAAGTGAGTGACTGTGTACAGATAGATATATGGTTTGCTGAAAACTAAATGCCGTAAGTTTCTTCTTTGACTTCTTGGTTACAGGGTCAGTGTAATAGGCAACATCAATTGGTTTAATCAATTCAGGTTCTTGTTTTACAGTCTTGCCAATTGAAGTTCTTCTTATCAAGACTTCCAGATTCAGCCATCTCCCAGCTATGTTTCTTGGAAGGGAAGGAGGATCCCTTTCTTTTCTTTTCACTTTTAAATCAATCCAAGTGTACATTTGATTCAGTACAGCAGTTGGAAAGAAATCATTTACCAATAAGTCTTCCAGCTTTAAGATCCAGCAACCATGAACATTTATGATCACATTCTGAGTAGTTTCCTCATTGCTGGTCTTTGTGTATTCAATGCCGGAGCTAATGGCAATGCTAGCAAGCCTCTTTTCTTCTTGTCTTTGCCTTCTTCTTCTTGACTTTGCATTTTCTTGATCTCTTGCTGAAGATCTTGAGTCATAAGAGAAATGTTTTGAGTGGCCAGACGGAGTTAAGGCTGTTATTGGTCTAGCTCTTATAGCTTCAGCTATAGTCTGATTGTCATCATCATCATCATCATCTTCATTCAGATCTTGATGACCTTCATTGCGACAGTATTCATGAGTTTCAGCAGAAGTTTTTCTCTTTTTCGGATTTGCTGAATTCAACTCAAAATCTGCTTCAGATTGTCTTTTAGAACTTTGCTCTCTTTCAACAAGAGGTTCTATTCTCAGTGGCGCTTCAGTAGGGGTTTTCTTTCTTGAAGATTTCTTTTGCTTATCTTCCCCCTTAGACATGGATTGCATCATTGGAGTAATGTGCAGAGAAAAGAACTCATTGCAATTTTCAGCAAGACTACTTAGGCTATTGTACTTCATGATAATTGCCTGCTGATCAGAGGTCAGCTTTGACAATTCTTGATTGATACTCACCAAGTTATCCTCATGTCTGCGCTCTGTTGCGACTTTGTCTTCAAAGAAAGTCTGAGCCTTTGTTAATGCGGACTTTGCTAGTCTGAGTGCTTGACTAACATCTTCTTCATAGCTTTTGTGGTATAGACTTATGTCTTTCCGAGCTATGGTAAGAGTAGTAGTGCGTTTCAGCACTGTAGACAGTATTTTGCCGATGTCAAGCGGACTCTTAGCAAGCAGTGCATCATCTTCTGCTTTGCAGGCTTTGTGGACTTCCATTAGTGCCAAAGTTCTTGGGGTAAAATCCTCCACACGTGGAAACGACACTAAATTCGGGGTCAAGGAATGAACTTTAAGCTCAGAAGCGAATTGATCATCTCTTGTCAGCAAATGGCTTCTTAAGTCATCTCCTACATCATTTTCATAATCAGGAGGAGGAATTGTGACCACGGTTGGTTCACCTTTCTTTGATTGATCATCCTCATTTGCTAAAAGATTGTCTTCGTCATCAGATTCATCAAGGCCAGCAACCTTGGTTCCTAAATCTGCAGCTTCATTCCCTTTTGGTTGAGTGGTTGCTGATGGCAACGCTTCAGACTCAACAACTGGAGTTTCACCAGTAGTAGGTGGAAGGGAGGGGACTTCCTGAGGCTTCACTCCTGAAGATTGAGCAATGTCTATATTCTCTCGTATGCCTTGCATGAATCTGTAGACTGTTTTGAAGTGCTCTTTGATAATCTTCATCCAATTCTTCATCATCAAGGTTTGGATCAGTGACCTTGGCATCGAGTAAAGATAACTCGGCATCAGAAAGCTTGCTTTTGCCTAGTTTCAAAGCTGCGCGCTTTCTGGCGTACTCTTCTTCAGTATCAGTGCCTTGTACAGGTGTTGGAGTACTTGTTTCAGCAGGAGCAGGATTGGATTCTTTTTGCTGACTTGGTGTTTAATCAACTTGCTGATTCTCATGATGTTCAGTCTCAGCAACTGTCAGTTTAAGTCCACCAGCATCAGGACTAGGACCTTGAATGTCATCATCGTCGTCCTTTTTATCCTTAGAATCTTTTCCTTCATCATCACTGGGATCTGTAGGAATGTTCTCATCTTCTTCTTCTTCATCATCATCCGTCAGTATAACCAATTCAAGATGCTTGTATAGAGCAACGCTCGTAACTTCCTCTTCTTCATTGATTTTGTGGGGATAAGCCACCACGGGTACAAAGGAACCCTTGAGCATCACAGCTTGTTCAGCTGGAGAAGCACTCTTAAATTTGGCTTTCATATTCTCTCTGATTAGAGCAATCAGATTTGAGCTCATGAGCTGAGAATATGTCAACTCTTCCAGAAGTATGGAGTGCACAAAAGTCTCGAGTTTCAGCAGAGAAATCCTCTTTTTCTCGTTGGATAGATGAAGATGAAGGTCATAAAAGTCCATCCTTCTGTACCTTTGCCAGTTGCTGACAGACTTAGCAACTCTTTACAAGGTAGTTCTCTTGAAGTCTGAGTAAAGTTCTTCAAAACTCACTTTCGGATATTCAGTGATGTGAACCACTTCAGTGGTCTCCTTTTGAGCCTGAAAAAGAATAAAATTAAGTTCAGGAGAGTTTTGGATAATAGTTTTAGAGTCCAAAGCTGGAACATGATTTACCTGCTGAGATTCAGCAAGCTCATGTTGCACACTTGTTTGTGCTGGTACTATTTCCATTGCTTCAGGAGCTTGAGAAGCATCCTTCAATTGTTCATCCTGAAATAATTTTGAGTTAGATACAAGCACTAAGTTTTCAAACATAGTTAAATTACCAAAAACCTTATCTACCTGCTGAGCAGGAGGTGTGGATTCTGGTGCAGAGGCTTCAGCAACCTTCTGACTTCTATCTGGAGAAGTATGTAAAGAAATCATTATATTAGCAAAAGAATGAGTTTCAGATAGTGAAGTGTTGCTTATGGTTGAGTTAACTACCTGCTGAAGAAGGACAGGTGGTGACTCAGTCCTTTCAGCAATGACAGCTTCTTCAGTATCTGGGACTTTTTCTTCAGCAGACTTCTTTTCTTGCTCTGTTTGAGAAAACTGTGCGGGTTTAGCAATCTCCCTTGTCTCTGAAATGACAAGTTGAGCAGAGACATCTTGACCATTGAGTTCACTGCTTGTCATGAAAACATCTATCGATTTGTTGGAAGTCTATTCAATCTCCAACTCCATTTGTTGACTCAGTTCTTTCAGCACCAGCTGAACTTTGTCAATGGATGTTTTCGGTGAACCAGTTCCAGTATTCTCAGCATCAAGGGATGCGTCGTCGAATAGTGTCTCTTGTGGTGTTTCAGCAATCTCTGGGACTAGAACCATTGCAGTCTCAGCAACTGGTTCTTCAGCAACTTGATGAGTTGCTTGTTCAGCAACCATCTTTTCAGCATTGGCAGCATCAGCAAGTGTCGCGGTTCTTATATCAGCAGCAATATCAATTGCTGGTTCCAGAGTCTGATCATCTAGATTATCTACAATGTGGATATCTTGAATTGAGGCAGGAATTTCATTTCCACTGCCTTGTGGTCTCTTATCAGTAGATGTATCAACATTGAGTTGATTGTTGAAGGCTTCCGCAAACACTTCAACATTGCTAACGTAGGTTTCAGTAACCACTGCATCAACATCTACTGGAACTTGTGTTTCAACAACTGTGGGAGAATCATCCGAAAGATCATGGACAATTGGTACTGACTTGCGAGCTAGTGTTTTCTTTCTTGGGTTACTTGTCCTTTTTCTCTTGGGGACGGGGTTTGCTGATGACGCTGCAGTCTGAGTGTCATCATCAGCTTTCCTCTTTTTCTTCTTGGATTTTTCAAGTTTCTCTCCAGCAATAGCGTTAGTAGTTGCATTTTCAGCAACAACTATTGTGCACGTACCTTGTTGATCACCATCTACAGCAGTTTCATCAACAACTTTTTCAGCTGTTCGAACATTTTCTTGCTGAGTAGTAGTGACAACATCTGCAGCTGTTGTATACCTTTCTTGCTGACTTGTGTTGACAACATTTGCAGCTGTTGTCTTCTTTGATTTTTCCAGTTTCTTGTCAGCAAGCTTAGGTGCATTTTTCTTGTAGAAGGCTCTTCCCACATTGCATACTGATTTCTTAATCGGCAATGGGTTTCTCAGCTGAATCCTGAAGTGTTCAAGGATATAGCATATTTTTAGTCCATACATGACTGGGAAGGTAGGTGAGACCTTGTTGTCTTCAACCTTAACCTTGAATTTAGTAATCATGAACCGGAATTTGTCAGATTCAAATTAATCAAATAAATTTGTTTTTAGCGAAACGCAATTCACAACTACAACGAAAACCGTAGTGCAGCAGTAAAATAACCTCGAGTGTCGATCTCTAAGGACTATAACTAGCTTTATCTAATCTGACTTAAACTATAAAATCAACAAACGACTTAGCACAGTTTTTTCTTATCAAGATAATGGAAGTTAGTGATAGTATGATCATTCAAAGCATAGTGGGTTAATAATCATGCATGAAGTACCCGATCGTTTTTCATAGAGATCTTTGATCATAAATTGTCCAATGTGTTCCGTTTTATTCAACACTAGGAAGATAGAGGGCTTAGATAGATCAAAGAAATAAAGCAATAACTCAAAGTCTGATTCGCTTTACCGCCATCAGCATAATTAATAACCCTTCGCTAAGAAATCACATACTATCACCAACGATAGATTTAGCTACTCATAGATGTCATGCAATCAACAGAAATCATAGCAAGATTGAATGAAAACATGTTGAAAGATATATAAATATAAATAGAAAAATCTGAGATACATTGTTACCAAAGGTTGTCAATCTCCGAAGAACCGCGATCTCACAAGCTCCAAATTGATAAGAAAAATTGTCTCCTAAGCTAAGAATTCCCAGAACAGGCTCTGGAGAATTCTCCCCTAAAACTAATGAGAAAGGTATGAAAAAAGGTCTGAGAAAGTATGAAAAACGGAGAAAACTGAGCAACTATATATAGGAGTTCGGAACGTGTGGGGCGAGTCACCCCACACACCGGGCAAACCGCCTGGTGTGGGCCGAACCGCCCCACATCCCGGGTGAATCGCCCGAGAGGTGCAGTCGGCGAGAGACGCGTTTTCGACGCGTTTTTGGATTTCTTTTCCTTTTCGGACTCGGTTTTTGCCTTCTAGTGACCTTTTAGCCTTCAGACTCGACCCCTAGACTTCAAATCTTATCTGGAATCTTCTAGATACTCCAAAAATGTCATCAGAACACCGATTCCTCTTTCTCTTCAATATAATTGCCTGGAAAACCACGTTTTTCACCTAAAACCTGTAAAATGCAAACTAAATGGAAACGTGACACTATTCTAATAAAATGCACTATAATATAGCTAAATTAACATAGATGATAGCAAAATAGGTGAACAAAGACTCGAATGAAGGTGTAAAATACACGTTCATCAAACTCCCCAAACCGAACCTTTGCTTGTCCTCAAGCAACTAAGCTAGACTCTAATGCAAAAAACAATGCAACACAAAAAATTGAGTCTCATGCCAAATGAAATGAACTAATCTATTGAATCTATCAAAAAACTTATGAACAAAAACCATACAAATCATAACATGGATATAGGTTGAAGAATACCTCGATTGACTCATACCCATTCACATAAGCACTTATGTCAAACAAGATAGTCTCTCGTAACATTCTCTACCTGGACCTAGTCAGTGATGACGTAATGAAACATGTTAAAATACGAATGGTTGTCCCGTGCCTATGAAACTGAGGACTTACTGATGTTCACCAAGTTAAGACTTTTTCTCAAAGAGGTCGACCCAATACTGGCTCTCATCAAACGAAGGAGGGTTCCCTAAAAAAGATAACACTCCACTATTCTACCCATCTCTCAAGCAAAGTCTTAATCTATTCACCACTTCCTGAATGGCAGGACGAGGGTGGTCTAGAACAGATGACACTCAAACAAAAGGAAAAATTACAACTCGATTACGAACATTACATAAATTGAAAAATGAGACAAACATTTTGCTAAACTGCTTTTTGGCTTTTTTTTTTTACCCTTCCTTGCTTTTTTGGGGTCTTTCTCTTTTTTTTCTTTTTTTTTTCTTTTATTTTTTTTTCAGATTTTTTTCTTTTTCCTAGAATTTTTTTTCTTTTCTTTTTTTTCGTTTTTTTTTCTAGCTAGCAGTAGCACAACGAAAAAAGAAATAAAAAAAAATAATGACACACAAACGACCTCCCCAAACCTATTCGAAAGAATAGGTTGGAGTACAAACTTTACGAAAAAGGAAAATAAACTCACAACACACACTAAAAATCGAAAAACAAGTCTAATGATAGCGTAACCCCCTCCCAAAACCTATTCGAAAGAATAGGTTGCAAACAAAGGGTCACACAATCTCACACTACCTCCTTCCTAGGCATTTAACAATCTCAAAGCAAGGTGAAGACTTGTTGCCTCTTAGGTACATAATTACTCGGGAAAACAACCATAAGATCCTAACATGCATCATCCTATTATAAAGGCCTTCGTGAACCGCAGTAGAAAAAACACCACTAAGTGATGTCGAGACTACCAAGCTTAACTAAGTGCAAACATAAATGTGACAAGCCAAGCGAGAAAAACCTCAAACAAATTCATAGAGATGAAACATATGATCAATGTCATAATTAGTTAATCTACCCAATAAAAAAGTTCAAAAAATTTGGCAATAAACTCCACATAAAACATGCAAGACTGGACTAGGATGAATGTAGTGTATGCAACTAAATACTAAGAAAGCGGTAAACGTGCAAATGCAAATGCAAACGGATAAAACATGCAAGGTACTATATGATGAACGTGTATTTTACACTTTCATTCGAGTCTTTTTTCACAAATTTAGCTATCCTCTATGTTAGTTTAGCTATATTTTACTGCATTTTATTAGAATAGTGTCACGTTTCCCTTTAGTTTGCATTTTACAGGTTTTAGGTGAAAAACGTGGTTTTCCGGGCAATTATATTGAAGAGAATGAAGAATTTGTGTTCCAAGGACATTTTTGTAGTATCTAGAAGATTCCGGATGGGATTTGAAGTCTAGGGGTCGAGCCTGAAGGCTAAAAGGTCACTAGAAGGCAAAAACCGAGTCCGAAAAGGAAAAGAAATCCAAAAACGCGTCGGCCGCCAACTGGCACTCCTGGGCGATTCGCCCGGGATGTGGGGAGATTCGCCCCACACCATGCGATTTGCCCGGTGTGTGGGGCGACTCGCCCCACACGTTCCGAACTCCTATATATAGTTGCTCAGTTTTCTCCGTATATCATACTTTCTCAGACCTTTTCTCTCACTTGTATCAATAGTTTTAGGTAGGAATTCTCCAGAGCCTGTTCTAGGGATTCTTAGCATAGGAGAAACTTTTTCTTATCGTTTTGGAGCTTGTAAGATTGCGATTCTTCGGAGATTGACAACCTTCGGTAACATTGTATCTTACAGTTTTTCTATTTATATTTATTTATCTTTCAACATGTTTTCATTCAATCTTGCTATGATTTCTGTTGATTGCATGACATCTATGAGTAGCTAAACCTATCGTTGGTGATAGTATGTGATTTCTTAGCGAAGGGTTAATAATTATGCTGATGGTTGTAAAGCGAATCAGACTTTGCGTTATTGCTTTATTTCTTTGATCTATCTAAAACCTCTATCTTCGTAGTGTTGATTAATAACGGAACACAATTGGACAATTCATTGATCAAAGATCTCTATGCAAAACGATCGGGTACTTCATGCATGATGATTAACCTACTATGCTTTGAATGATCATACTATCACCAGCCTCCATTATCTGATAAGAAAAACCATTGCTAAGTCGTTTGTTGATTTTATAGTTTAAGTTAGATTAGATAAAGCTAGTTATAGTCCTTAGAGATCGACACTCGAGGTTATTTTACTGCTACACTACGGTTTTCGTTGTAGTTGTGAATTGCCTTTGGCTAAATACAAATTTATTTGATTGATTAGAATCTGAAAAATTCCGGTTCATCAAATTGGCGCCGCTGCCGGGGACTATACTCCTTTTTTTTCTGTTTAGCTTATTTATATTTTCAGCATTCAATTCCCTACAGAAGAACAGGCTCTGGGGGTGTGCTCTCAGAAAATTTCACTTTCTTACCCTATTTCTTTCCCCCTATCTTTTTCAGTAAACTCATCTAATCTGATCTTGGTTACCTTGCGTGCTTGTTCTCTCGAAGTTCTCGGTTACATTGTGATTGTTTGCACTCTTTGTGTTTTTCTTTGCAAGTTTTTGTTTTCCTTTTGTGGATTCTACTCCTTGGTTTCTTGTTTCCTCGTGTGCAGAAACTAGTCATCTGAAAGGATGAGTCAACCTCCATTGCCCCGGTATGTGATTCCCCGAGGGCCTTGCATAACTTTTGATGACGATTTCAGGAATTATGACTTTGATCCTTCGTACTACTCCATTCTCTCCACGTTTTCAATGGGTGATGATCCAAGAGGGTTCTTAGACACGTACGAGGAAGGAGTGTTGAGGATACCTCGTGAGAATGAGGAGGGGGTTATTTTATCACATGAGAAACTTTGTATGAGAGGATTTATGGGAGCCTTGAAAGGGTACGCTCGAAGATGGCTCAGAATCCCGCCGGAAAAATTGTTGCGCACTTGGGGTGAAGTAACCAGCAAGTTTCTGGAACATTGGGATAGGGACTCACCTCCCGGGTCAAGGGCATGGACGTCTCGCTTTAGTGGTCAGCCACCAGAAATCGACATTGCCGATGAAGAGGAATGTGGAGAAGAATCCATTGATGAAGTCTCCTCAGTGCTTAGCTTGGATTCAACGTCTTTACTTGCGGATGTCGAGGTTGGTGGTCAAGAGGAAGTCGTGGAGGAGGTGATAACTGAATCCATTGCTTCACTTGAGTCAGAAGGTGATGGCGTGAGTTGTGTTGAGGTCGAGGAGCCAATCTCTGAAGATTTTGAATCAATTGCGGCAGATACTCTTGATCTTGACTCCTACGTTCTTGTCCAAGCACCCACCTATGAGTTCCAAAGGAATTTTGATCCTCTTTACTCTTTTTATTTTCCATCTGATTCCCTTAGTTATTTTTTAAATTTTGTTTTTCTTGGTTTTGTTAATTTTAGTTTTCAGGGAATCATGGACTTGCTTGAGCAGATACGGAGAGGAGCCAAGGATGGTTCCCAAGATGCGAGGAGTAATGGAACGGATGCAAAAGATTTGTTTCCATTTGATAATGGATAACATTAGTGGTAATGGTCGCATGTAATTTAGTTGTATCGATTTCTTGCATTGCATGCATATTTATTTTTCGTGTGTTTTTTGTGATAAAATAGGTTTTAAGATGATAATTTTGCATTTTGGGAGGGAAACCGACACCTCCAGGAGTCTGGAGGTGCCGGTCGAACCGCCCCCCACGTGGGGCGATTCGCCTGGCACGACCAGAGAACCTAGGGTTTACTGGAACCCCAGGCGAATCACCTCCCACGAGGGGCGGTTCGGCCCGGGCATCCAGAAAACCTGGAGATCCCGATTTTCTCCTATTAAGCTAAATTATCAATCTTTTTACCTCGTTTATCACCCGTTTTGTTTTCTCACGAGTTTGATTGAGTAATATAGGTCACATATACAAGTTTAGCTCTCACCTTAAATCCACTTTCGACGTTCGGGACGAGCGACGACGTTCAGGTTTGGGGGGGGGGGGGTATCGCCGGCTATCTCTATACTTGTCTTGCTTATGATAAACTCATGAAATCTTTTGTTTGCATTTGAATTTGCACGTTTACCGCTTTCTTAGTATTTAGTTGCATACACTACATTCATCCTAGTATAGTCCTGCATGTTTTATGTGGAGTTTATTGCCAAATTTTTTGAACTTTTTTATTGGGTAGATTAACTAATTATGACATTAATCATATGCTTCATCTCTATGAATTTGTTTGAGGTTTTTCTCGCTTGGCTTGTCACATTTATGTTTGTACTTAGTTAAGCTTGGTAGTCTCGACATCACTTAGTGGTGTTTTGTCTACTACGGTTCACGAAGGCCTTTATAATAGGATGATGCATATTACGATCTTTTGGTTGTTTTCCCGATTAATTATGTACCTAAGAGGCAACAAGTCTTCACCTTGCTAAATGCGTAGGAAGGAGGTAGTGTGAGATTGTGTGATCATTTGTTTGCAACCTATTCTCTCGAATAGGTTTGGGGAGGGGGTTACGCTATTATTAGACTTGTTTTTCAATTTTTAGTGTGTGTTGTGAGTTTATTTTCCATTTTCGTAAATTTTATACTCCAACCTATTCTTTCGAATAGGTTTGGGGAGGTCGTTTGTGTGACATTGTTTCTTTTTCGTTGTGCTACTGCTGGCTAAAAAAATCGAAAAAAAAAAAGAAGAAAAAAATTCCAGAAAAAAAGAAAAAAATTTGGAAAAGAAAAAAAAAAGAAAAAAAGAAAAGACCCCAAAAAAGCAAATAAGGGTAAAAAAAACAAGCCAAAAAGCAGTTTAGCAAAGTGTTTGTCTCATTTTTTCATGTAATGTTCGTAATCGAGTTGTAATTTCTGTCTTTTGTTTGTTTGAGTGTCATCTTCTAGACCACCCTCGTCCTTCCATTCATGAAGTGGTGAATAGCTTAAGGCTTTGCTTGAGAGATGGGTAGAATAAGGGAGAGTTATCTTTTTTAGGGAACCCTCCTTCGTTTGATGAGAGCCAGTATTGGTTCGACCTCTTTGAGGAAAAGTCTTAACTTGGTGAACAGCAGTAAGTCCCCAGTTTCATAGGCACAGGACAACCATTCGAATTTTAACATGTTTCATTACATCGTCACTGACTAGGTCCAGGTAGAGAATGTTACGAGAGATCATCTTGTTTGACATAAGTGCTTGTTAGGAAACTTGTAATTTTGATGAGCAATTAACCATGCTAAATTAAGGAAAGTCCAGTAACTGGTACTCTTGAGGTCCATAGGAATTTAGAATTTTAAGGACATTGTAAAAGAGGAACGTTTGCTGAAGACTTAGAGTAGGTGCTAGATAGGTTCGTTTTAAAGCTTATGATGTATCTTGTATTCTGAAAAGAAATACAACCTATTGAAGCATTTGCTGATGATGTACTTTGTTTTTACAAACAAACTATTGAAGCATTTAGAACCGCTCAGAATCTTGAAGATTTCGAAGACTGAAGACTAGAAGATTTCTGAAGACTGGTATCTACAAAGGCACATGTTGCTCAGAAAGTGGAAACTTCAGCAACAACATGCATAAGTGAAAATCTATACGACAGAGTAGGTTGTGCTTGCTGAAACTGAGACTGACCACTTTCTGATGGAACATATGTGACCTCTTGCTGAAAGTACTTGCATTTGTGCTCCAATGTTACTGTTTGAATTCCATTCAAAAGAGCATTAAATGCAAAGCATGCACGCGAAGGACATGAACACTAGAAGACAAACAAGGACGCTGCTGAAAGTACAAAAGCAAGATAGTGACATTTTTAAGGAACAAAAGCCTTAGAATTTGAAATTCAAACGGCTCCTTAGTTTCACTATAAATAGAGGTCATCCGGCAAAGAGTTGAAGTGTGTCAACAACGTGATCATACTCTCACTTGTGCTTAAACTCACAAACCCTTCAATACTCTCTACTGCCATTGATTCGTTCCAAGACTTAAAGCTTGAAAAAGCTACTTGTGAAGAAGTAGAATCTACACGACTAAGAAATTAGTTAAGTGTTCTTTCTTTCTTACGAACAATAACAAGTCTTGACACCAGAAACAATCAAACTTGTTTACTGCAAAGTATTCAAAGTTTTGTTTCTTAGATTACTTGTTGTAACTGAATAAGTTATAATTAAGTTATCTCATCCCAAACCTCTCTAACTGAAAATACACCCTTTCAGGCGTGATATTCAGGGGGAACTTAATCGAGCATAGTTTTGTTGATTAAAAGTACAAAGTTTGGTGGAGAACAAGGTTGCGTTCTCTATATTAGGTTGGAGACGAAGCAAGTGTGCTTTGGTTTCTGTTTGAATCGCTCTAGATAGGTGTTGTAAGGAACCTCAATCTTATATTAGTGGATTCAGTCCTAGAAAGGACAAAGTGGATTAGTTGAGAGATTACGCCACTCTCAGATACCACTATAAAAGTGTTTGTGTGATTTACTTACTGTACTTGTTTTCAGCAAATCATATCTATCTGTACACAGTCACTCACATTACTTGCTGAAACCTTCATTTACTGAAAGAGCACTTATTGTATCAAAGACTTCCGCTCTCTGATTTTAAGTATCAGCAAACCTAGTTACTGTGTAGTAACTTGGGCTTGCTGAGAAAGTTAAGTATCAGCAAACTCATTACTGAAAAGTAATAAGCACTTGCTGAGAAAGTTTTAAACGACGAAAGTTTGAAAAGACTATTCACCCTCCCCCTCTAGTCTTTTCTTGTTGTTTAAAGGGACCAACAAGTGGTATCAGAGCTGGAGGTTCTTTAACCTTCAACACTGAACCTAGATCCCCTTAGGTGCTTTCCGTAAATCACTCTCACTTGATCAGTTTGGTAGTGCTTTGCTGACAGGATGTCTTTAGGAGATGCTCCCTTGCTGAAGTTGGAAAACTACGAAAAATCGCGAAACAACATGATGCTACATCTCGAGGCCATTAGTGATGAGATGGTCACTGTCATTAATGATGGACCTATCAAGATCACTAAGGCTGAAAGGAGTTTCCCTCACAAGACCACTGAAGCTGGAAAGGAAACTATCTTAGGCGAACCGGCTGATACCGTTGTGCCAAAACCAAGAGAGGAATGGACTTCCGACGAAGCCAAGAGATTCCGTCTTGATGGCCAAGCAAGAAAAATCATCATTCGATCAACTCCGGATACCATACAGTGCAAACTGTGGGGTGCTAAAACTTCTAAGGAAGCTTGGAAAATGGTTCAAGATCTTTGTGCTGGATCTGACAAAACCAAGGAAAACAAACTTGAAGTACTTAAATTAAAGTTTCAAAACTTTAAACAAGGTACAAACGAGTCACTGGAAGACTTGGATTTCAGATTCACAACTCTTTTTAGTGAAATGGCAGCCTTGGGTGTTGGAAATCTTTACTCAGATTCTGAAAAGGTGAAAACCATCATCAGAAGTCTGAATCAAGAAGGGATCCACACTCAGAATTTCTATTACAATCAAGGAATGCCAGATATTACACCAACAGAATTGTTCTCTCATCTTGCTACTGTCAACTATGAGACAAAGCAAAGAGAAAATGTGTTTGCTGAAAAATCGCAAAACATTGCTCTTGTTGCAAAGCCGTCATCTTTTGAATAGAAGAATGATAAAGAACCTACTGATGAAAACTCTTTGGTTGTCAAAAACATGAAGAAATTCATCAGCAAGGAACTTGAAAGGCGAAAAGCAAAAGAGAAGCTGAAAAAGCATCTTGGTAACAACTACCATAAGTACAAGAATGAGACTAGCTCGCTGAACAAGCAAGCTCAGCAAGCAACTTCATCAGAAGAACCAGCAGTTGGAAATGATCTCTGCTTTTACTGCAAAAAGCCTGGACACTTCAAAGCTAATTGCCCTTTGCTGAAAGGCAAATCTGCTGAAAAGAAGACGAAGTTCAAAAGAGCTTTTATTGCTGAAGAAAAGAAGAAGCTTCAAGCAAAAATCGGTGCATTATGCATTGATACTAGCTCCGAAGACAGTGAGGATGAAAGCTCAGACACTGACGATGAAGAAGCCACTCTAGATGTGGTGATTGGCAAATAAGTTTGTGGAATAGCTATGGAAGCTTATCCAGACGTCTCAAATTACGAGTTCTGCCTCATGGCCGGTCAGGTAAATAATCCTACCTCTGGCTCAGACTCAGAAAGTGAAGACGAGATTGACCTTGATAAGATTCAAGGAGAAATCGAAAGATTTGAGAAAACTCTGAGCAGACAGCAAGAGAAACTACAGATTGCTGAAACTCTGACCAAGCAGACTACTGAAAAGTATGTCTTGCTGAAGGAAGAGACAGAAGAAAAGGATGTTGAAATAAGGCGTCTTAAGAAGTTGATTGCTGAAGCTACAAAGAAGAATTCTCAAATGGCATTAGAATTGGAAGAATATCAGTCCTCAATTCTAAAGTTACTTGCTGAAATCCAAGAAATGAAAAAGATGAAAATCAACTTCAAATCTTATGCTGACGCAAGTAATACGCTGACTGAACTAAACTCTTATTTGAGAGATCCATCTCAGAAAGAAGGTTTAGGTGCAACGTATGAATGTGATGACGTAGAAATCTTGATTAAAGATAAATCACCGATTTCGTTTGTACGTGCTACTGATAGTGGTCTACCAGAACTCTATCAGTTTGGTCAATCTAAGGTTGCTGAAACATGCAATCAAGTACCTACGACCATAAAGCCCGTTGTTCCTACTCAAAGTAACAATATTTTAAAAGGAAAACCGGTTGCTGGAAAGCAAACTGTAAAGAAGAAGGATGCTGTGAAGCATTCCGCCAAACAAGTTGCTGAAAAGCAAATTGTTAAGTCAAAAGGCAAGATTACTAAAAGTAATCAGAAGACCTTTGCTGACAAACCTGAATCAAGTAAGGTTGCTGACACAAAAGCTCAGCATTCTCCGAAAAGTGGACTCGGTTTCAAAACCAAGCAAAGTCAACTTTTTCATGAGTATAAGCAAAGTCAGCAAAGATACTTCAAAGAGATGAAGAAAATCAAGCCTAAGAGTTCTGAAAAGACTCTTAATGCTAGGGCTAGAAGGAACCTTGCCAGAAAAGAACTTACTGAAAAGTATGTTCAGCAAAAATGTCAACCGAGCAAGACACCACATCAGAAAGTGGACTTGATCAGCACGAATCAAAAGTCTTTCAGCTCAAAACCTCCTAGTTCCTCAGCAAGTAGAAAACAAGTCAAAGTTGAAAAACTTAAGACTTGGGTTTCCACTGGACGCATTCTTGAACATGTTAATGGACATCCATTATTGGATAATTAACTTGTTTGCTCTTGATTGTGCAGACTTCAGCCACGGAGACAAACGATGCAATCTGGCACTTTGATAGTGGTTGTGGAAAGCACATGACGGGCAACAAGAATAACCTTATAAACTATAGACAGTGGTCTAAACGTCCAACAATAAAGTTTGCTGGTGGAGGCTCCGGTTCTACAAAAGGCTATGGTGACGTGAAGTTAGGATGCATAACCATTACTGGAGTTCTTTATGTCAAAAATCTTAAGTTTAACCTTTTCAGCATGAGTCAGTTTGCTGACAAAGGATACTTCATCAAAATCAAAAGTGATAAATGTAAACTTATAGATTTCGAGACTAAAAAGGTAATTATGATTGCAAGAAGATCAGGAGGCTTGTACACCGTAGATTGGTCTTCAGCAATCGTTGAAAAATGCCTTGTCTCAGATCACGATTGCCTTGCTGAAAAAGCATGGTTATGGCATAAACGAACAAGTCATCTAAACTTCAAGACGCTGAATAAGCTGTATAAAAAGGCACTTGTAGTTGGATTACCTAAGGTTACTTTTAAGAAGGATGGTGTTTGCAATGCATGTCAGCAAGGAAAGCAAACCAAATCCTCTTTCAAGAACAAGGCAGTACCGTCAACTACAAAACCTTTACAACTCTTGCACATGGACTTGTTTGAATCTTCTTCAACAAGCTATGCTGGTAAGAAGTATGGTCTGGTCGTGGTGGATGACTATTCAAGATTCACTTGGGTAGTATTCATCAAGCACAAATCTGAAACCAGGACTGAAATACCTAACTTGCTGAATAAGCTTCAAGTCATGAAAAATGACAAGGTAAAAGTCATAAGGACAGACCATGGTACTGAGTTTGTAAACCAGTACATAACTAAATATTATACCTCAAAATGTATACAACATCAGTTATCCTCAGTAAGAACACCACAACAAAACGGTGTTGCTGAACGGAAGAATCGTACCCTGAACGAAGCCGCAAGAACAATGCTTGCTGACACTGAAATAAGTGAGGCTTACTGGGTTGAAGCGATTAATACCGCCTGTTACACTCAAAACAGATGTTTGATTACTAAGGAATACAACAAAACTCCTTATGAATTGTTTGTTGGAAGACCTCCTAATATCACTCATCTAAGAGTATTTGGTTGCAAGTGTTTCGTTCTTAATAATGGTAGAGAATACCTAAGAACATTTCAACCAAAGGCGGACGAAGCGATATTTCTCGGTTACTCCTTGCATAGTAAATCTTATAGAGTTTACAACAAAAAGGCACAAAAGATCGAAGAATCAGTGCATGTTGTATTCTATGAAAAGACACAAGGAGTGCCTGCTGAAGAAGAAATATCAGAATGTATGAAAAAGTTAATCATACATGAGCAATGAACTGAATCTAATGCTAGGCAAATCAAGTCAATCGAACTAAATGATGATTCTGACAATGACTCTCCTCCCCCAAGTCATGACAAGATAAATATAGTTCACGACAAAGAATATCCAGCAAAACACGCAGTTGTGTTAGGAAACTTGTAATTTTGATGAGCAATTAACAATGCTAAATTAAGAACAGTCCAGTAACCAGTACTCTTAAGGTCCATAGGTTTTTAGAATTGTAAGGACATTGTAAAAGAGGAACGTTTGCTGATGACTTAGTTAGGTTTTAGATAAGTTATTTCTTTTGTGTATGACGTATTTTATTTTCTGAGAAGAAAATAATTTATTGACACTTTAGCGTATGATGTATTTTATTTTCTGAAAAGAAAATGACCTATTGAAGCATTTGCTGATGATATATTTTGTTTATTACAAACAAATTATTGAAGCAAATAAGAAACCGGTCAGAATCTTGAAGACTTTTGAAGATCTGAAGACTTGAAGACTTGAAGACTTGACGATTGCTGAAGACTGGTAAAGGCACGTGTTGCTCAAAAAGTGGAATTTTCAGCAACAACATTGCATAAGTGAAAATCTGAAAGACAGAGTAGGTTGTGCTTGCTGAAACTGAGAATGAACACTTGCTGATGAACATATGTGACCTCTTGCTGAATGTACGTGAAATTGCGCTCCAATGTTACTGTTTGAATTCTATTCAAATATGCATTTAATGCAAAGCTTACACGCGAAGGACATGAAGACTAGAAGACAAACAAAGTTGCTGCTGAAAGTACAAAAGCAAGATAGTGACATGTTAAGGAACAAAAGCCTTAGGATTTGAAATTCAAACGGCTCCTTACTTGCACTATAAATAGAGGTCATCCGGCAAAGAGTTGAAGTGTGTCAACAACGTGATCAAACTCTCACTTGTGCTTAAAAACTCACAAACCTTCAAACACTCTTACTGCCATTGATCCGTTCCAAGACTTAAAGCTTGAAAAAGCTACTTGTGAAGAAGTAGAACAAACTCGGCTAAGAAATTAGTTAAGTGTTCTTTCTTTCGAACAAGAACAAGTCTTGACACCAGAAACAATCAAACTTGTTTACTGCAAAGTATTCCAAGTTGTGTTTTTTAGATTACTTATTGTAACTGAATAAGTTATAATTAAGTTATCTCACCCCAAAACTCTCTAACTGAAAATACACCCTTTCAGGCGTGATATTCAGGGGGAACTTAATCGAGCAAGGTTTTGCTGATTAAAAGTACCAAGTTTTGTGGAGAACAAGGTTGAGTTCTCTAGTTTAGGTTGGAGACAAAGCAAGTGTGCTTTGGTTTCTGTTGAATCGCTTTAGATAGGAGATTGTAAGGAACCTCAATCATATCTTAGTGGATTCAGTCCTAGAAAGGACAAAGTGGATTAGTTGAGAGATTACGCCACTCTCAGACAACCACTATAAAAGCGTTTGTGTGATTTACTTACTGCATTTAGCTTTCAGCAAATTATATCTGTTTGTACACAGTCACTCACTTCACTTGCTGAATCCCTTTACTTGCTGAAAGAGCACTTATTGTTTCAAAGACTTCCGCTCTCTGATTTAAGTATCAGCAAACCAAGCTACTGGAAAGTAACTTACGCTTGCTGAGAAAGCTAAGTATCAGCAACTTCATTACTGTAAAGTAATAAGTACTTGCTGAGAAAGTTTTTAAACGACAAAAGTTTGAAAAGACTATTCACCCCCCCCTAGTCTTTTCTTGTTGTTTAAAGGGACCAACAAGTGGTATCAGAGCAGGAGGTTCTTTAGCCTTCTGCACTGAACCTAGATCCCCTTAAGTGCTTTCCGTAAATCACTTTCACTTGATCAGTTTGGTAGTGCTTTGCTGACAGGATGTCTTTAGGAGATGCTCCTTTGCTGAAGCTGGAAAATTACGAGAAATGGCGAAACAACATGATGTTACATCTTGAGGCCATTAGTGATGAGATGGTAACCGTCATTAATGATGGACCTATCAAGATCACTAAGATTGAAAGGAGTTTCCCTCACAAGACCACTGAAGCTGGGAAGGAAACCATCCTTGGCGAACCTTAATATACTGTTGTGCCAAAACCAAGAGAGGAATGGACTTCTGACGAAGCTAAGAGATTCCGTCTTGATGGCCAAGCAAGAAATATCATCATCAGATCAACTCCGGATACCATACAGTGCAAACTGTGGGGTGCTAAGACTGCTAAGGAGGCTTGGAAAATGGTTCAAGATCTTTGTGCTGGATCTGACAAGTCCAAGGAAAACAAACTTGAAGTACTTAAGCTGAAGTTTCAAAACTTTAAGCAAGGTGCTAACGAGTCACTGGAAGACTTGGACTTCAGATTCACGACTCTTGTTAGTGAAATGGCAGCGCTGGGTGTTGGAAATCTTTATTCAGATTCTGAGAAAGTGAAAACTATCATCAGAAGTTTGAATCAAGAATGGATCCATACTCAGAATTTCTATTATAATCAAGGAATGCCTGACATTACACCAACTGAATTGTTCTCTCATCTTGCTACTGTCATTTATGAGACAAAGCAAAGAGAAAATGTGTTTGCTGAAAAATCGCAAAACATTGCTCTCACCGCAAACCCGTCATCTTCTGAAAAGAATAATGATAAAGAGCCTGCTGATGAAAATGCTTTAGTTGTTAAAAACATGAAGAAGTTCATCAGTAAGGAAGTTGAAAGGCGAAAGGCAAAAGAGAAGCTGAAAAAGCATCTTGGTAACAACTACCATAAGTACAAGAATGATACTAGCTCGCTGAACAAGCAAGCTCAGCAAGCTACATCTTCAGAAGAACCAGCAGTTGGAAATGATCTATGTTTTTACTGCAAAAAGCCTGGACACTTCAAAGCTAATTGCCCTTTGCTGAAAGGCAAATCTGCTGAAAAGAAGAAGAAGTTCAAAAGAGCTTTCATTGCTGAAGAAAAGAAGAAGCTTCAAGAAAAAATCGATGCATTGTGCATTGAGACAAGCTCCGAAGACAGTGAGGATGAAAGTTCAGACACCGACGATGAAGAAGCCACTCTAGACGTGGAGATTGGCAAAGAAGTGTGTGGAATAGCTATGGAAGCTTATCCAGATGTGTCGAACTACGAATTCGGCCTCATGGCCGGTCAGGTAAATAATTCTACCTCTGACTCAGATTCAGAAAGTGAAGACGAGATTGACCTTGACAAGATTCAAGGAGAAATCGAAAGATTTGAGAAAACTCTCAGCAAACAGCAAGAGAAACTTCAACTTGCTGAAACTCTGACCAAGCAAACTACTGAAAAGTACGTTTTGCTGAAGGAAGAGACAGAAGAAAAGGATGCTGAAATAAGGCGTCTTAAGAAGTTGATTGCTGAGGCTGCAGAGAAAAATTCTCAAATGGCATTAGAATTGGAAGAATATCAGTCCTCAATTCTAAAGTTACTTGCTGAAATCCAAGAAATGAAAAAGATGAAAATCAATTTCAAATCCTATGTGGAAGCAAGTAATACGCTGACTGAACTAAACTCTTATTTGACAGATCCATCTCAGAAAGAAGGTTTAGGAGCAACGTGTGAAGGTTATAACGTAGAAATCTTGAGAAAAGATAAATCACCTATCTCCTTTGTACGTGCTACTGATAGTAATCCACCAGTGATCTATCAGTTTGGTCAAACTAAGGTTGCTGAAACATGCAATCAAGTACCTATGACCATAAAGCCCGCTGTTGCTACTCAAAGTAACAAGACTTTAAAAGGAAAACAGGTTGCTGAGAAGCAAACTGGAAAGAAAAAGAATGCCGTGAAGCATTCCGCCAAACAAGTTGCTGAAAAGCAAATTGTTAAGTCTAAAGGCAAGATTACCAAAAGTAATCAGAAGTCCTTTGCTGACAAACCTGAATCAAGTAAGGTTGCTGAAGCTAAAGCTCAGCATTCTCCAAAGAGTGGACTCGGTTTCAAAACCAAGCAAAGTCAACCTCTTTCATGAGTATAAGCAAAGTCAGCAAAGATACTTCAAAGAGATGAAGAAAACCAAGCCTAAGAGTTCTGAAAAGACTCCCAATGCTAGGAATAGAAGGAACCTTACTAGAAAAGAACTTACTGAAAAGTATGTTCAACAAAAAGGTCAACAGAGCAAGACACCACATCAGAAAGTGGATTTGACCAGCACAAGTCAAAAGTCTTTCAGCTCAAAACCTCCTAGTTCCTCAGCAAGTAGAAAACAAGTCAAAGTTGAAAAACTTCAGACTTGGGTTTCCACTGGACGCATTCTTGAACATGTTAATGGACATCCATCATTGGATAATTTACTTGTTTGCTCTTGATTGTGCAGACTGCAGCCACGGAGACAAACGATGCAATCTGACACTTTGATAGTGGTTGTGGAAAGCACATGACGGGCAACAAGAATAACCTTATAAACTATAGACGGTGGTCTAAAGGTCCAATAATAAGGTTTGCTGGTGGAGGCTCCGGATCTACAAAAGGCTATGGTGATGTGAAGTTGGGATGCATAACCATTTCTGGAGTTCTTTATGTCAAAAATCTTAAGTTTAACCTTTTCAGCATGAGTCAATTTGCTGACAAAGGATACTTCATCGAAATTAAATGATGAATGTAACTTGTAGATTTTGAGACTAAAAAGGTTATAATGATTGCAAGAAGATCAGGAGGCTTGTACACAGTTGATTGGTCTTCAGCAAACGTTGAAAAATGCCTTGTCTCAGATCATGATTGCCTTGCTGAAAAAGCATGGTTATGGCATAAACGAACAAGTCATCTAAACTTCAAGACGCTGAATAAGCTGTCTAAAAAGGCACTTGTAGTTGGATTACCTAGGGTTACTTTTAAGAAGGATGGTGTTTGCAATGCATGTCAGCAAGGAAAGCAAACCAAATCTTCTTTCAAGAACAAGGCAGTACCGTCAACTACAAAACCTTTACAACTCTTACACATGGACTTGTTTGAATCTTCTTCAACAAGCTATGGTGGTAAGAAGTATGGTCTAGTCATGGTAGATGACTATTCAAGATTCACTTGGGTAGTATTCATCAAGCACAAATCTGAAACCAAGACTGAAATACCTAACTTGCTGAATAAGCTTGAAGTCATGAAAAATGACAAGGTAAGAGTCATAAGGACAGAACATGGTACTGAGTTTGTAAACCAGTACATAACTGAATATTGTACCTCCAAAGGTATTCAACATCAGTTATCCTCAGTAAGGATACCACAGCAAAATGGTGTTGCTGAACGGAAGAATCGTACCCTGAAAGAAGCCGCAAGAACAATGCTTGTTGACACTGAGATAAGTGAGGCTTACTGGGTTGAAGCGATTAATACCGCCTGCTATACTCAGAATAGATGTTTGATTACTAAGGAATACAACAAAACTCCTTATGAATTGTTTGTTGGAAGACCTCCTAACATCACTCATCTAAGAGTATTTGGTTGCAAGTGTTTCGTTCTTAACAATGGTAGAGAATACCTAAGAACATTTCAACCAAAGGCAGACGAAGCGATATTTCTTGGCTACTCCTTGCATAGTAAAGCTTACAGAGTTTACAACAAAAAGGCACAAAAGATTGAAGAATCTGTGCATGTTGTATTCTACGAAAAGTCACAAGGTGTGCCTGCTGAAGAAGAAATATCAGAATGTATGAAAAAGCTAATCATACATGAGCAAAGAACTGAATCTGATGCTAGGCAAATCGAGTCAATTGAACTAAATGATGATTCTGACAATGATTCTCCTCCCCCGAGCCATGACAAGATAAATATAGTTCACGACAAAGAATTTCCAGCAAAAGATGCGGTTGCTCCGGAAGTTGCTGAAATTACGCAATCTCCAGTGCCTGCTGATGAAGTACCTCAACCCAGCAATGCTGAGCAAGCAGTTGCTGACGATCAAATCTCAGCAGAGACACAAATTCCCAGTAGTACTGAACAAGTACATACCGAAGAGTCACATGCTGATGAGCAAACATATCCTGATCCAACAAACATGAAACCTGTTAATAAATGGATTAGAGATCATCCCTCTACGGATATGATTGGCGATATTACTAAACGCCAAGTGACTAGATCCAAAGCTACTCAAGGACTTGCTGAAGAAGCAACTGTCGTAGAAGTAGAATCTTATTCTCTTGCTTTGTTTCAGAAATTGAACCTAAAACCATAGAAGAAGCTTTGAAGCATTCTGAATGGATAAAAGCAATGCAAGAAGAATTGGATCAATTTGAAAGAAACAAAGTCTGGAAACTTGTGCCACTTGCTGAAAATAAGAAAGCTATTGGTACAAAGTGGGTGTTCAGAAACAAGTTGAGCGAGTCTGGTGAAGTAACAAGAAACAAAGCACGCTTAGTTGCTCAAGGTTACTGTCAGACTGAAGGATTGGACTATGATGAGTCTTACGCTCCAGTTGCAAGATTGAATGTAATTAGGCTTTTCTTGGCCTTTGCTGCTCACAATGACTTCATTGTTTTCCAAATGGATGTTAAGAGTGCATTCTTAAATGGTGAACTTGCTGAAGAAGTCTACCTAGAACAACCCCCTGGCTTTGAACTTCCCTCAGAAACCAAGATGGTATATAAGCTTCAGAAAGCTGTATATGGTCTAAAGCAAGCACCAAGAGCATGGTATGATACCTTAGCTAAGTTCTTGCTGGAAAATGGTTTCAAGAAAGGTGAAGTTGACAAAACTCTTTTTACCATGAACCATGATGGTAAATTAATCTTAGTTCAAATTTATGTGGATGACATAATTTTTGGATCTAAGGACAAGCAACTTTGTGATGATTTTGCCAAACTCATGACAAATAAGTTTGAAATGAGTATGATGGGAAAATTGAATTATTTCCTAGGGTTGCAAGTCAAGCAACTCAAAGATGGAATATTCATAAATCAAGCAAAGTATGCGAAAGAAATGCTCATAAAGTTTAGGATCAAAGAGGATGAAAAACCTGAAAAGATCCCTATGAGTGTTGGTACCAAATTGGGCTATACTAAAGAGGACAAAAGTGTTGAAGAACACAAGTATAGGAAGCTCATTGGTTCCTTGTTGTATTTAACAGCAAGTAGACCTGACATTCAGTATGCTGTTTGTGTGTGTGCAAGATTCCAATCGGATCCAAGAGAATCACACTACAAAAAGGCAATTAAAATACTGAAATATGTTAAAGGTACAGTCAATGTTGGATTATGGTATCCAAAAGATTCTGGACTTGAATTGGTTGGCTATTCTGATGCTGATCATGGTGGATCAACTCTTGATAGAAAAAGTACCTCTGGAACTTGTCAGTTTTTGGGTACTAGATTAATATCATGGTTCAGCAAGAAGCAAACGTGTGTCGCCAATTCATCTACTGAATCTGAATACATTGCAGCTGGTTGTTGCACAGCTCAAATCCTATGGATTCAGCAACAATTAAGAGATTATGGTATTTCTGCAAAGAAAACACCAATCTTTTGTGATAATACAAGTGCTATTGCAATTACGCAAAATCCTAAGTTTCACTCTAGGACCAAGCACATTGATATTAGACATCATTTCATTAGAGATCATGTGGAAAAAGGTGATATTGAGGTTGTGAAAGTAGGTACTGAAGATCAGCTTGCTGACATCTTTACCAAGCCCCTACCGGATAATAGGTTCGCAATGCTAAGGTATAACCTTGGATTGATTGAACTACCTCAATAAAGGATACACTTGGCAGAATGCTGAAACAGGTATTCAGCAAGCCAAAGTATTCCTGTCCAAAAGACCAAGTCACTGATTTCTTCTAAGAAATGATAAGTCACAACATGATTGCTGAAACAGGCATTCAGCAAGTAATTCCTTCAAAACAGGTATTTGTTAGGAAACTTGATCACTTGCTGAGACAGGCACTCAGTAAGTGAAAGAACTTAAGGATTGCTGAGACGGGTACTCAGACAATCAAAAGATACTGAAACAGGTATTCAAGTATCAAAGGAATTTTCTGAGACGGGAACTCAGAAAAAGAGCAAAACTCATCTCTCAGATTTTACCAAAGGATGTCTCAAGTACAAAAGAATTTACTGATACGGGAAATCAGAAATATCTTTTAAACTTAGAAATATGAGATATCTAAGTAAGGGGGAACTTTCAGCAAGTATCTAGATTGTTAATTCAAACTCGCTGAAAAGATTCTTGTCTATTTCAGCAAGCAATCTATCCCTTATTACTCGGTAAAATCAATTGTGACGTTAAGCTGGCACAGATAAACTCGCAATAATCATGACATGAAATTCAATCGTGGCCATTGATTAAAAGGAGTTATTAATCTAACGGCTAACAAAACAAAGAGAGAGAGTGCTCTGACGGTTTTAGTTAGTGGGCCACTACGCATTCAATGCAAAGGCTCCACTATCTCCAGTGTTTCTCTGTTTTACCCTTGCTGAGAGCTCAAATCGATTGAGTTTCTCACACACCAGAGACACTATATAAAGAAGGAGTTAGAGAAATGACAAAATTCTTTAACTCACATTTCCTTTCTCTGCAATTTCTAGCCTGAAACTACTGTACCTCCGGTCAAAAAGCAAACTATCTCTTTTCGTACAATTTTCTTGCTATATAAGAAATGGCTCCCAAGAGACAGTCATCTAAGTCCTCAAAATCGTCAAAGGTTGACAGTGCTGAAACACGCATTGCTCCGGTGACTGCTCGGTGACTTCTCTGACCCAAGACACAACGAAAGTTGTGTTGAAAAACGACCGAATCACTGTAAAACCTATGCCTCCGTCATATCTTGACACTGCAAAGTGTGAGATGTTGATGCAATGGGGAGGGTTTGCAAAGAAAAGTACATTAGGTACTTTTATGAACAAGAACTTGATGACCAAAATGAAGAGGCGCTTGAGTTCATCAAGCAGCAAGGCCTCATGAACTTTATCTCTGCTCGCACTAAGCAAGTGAGCATGATTGATACTATGGAGTTCTACAACAATGCAGAAATCCAGTCCCTTACAGACAGTAATGGAGTCACTGAAAAAGTGATCCTTACTACAGTTCAGAACACGCAAATCGTCCTGAAATGGACC